>OZ007496.1:253405291-254136291 GCA_963931805.1 Microdon myrmicae
TTCGAAGCATTATGACAAAAAAAAATAGTGTTTTTTTTTTTTTTTTTTTTTGAGGATGCAAAAATTTTAAAAACAAAACAATAAGTGCTTAAAACAAAAAAGATAAAATAACAAAAATTAACGGGAAGGAGGGCAAAGGAAAAGGAAGTGAGGAAGCTGCGCCAGAGCTGAATATTATATCTGAGGACGTGAAGTCCTTTCTTCGTTTTGGAGCCACCACCAGTTGGGGTTGGTTCGGTCTTTTATTGATTTATCTCTTTCACTGATCACCATACTGAATCGAAGTCGGTCTGGACTATTAGAGATATCGCTATTGTGGACAATTCGTTTATCCCTAGCACCACGGAAAGCGTGGTATATAATAGGTATTCCACCCTCATCTTGGATTAGACCTTTTCCGTCCAAGAAGAGGAACGCCTCTGGGGGAATGAACCCGTTCTGGAGGGTACTCTCCAGATACATATCGTTCGGATAATATGCTCCCGCGATAAGATTATTTACACTGCACATTGCCCTTGCAATGTGGCCACGAATAATTTTTATAATGAAGTTGTCTATCCTAGTTAACCCTGATTTATCATACAGGGTTTTATTAGTGTAAAATTTCTGGTATCGTGACTCTGGTGTTCTATTAAGTCCGAGGCAGGAACGCAAACACTGTCTCTCGAACACGCGAATCTTTTCCATGTAGAATGGGGATATATTGTACCATATTGGACAGCCATAGACCAACACTGGTCGGATGAATGCCGAATATGAAATTATTTTAACTTTTGGATTGAGAATGCTGCTTCGGAATAGACTTTTTGTGGCAACAAATACGTTTCTTGCTGCAGAGAGAGTGACTGCTATATGCTTGTCAAAGTATAAATACTGATCAAGCCAAATACCGAGATATCTGACTACAGTTTTCACTTGTAGTGGGAGATTATTATTCCCTACGATAGAGAAGTTTTTCCAATTGTACTTTGTATCCTGAGAGGCCCTGGAGAGAGGTGTTCTGAAAAGGATAGTCTCGGTTTTGTGGAAATTAATTTTTAGTTTCCAGTCATTACAAAAACGTTTTATTTTATTGAAGTCGTCCTGGAGAAGTCTATTGATGACATCTATTTTCTCTCCTGTTCTGTATACCACAATGTCGTCTGCGTATGCAATGGCATTGTTAAGCGTACCTACTAGATCACTGGTGTAAATATTAAACAGAATGGGAGAATTCACCGCCCCTTGTTGTAAACCGTTTGTAATTTTGAAGGTCTTGCTTGAGAATATATCTCCGCATTTTACCACAAATTGCTTGTCCGTTATCATTTCGTAAATGTTGTACAATAGATAATGAGGCATTCTCAGGTTTTCTAACTTATGAAGAAGTCCTTCTAACCACACGGTGTCGAAAGCCTTTTCAAAGTCAACTAAGCAGGCACCTGTGCATTGGCGCTTTGTCTTGTTCCATTGTATGTCGGAAACAAGCTTTGACGCGGCATGCACCGTACTATGTCCCGCTTTAAAGCCAAACTGGTTGTTGGGGATGATTTCATTTTCATCACACCAGTTCATCAGTGCTTTGTTTATGATCTTCTCGTAAACCTTGCTGATATTTGGCAGCAAGCTAATCGCACGAAGGTTGGTTGGATTGGTCCTGTCTTTACCCTTTTTAGGGATGGGGTGGACTATTGCAGTTTTCCAGTGGGTTGGATAGTATGCCTTATTTAAGACGTTGTTGAATAACGTAGTGTAGATTTTTACTGCTTCAGGAGGCAAATGTTTTAAAACTACATTTGGGATGCTATCTATCCCAGAAGACTTTTTGCTTTTGATCGACTTAAGGATGTTCGTAAGTTCATCCTTACTCACAAACATATTCATAGTCTGATTACCGCTGGGGGAGTCTGTGGGGAGGAAGTAAGAGCACCGGCGTACGGCGCTGATTAACTTCCTCCTCCATCATAATTACTAATAGTTCCGCAAATGTTCCGCCAAGCACTAGGAAAACTGTTCACCGAAAGAAACGAATGTTGGGGGATTACCTTTCTTTTTGAAAACGTTTTATTGGGCAGCAGCACAGGAAACATGCTTTAACAATGAAATGTGTCTAGTTTTGAAGTTAATTTACTTTTAAATTTTGAAAATCAAACAGTTAATGAAATTTATAAATTGTTTATTGTTTGTCTCTTACATTTTTGTATGATTTATACGTTTTCCAAAAACTATTGAACACTTCGTATGAACTTAAGGATAAATAAACTAAAACTTCCTAGAGTTGAAAAATAAAACACACACGACTCACGGGGGTGCGAACTCCGACGCACCCCTCGATTTACCCGTACCGAGCGCACAGGCAGCGTAGTGGAGACCCGACCGACTTGGTCTGGTGATGGAATGAGACTCAAACGATATCCTCTCCAATAAGGATATCGTTTTTTACCTACCACCAGGGAAACGTAAAGTCTCTCATGGTGGTATAGGTGGGATCGTTGAGATCAATGCTATTCACACGTGCAGTGGAGCAGCGAAACAGGCAAGGACAAAAGAAAATGCGACCAAATGGTTCGCTCTTTAATGAGGGTCATGTTTATACAATGCCTCGTCGCTATTTTCGACGTTAGGAGAAAAAGGTGCTAAAAGCAAATTGGATGTTTATGGCATCTCTGGCTGCAATAGAAACCGGGTTCTTATTTGCATTAGGAAATGCTGGAGAATTTGGTTTCAGCGCCTATTGCGCTAATTATATGCAGCTGCTTGGGTTGTTTGTTGGTAAGACAAACAAAAAAGGTTGCCAGGCAATGTATATGAAAAGGTATATGGCGCGGCTAGGAAAATAGACGGCGCGATATTTATGGAATTTGTCTGGTACCGAATTGGTTCAGAATACCAAATAAGCAAACAAAGAAATCTTATGAAAAATTGTATGCGAAGGGATGCATGAAGGTAAGTTTTCTTTATAGGGATTTTAGGGTTATAATAATTGGGTCTGTTTGATGCGTGAAGCATCTAAGATGCTAATGCGAATTGCATTAGCGAAAGCTGGTGCAGACCCGGGTTATGGTTATGGGGGTTTTTTTCAGGAAGGCGAGCCGTGGAATCTGGCGGAATCGCCACAAGTCCGCTCTGTTATTTTCACTGAATGTGGTAAAACTACGGTTTTGGTTCCTCCAGATACTAAGTTGATTTCTCAGTGAGCTGTAGGTCTGGAATGCGTTGTTTTCGAGGATCGTATTGGAGTGAGTGGATTCGTTCACTCTGTATACTGCTTCGAAACATGCACCAATTGAGTTCACTTTGTCTTGCGGGTCTTCGACTAATATTACTTCTTCGTTGGAGTTGATATGCTCCAGATTGAGTCCTGAGTTCAGCATTGCTTGACAATTCTCAGGAGTCCGTGGGACCCGCAAATATGGAATGTCATTGTGATCTTTCTTTCGAAAAGTTTTATTGATTTGTGAGAACATATTCGATCCACTAGCTTGAATGGCTTGTATTTTGTTCTTCCACTCTTCATTTATTCTTGAACGGTAATTGTCACGGATCAATTTTTGGAGATTTTTGATTAGGGACTTAAGTGTTCTTATTTCCTGACTATTTGGGTCGCTGAACTGTCTATAAAGTCTTTTCAGCTTTGAGAGCATAATGCTCTTTTGCTTATACAAAGCGTCAATTGCTGATGTCCTGTACTTATTAGTATAACCGTCGGTATGGGGAACTTTAGGTATGGAACGATTCATTGCATTGGTAATAATATCGTCCAATGTTGTTAAGTAATGATCGATTTCGTCGTTATGGAGGTTTCTAATAGTCGGTGGGTCTATGGCACTGTTACGAAGTTCTTTTTTTATTAATCGATCAAAGCGTGACCAGTGAGCTTTTCGAAAATTGAAAGAGTGGATCTGGTCGAACTGCTCTAGTGAATATTGTTCATTTGGGACTTCAATTATGGCTCCAAATCCGTAGTGATCGCTATCGTAATCGATTGTGCGAAGACAGTTTCGCGTAGTTAGATCTGTGCCTGGCAAGTTTATTCGATCGTCTATCATAAGTAAATCCAGAAATGAATTTCCTTTAGGATAAGACGGTGTACTTGTGGCGTACAGTTCTAGTCTGCGCTCGATAGCATTCATTTGCCACCAATCATATAAAGCATTCCCTCTTGTGTTCGTGGTTAAGTTACCCCAAGCACTATGCTTGGCGTTGAAATCACCCGCTATTAGGAAATAGTTGTTTTCCGAGTCTAATTTCAGGTGTCGAAATAGCATATCAATTTCATTGATAAATTGCTTACACTGGGTAGCTTGAGGGGCATAAATGGAGACCACATACAGGTGCTTTTGACTTATCAACGGAATATCTATTATGCAGGCTTCCAGCACCTGAAATTTGTGTACTTCTGTACTATAAATTACCTTATGATAAAGACCTTTTTTAATTAAAACTGCAACCCCACCCCCTTGAGTAGAATGTGGCCTGTCACGTCTGATTATCTTATAGTTTTTATAGACAATTTTGTGCCCTTGGTTTAGCTTAGTTTCACTAGCCAAAAGTACATCAGGGGATTCGACTTCAAGCATGTTGCCTAGATTATCTCTTCTGTCTATATGTATTAGTGAATTTACGTTCACCGAAATAATTTGTAGTTTTAGTTCAGTTAGAGGGTTGAAGATTTGGATAGAAGGAGTTATTTGAAAACACAGCCGAACAGAGCATATCTATTCGGGCCATTTGTTCCGTCAGTATTTTTTGAAAATTAGCAAATTGTGTTTGCATGGCCGATATCATATTTAATATCTCAGGTTGCGCATCTACTGCCGGTATTTGCCCATTGGTATGTGAGGATTCCACGGGGACTCGTTGCATAGAATTGCCAGTGATTTGTGCATATGATACACGCGGGGCAACGAAATTATTATAAGAACGAGTTTTAATTTTTTTCTCTTCTGCCACTTGCCTTTGTTTTGATTCCCACTTTAACTTCATATGTTGAAATTTGGGACAGCCTCTAAAATTTGCCGTGTGTCCTGTATTTTTACATAGGACACATGACAGTGTTTCCCTATCCGGAAGCTGTTCCTTTCCCAGCGGACATTCACCCATGTTATGGTCGGCGAGGCATTTTACGCATCTGAATTTCATATTGCAGTTTGATGCAACGTGTCCAAGTCTTTGACAGCGCATACATTGCAGTACGCGCTCAGATTTTCTAATTTTTTCCCAACTTATAATTTGGTGGCTTAGACATTTTATATGTCTAAGCGCATCAACTTTACTATTAGGACTTAGAGATACAATGTAGAAAGGCAATTTGCGGTTGCACTTTCTAGAATTCGCAGTTGAAAACGGTTTTACACCTGTAAATTTTAAACTAACTGTTTCGGCCGTTTTTAATTCCTCGAGTATCTCCTCTGGGGAGAACGAAGGATCAATTCCTTTTAAGAGTATGGAAATTGATTTTTCTGATTTTGGGGTGTACGTGTAGTACTCGGTTTTTGCCCTTCGCAACGCAGACTTTACTTTATTGTAACCTTCTAGGTCGTCGCACAAAATTCTAGTTTTTTCAGCACTAATTCTTTTTGTTTTAAAATCTTTACAAGTCAACTCACCCAACTTCATTAAATCTTTCGCTTCTATGTAACTGATGACAATTGGAGGTATTTTTTCCTTTTTTGGTTGCTATTGTTGCTCGTCCTTGGCTGTCTTTGTCTGCTGCAGTTGTTTGTGATGCTGGTGTTGAGCGTCCATTGTTTCGCTTATTTGTAGCGAATGTTGATGCTGCCGCTGGTGATTTGTTTTTTGCTCTCTTTTTGCTTCGGTTTCATTCCGTCTTTTGTTTCGCTCTTCCAGGGCTGCTCGTACTTGTTTGGAAAGTTCTTCGCGTTTTTTGATGAGATCAGCAATTAAGCTGTTTAGGTCATCGTCTCCTTCGGGAATGTTTGACTCTAGTATCTCCAATTCCTTAAATTTGTTCCCTGCTCCTGAGTAACAAGTATCCTTGGCAGGCCCACAGTATGTGTTAGCAGCATACCATCTTCCTTTTCATCTCACAAGGAGGATTTCCCACAGGATCTGGAAGGAGAAATCTTACCTAATCATCGTCATTATCGCCATTCGATGCTGGTGGTCGGTATCTTGCTTCTTCCTTTGTTTACGGATCGGATGCCGCACATCTGGCATGCGGCAAAGGCTCGCCTGCAATTCGGATGTGTACACGGATTATAGGATGTAAGGCTTTGTTTTTCCTTTCCCATCGTACATCTATCTGGGATAGTGTTTAGAGTTTACGATTGTCCGCATGCTAATCAGCGGCGCAATGAATCGATTGTTTGCGCAAGTGTGCCTGGTTTAGGCGCTAATTGCATTTAGCTACGAGCGTATACATCCGTCGTTCGGTCTATTTATCGCAATGGCATTTTCTTGGGAAACCTCGCTTTGATGTTTAGGGTGGAAGATTCATGACCTGTATTCTGGGATTGGTTTTGCATACGATGAATGGATGCGTTGACTCGATATTGAAAGTTTTTGAACGTTAAGTTCCTTGTTTTTTTTTTTATATCGGGTTCAACATTGTTGCAGCTTCCTATGACCCTTGTTACAGGTATGATTAGGAGCTTTGGGACACGTGTCTGTGGCACGTGTAATGAATAAGGTAAGTACGCTCCTTGAAGGGTAGGAACCTTACCTGGGTGAAATTGTGCGTTCGTAGAACGCTACTTCACCCCCCCCCCCCCCCCCCACCCTAGTGACGTAGTTACGATATGAAGTAGAATAGATGCTTGGGGGTGTAGTAGTGTCTTATGGGCGTGCTCCCTTCCGTATTTGGCGGTGTTTGGGTGGTAGAGGAGCGAAAGCTATCGCGTTCGTCGTTTTTTTTTCGTTTGTCAGTGGTTGGGGTTTCTGGTTGCCGTACATTGAGAATCTTCGCAGCGTCTTATGACCCTTGTTACAGGTATGATTAGGAGCTTTGGGACACGTGTCTGTGGGCACGTGTAATGAATAAGGTGAGTATGCTCATTGAAGGGTAGGAACCCTACCTGGGTGAAATTGTGCGTTCGTAGAACGCTACAGTGCATTCATAGGATACGATTTCGGTAAAGCAAATAAAACCGAACTCGTCGGATCCTAATGGGTTTGCTTATGCATCGTTCGGTAATGAGGGTCGGCTAAATAAACAACAGCCGCTCATTAAATGAAAAAAACATTTTTCGGATACCACAAACGATATGAATTGTTTACGGTATCGCAGAAAACCTATATAGGAACAACAGTCTTCTGTTTGCACATGGTGCGTGTTAGAGAATTTTATTGCTGGGAGAAAAAGGTCGCCGGCCAATGTGTACGTAAAGAAATTTATCGTACACATGGCGAAGTTGGAAAATAGACGGCGCAATATTTATGGTCCCTGTCATGGCGGTTACATTGTATGCAAACCGAATCATTTTGTTTACAGGAATTTGCCTGGTACCGAAGGTGCCGAATTGGTTTAGAATTCTTAATAAGCAAAGAAAGAAATCTTACGGAAAATTGTGTGCGAAGAGATGCATGAAAAGATAAGTTTTCCTTACAGGGACTTTACGATTATAGTTTTGATCTAATTAATGCGTGAAGCATTTTCAGGTGCTTAATGCGATTGCATTAGCAAAAACTTATGCGACTTGGGATGAGGTTATGGGGGTTTTTAGGTAAGTGTACCGCGGGGTTTGGCGGAAGCGCCACCGATACACCAAGGATTCTGTTCTCAATGTTTAGAAGTTAATTCACAAAAAGAAAAAGATTTATTTTTAACAACACTCGTAATTTTAAATTTTAAATTTTCTAAAGAAAAAATATGTTTTTTCAAGACCCTTGGTCCATCCCCAAGATAGAGTAATCCACTAACGGATTGTCTTTTCGTTTTTGATTTCAGATTCTCCTATCTTGACTATCATGTCCACGAGAAGTCACTTTTAGAGGTAAGAATCGAGGAATAATTTTTAATAACTTTTACAGTTATTAATATTATTTACATATTAACATTAAATGAATATATTCAACCGTTTTTTTTTTTTTTTTTTTTTAAAGAAAAATATGGCCAAAACAACTTCCCTTTTCGTCCTTATACTGTATATGGCCCTCCTTTTGTTTTACACTAACGCGCGCACAAAAGTGGATTTTGGAGTACCCTTAAATGTCGCAGCACAGTGCGAGTGGAAGGAGAGGAAGTGGATAAGAAAAGGAGGTACCGAAGTACATTGGTCTTAAATGCCTGGACATTACAATGATGAGGATATGCATGATCAGGTAGAGCATTCCACATTCGTCTGGTTCGGTTAAAGAATGATTCTCTATATATCTGTATGCGCTTGAAGTTGACTTTCAACGTCAACAGATTGACGAGTATCGCGGGAAAATGTCTGAGGAGGCGGAACACATTCAGCAAGTTCATTTGAGCAACGACCGTGATAATACCTATAGAAAAGAGAATTGAACGACTTACGGCTGGGTCCCCAATAAATTGTACTGCTCGTTGTTGCATCCCTTGGATCATGTATACTACTGTTTTGGATGCGCCTGACCAAATATGGAAGTTGAACTCCATTTTTGGACGAATATACGCCTTGTAAATAGTGGCCAGGTTGGATGGAGTGAAGTATCTTCTGCATCTCTTAAGGAAACCAATGTATTTGGCCGCACTTTTCGCAGCTTCAAAAATGTGGTCGCTCCAATTAAGAGTCAAATTGATAGTTCCTTGGCTTCGTCGATGCAAGTGCCGTTCATCGACAGAATATTTACTTTGGGGTTCCCCTTTGAGGACAGGAAACAGCACTAAGTTTTTAAGGCATCGAACTCTAGTCGGTGAGATAATCCCGATTGATATCATCACAATCGGCACTGCAACCGGGATCCGGTCATGGCTTTATTTAGCAAGTCCCGAGGCTTGTTAAATTTTCCATAATAATATGTTTTTCCGGGCAAGGTTGCCTTGCGCCAAAAAACTTGTAATTATTAAGATTGATACATCTTGTAATCATTAAGCATCGCCTACTGGTTGGTAATGTTGGGGCAGGGCTAACAACCTTGCCCGAAAAAACAAATTGTTATGGACAAGTTGGAAATGGGCTCAACGATATTCATTCGTTGTCAAAGAAATTTGGCCAGTGAAACTGGCTCTCTTACTTTTAAGGGTGGATTTTCTATCCGAAGAGAAGCGTGAAGTCTCTCTTTGGGGGCAGGGAACCAGATCTCCTAGCGCAGATCTATGATGATACACATGTATATGTGAACATTGATTCGTTCAAGGAACGAAACCATGAGAACGAATCTAAAACAAAAGAAGGGCATAATGTGCATCCATACGATATGAGTTCGGCTAAGCAAACAAGCTGAATCTCATTAGATGCTAATTGGGTCTTTGTTTGCTTATGTGAGGAGGTCACTGGAAATGAGAAGCAGATCTCGAAATATGAAAAGACAAAGGGAGCGTTTGGGTCTTTGTCTGAGATGTGCATTGCGGCTAAATAAATAGGCGGCAATGCAATGTGGAAATGTGCTAATGGGTTTTGGCTAGATTACCGGGAAATTGTGTTTATGGCATGGCTGGTAAGTGTGTGTATTGAATTCCAATTTGCATTTGCTTATGTTGTAGGGTTTAATTAGTGCCAAGAGACGCGACATGCGTATATTTGTTTTGGTCCCTTGGGTGTAGGTCGCCAGCCAATGTGTTTGTATCTTGATTTATGATACACTTGGTGAGGACGAGAAATAGGCGACGCAATGTGTATGGTCCCTGTTATGATGGTTACATTGTATGTATACCATCTTGTTTTCAGGAATTCATGTAGGGAGATTTGCTTGACGCCGAAGGTGCCGAATTGGTTTGAGATTCCTGATAAGTTAAGAAAGACGGGTTTGGCGGAACCGCCACAGTATGATATGCTTACGACCGTAAAATTTTAGCACGAGAAATTAAATTCTTGATTGGAGCAGAGCCCATATTGTGGCAGAAGCTGATAAGCAATATTACTTCGTATGTATGTGGCTAGACCACGATGTGGAAAGAACAGAGGCACTAAGTTATATCCAGGTAGACTAAACTCGGAAATATCTGTTTTAGATCTGTTTTAGTTAGTTTTTAGTTACCTGAGGTTCGCCAACTGCAAACACACAAATGAGATGAGATGAAATCAACGCGAAAATCCCCTTCCATTGGAACGGTCCTACACAGCAAACCAATACCCCTCAGGAAGGGATGCAAGTTTGGCCCAGGAATAGATAAGCGAAAGCAAACATTACTGTTGTCATGCCCTTATACTAGGTGCCCCACTAGATCCGTGCCAAAATCCAAATCACATCCCTTTCATGACGAATATTAAGCCACTCAAAACACAAAAAACTCTCCAGAGATTATAAATCAATCGAGTGTAGCGACACCCATGCTGAGGAACGCAAGATAGGTGCGAAAAAGAGGAAAAAACAGATACAAGGAAAGGAAAGGAAAGGTATGAGGTTTTCCCGCACTGTACACTTCCATACAATTTTCACACTACGGTGCCAATCTCATAGATATCACTGCACAACATCGGACGCGTTTGTGGTGATCCGTTTGTTTACTTCGGATCCCACAGAAGACTTGACGCGCGAACCGATAGTGCAATTAGAGTATTTTCTGTTTACTTAAGATACCCTAAACGGATTACACAATTGATCCGATAGTGGGGATCACGGGGCAGAGCCGGACGTGCTGACTCATCGGCGGTTAGTTAGCAACTGGATAGTAGAGGTAGACAGGTAGAAAACTTTAGAAAGACTGTAGAAAAAAGATCTGCGCAAGGCTTTGGTTGTCTTTACTTGCTGGCCGTGGTCCCGGCACCAGGTCCTGGGAATAGCCGTCGGAAAATCCCATCAGAACAATGCGCAACCTCAGAAGTTTAGCATAACACCCTAAGCAAAAACCAGTTTTTGAAACGCAAAGTGTTATGCCTGTACGACTAAAGTAAGTGTTAGAATCACAACAAAAGTCAGAACCAAAGATGAATTGTTGTTCTTACTAGTTTTGCTATATAATTTCTTTCGTATGCGGCTCTGATTTTAATTTTTCAGTGTGTTTTCTTCTGTTTTTCACTATAACTTAGTGTATTTGCCTGTATCTGTTAAATCCTGTGTTGTGGCGTGCTGTTAGTTGTTAGATGATGTTGACAGACTCCCGATGTAAAATGAAAGCCAGGGTAATATATATTCAAGGTTTATTACAAGTTTCAAGTTGCGTTTATTGTTCTAATTCATTGCTATTTCTGTTGTGGTTGGACTTACCCCGAACTGTTGCCACGATACAGAAATCCGTGTGTTGTTGGTCGATTGGATGGAACACTAATCAGAGGAGATCACTGTTGCGCATGAATCGCACGGGTGTTAAGTGTGTCAGTGACATCATAGTTAAGGATGAGGTACATGAGGTCATTGATGCACTCAAACGAAAAAACGCCATCCGATTCTGAACTCGGATGACCCTCAGAACGGTAATACAAGTAATTGCATATTTCGGAGCGATTAATAGACCACATAAAAGTAATCAATTGCATACATCGGCACGAATCACAAAAAAGTATTTGCACAAAATTAATTGGGTCAATTCGCAATTGCGGATGTTGAACAGTGGCGCAAATCGATGAAGATATATCGGCTGACGCCGCAGTACAACGCAATTGCGAATTGGAATTGAAAAGAGAAAATTAGGTCATTGCAAATCAAAATCGCATTATCGTCATCGGGAGGTGTTGACCCCGAGGTGACGAGAAGTAGGAGGAAGAAGTGAGGAGGCAGTCTGGTGTTGGTCATGGAAGTGGAGCGGCAGGTTGGTCGTGAAGATAGTGAAGTCGGGTGTTGTTAATGGAAGTCTGGTGACGAGATTTTGAGGTAGTAACGGGCCGAGAGAATCCAAGTTAGTATGGTTCAGTTTTTTGTTACCCAGAAATGAAAACTAACTAAAGAACAAAAGATAGCTTAAAGTTAAGTAAAGTAAATAATGGTGGTACATTGTGAAAGAAAACTGAATTGAAGTGTAGCTGAAGTGAAAACTAACGAAAGAACAATAGATAGCCCAAGGTTAAGTAAAACAAATAATGGTGGAACTTTGTAAAAAAAACTGAAATGAATTGTAACTGAAGCGAAAACTAATGAGAAAGCAATAGATAGTTTAAAGTTAAGTAAATTAAGCAATAGTGGAACTTTATAAAAGCTTGTAAAACGGAACGTCCCTTTAATGTCAACAAAGAGAAATAGTGAATAATGAAAGAAAATAAAATAAAGAAAATGACTCTGTGTTTAAAATTTATGATTGATATAAAAGATGTTTTGGTCGTCGGTTCCTCGGTGATATGAACTTTGGTTTTCGACGGTTACCTAGAAACCATAACTCGGGCGACCAACGATTCTTGTCATCCACCTGCCTACATTTAATCGTTGCTATTTAGATTTTTTCAATTAATCACGCACCGTATATCTCCTTTTGCTCTCCTTTTTAGTTAAGTAATATATTCTCGAACAATGCTGACTGTCACTTTTCCATGTGTTAAGTTGCGTCTCCAGGTTCTTTCCTTCTTTTAATTCTACTCTTCTTTATTTTCTAATGAGCCGAAACTTGCATGTTTATTCTTTAATTTCTAATTAGACGAAGAAAACCCAAACCCGGTGTTCCAAAACCCTGTGTTATTTACGTCACCTCCTTTGTTCCTTTGTTCATTTCTGTGCTCTTTTTTCTTCCTTATCGCTCGCCTCCAATCACCATCCCCTTGCTCTCGACAAAACGTTATCGTCTCTCCTCTTCTTTCCAGGGCTTTTGTGCTGTTTACGATCAAGAGCAGTAGTGTGGGGGTTCTCTATACTACATGGAGAACCAACCCACTGTTTCCGCCTTATTTCGACCGCCAACAGCGTGTCAAATCAACTCGAATTCCTCATACCAATCTATTCACCTGTAAATCATGTTTTAAAAAAGGACGCATAGCTAAACTCATTATTCTAGGCGGATAATGCATAATTGAGTTTAGCTACCTTTTTGCCATACGGCAACTCCATTCCTCTAACCCATGAGATTTCCACCGGAAATTCCAATTCATTTTGGTTAGCAACAACCAAGTCGAATCAAACGACGCGGTTGCATCATTATCCAACGGGTTGTGTAATTACCGAATTCCTCAGCGTGTTTCCCACGATAATATTGCCCTAGCCAAAGTAAAGTCACGTCGACTTTTCCCAGACACTCTATTCGCTGGGGATCAATGATATCTTCTTACAGATAAAAAGCACAAGATACATTTTCCTCTCCTTCACGATTTTATCTTTTCATAGTTCAATGCACTCTGAAATCACCACAGTCACCGCACTAGGTCAGTGGGCCATCCTCGGAGTTGCATTGATACACGCACACCAAAGCCGGATCAACCCTGGGTTATTGTGCTTTCCTTTTGGTTTCTTCATCCTTTCTATGCCCATCGACGTCGAACGAATACGCAAGTATTTATCCACCTCGATGAGCCTAGAGAATTGAAGCATGCACAAGAGAGCGCGATTACCATTGGCTGATCGTTGTGCAAAAGGAAAATCCCATGTTCATCCCTAATTCCAGTTTTTTTTTTTTTTTTTTTTTTTTTTTTTTTTTAATTCGACTTCTCTCGGGAGAGGCGAACCTATAGCGCCGAGTGGGCGCCCCGAGATGCCATCAAATAACTGTTGCAGTTCTTTTTGAACAGTTGCAGGTTGTAACGTTCCGGGAACACTCGCGTGGGAAGGGAGTTCCACAGCTTCCCCGCTCTGTAGCGGAATGAGTTCTGATGTAGGGATGTTCGCGCCGTCGGGAGATGAACCACAAACGGGTGCGATCCGTCGGATCCAACCACCGGTGCACACACGCCAAGTCGTTGTTCATCTCCCGAGGAAATTAGTCGACAACCAAAGGCCAACATTCAAATTTTTAATTACCGCGGTCACGTGTCGAGAAAGAAGTGTTTCATCTTGTATAAAATATATAAAAATCAATTTAGTAATATTAATAATAAATCGCATTATAACTGCCGTTTTTACACATATTCAGAGTGATAAACTACATAAGAAAAGCACTAATCTAATTTGCATTAAATACAACATCTGCTGTGAATCGTGCTATAGCCGTTAATGTACAAAGACAATATACATACTTTCACTCACTTCGTTTAATGTATGAAATATCTATAAAATAAAAACAAAAAAAAAAAAAAATTACATAGTTAAGTCTTTGTTGAATTTGTTAAATAAAGAAAACATTAACAATAAAACCTCCAGTGCGTTTAAATATTCAATCTTCCTTTCGTGAACAATTTGCGGCGGGACATCGTTGGGGATTTCAGTGAATCCGTGTCGTACGTCGCCATCTATACTCGAACCCCCACAGTACTGTTGTACTGTTCTCTTAAATTCGCGCCTGTGTTTCTTGTATCACAGCTCAATGTAATCGAAGCTGAGCTCAGCGCTTACGACACAAGCTAACACTTCGAGTGTAGAGGGCTGAGGGTTATTTTTAAACACGTTATTATAGAGCACCCTCATCAGCACTAGTTGCAACGTGCAACAGTATCTGTTTGATACCTGTTAAAGTAAACATAAACGACTCATGTATGTATATATGGGTATTATTGCTTTAGTAGGTGCCGGCCCGACACAGGTTCACCAAGACGTCCCAAACCCCGTAACCGTACGTCGAATTGTGATCTAACTTTGTTCACTGGTGTCTTGTCGATCAGGGAAAAACCATCGGTTCACTTTTGTCTAATGTCTTTATTCTTTTATTTTTTGCGACTGTTTTTTAATATTGTACAAAAGGTATTTTTAATTATTAAGTAAAACTTATTTTATGTTGTACATAGTATTTTTATTCTTAAGTAAAACTTATGTTATGTTGTACATAGTATTTTAATTCTTACACAACTTTCTTTATGTTGACACAGGTATTTTAATTCCTGGTGTAAATCGTTGTAACTTTTATTTTACAATTTACACAGAAAAGGTTCAAAAATTTATAATGACTGTAGCACCGTGGTAATCACTAGATTTATTTACTTGGGACAGAGGTAAGTATTTTCTGCGTACACGGCTGTAACGTTTACTTCAAACAATTTAAACAGAAACGGTTCACAGCGTATAATGATTGTATCACCGTGGTAATCACTAGCCAATTCCGGTTTTACGTAAAGGCACTACTTGCCCTCACGGAATCTGAAATACGATTAACTAAGTTCATCGAAGCGACAGAATACCACGTACTCAATCATCGCTTCGATGACCATATTTGGTCATTTTCCTTTTCGAATTTGTCCCACCAAAGAAGGGTTGAAACACACATACGATGATCCTTTTTGCTGCTCATCGCGTGTGTCGCCCAGCATGCGAACCATAGACTTCGAATCAAATAAAAATAAACACATTCGCAGCTGGGGCAATTCGTTCTGAAAAGGGTTAAATGTGCTTACACGATCAGTGACTACGAGTAGCATGATTGCTGATCGTGCGCATGTTGTTGTTGGCGTCAACAGAGGTCGAACCGTCGTGTATGTATTTACACTGACGAGTTCTCGATCCCTTTTTGCGGCCAGGTGCGAGTTTCCATTTAAAGAACCCGAACGCCTGGGTTGACCGCCGTATGCCACGATGTATTTGTCATTCGTGTGTCCAACCGATGCGGGCATGCATAAAAGAACCAAAAGTAAGAAATATCTCCTGTGGCATTGTAGCCGACTTCTTTAGGAGACATTTCGTTGGTAGGAACTAAAGTAATGTTGGTTGCTAGATGTGCGACCAATTTGCCCTTCCTATAGAAACGCTTGTGTTGCTGATGGTGTTTTACCTCAGCGCGGTTAAGCATTTCAGCGGTGGTTGGTCGTTATGAGCAGGTAAGTCATGCTTTTCAGGTTTCCATATGCCCTAGGTGGGAGTTTTAAATGGGGTAATGAGAAGATGATAGGTGGCGTTCAAGAGAACCCTCACATATATCTGATAACTGCCAAACAAAATAGCCATGTGGATAAGTTGATTGACTCTGTGGGGCTTTTCAGGGCCCGAAGAGCCATGCATCGCTCGATCCCCACCATTTCCAGCAATGCGACTTACCTTGAAGTCGAATCTTCGGCAAGATTATACAACCTTGCTACGGCCTTAACCGCCAACCAATTTGCTGGAATTAATTCGGTTATCCCAAAGGATAACCGACATAAATACCTTATAGGCAGCTTACCTTTCTTTGGGGGGTTTTCCAAACCCCTTCTCCACGATCATTCCTGAAAACATTAAGTCCACGGCAAGGATTATCACCTAGCCGTGGCATCAAAAATTTCACCCTCGGGCATGCATTGCACCCAGTGCATCACGTCCCTATTACCTTATGCTACCCACGTCATGCCATGAAAACAAAATCAACATAGAGTTCCTAATGTACTCGTTTTGTTTGTCCATGTCACCCCTAAGCTTGCGGCTACCAAGTCTCACCAGTTTGCCACCGTCGACAAGGTTTCGGCCGACGCAAAGCAAACATTTCCCGCATTTTCAGCAATAGCTGGTTTTCCATTATCGGTTTCCACCGATCATGGACCGCAAACAAGCAACGAATTGGATGTGGCCATCAAGTGTTTACTTTTAACAACTGGCAACGGCCGCACCCTATATTCGTTTGCAACACCTAAACGTCGCATCCATATCTTCCGGATTGTTTATGGTATACCGGAATTTCCTATTAACGGCCGCCAACCGTCCGCGGACCTGGAAAATTGCATGTCCATCAACCGAATTTTGATTTATGGCCTCTCCCCGGGCGAGCAGATCTTCGGTTTGTTTTTCACACCAGAAGGGTCTGTTGTCGGCAAGCATTACACAATCAGTTGTGTACACAGCCGCAGACCCATGCAATGTTGGCGAACGCAAACAATGCGTACCCATTACCCGATCATGGAAATAGCGTCTCTGTTGACATAGGATCGCAGAGACCTATCCCTTGCTTAATGATCATTACGCAATTACGACGCCCGCATCTATCTATGTTCACCGGACGATCGTATGCGACGCATACATATACATGCGAAATGTACGCCATATTTTCCAACCCAATCACGATTGACTGCCTCGAGTTGATCGTGTAGCTCCTCCCCTTTTATGGTTTTTCTTTGCGATGTCATTCTGATGGTGGCGAATGGAAGTCAGTCAGATTTCATCATCCGAAGTGTGTACAGTCTTACGAATCTAGAGTCCTGTTTTGCGTTTACCGGAGTTGAGTTTTTGTTCCCGTCGGTTGTCAGTTGTTCGATTGATCCCGTTTGAGTATATAATAACGTTCATATTGTAAACATTATACGTTGTGCGACACAATTATAGTCACCCCATTTAACGAATTTGTTGAAGCAAAAATAATAATTACGTGTTAATAAAGTAATAAACAGTACTTCCAGTGTGTTTCATTTGTGGAGCCGCAAGGACATCTTCATCGATTGTTCGATTGTGAAGGATTGATCCCGTGTTCCAGTACTTCTTGGTAGTTGAGTTCGCTGTTTGTGTCAATTTAAATTCGTCGTTGGTGTTTGTGATTCGTCTATTCGTCGGTGGAGTTTTTATCGACTAGCATCCTTGTTGATGTCATGATAAAAACTAACCACAACTCCATTTTTAGAACGGAAGGCCTTCGATCACTTTATGACAAGCCGTCCTTCCTATATGAATATTTAACTAATTACCAAAAGGACAATCAATAGCCTTAGGTTTTCTTAAAAGATGCTAGAAATATTTTATTCCGCGCTGAATCAGCTACGTTGTATAAGGCGCACATTGCTGCAGATCCCCAAACCATGTTTTTAACGCCTACAGTTGCTCAGGAGCCTCAGAAACATAATTACATAAGCGACTGTTGTCCTGCATGTACCATTTTTAGTTATTATCAGAAGTATGTTCAAATGAATACATGGAAGTTACCACCCCTCTGTCAAAATATTTCTACAGTGGACTTGTAATCAACCTAAAAATGCTTTCTTAGTATTCTCATAATCTTTTAAATTGGAGAAATCACATAAGACTTCTGATTGACCCCAATAATTGCACACATTTGCATTAAAAAAACCATCATCAGACGGTTAACTTCATTTAGTTCAATATCAACGAATGAGCAACAGTCTTTTATTTTCAAATGTACCGAACCAGAACTTTCCAGGATCACAGCCTGATTGGTAGGCCAAAACGCGGTTAGGAACTCCCAGAAGATATAATATAGTAAACGATCAAGCGACCGAGTTATGATGAAGATAAACAGTCCTTAAAAATTGCGTGCAACCTGTAACCCATCAGAACAAAAGGAAAGGACTTAATCCAACTAAAACTCGTTTCACTAACGAGTGTAATCCACTTATGACTGAAGTGTACACTACAACCATCAATGTAAATAGGGAATTCATCGTTCACAGACTAGTATTTTCCTTGCTGGCTCGTGCAGGTAACAACTCTGGGATGCGGGTCACAATTTAATGGTATGTTACTAGGAAAATCTGTACTCATGCAGCCCAAAACCGGCATCACCGGACCCCACTTCAAACACTCAATTTTCGTTCCCATTCAGGGCTAAAAAAAAGCTGGCCTCGCCTATGTTTGAATTACAGGAAAGGGAGGAGCACAAAACGAATCTCGATCCCTTGGATAACGTCCTTAGTGTTTTAGAGTGACTATTTCTAATAAAGCTGTCACACTCACTGGACTTCATGGTAGTTTTCGACGTGAAGAGCAGTGAACTAAGGACTTTGTGAGCGAACTCCTGGCGGGGACATATAACATTGTCCAATGATTTCATATAAGTTCTAGAATCGGATATTAAGGACATTTAATATCATCACCAAGGCATTAATTATTTTTTAGAAATCATTTCACCTAATCTTGCCAGCAGTATATGGAGAGAATAGAAAGTTATTGGTTTTTGTATCCCGGAAATTTCAAGAGGGAGAGAGGGACAAACGCCGTCGGGAAACATTTTAGTAAGTTAATCAATTTCGAGGTACACATAAGTCAGAATCCTCTTTCCTGACAATTGTCACCCTTTCAAAGGAAATATATTCATAGGGATTAAGGACTGTGAGACTATAAATTATTTTTGTAATGGAAGCGTACAGATAGATTGGGGACCGTCCTTAAAATACTAAGATAGGAACTTGTATGAGACTTGTGGGAGTTGTATCATTCTATACTTCGATATATATTTGTTCGTTTAGTATGTGACAGCTCATTTTATTCAAGAAATTTAGGAATCAATTGAAAAATCGATTTACTGTTCTTGTTGAAGTGATCGAACGTCTAAATCAAATAATGGATGAAAGGAGAATAGAGATGCAAAATATGTTCACTGGAAGAATTCAAGTACAATTACGTAACAATTCATTTCAACAATGATTCGGTATTAGCAGCAATTAAAACCTAAATATCCCACTTAGCAACTTAATTACTATAATAGTACTGAAAATGTGATCACTCTGCACAAAAGGTAGAGAAGTTTAAATTCCGAAATATTCGTGAAATTGGAAATTTTTTTAAACCCATCTCAAACGTCACTGTAACGTTGTAACTTTGTTGATATCACCAAGCTATATCCCACTTAGCAACTAGATTACCATAATTGTACCGAAAATGTGATTACTCTGCACAAAAGGTATAGAAGTTCAAATTTAAATTTTCGTTAAATTGGTTATTTTTTTTAAACCCATCTGAAACGTCCCTGTAACGTTGTAACTTTGTTGACATTACCAAGCTTGTTCAAATTGATTTTTGGCGATTTCTCGCAAAATATCGAAACGATATTTCGTGCAATCATTTTGCGAATACATTCATATTCGGACGTTGAGTTGTTATTACAGAACTAATTGTATTTGAGTTCAAAATATGACGGAAGTGAATTCTATTGCACTTAGTATACTGATCGAGTAATTTCAGAAATCAAATTAATGTCAATTGACTATATTGAAAGAGCAGAAATAGCGTTCAATAAATACACATCATCATCATCATTATCGGCACTACAACCGGGAACCCGTCTTGGCCTTATTTAGCAAATCCTGAGACTTTAAATAAATAAAAATTTTCCATAATGATTTGTTTTTTTCTGGGCAAGGTCATTAGTCAATAAATACACACTGTGCGATGAATAACAATAGACTTGCCTGACTATGAGGAAATCGAGCTTTTCTACAAAAGAGATGCCCATCGAATATAGCGTACGACACGTACAGAAAAGCGATGGCACTGCTGACGTTAGGGAATCAAATCAAATAGTCATAATGTAATAAAACCTAATCTCCGCAATGCTCACCCTTTGTTAACGACTTACAATCATCCTCTATAAGACATGATCCACTATAAAAATAAAGATGCTCCTTTTCTATATTGACTATAAGACATAGTTTCACTTGCTTCCGAAAAAACACCATCTATGTTAAGACTATTAGACCCCAACATTATCCTTCTTTTTTTTTTGTAAATACAATATACCCACACAACAATCGATTATCTAACATAAGACTTCGCAATACTTCCCGGATAGCAAGTACGCAAGATAGCCGAGAACTATTTAGATAAACATATTCTATGAGAAACGGCCTTGTTAAGCTTTTACACTTAATTTAGTTCCGCCTCGGAAATGGAGACGACCGACCTCTCCCCGATGACTTTTATTCAAAATCTCGATGAGTTAAAGCGTGCACAGAAAATTCCGATTCCTAACAGCTTATCCTTTTCGGTCGATAAAACAATTTAATGGAGTGCTTTCCCCCTTTACATTTGCTTTCGACACATAACCAACGTATTAGCAGGTCGGGAAATTATTGCAAGTATGTGTAGCAAAAGGGAAATCAAGATGTTTAAATATGGTTCATGTAGGACGGATTATACAATGGTACATTCAGAGCAACTGTGTAGCAGCATAAGCTATACAGGAAGATTTAAAGGAAAGTGACGGTTTCTGAAAAAACTATATGGTAGTTAAGATTATAACAATTTGATATGAATTCACAATATTATGTATTTCTTTTTGGGCTTAGGCGAGAGAGAATTTTTTCAACGCATATTAACATATTAATATATCACATATAGGGTTTTCCAATAGGGACTTGACAACTTTTTTTCGGTAGTTAATTTTTATAATTTTCAGACGTTGTTCGTTCATGATCAAAATGTTGAGTTTACTGAATAAATTGACAGTAACAGTTTGACAATTAGTGAAAGGGTGCGTTCACAAATTAAATTCAAAGTTGTCAAGTCCCTATTGGAAAACCCTATGTACGATATACAAGTGCAGGTCAATAAGTCCTTAGAAAATCTAAGAGATGGCATCATTCCTCAATACACATCTGTCAAATACAATATATATATACCTTGTAGGTATCTGATGAATTGGGTATGAAAAAAATATCTGCGAGGTGGGTGCTGAGCTGAGAACAAACCCAATCGCGTGGTCTCTTCTAGGGTTCTTTTGGAGCGCATGCGTCGCAACCCAGATAAGTTTCTGTGCAGATTAGTAACTGTAGATGAAAGATGTATAGACCACTACACCCCCGAAAGAAAACAACAGTCAAAACAGTGGATTTTTTAAGCCGAAGGAACCCTTAACAAGGCAAAGCCGGTGAAATCAGCTGGAAAGGTTATGGCTACTGTTGCTAGCGATGTACGTGGCATTATCTTCGTTGACTATTTTGAAAAGGGGCAGACGATAATTTTTTTTCTTTTTTTGTTGTTATTACACTTCTCACGGGAGGGGCGAACCTATAGCGCCGAGTGGGCACCACGATATGCCATCAAATAACTATCGCAGTTCTTTTTGAACAGTTGCAGGTTGTAATGCTCCGGGAACACTCGCGCGGGAAGGCTCTGTGACAGAACGCGTTCTGAAGCAGGGATCTTCACGCCGCCGGGAGATGAACTACCAATCGGTGCTATTTGTCAGATTGTCTCATGGAGCGCATATAAATCGAAATGCGCGGAACAATGCCACGAATCTTCGAAGAACAGTACCCGGTATAATATCTGTAAAGCAGACAGAGGACGACCATGCGCCTTCGATGTGACAGTGACTGTAGTCCCGGCGTCAGCGTCATGTCCCCAATCAGGCGGATCGCTCGTCTATGAATGCTCTCAAGTAGGTCGAGGGGATGCTTAGGAGCAGAGTCGTAGTTGAAAATGATTTACAACTCAAAGTCGTTTACAGCACAAATGTAGTTTCGGGTGTTAAAAGCCTGCATTATAAATATTCCCTTGAACAGTCAAGGCATTTATGTATGGTCTCTGTCTATGCTCCTGAAGCTCACCAGTCATCATCATCATCGGCACTACAACCAGAATCCCGCCTTGGCCTTATTTAATAAATCTCTCCACCGGTCCCGATTTTGAAGTGATGTCATCTAGTTTGGCACTCCCAGGCTCTGGGCGACCTGGTCTACGCCATCCCCCCATCGCAGACAAGGTCTGTCGCGCTGTCTTCTTCCATACATCCTGCCACAAAGGACCTTACGAACAGGTTCATCTTCGCTCATTCCAGCTAGGTGTCCCGCCCACCCGAGTCTACCGGACTTGATTTTTTTTACAACATTAGCTTCAGGGTAGATCGCGTACAACTCATGGTTGTAGCGTCTCCGGGATCGTCCTCCCTCACATACGCGGCCAACAATTCTCCTTAAGACCTCTTTCTCGAACGCGGCCAAGAGTTCAGAGTGCCTTTTATTAAGCATACTCGGGTCCTTATATGAGTACTGGTAAGAACGTGGTCTTGTACAGTAGTAGCTTGGATGTTCTGAATAAATTCTGGAATTTGAAGAACCTTGAAAGACCATAGTAAGCTTTGTTGGATTTGATCAGCCGTTTGCGTATTTCTTCTTTCATATTGTTATCGCCTGATACTATTGACCCAAGGTAGTTAAAGGATTGCACTACTTCAAATTCGTGCTCCACTACCCTCATAGTTTGACCAACGTTAGGTCTTCTCTTCGCAAAAGTTGCCACCATGTACGTAGTTTTCCCTTCATTAACATGCAGTCCCAGTTTGTGTGCCGCCTGCGCGATCTGGGTGAAGGAGTGCTGTACAGCCGATTCGGTTCTACCGATGATGTCGATGTCATCTGCGTAGGCAAGTATCTGGCTGGACTTGGTGACAATAGTCCCTCTAGTTGTAACGCCAGAGTCACGGATTGCTTTCTCCAACGCCAGGTTGAAGAGGAGGCAGGCCAGACCGTCCTCTTGTCGGAGTCCATTAAAGATGTTTATTGGTTTGGACAACAATCCCGCTATTTTTACTTGACGTTGGTCATGGTCAACCTACAAAGTCGTATCAGTTTATTTGGAATGCCGAGCTCTCTCATGGCATTATATAATTCTACCCTGGCTATGCTGTCGTACGCGGCCTTAAAGACTATAAATAGATGATATCAGCGAACTTTAAATTCCTGACATTTTTCCATCGCCTGCCTAAGGGTGAATATCTGATCAATTGCTGATTTGCCCGGGATGAAGGCGCACTGATATTGACCAATGATGACTTCAGCGTATAGGGCTATCCAATTTTGTAGGATAGTGGAGAGTATCTTATAGGCGGTACTCGGCAATGTTATACCCCTATTGTTGGCACGATGCGTTTATCGTGCTGATTATAAGATATTAACGAAACGACAAACAAAATGACGACACGATGCGTTTATAGCGATTTGGTACTGAAATAACGAGACAACCAACAAATGCAAACAAAAGATAAACTATTTATATTTTCGATATTTTATTTTCGTACAGACAACGAAAGATGTGGACTGTATCGAATTGGTGATTGAGAAATAATAACAAAAATAGAAAACAAATTGCTTTTATAGCACTGCAAGAGGGAAGTCCTCTTTTACATGTGTTGGTACAATATTGGTGGAACCTAGTGGTAATGAAACATTTGTATATTAAGAAAAAATGGGCGGAACAATTGCATCCACGTGGTTTTGCATGCGGTTAAAACATGAGGAAAACAGTCTGTACAAGAGTAATGACATGATGTACTTATAAACAAGGAACCATAATATAAAATGTCTAGACGAGAACTACATGAAATACAAAATGCAATATATAAGATGGTAAAAGACCAAAAAAAAAATAATGCAGATATTTTAGGTAGAGAAATTTGGGAAAAAGATCAGCAGGACGCGACACCTATAGTTACTGCACATTGTGATATCTCCTTTCTTATGTATGGGGCTAATTATACCGCGACGCCAATCTTCCAGCATATCTTCTTGCTCCCATACGTGCACCATGATCTCATGAATTGCATGATGTAACGTTGTCCCTTCTTGTTTGATCAGCTCAGCTGGTATGCCATCACCTCCGGTGGTTTTATTTGTTTTGAGCTGTCTTATGGCTTTTAATGTTTCCTCAATGCTTGATGACGGCAGCATTTGGTCTTGATTTTGCATTGGTGGAGCCTCCAATTCTTCTGTGAGCTGACCATTTAGCAATTCATTGAAGTGCACTTCCCAACGCTCCACAATACCTTCAGGAACGGTGATCAGATTACCCTCTTTATCCTTGCAGTAAGTGCAGCGTGGTGTGTACCGCGTCATACTGTGGTTTATTTGGTAGAACTTCCGCGCCTGGTGCGACCTCGCTCTCTACTTTTCTATATTTCTCAGACACTTTTCCGGTCTTGGAATTTAACAAGTCTAAGCTTGTTAAATTTTCCATAATAATTGTTTTTTCCGGGCAAGGTTAATAGCCTTGCGCCACGGCGATCCAAATAGCCAGCAAATCAAAACAATTAAGTCACTAATCAAAAATCTTCAAAAACTGATCGGCGACAATTATAGATCAGTAATCAATGAAGACTGGAACAACGGACTTCAAACTATTAAAGCTAGTAGACTGAATATATTCCCACAAATAAATAAGGTCTTTCGAAGTAAAAAGATTACAATGACATTCCATGTCTATGAGTGCCACGGGCTCCAGAGACCTGTCAATCATTGTTGAATGCAGGACTTACACTAGAACACATTAAGAGTTCATAATAGTTGAGGATCCGCCAAGAAAGCGAACGCAATTGGTGCCTCTTTTGAAGTCGTGTATAGAGTGAACGAATCCGTTCATTCTAATCGCGGTCTGGAAAATATGGCTCTCCAAAACCATATTTTGCTACGCAATGAACTTAACAATACGCATCTCGAAAGTCGAAGTTTCAGTAGTTGTAGTGAAAACCATAGAGGGGATTTGTGGGGGTATAGTATGGTGTACAGGCGTACTGCACCGGTTCACTTCATTCCTCCATCATCAGTTCACTAAAGAAACACTGGTCACGACGCCGAACACAAGTGGATGTAGGTCTCTAAACACCCTCTTAGTGTCATTAAAGAAAACAAGGACTCTTCGTCTTATTCTTAGTTTTATTAACTTGCAACGTAAAATCAAACATAAATGAGATAAATTAAATACATTGTCAGCACGTAGAATAAATTGTATAAACTAGTCAGTACATTGAATAAATTGAATAGATTTGTATAAACTTTGACTAATTTTAATCTCTTCCACTTGTTTGTTTACTCTGGTAGTTGTAGCACCCCACTATATACGATCCACTTCCGCACGTTTGAACGAATAAAATCTGACTGACTCTGTTCGTATAATTACTTTATTCCGACAAGGCTAGACTGTGTGTGTACACTTTGGACTATGAAATCTGACTGATTCGGGACTCTGGTTTAAGGAAGTGACGAGAAGGAGAAAAAAGGGAAATTTATTGCTGGTGCGCACTAGCCAGCCGATGTGATTGCGCTCTCTCTTGTGCGCTCTTCGTTTCCCCATGCGCACCGGGGTGAACAAGCGCTGGCGCATTCGTTGCACGCCGATGTGCGCAGAGCGGACGAAAAGCACAAAGCGAGGAGCGCAATAACTCGGGTTGATCTGGCTTAGTGTGCGTGTGGTAGTGTGGCCTCCGAGGTTTTTCACACTGGGGTAGTGTGGTGTGGTGATTACCCCGGAGGCGCATGGCTATAGAAAGGAAGAAATGCGGAAAATGTGTTTTACGCTATTCACCTGGGTAATGAGATGTTTGATCCCCAGCGAATGGAGGAACTGGGAAAGGGCCAAGTGACGCTAGGGAAATATTATCGTGTGATTCAATTGAATGTTTTGATAATTTTCCCAAGCGGTTCTGCAAGGATGCGACAACTTCGTCCGGCTGGATTTGGTTGTCGCTAATCGACATGAACAAGGGTTGCCGTATGGCAAGGAAGGGAAGCTAAACTCTTTTATGCGTTGTCCGCATGGAAAAATGAGTTTAGCTATGCGCCCTTGGAGGTAACATTCTTTGCAGGTGAACAGGTTCATTTCATTTTTAAACATTTTTTTATTTTCTTTCTATATTCTTAGTTTCTAAATTAAAGGCTAGACAAAAAATGCTTAAATTCTAGCTTAAATAGCTTATATAATAACTTACTGGTCCTTCGCAGACGCTCTAAGCTAAACATTACTTAACGTTTGTATAATTTGCCTTTCGGCGACAGAACTTTGTGGCAATACTTATAATTATTTGAAAGACAAAGAAAAATATGAAAAACTTTGTCAATTTTTTTTGTTTTATTTTTTCTTAAAATTTATCTTACTTAACTTAACTTAAATCTTATACTACCCTAATTCTAGAAAAGCTAAGTCTATGTAAGCTAGCTGATGATAGTGTGATTCTATACCGACTTTGGTATCCAGGTCTTTATATGCCATTCAACCACCAGAACTGTTGACGCTATCTAATACTATCGTCCCGGTCTCTGTGGGAGATAGCCCTACTGAAGCGCAGGAGCTCTTCTTCGGTGCGCGTTACTTCCCGGTCGTAGCACAATCGCCCGTCTACGGATGATCTACTTACATGATAGATCAGCGGAATTCCGGATCTATCCTGTATAAGCCCTTTCATGTCCAAATCAAGGAACGCCTCTGGTGGAACAAAACCGTTGCGACGCACGTTCTCATAGTACAGGGTATTTGGATAATAAGCCCCGAAAATTAGGTCATTGGACGAGCATATTGCTCTCGCAATATGTCCTCTGATTAATTTAATCATAAAATTATCCACCCTATTTATGCAGGCTTCATTATATAAAGTCTCATTTGAGTAATACTTTTTGTATTCCGCTTCCGGTGTTCGATATAATCTGAGACAGGTTCTCAGACACTTCCTTTCGAACACCCGAATCTTTTCCATCAAATTTGGACCTATGTTAAACCATACTGGACAGCCATATATGAGCATTGGCCTGATTAGCGTCATGTAGCATATGACTTTTACCCTACTGTGAAATAGCCTCCTTGTCATAGCAAACGTTTTTCTAGCCTTGATCAGAGCCGCCTCTACATGTCTGTTGAAATACAAATATTGGTCTAGCCAGATGCCCAGGTATTTACTAAACTCTTGGTTTCCAGTTTATCTCCATGCGGTCCAACGACAACTAGCTTTCGCCAGTTTTTCCTTGTGTCGTTCGTGGCTTTATATAATGGGGTTCTAAATAGGATGGCTTCACATTTCTGGAAGTTGATCTTAAGTTTCCAGTTGTCGCAATAGCGCTGCACGTTGTTGAAATCTCGCTGTATTAAACTATTTATGATCTCAACTTTCGGAGCTGTTCTGTAAATTATGAGATCGTCTGCGTACGCAATAGCCTGCGGAAGTGCATCTAATAAGTCGGTAATGTAAATGTTAAAAAGAATCGGAGAGAGTACCGCACCCTGTTGCAAGCCCTTCTTGATATTATATGTTTTATTAGAGGTCACATTACCACTTTTGACCACGAACCTCCTGTCCTTTGACATATCGTAAAGTACATATAGTAAAGGCTTATGTATGCCATGTCTGACCAGTTTGTAATACAACCCTTCGATCCAGACGGTATCAAAGGCTTTTTCCAAGTCGATCAGACAGGCACCTGTGCATTGGTTCCTACATTTATTCCATTGTATATCGGAGACCAGTTTAGCTGCGGCATGTGTGGTTTCATGACCCGCCCTAAAGCCAAACTGGTTATTTGGAATAATGCTATTGTCGTCTACCCATTTTAGCAGAGCTTTGTTAATGATTTTTTTAAATACTTTACTGATGCTTGGGAGTAAACTTATCGAACGCATGTTCATTGGGTTTGTACAGTCTTTGCCCTTTTTTGCGATGGGCTGAATGATAGCCGTTTTCCAACGCGCGGGATAATATGCATTATTCAACGCGTTGTTAAACAGGACCGTGTATATATCTATTGCCTTTGGGGGCAGGTTCTTGAGTACGATGTTAGGTACTCCATCTATTCCCACTGACTTTTTGCTTCTTAATGAGTCGAAGATACTCTGGATTCCTTCCCTTGTGATTAAAAGGCTATTAACTCCACCATTGGCATTAATGTCAATTGACAGATTATCGTCACTGAATTCCGTAAAACCCGGATTCTCCGATTGCCAATGTGAAATTTCATTCCGGAGGTGCAGGTGATGCAGTCGAATTCTGTCCTCCAGGTCATGATTTCGGTGAATGCTTTCATTCACCTTGTACATTTCGCAGGTGAACAGGTAAGTAAGGGGTAATGGGGTTGGTTTGACGCGCTGTAAGGCGGTCGAAATTGGATGGGATTGGCCGGGAATGGTGGGTGGTTCTCCGTGTAGTTTAGAGAAACCCCCACAGATTCCCCTCTTAGAAAGCTAAACACGAGTATGTTTGTGCACTGGGATGAACTTACGAACAATCACATATCTATTCAGAACACGAAATCTTCTGGAATAGATAGCATTCCAAACATTTTTCTAAAGGATTTGCCTCTTGAAGTAGAGAAAGTTTACACAATTTTGTTCAACAACGCTCTAAATTATGCATATTATCCAACCCATTGGGAAACTGGAATAGACCACCCCATCCCCAAAAAGGGCAAAGACAGTAGCAATCCTTGCTTCCAAATATCAGTAAAGTATTCGAGAAAATTATAAATAAAGCATTGATAAACTGGTGTGATGAAAATTGTATTATTCCGAACAGCCAGTTTGGTTTTAGATCGAAACACGACACAGTTCACGCTGTGGCAAAACTTGTTTCCGGCATATAGTGGAATAAACCAAAGTGGCATTGCACAAGGGCCTGTTTGGTTGACTTTTAAAAGGCTTTCGACACCGTATGGTTAGAAGGGCTGGTATAAACTTTATCAAATTTGGGAATGCCCGAATATTTGTTATACTTTATCTACGATCTGAAAATGTGCAAGCAGTTTGTGGTGAAATGTGGAGATATAACATCCAACAAGACTTTTCATATCAAAACCGACTTACAGCAGGGAGCAGTAAATTCCCACATTCTATTTAAAATGTACACAAGTGATGTGGTGCGTTCGCTCAACCATGCAATTGCATACGCCGACAACATTGTGGTGTATAGAACTCAAGAAAAGGTTTATGCCATCAACAGACTTTTGCCAGATGTCTTCAATAGAATCAAACGTTTTTGCCACAACTGAAAGTAAAGATCAATTTCCAGAAAACAGAAACTATCCTTTTCAGAACGCCCCTGTTCGGGGCATCGAGCGATACAAAACGGAATTGGAAAAAATGTTCAATTCCAGGAAGTAATCATTTGTTTTCCCCTAGAAGTAAAAACTGTAGTGAGATACCTTGGTTTGTGGGTAGATTTGTGAGGGTTCTGTGGGAATATGAGAAGTATTGCACCAGACACGGGCACTGTTTCACTTTCTTCCCCACTGCACTTACCGATTGTTCCGTCGTAAGAAATGGAAAACACTTTTTATTTGTTGTTTTTATGTTCTTTATTTTTCTTTTTGCACATTATCCAATGAGAGGGTTTATAATATTTTTAGTTGTACTTGACTCAAAATAATTAACAACACTGACGCAAATTTAGAATATTTGTGTTTCGATACAAAACGAGTTGGCGGCAACTAATTAATAGTTCAATTTAAACGGACAGACTTGTATTCGTATACACGCAGGAAGGGATCACGACACAATGTAACTATTGTAAAAGTACGATTTGGCCAATAATACACAAGGAACTAAAAACATTTCGAAAGTACTGCGGCGAGTACGTTGGATGGCGTTTCAGATACTTGTCGGGCTGCGTGTCCTAGCACGATGGTGATTGAGTAACGACTAACTCGAATTAGGGATGAAGATGGGTAATTTAATTTTTGCACACAGGACAACCAATACAGATCATACTTCTGATCTCTCACTGCCACGCCCGTCGATGTGTGGTGAATACATCGGTTAATTCGATAGTCGACGAACATGGGAGAATGAGAGAACAGAAACACAAAGTACTATGATCTCGGGGTGGGTTTGGTTGTGTGTGCATGAATCAGTGCAGCTTTGAGGATAACCCATTGACCTAATTCGGTGAATATGGTGATTTCCGAGTATATTGAACTGTAGGAAGACAGAACTGTGAAGGAGAGGAAAATGTAGTTTGCGCTATTCACCTGTAAAATGAGATCGTTGATCCCAAGCGAATGAAGTGTCTGGAGAAAGTCAATAGAACGCCGCTGATGCTTGGGAAACAACCAGTGTGAGAACCAGACTCGAATACGCTGAAATAACCCCAGCTGTTTCGCTATGATGCAACGGCGTAGTTTGGTTAGATTTGTTGTTGCTAACCGACATGATGTGATTTCCGATTGAAATCTCATGGGCTAGCAAAAATGGAGTTGCTATATGGCAAAAAGGTAGCTGAATTCAATTCTGCATTATCTGCATAGAAGAATGAATTCAGCTATGCGTCCATTTGGAAAACATGATATTTGAGGTGAATAACATGAACTGTGGAATAGGGGATAGTGTGACGCGCTGTAGGCGGTCGAAATAAGGCAGAAATTGTGGTTGGAATTGTGGGTTGCTTCTCCATGTAATATAGAGAACCCCCACAGTTCTCTATACTACATGAAGGACCAACCCACTGTTTCCGCCTTATTTCGACCGCCAACAACGTGTCAAATCAACCCCTATTCACCAGTAAATCATGTTTTAAAAACGGACGCTTAGCTGAATTCATTATTCTATGCAGGTAATGCATAATTGAAATCAGCTACCTTTTCACCATACGCCAACTCCATTCCTCTAACCCATGAGATTTCCACCGGAAATTCCAATTCATGTTGGTTAGCAACAACCAAGTCGAATCAAACGACGCGGTTGCACCATTATCCAACGGCTTGGGTAATTATCGAACTCCTCAGCGTGTTTCCCACGATAATATTACCCTAGCCAAAGTAGCGTCACTTCGACTTTTCCCAGATATTCTATTCGCTGGGGATCAATGACCTCTTCTTACAGGTGAATAGCACAAGATACATTTTCCTCTCCTTCACAATTTTATCTGCCGACAGTTCAATGTACTCCAAGATCACCACATTCACCGAATTAGGTCAGTGGACCACCCTCAGAGTTGGATTGATGCACGCACACCAAAGCCAGATCAACCCTGGGTTATTGTGCTTTCCTTGTGGTTTCTTCATCCTATCTATGCCCGTCGACGTTGAACGAATACGCAAGTATTTTTATCCACCTCTATGAGCGTAGAGAATTGAAGCATGCACAAGAAAGCGAGATTACCATTGGCTGATCGTTGTGCAAAAGCAAAAATCCCTAATTGCAGCAGTCTATGCTCAACCACAACCGCGGCAGGTCACGCTGCTGATAGAGTCGCTTTTCAACCATCGTCGTGTGCGCACGAGAATGCGCACGTCCCATTAACTTATCGAGTCGGAGTTGAGTTTTCCCTGAACGAAACCGTTTTTGCAATAGAAAATACAAAGTAAAAATTCGAAACATTTTTCCAATACCATTCGTGTGTGTTCTTACTAACAATACCGTCAAATACGAATAATAAACTTCTATCAATCGTTACAAAAAGTAATCAACTCCGGAGTTTTAACTACTTTTATACCAAATATCAAGGATCAATGGTCACATGTGAACTGCAAAGTTACAAATCATCCCCCAGGACAACGTGCAAAATAATCCTTTCCAAAATAAAACATTTGTTCCTGTTAAAATTAGCGTTTCAGCAGTTCAGCAATAAAATCAATTTACGACGAAATAAAAAGACATTTTCACTTTTTCTGGATGAAGTTAATTTCATCGGCATAATCTGATGGGGATAGGAGTGAACCGGGTGTCCGTGTTTGGCGCATCTACTTCGTACTCCACAGATTAGTATCTTTACTTCGATAAGCATATAGCAGCTGCCCTTACCGGAGCTAAAAACGCATACACTTTGACACGAAGTCTCTTCCGTAGCAGTCTTCTGGATCCCAAGGTCAAATTGACTTCATACTCGCCATTCATCCTACCGGTATTGGTGTATGGCTGCCCGATATGGTATAACATATCCCCATTCTACACGCCGAAATTTCGGGTGCTCGAGAAGCAATGTTTGCCTTCCTGCTTTGGAGTATACTGAACCCAAGAGTCGCAACATAATAAATTCTACCTCCATGAAGTCCTGTATGACAAATCAGGACAACAGGATAGATAATTTCATTATCAAGATTAGGGGAAATAATCCTTTTTCGGAAGCAGTCTATCCCAATGATATGTGTCTGGGGTGTACTTACAGAATGGGTTTATTTCCCCCAAAAGCGTTCGCTTTCGTGGATAGAAACGGGCTTTTCCAAGAGATGCATGGAGTCCATATTATTTATGGCGCTTCCCGTGATGTCAGGGATAAAAGAATTTGCATTACTTTCAAAAACACCACGCACATAAAGGCACCTCTGAACAAGTATATTAATTGGGTCCAAAAGGGATGATTAGTGTTTCATTTCGCAATCTTAAAAGTCTTGGAGTAAGACCAACAAATTTCGTCACATTGAATTTTGGAGTTATTTGTTGTTCCTACTCCAAGTTTTTCGAATTGGGAAAAGAAACACTAACCTTTCTTATAAACGATGTAAATGTAATGCTTTCAAATTGAAATACACACATTTATCATCATCATCATCATCGGCACTACAACCGGGATCCGGTCTTGGCCTTATTTAACAAATCTCTCCACCGGTCCCGATTTCGAGCCGATGTCATCCAGTTTAGCACTCCCAGGCTCTGGGCGTCCTGGTCTACGCCATCCCTCCATCGCAGACAAGGTCTGCCGCGCTGTCTCCTTCCATACATCCTGCCACAAAGGACTTTCCGGGCAGGTTCCTCTTCGCTCATTCGAGCTAGGTGTCCCGCCCACCGGAGTCTACCGAGCTTAATTTTTCTTACAATATGAGCTTCAAGGTAGATTGCGTACAACTCATGGTTGTAGCGTCTCCGGAATCGTCCTCCCTCACATACTGGGCCAACAATTCTCCTTAAGACCTTTCTCTCGAACGCGGCCAAGAGTTCAGAGTGCCTTTTATTAAGCACCCAGGTCTCGGATCCATACATGGGTACTGGTGAGACCATGGTCTTGTACAGTAGTAGCTTGGATGTTCTGGATAAATTTCGGGATTTAAAGAGCCTTGATAGACCATAGTAAGCTTTGTTGGATTTAATCTGCCGTTCGCGTATTTCTCCTTCAATATTGTTATCGGCTGATACTATTGACCCAAGGTAGTTAAAGGATTGCACTACTTCAAATTCGTGCTCCACTACCCTGATAGTTTGACCAACGTTAGGTCTTCTCTTCGGAGAAGTTGCCACCATGTATTGTGCCGCCTGCTCGATTTGGGTGAAGGATTCCTGTACCGCCGATTCGGTTCTACCGATGATGTCGATGTCATCTGCGTAGGCAAGTATCTGGCTGGACTTGGTGACAATAGTCCCTCTAGTTGTAACGCCAGAGTCACGGATTGCTTTCTCCAACGCCAGGTTGAAGAGGAGGCAGGCCAGACCGTCCCCTTGTCGGAGTCCATTATAGATGTTTATTGGTTTGGACAGCAATCCCGCTACTTTTACTTGACTAGTTACGTTGGTCATGGTCAACCTACAAAGTCGTATCAATTTATTTGGAATGCCGAATTCTCTCATGGCATTATATAGTTCTACCCTGGCTATGCTGTCGTAGGCGGCCTTGAAGTCTATAAACAGATGATATAGTGGAATCTTAAATTCCACACATTTTTCCATCGCCTGCCTAAGGGTGAATATCTGATCAATTGCTGATTTGCCTGGGATGAAGCCACACTGATATTGACCAATGATGGCTTTAGCCTATGGGGATATCCGGTCTTGTAGGATAGTGGAGAGTATCTTATAGGCGGTACTCAGCAATGTTATACCCCTATAGTTGCTGCACAGTGTGATATCTCCTTTCTTATGTATGGGGCAAATTATACCACGACGCCAATCTTCCGGCATCTTCTCTTGCTCCCATACGTGCACCACGATCTCGTGAATTGCGTGATGTAACGCTGTCCCTCCTTGTTTGATCAGCTCAGCTGGTATGCCATCAGCTCCAGGGGCTTTATTTGATTTTAGTTGTCTAATGGCTTTTAATGTTTCATCAATGCTTGGTGGCGGCAGCATTTGGTCTTGGTCTTGCATTGGTGGAGCCTCCAATTCTTCTGTGAGCTGACCATTTAGCAATTCATTGAAGTGCACTTCCCATCGCTCCAGAATGCCTCGAGGATCGGTGATCAGATTACCCTCTTTATCCTTGCAGTAAGTGCAGCGTGGTGTGTACCACGTCATACTGCGGATTATTTGGTAGAACTTCCGCGCCTGGTGCGGACCTCGCTCTCTACTTTTCTCTATTTCACGGACAAGGTTTTTTTCCCAGGCACGTTTCTTTTGTCTGTGAAGTCTTTTTTCAGATCTTCTGAGCTCTTTGTATTTCTCCTCGCGTACCCGCGTCCTATGAGACTGCTGCATTGCCCGGTATGCAGCATTCTTACGTTCAGTCGCTAGTTTGCACTCATCATCAAAGCAGTCGTTCCGATCTCTACGACTACTGCCTAAGATGGAGTTGGCAGTACTAATGACAGTATTCTTAAGGCGTGTCCATTTCTCTTCTACGCCCGGCATTCTGGCCCCTGGACTTACTCTCCCTCCGTCGAGCTCTTCGAGGGCGAGTCTTAACGCATGACCAAAGGTGTTGCTGGTGTTCTCATTGCGTAAGGCAGCCATGTTGATTCGAACCTGATCCGCGGATGCAATACATCTCCGGAAAACTGTACCAACAAGATAGTGATCCGAGTCGACGTTGGCACCTCGGTACGTTCGTACCGTCATCAGGCTCGAAGAGTGGCGGCGATCTATCAACACGTGGTCAATTTGGTTGCGAGTGGCTCCATCAGGTGATACCCGGGTGGCTTTGTGGATATCTTTACGCGGAAACTTGGTACTCGCAACGACCAAGTTTTTCGATGCTGCCAATTCGATGACTCGTAGTCCATTGTCATTAGTGTTCTCATGCAAACTATGGGAACCTGCAAACTACGGGAACCGGACCCCGACCTATTTTTGCATTCAAATCACCAAGAACGTTTTTCACATCGTATCTTGGGCAGGGATTATGGGCCCGTTCGATGTTCTCATAGTATTCTTCTTTTCATCGTCAGGGGACTCCTCTGTAGGTTCGTGAACGTTTATGAGGCGTATGTTCTTAAATTTGCCTCGCACGCGAAGAGTGCATAGCCTTTCATTTATTGCATTAAAGCCGATGGTGGCAGGCTTCAGTTTTTGGCTGACTAGAAAGCCTACCCCGAGCACATGGTGTTTTGCGTGACAGCTGTAATAAATGTCATACTCTTTTCTTTGAAAAACACCACTCCCCGTCCATCTTATTTCTTGTAATGCTGTTATGTCAGCCTTATATTCGGACAGGGTATCGGCTAGCTGCTGTGCAGCTTCAGCTCTGTATAGTGTGCGTATGTTCCATGAAAAAATCCTTAAATCATTTAGCCGTTTTCGTTTCCGTGGTCGTCGTCGTGTATCCGGTCCATATTCGAGGCTTGTTAAATTTGCCATAATAATTCATTTTTACGGGCCTGGTTATTAGCCTTGCGCCAACCTTTCTCAGGATGTCGCTGCATGCATTGGTTCACTACTTGGCGGGTGTCAAAGTAGCTATCCAGGGGTGTCACGTGGAGACTGCATGTCAACTTGGATTGAACAGGGACAAGGATCGTCCTGGCCTTCGCCGGGTTGAAGGCAATCAGAAACTTTGCCCTGTATGTTCGCACCCATCCCCCCAAAACACATTTACATGTATATAGTATAACCTGCGTTCCACTTTTACACTTTAAAATTTTCTGTCGGACGAACACCTTTGAATTTTTAGTCCGACTTGACTCGTTTTAATATTCTAATTTCCAGGTAAACTTCGATGAAAAAAAAATTTTGTTTTTCCGAGCGTCAAGGCTTGTTAAGAAAATTGTAGCGAGATATTTCAATATGGAAATTATGGCCTGGAATGTCGTTCATGTAAAATATTATATATGTAAAATATTTCGTTGCAAATTGTGAATATATTCCTTCTGCCTAAACTCTGTTATTTAACCACAATAGAAATAAAATGATTGTAAATTATAAACGGTATTCATTAATGATCCTTGGTGTAGTGTTGGTGGATCACTCATAAAACTGCCAAGAATTCGTCATACTACGTCGCACTACGCAGTATCGTCCAATTCCTCAAACAACACTGTTCCGAATTAACAACGACCTAATTTCCAGGGAAACACTTTCACAAACAATGACATTTGAATTCTATAAACAAAGCGGTAGCACACTATAATGGCACACGAGGACGATAGCCATCTGCAAGACCATATAAAAGGTAAGGAATCTTACACGAGTTGATGGGAGGGTGAGGCAAATGTTCTATGCGGACGACGCTCTTATGTTAACCTCATCCATCAGTCCTAAACTCGCATAAAAATCATCTCAACCGTCACCTCAACGAACTATATTACGGCTGATGGAAAATTCGACATAACCCAACAAAAGCAATTGCCATAGTTCTAAGTAGTAAACACTCCCAACATACTTCTCCATATTCACAGAATATTCGAATACAAATAGGAGCTAGTATGACCAGTCCATAGGACAGGATAAAATAATTTCGGTCATTTATACTCTATAAATGAATTTTTCAAACATGCGACCCATATCCTTTAAAAAGCACGGGTCGGTCTAGACAGCTGCACAACATTTTGCAGGAAAGTAATAAGGTTGACACCTTATCGTAACACGTTCATCGAGCGATTGGGGCCAATTTTTTCTACTCACGGCTCCTCTGTCATTTGTCCTCCAGCCATTGGATTTTTTTATTGGGGCTGTTTTAAAAACAGACTCTACGCTAAACGCATCGAGAACAACAACGTTGGAGGACCATTGAGTGTTAAAATAATGGAACTAAATAAATTGAAAAGCAATCACTTTCGAATTGGGTCGATGAGTCATCAAAATTGGGCTCATGAATAATTTAGAAAAAATGTCCCCCTTAAATGGAAATAACAATACAATTTTCGCTGCTCCGATAATCTAATAATGCACCACCCTTCTGGAATTATCATGAATTCGTAATGTTTTTACATTATTTCGCAATCGCAATTCAGCATTTTTTTTTATTCACCATATTAAGTCAAAGTTGGTCGATAACGATTTGGTAAGACAATAGTTGAAAAATATTTTTTCTTCACAAGAATATTAAGTAACGCCCAAAAAGCCCTTTTCCGTTGGATACGTCAGTTATTCAAGAATACATAAATGATATTATGATGACACATCCTCCCTGTGAATAGAGCGTTAGAATATACTCACAGGTAGGCCGTCTTGTCGTAAAAAGCGACTAAAGGCCGAGTGGTAGGTCGGGTGCCAACGCCCTGTTGGTGAAATACCACCCCATGAAGCTATAGGCTCCGCACAATGGTCGGGAGAAATGTCTGGCCATCTTTCGGAGCTTGGCTGATGGACCGGTTCGAAAAATGGTTGGTTTAGCTGGTAGTCGGTCCCAAGGTGAGATACCGTCCTGTCATACTGTACATCTCGCGATATCGTCGGGAGAAATCTTCGACTATGTTTCAGATGTAGGGCCGATGATCCGGACTGGCACGGAGATAAGTCATGATGGTACCTTCTGAGATAAAGATTTCCGGAGGAAAACTAGTTCCTCATTTGGATCCCCGGGAAGACTATGTTGGGGGAACATCATGCGAATATTTTGATAAGTAACCGAACTTTAAGAGATTTGTCATCGCGTAATCGAGTCCATTCTCAAAACCTTGTCGACGTTGGAATGATAACGGCATTTTGTAACATCAGGGGCATCGGTTTCGCCAATACGAATGTTGACGCCGTCCACCAATATTTGCAAACAGCAAAAGCTGATATCCTCACCCTAACTGAGACCCAGGTCGATTTGTGGGGAGGAGAAGTATTATGCCGGACAAGGGCACACGGCTCACTTCTTCCCCATTAATCATTGTTACTAAAAGTTGTGACAATGTTCCGCCCAACACTGTCAGAAAACTGTTCATCACGCGGAAGGATAACGATCACATCCTGGAAACTACAACACAGAAGACGAAAGTACAATAACACACACTGGTTCCACAGCATAGGAAACGAAATGAAACACACTGATTAGAACACAAACTTATTACCGAAATAACACGAATTAAATGTTGCATCCAACAGGCAGGACGGAGGATATCGGCGTTTGCCATTTTGCACACACACGACTCACAGAGTTCGCACCCCTCGATGGTAAAAATGTGGCCCATCGTATTTACGCGTACCGAGCGCTAAGGTAGCGTAGTGGAGACCTGACCGACTCGATCTCGTGATGGAATAAGACTCACCGAGGATGGAACTCTGACATGAATTCCATCATAGGTGACGGCTAAGCAACAAGGGAAGAGAGAGAAAAACGCTAATTGGATGCAGCTGCTGGTATATTATTGCTGGGAGAAAAAGGTCGCCGGCCAAAGTGTACGTTAAGAGATTTATCATACACATGGCGAAGCTGAAAAATAGACAGCGCAATGTTTATGGCCCGTGGTGAAGGTTACATGATATGTAATTCAAATCCTTTTGTTTACAGGAATTCGTCTAGGGAGATTTGCTTGACACCTAAGGTGCCGAATTAGTTTGAGATTCCTGATAAGGTAAGAAAGACATCTTACAGAAATTGTATGCGAAGAGAGATACTTGAAAGGTAAGTTTTCTTTTCCAGGGACTTTTAGGTTATATAAATTTGATTGTTTTAATGCGTGGAGCATTTAAGATGATAATGCGATTGCATTAGCGAACGCTTATGCAGACTGGGTAGCAGTTATTGGGATTTTTTTCAGGGAGGCGAACCGTGGAGTTTGGCGAAACCGCCACAGATTCATCAACTGATTCGACAAATCTTCGTTGCTCAGGATACGACTTCCATTCGAGATTCCCTTTTAAGGGTGGAGTCTGTGTCTTCACGCGGTCCGATCTGACTTGCCAGAGGATGGAGGCGTTAGAACCCAATAACTTGGGCATCATGCGGTTGAAAGTCGTTCTGAGGATTTCTGTTGTTGTTTTTACCGACTCCTGAATGACGATCGACCGGCGACATTTTTTGAACATTTGTCACCCGTACCGCCGACTGGATACAAGTCAACCACACGGGTTCTGAAATTATCGTCCTTGGCAATTTTAATGTACACGACTCCGGTTAGTTGGTACATTGTAACAGAACCGACAAGGCTAGGAGGCTAGCGGAGATGTTCTCTGTTAGCCGCAATTTGACCCAACTCGTGGAGGAATATGTAGGGGGTTATGACTAGCGCGTCGACATGGACGCGGATTCGGCACAATACCCCCACTCTATTGTGCACACTGAATAGATCCTCCAGCAAAACACTCCGATGTATTCCAAAAGTAAAGAAACACTGTTTAGATCCTCCAGCAAAACACTTCGATGTATTCCAAAGTATAGAAACACACTGTTTAGATCCTCCGGCAAAACACCTCGATGTATTCCAAAAGTAGAAAAACACACTGTTTTTTTAGTTGTATATTATTGTTGCACTTTATTGGTACTAGTTCTTAAACATTACACTGTGACATCAATTAGTCGTTTTTGTTCTGACTTTTACTCAAGGTTTCATAAACGAATTATCTTTGACTGTGCGTGCGACGATGATTTTCCGCAGCGACACGTTAGACTACTAGTTGAACTCCATTTCACGACTAAGACCACTTTTATCAGAGGGACTATTGTATAAAGTGTTAAAGGAAAATTGTAACACTTAAAGTTACGGCTCTTGACTACTCTCCTCGCGTGTAGAAATCTGACTCTTCGATGCAATCCACATCCGTCAGATGCAACGGTGGTGGATCACATCGGTGTAGGAGGAGCGAACCGGATCAACTTGGCGACGGCCAATAGGCGATCGAAAAAGGAGTTAAGTGGGAGGATTTCCCATATGCCCGTATAGGACAAGTACGATGCCCCTTCACATGAAATACAGACAACGATTGGCCCTGTTCAAACAAATAGAGGACCATAGGGGCTGCAGGCATTGTGGTCATAAATCATCGATGAAGCACGCCTGAGAACGAAATACGTTTCTGCGCCCTAAGTAAACAGAAACGCTATTTCGCAAGTCGTATATTAGATGCATTTTGTTTGGTTCAACTGTATTGTTTTGGTGCATAAGGAGCAAAGATATTTTGTTGATATTATGTCAACAGACCTCGCCGACGTTGGCAAAGGGTCAGGCTGGATGGTTATCTGTTTGGATTGATGTGTTGGTAAGTAAAACAAACACAGTGAGATACTGTGTGTTTAATTTGGTTTTCAGGAGGGTCATCATAGGGCATGAACATGGGTATGATTGCCTAAACAATGATCATATTCATGCCCAATCTCCATGATCGGTTGATAGCCGATAATAGGGAATTGGTCGCAAGTATTGCGAACCTAAGGGCATAGGAGCAATATTCGATTATGAACTGGTGGAAAGATTATCGGCTGCAGCTGTGTCAACAGATATGCTGGCCAGCGTGTGTTTGTCGATTATCATTGCTTATGAGCTGAGCCGATAGGGGGTATTGGATGGTTCAAGTATTATGAACCAGAAAAATTCCATAATATGCATGCCAGGTTTGCTTTCAGGTGGGAGATGCTGCAGGGGAGCTTACGATGCCCATTGCAGGTAAGTAGGAAGCCTTGTCAGGTAAGTGGAAGACAGGCTAATTAAAATAAAATGGGGGGCTCTTTAGGGATGCCTTAAAGAACCCCCACAAATATACGCGAGTGCCGGATACCCGACGTGATTATGTGAACACCCTGGATCTATTTTTGACATCTGAGGCGAGCATTTATAAAGTGGAAGTTGCTGCGCCACTGGGAAACACAGATCACTGCTTGAGAACGAAATAGGGTCGCGCAACCACTTGCATTTCAAGCGAATAATCGATCTAAGCATTTTCACCATGTATGGAGGTATGGGGCTGTGGCGAACGTACAAATTCCCCACAGGAAAAAGTCCAGACCAACTTGAGGTAACGCACTTACCTGGACAACATCACGTCCACAGACGCGATCCCAAGCCCAGCGGGGGCCGCCAGTAACCCAACGTTGAGTCGACACCAGAAGGCAAGGAACTTAACGTCCCCAAAGCCTCTAATACCGAGCTAAACGCTCCATACCTAAAACCTACGACCTGAAACAAGGAGAAACATCCATGCATCCTTCGACGTGTGCAATCGCAAGCTAAGTGAATGCCAGCACAACAAGTCGGCAACCCTGAACATCTGCACGAGATGCAGGGAATTACAATTAAAACAATTAACCGACCAACGGACGTGGTGCGGTTGATCTAAACATTAGATCACCCAAATATTCACCGCAAACAAAGGAGCGCATTCCTTAGCCTCGTAAACACCCAGATGGCGCGAAAAACCAAGCACCACGTAACTCCAAACAATACTTTGTTTGGAGTTTTACGAAGGCCAGCTGCAATAAATAAATACGGCACAGCATTGCGCCGTTGCCACTGTCCGCCAAGCAGAAATGCATCAGCGGAATGTTTGTTTTTCACACCATGTGAAAAACTCTCTTGGATTTCAAATCCAATAGATACCAGCGGACTAGACGTCCAGGCGATCGTCAACACCAGATGGTCGACCTAACCAAGCAGCGTGGGAATAGAATCCACCGTCAACCACGACGGTGAAGCTTCCACATGTATGCGTGAGAATTTTCTCCTTACAGGAAATTGTGTCTGCACAACTGCAGATACAAAACACACAGATACTGGAAAAAGAGTATCCGATAGGAAAGAGAGATTTGAATCGTCAAGGAGGGGACACAGAGATTTTGATTGTCGAACCGCGAGGATCTCTCACGAAGAGATAACCGAATGAGGTAGGGAATCGAATTGTTCGAGAACGTCGAGTCGTACGTGTGCTTAATCGCAAAATAAGTAACTTGTGGATTCACCACGATCAGTGCAAAAATAGGTTTTTTTGAATTAATAAAAAACCACCGTATAAATAAAAAAACAGTTTTTCGTGTTTTATTTGGGCCGTTTCCGCTCGGTGTGTTCTTCCTGGTGTGCGTACAGTGTTCGGCGGAATACTTACGACCGAATTTGAAATAAACCGCCAAAGGGCTACTAACTGGGACGATATGCGAGATTTCTTCGCATTCTTTCCGTGGTCGGAGATGTGCTTTGGAGACTCCGATGTTAATGCGTGCGTGGAGTCGGTCGCGGAGATTATTCCTCTCGGGATGGGGATTTACATTCCGTATTCCATCAAACGAAATTCATCTGATAAAACTTGGTTTGATAACAAATGCGACCAGATTACCATAGCAAAAGAGCTTTTTAACCAACGCCACTCCAATCGCACCAATGTTAAAGAACTGTTACGTGGTTATTTAACAATTGTTATAATTTAGAATATAAATTTAAATAAGAATGGACTTACTTTGATTTTATTTGTACGACCGTTGAGCGGTCGCAGTTGGTTGTTATTGTGGTCGGCAGCGACTGGTTGCAGGGGGCGTTGATGGCTGCTCCCCTGTTAAGTCTTCTCGTTCGCTTGACCTGTCAGCTGTGCTTCGGTTACGTATTAAGTTACTTAATTATTAAATCCCGTTGTCAAAACTTAAAAGAACTGTGGTTGTATTTATGAAGTGCGATATTCAAATAGGTTTTATTTTGGTCCGTTCTAGTTCGGAGATTGACGTTGAATGAAAATAAAATTATTTACGCCGTTGACGTTTAGTTTTATTAATCGACGCCAACGCCGGTTTTTATTATTTTCTCTGCCAAGTAGAATTTTCATAAAGTAGTTTATGCAAATTAACTACTTGGCGAGTTGTTCTCCGTTTACAGGTAAGGAGGGGAAACTAACGAAAGGGTATTAGTGGATGTTGGGGGGACCTGAACTCAAGGTCGGTCCGTAACAGAACGGATTTTGTTAGAATCAGAAACGCGATTAATTCCGAGAAGAAGGCCTACAGCGACAGATTGATCAATAAACTTCTCGAGTGCCCAACTGATTCGCGTCCCTCCTGGTCAATTTCAAGGGCTGGCAGCAATAACTTCGCTTCCTCCTCTTTTCCTGCGTTAGTGAAGCGCAGCGGGACACTAGTCACAGATTTAAAAGATAAAGATAATGCGTTCGCGAATTTATTTTCCGCGAATTCTAGCCCCGATGCCGGTCTTTCGGTGCCGCCTGTAATCGCGCCGGTAGGATCTTCGATGCGTGATGTGAGGTTCCGCCGCGTATTATTCAAGGCATTCTACGTGGGGTGGACTGTAGCAAGGCTACCAATCATCATCATCGGCACTACAACCGCGAACCGGTCTTGGCCTTATTTAGCAAGTCCTGAGGCTAGATGAATTTTCCATAATGATTTGTTTTTTTTCCGGGCAAGGTCATTAGTCTTGCTCCAGAGGCTCCCCGACGGGGAATCGAACCCCGGTCTCCCGCGTGACAGGCGGGTATACTAACCACTATACTATCAAGGAGCCACCAATAGTAGTCCTTAAAAACTGTGCCCCAAAATTGTCGCCGCTTCTCAACAGGCTCTTCCACTTCTATTATGCACGGACATATCCCGCCTGCTGGGAAATCGCTCGAGTTCAGCCAATCCCAAAGAAGGGGGAAAATGTCTCCCACAAAATTACCGGCCGATAGCATTACTGTCTATGGTATCTAAGGTGATACAAAAGGTCATCAATTCCGAGTTAGTTAAGTATTTGAAGTCCAACGGGCTTCTGAATGATCGTCAATATGGATTCCATGGCAGGCGGTCCACGATATAACCGATATATGGACATCTGGGATTGAGCGGCATGGTGAGTCAAGAGCGGTTGCATGGGATATCAGCAAGGATTTTGACCGTGTCTGGCACGGGGAATTGCTGAGCAAACTTCGTCCATATGAACTTTCCTAGCTGTTTGCGACTGGACCAAGAGCTTCCTCAAAAATCGATCGATCTGGGTTGTTGTAGACGGCGAGTCTTCGGATTTATATCCTGTTAATTCCGGTGTACCTCAAAGCTCAATTTTGGATCCAACCTTGTTTATGCTGATGAAATGATGATGAAATGATTTGTCGGAGTCAACGGATAACATAATGTTCAGTTTTGCGGGCGATAGTAAACTGGTTACCTATTTTTCGAGTGATCGGCCGATTAGTGGATCTACGTCGCACTAGGTAAGATGTAGCCAAGTCAACTCTCTGAATCGGGATCTGGATAAAGTCCTGCAGTGGCGAAAAACCAATCTCGTCGACTTCAATGCAACAAAGACACAATATACGACATTCACAAAGAAAAGTGGATCTTCGGTTCCACAACTGATGATGAATGGACAAGCCCTCGAATCTGGGGAAAGCATGAAATTTATCGGCGGCGCGATCTGTGGAAATGTATCGTCGAACATCGCCAGGTTCGCCTCAGTGATACTAAGTTATCTTTTTAGAACCAAGAAATGTTTTACTCCGGACCAACTTGTTCTCCTGTATAAATCCAATATTAGACATCACCACCATCATCACTGGCACTACAACCGGGATCCGGTATTGGCCTTATTTAACAAATCTCTGCACCGGTCCCGATTTTGAGCCGATGTCACCCAGTTTGGCACTCCCAGGCTCTGGGCGTCCTGGTCTACGCCATACTTCCATCGATGACAAGGCCTGACTCGGTGTCTCCTTCCATACATCCAATATATCGAGGTCATTACTATATAAAATAACCGGAAGCCAGTGCAATATTAGTCTTAAGATTCAAATAAGGGTTTTTTATTGTAGTTTTCCCTTAATTTATTATTTGTTATTCGTTAAAATTGTGCTATTGTCATTATATAAATTTAAGATTTAGTTGTAAAGGAATTGCTATCCTAAATCTCTTAAGTACTAGTTGTAAAATATACCATAAATGTAATTATCTACCAAATAAAATTGAATTGAATTGAACCCTGATAGTCTGACCACCGTTGGGTTTTTTCTTCGCAAAAGTTAATGCTTTATTATTATTCCTTTATTGGCCAGTGCTGCTATCTTCACGTTGAGGTCGGAAGCTTTTCAGCCCACTCTCGTATATACAATAGTGAGAATAATCAGGTCACGGAGATTAAGTTAAACTGGCATGTCGAGAGAATGGGCAACGACACGGGCTACAACCGTACGTAGAATTCTTGACGGGAGACTGTGGGGGTAAGAAATTATTGCACCAAGACACGGGCACACGGTTCAATTCCTTCCCACTTATTGTTCACTGAAAAATTGTTCACATGAAGAAGAACGGATAAATAAAAAAGCACTAGACTTTTTTTGTTGTTTAGTTTTCTTTTCTTTGTATTATATATTTGTTTATGAGTTCTTTGTTTTTTTTTCAACACTTTAAACTTTTTTCTTTTGCTTCCCTATTCTTTTTTTTACAAATTCCCGAATCGCTGTGGAACAAAACAATTCAATCGTTGCTAACTCACGCTCCAGCATAGCACATATTATCTGATGTTATATTTTCCACACTGCACTTTTATTACATGGGTCGTTTAAGCGACTGATATTTTCTAATTTAAAATTTAAGCAATTTATGTACAGATAAGTAACTAGTAAACTAACACGACAAATTCTCTTTGAGCAAATGATTGGAATTTAAACTGACTTTTTTTTTTCTTTTCTTTTTTTTCGAACCGAATATAATAAGTTGTTGATTTAGTAATTGACCCGTGTGTGCGCACTCTACAAGAGATGATTATCAACTTATCAATATTGGCTAAATTAATTTTTTTGGCCCGAGCGGCGGCGTGACCGTCAGCGATGATGACTGTGTAACGACTGATCCCGATTAGGGATGAAAATATGGATTATACATTCGCACGGCTATTAGCCAATCTTCATCGCGCTCTCTCATGAATCTATTCAGTTGCATGTCTCATTGAGGTGAATAATGCTTGCACATCATTCGACAGTTACTGGACATGTGAAGCATGAAAAGAACAAAAGAGAGAGCGCAATAACTTCGGGGTTGGCTTAGCTTGTGCGCTTGTATCAATGCGGTCTCTGGGGATGACCCAGTGCCCTAGTGCGATGACTGTGGTGATCTCAGAGTTGTTACGTCTCCAGCGCCGTGCTTCCCCTTTTGAGGGAAGAGCGTAGGGGATATAATTTTTATTTATTAAAATTAGTTTTTATTTTTATATTTTATTTGAACTCAGCTATCTCAAGCTGAGCTCTAAAACTGAACTAACTTTACAATATAAATTTTCCTGTTTTTATAGAACATTTTGTTCCAACTAACTGTGTCGTATAAAATGAACAAAACAATCCAGAAGTCTCTGTGACTTAAAATTTTGAATAAACTTTGAACGAAAATCAAAGTGCTATGTTTTGAAATGAAAAATGTGCTTGTTATGAAAAGGGGCATGTTTTTAAATGTGCTGTAAGTGACTGGATATAGAATATTGTGTCTGTTTATTTATGAATTGTATTAAATGAGAATGTAAGATATGTGAGGAGGTATTTTTAAAGGTTGTGTTAGAAAGGACTTGAGATTAGTGTTAAAGCGAATAAGGGTAGTATACTGGAATACAACAGAGTGCTTTGAACCCGAGGAAGATAGAAACGGGAAGGAGAGGAAAATGTTATGTGGCTATTCACCTGTGAAAAGAGATCATTGATCCCTAGCGAATGTAGTGTCTGGGGAAAGTGAGTAGGACGCCGAGTTGGCTAGGGAAATCTGATCATGGGAACTAAATTAAATACTTTAATAATTTCCCCAGCGTTTGCATGATTATGCAACCGCGTCGTTTGATCAGACTATGCCGTTGCTAACCGACATGAAGCGATTTCCGGTGGAAATCTCATGGGGTAGCGAAATGGAGTTGCCGTATGGCGAAAAGATAGAAGAAGAAACTCAATTGTGTATTATCTACATAGGATAATGAGTTTAGCTATGCATCCTTTTGGGAAACATGTTTTGCAGGTGAAATACTGAACGGTGGGATAGGGGTTAATATGACGCACTGAAAGCAGTCGAAATAAGGCAGAAATTGTGGTTGAAATTGTGGGTTGGTTCTCCATGTAGTATAGAGAACCCTCACAAGACCAACGGGAAAGAGAACGATTGGTAGGCCACGACGGAGATGGGAGGACAATGTAAGGCGCGACCTTGAGGAGATCGGATCAGAGGGCGAAGTGAGGAAGGCTGGTGCACAAGACAGAGAACGATACGACAGCCGAGTCAGTAAGGTCATGAAATTCCGGATTCCTACAGGCCAACAAATAGATAGAAAAGATAACGCCCATTTTCGCAAAACATTTGCACAAAGATTAAGGCGTTGCTGGAGAGTAAATGTACTCCTAGGTTCAATATACCAACGCTTGAATATCATACACAAAAATAAAACAAAAATTTGACGTTTCCAATTCTGTGTAGATCTTGTGTACATACGCTTAATAAAGTATGAACGATATTGGGCTATCTACCCTATATTTCAGAAATCAAAATACCTGTAGTCAGTAAATTTTTTGAAACCACTTAACCAACACTCTATCGAATTATAGACATCAATGTTTACACATGTAACCACAAAACACATCAAGCCAAACGGGTATAATAGGTTAACGCGGTCGCACTCGGGTGATTTGTGTTTCCTATTTCTCTCCAACATTGTTGCAATATCCTCTAAATCACAATTACCTCGCTCAATAGATTTTAATGACCATACCCCGATTGTAAGGCAGCAGTCGCAATTCATCACCGCCTTTACACATATGCACATACGCACAACGTAACGCTACACATCAATCACCATAGGATAGCTTTAAGGAAAACGCAAATTTAATTCCACCGATATTTCAATGGTTACTAACCTGAATAAAGGGCGCCTTTGGGTCATGAGTTATCTCACATCGAAGCATTGATTGAACTCTGTGGTCTGTGAAGGAGAACATCCTTGCCGTGTTACCAGTAACTCCTGGAGTCTGATTAAATTTAATATAACCTTCTATGAAACGGTACACTGATGTTCCTCGACATTTTTCCGTATGGTCCTCTGTTTGAAGGACAACGAAGACGACGGATACAAAGAGTCCGTAAGTGACACTAATGGATAAAAAGGTGAGCGCGAACACTAAATCGAATTAATTCGTTCTATTAACTTCCGTTCACATCCGGAGTTACTCCTTTATGTAGGTGCGACAAACAAAGCAGGTGGTGCGCAACGATGGGTCTGCAATGATGTGTAAGTACTAGGTCTTATTAGATCGTTTTATTGTGTATCTCAGGTTTTAAATTAAAGTGTCGATGAGTAGAATGGTTTACCATACATAGTGTACATGCTATGTACTGAATCGATGAGCATAGTGCAAGATAGTATTGGTGTTTCACTCCATACATATACCTCTTCCACTCAAATTCGGGTTGAGGTTCCTTTGGTTCGTTTGTTAAAGGATTTCCGCACGGACACATAACTTTTATAAGACGACGTTTCTCAATTTGCTAGTAATGATTCGAAGATCTCATACAATACATGAAACGGAAACAACTCTCTTCTAATGGTGGTTCATTTGCAAACTACTGACAGCAATTACACAAGTATTCGTGATATATATTTTAAAAAGATTGTTTTAACGAGTTCGCCGTGTCCTAATAACTCAATGAGGTATTTTTTCTATTTTCTTTTCAAACCGTATTCAATCAATTATGTAACAAATTTTCCTGTGAAAAGTTGAAGATGTACCTTTAAAACTTGGGCATAACACATTAAGAGCACTTTAAGAATACCTCTTTTTTAAGGATATCGAAACGGCAATAAGCGTTTTATTTTTAGATGTACCTTGGCGTATCAAAAACTACCGTCACGCCTCGAAGATTACAATCGATTTGAAATGCCATTTTGATCGTTAAGTGTCTCCGTGACTGAACATTACACAAGGTAAGAGGAGCAACGTGGAAATTATTTGAAATACAAGATGAAATGGTAGGACCCGAAATTGTCCTTGGTAAGGCGAATTGATGATATCGAAGTGTGTGGGGCTCCATTTGCTTTCGCTAATTCATTCATAGCTGTCGTTTTCCGACGATAAGAGAAGTCAACTGGAATTCGTCAACAAATTAAAGTTAATTAAAGAAGAAAATGTAGTTCAAGGAATTGTATCGCAGCTGTCTAGGGGTAATTTTGATCACGATCATTATTTCTTCTTGGCAAATAAAACTGGTGGGCATATGGCGTCTAATGTCATTGTCCTCCTTTTCTGCCAAAGCATTAATATGTATTCGTTTAGAACGACTAAAAAGCTAGTTGAAGTCGTTTAGAATATCATAAAATTATAATAGCAGAAAAGTATAGGATAGATTAAGAGATCAAGTACCTTTAACGTGCCACAATAAGAACAAACAGCTGTTAAAATCAATAGAGACGAACGTATTCTAAATATTAATCATATTGAACTACATTATTATTACATTGAAGTGTCCGTCAACATAATGTAATTCGACCACTTGATGCTGTGATCAGGATGGGGCAAAATTAAAAGCAAGTAATGTCATGAGAGTGTGCCAAAATGTTTGCAAATGGCGTCTAATATCATTGTGCTTTGGCTTTTATGTTACAGACAGATGGAGAATTATTATTAGATGGAAAGTTATTATTATTTACAGCTTGACATTACCTTTGTCCCATCCTCTATAGATCGTCAACTGGTGCATTTTCATTTCTGCAAAATTTTTTATTTTCTTTTTATCTGCTTAGTTTCTAAATTACATGCTAGACATATAATGCTTAAATCTAGCTTAATTATCTTATATTATAACTTACTGGTCCTACGCAGACGCTCTAAATTAAACATTACATAACTATTGTATAATTTGCCTTTCGGCGACAGAACTTTGTTTGTGGCTGTACTTATGACTATTTGTATGACAAAGAAAAATTTGGAAAACTTTGTGTCGAATGTTTTTCTATTTGTTTCTTCTTAACATTTAACCTACTTCAATTTTTTTTTTTTATTAATTTTATTTAAAACAACAACTTAAATCTTATATTACCCTAATTCTAGAGAAGCTAAGTCTATGTAAGCTGGCTGATGATACTGTTATTCTACCGACATTGGTATCCAGATCTTTATTTGCCATTCAACCACCAGAACCGTTGACGCTGTCCAATACTATTGTGGTGTACGAAGTCGTGTGCCGGTGTACGACACGGGGTTCTACTTCGTCCCACTGCCACTAAAAGAAAGTTCCGCTGCGGCAACTGTTCGTCAAAAAAAAAAGAAAAAAAAAGCAAACTCCGCAACACACCGATCACAAGGAGTTCACCAGGACGAAGTAAAGAAAACACCAGTTGTTCTTAATTAGTTTATAATTTATTTCACCTTCATTAACTTTAACACGATTGCCCACACGTCTGCTAGTTGTTATACGTTCACAATTATTTTACTTGAATGGCCTTATACTGGGGGGCACAAGAAAAATTATTTATTTTATTTTTAACGCGCTCGACTCTAACTCTGCTCTTCATTTCACACCGTACCGGAGCCGGTGCAGTGGATGGCGGAGCAACCGTCTCGGTCAGTGGATGAAGTTCGGCTCAACGATATTCAATCGTTTGGGGTGAGTTTTGCCAAAAGAGAAAGTGTTTCTCTGGTGGTGAGAACAAGGAAGAAGACTTGACAATGTATGTGTATGTGTGAGTGAAGATCACAATGGTTTTTTTCATAGACAAGGCCATGGGAATGAACCTGAAACAAAGAAAGGAAAAAGGGATTGTGAAGTTTTTTGTTTATGTGAGCAGGTTACTGGGAAACGAATCCAGAACTATGTAGGATAAAAGGAATTTATGGCCAACTCAGCCCAACGCGGATTTCAGGCTTCTAAGTCGACTGTCAGTAAGGGGTGGTGCCTGAACAGTGGAAGCACATCCCACATGTCGAGTAACACCGAAGCATTCGAAGGATACAACGAAATTCATCCGATGAAACTAAACATTGCCAACAGTGCCCCAACCGACATCACCGGACGAGGCGACATAAACATCATCACTCAATATAAAGGCAAATATCGAAACGTAAAAGTCGGTAATGTTCTACACGTCCCCGATCTGCGGGCGAATCTAATGTCTGTGAGCAAAATCGCTGACCAAGGAGTCACAATCACTTTCGATAATAAAGGAGCGAAAGTAACGAACTCAAAACAGGTCATCTTCGAGGCTGTAAGGAAAAACGACCCGTACTTCGCTCCAGCAAGCCTGAAAGAAACTCACGCAGCCGCCGCTACAACTACCCCGGATGTATCAGCACTGGAAACCTGGCACCGCAATCTGGGTCACTTAAATATTAAGTGACCCAGTTTTTAAACTATTTCAAGAATGCGACATCTCTTCGGACACCCGGGAGCAGCCGAAGTTCCTATAAAAGAAGCAACAAGCGGTCCAGACTCCCAGGAGTGGATAAAAGCAATGGCGCAAGAAATCGAGGCCATCATCAGAAACGACACTTGGACTCTGGTAGATCGGCCGAAACAAGACAAAGTCATCGGCAGCCGTTTTGTCTTGCGGAACAAATCGAATCCCGACGGCACGCTAGAACGAAGAAAGACACGCACCGTTGCACAATGATTCTCTCAAGTACCCGGAATTGACTACCACCAGACACAACATGAGCATCCGCCACCTTGATGTTGCAACGGCCTATCCAAACGGCGAGCTCAACGAGACAATTTACATGGAGATCCCCAAACACCCCGACGTTGCCCTGGAGAAACTAATTCAATCCGGAAAAAGCAGAGAAAACATTAAAGCAAAAGAAATGCTAACGCAACGCAAAAGGGGAATAAGGTATGTTTGCTAAACAGAGCGCTATACGGACTTCGCCAAGCAGGACGACAATGGCACACAAAGCTGAGCGGTGAGCTCAAACGCCTCGGTCTCAAGCAGTCCACCACCGATCCGTGCATATTCTTTGAAGGCAAAGGAAAGGACATACTACTGGTCACCGTATACGTGGACAACATTTTAGTTTCCTCACAAAGCACAGCAAAGATCGAGGAACTATCCAAGCAGCTCTCAAAAACATTCAACACAAAGGACCTCGGCGAAATAAAGCATTGTCTTGGAATCGAATTTCATCGAGACAAGGAAGAACTGCGGATGACTCAAACCAAATACATATCCGAAAACCTAGACCGTTTCAACATGACCGACTGGAAGCCCGTGAGTACACCTCTGGACAGCAGCACTGTGGGGGTATAAGTAAATGCTGACGTACGGCACGTATTCCTTATATCTCCCATCGATCCGTGGGAAGAATTTGTTCGAATAATCACGTTAGAAAAGAGTTGCTCATAACCCCAAGTTTGTATAGCCATTCGTCTCTCAAAATGCGGCATCGATTTATGTTCACCTTTATTGGGGAATGTGTAATTGTAAACATTTATGGGACGCACGTCCACTTCCTGGTTGTACCGAATCCGATGCGCATATTGGACGACATCTCCTTCGAGTGGATAGATAAATAAACGATTGAAGTCTAATTCGAATAAGTGAGTTAAGACACCAAAGTAATCAATAAAAAAGGATAACAGATAGCACTGCCAGCAAGCATTTTAATTTATTGCAAATATTCACTAGTGAGAACATTCCGATGCGGTCACACAACACATAACTCAGATAATATTTCTAATAATTATTAATCGTCACTTTCTACCACACAACGTACTGGTTGAAACGACTTATTTCGCATAAAAGTAGGATGTCCGCGGACGAGCGTGTGCATGCTCATGCACACGCGGCGGCAATTAGCGACACCACCTCCCTTGGTTAAACACGTTAATCGACTGACTTGAAAAGGGAAGAAATTGGATACAACCAAAAGAGAACATACTTCTGCTCTCTCATTGCCACGTCCTTCGATGTGTGGTAGGTTACATCTGATGATCGAAGAGAGCGGGACAATAAGAGAACAGAAACATGCTGTACGACTATCCTAGGGGTGGATTTGGTTGTATGTGCATGAATCAAAGTAGTTCTGAGCGGAACCCGTTGACCTGATTCGGTAGTATGGTGAGTTCAGTGTACATTGATCCATACGAAGACAGAACTGAGAAAGGGAGGGAAAGGGAGGGGAATTGAGCTGATGATATTCACCTGCAAAAAGAGAACATTGATCCCCAGCGAATGAAGTGTCTGGAGAAAAGCCGAAGTAACGCTAGGGAAATATTATCACGTGATTCAATCGAATGTGGTGATAAATTTCCCAAGCGGATCTGCAATGATGAGACAACTTCGTCCGGTTGGATTTGGTTGTCGCTAATCGACATGGACACGAGTTGCAGTATGGCAAAAAAGGGAAGCTAAACTCATTTATGCATTGTCTGCGTGGTACAATGAGTTTAGCTATGTGTCCTTGGTGGAAACATGCTTTGCAGGTGAACAGGTAAGTAGGGGGAAATGGGGTTGATTTGACGCGCTGAAAGGCGATCGAAATTAGGTAGGAAATGTTGCTTGGAATTGTGGGTTGTTTCTCATGTAGAATAGAGAAACCCCCCACAGCACTATACTACAGAAAGGGAAGGAGGAACCCGACAGAAACCTGCCGTTTCAAGAGTTAATTGGATCTCTCATGTACCTGGCAGTATGCACAAGCTACAGCTAAGTAAGTATAATAACAATAAAATAGATACATGGAATCCACCGTATTGGCTATGACCTTGAGAGGATTGTATGGCAGTTGAACAATAAGTTAAGTATTTATTCCTGAATAATCGTATGATTTACAAAGGGAGGTATCAACTGCAGCAGGCTGTGGTAATTCATGGTCTATGATGCCACCTAAAGTAGCAAAAGAAAAACTAGGATGTAGCGCAAATAAAAAATTAACTGAAAGATATGATTTGCCTATAATTTTACATTTGCTACTCAAGGTTGGTCTGATGTAGTTATTCTTTAACGTTTAAACAATATTAGAACAAACGATACAAGCAAAATGTCTCATGGTTAAAATGAGCCACTAATCGAGCAATCAAATCACGACTTACCTTCCAATTGTTTCCAGTTTACAAAAAGCCAGCACAGATGTCGAATAAGGATAAATTTCCAAAGTTTGAAAGCTAAGTTTTATTCAGTTGTTAAAAAAAAAGAACTTGTATCGTGTAAAAATCCTCCCAACACAACCAATTTTGTATCACGACTGTTAGTGTCCTTACATTTGCGTGCAGTATATGAGAAAAAAAAAAAGAAAAAAAAAGAGCATTGAAGGCAGCTCTTTGAAATGTTATGCGATTGGAAAACTTTCTTATTTTGGAAACCAAAACCCATTAAAGTCAGGATGTTATTCAATTTGCTCTATAAATCCTCTTTTGTACTCGTTGTCAGTTTTCGGTGCTTTCCAGTTTCAATGCTGTCCCATGGTTTTGCCGACCGTCATTTTTATGAGCTAACTAAATAACCTTAAAAAGGTAATCGGCTACCCGACAAACACAGGTATCCCTTTATAGAATTCCCTGTCAGGTTTTATTGCTTTTAGTGTTTGGGAAAAGCCCTTGAATGAGAAAATCAGGAAATGGTCTAAAAGTAAAACAATTTTTTTGCCAATCTCCTCATGAATTGTGTGTGAGAGAAGTAAATTAAATAAAAAAGGATCCATTTTATATCTCTGATTGACATTACTCCGGGCGAGGAAAAAGCTGAAATATTTAAAGACTAAATAACGTAAAAACTGGCGAAAAATATTTAACTTTTTGATGAGATGTACAACAGCCTCCTCATTCTCCTGCCATGTGTACGAGATGGGATCCTTTAGAAACAATTTAAAAATAAAAAATAAATAAAAAGAAAATCAGGTTTCAACATAACTTTGTGTTCGTCATGTTCTAAGATTAATGTGAAAAACAGGAGAATCCATGGATCCTGGTAGAAGCAAGTTCAGCTCGGCCGCCTCCGGCCTTTCGCAACCTACCTAACTTCCCGGCGACTTCAAATGAAGAGAATAATATTGCATCTACTTGATGTAATGAAAGGACGACATTATTTTAGTTGAAAATGGCAAGATGACACATTCGCAGTTTTGTTTTGTTTTTGAAAGCGCCTAAAGAATAGAGTGTTATCCTTCCATTATGTTATGGTGTAGCTGCTGAGGAAGATCAAGCGAAAAAAAATGACATGACGTTGAGTTATTATTAATTTAACATGGGTGTGTTTTCTTCTCTTTTGATAATTTGTAACAATCACAAAACGGATATAAAATAAGGCATTGGGCCAGCGGCTGAAAATAAAAAGGTTGGCGAATAGATAGTGTCAATATTATAAGAAATACATGTCGTAAATAATAATATAGGATAAACGAGAAGGAAGTTATTGGAGTAGAAGCGTTGAGTTCGCTATTTGATTTTCACTTCTTTTTTTCACGGAAGTATTTACCGGATAGAGTTGGCTATACAACTTAAATGTCTTTAGAAGATAAAAAACTGTTGAGATAATATGGTTTGATTGAATGAAAACACCTTTAGTTACAAAAGACAGAAAATAACAATAATAATCAAATAAAATAATACTTAGACTACAAGTTAAATATGCTGTACGATAAGTATTTCTTGTACTAAATAAATTGAACTGGGCGAGTATTCTAAACTATATATTGAGAACTTGAATCAGTTCTTTTTGTTTCCAACAGACGGCGCTACTATAGCCCCCTGTATGGTCGATGCAACATTGTTTGATAACTGCTATTTTGAACACACTAAATACCCGTTGTGACGCAAAGCTAATAACCTTGCCCGGAAAAACAAATTGTTATGGAAAATTTATCAAATTTTACTTTCTATAAAGGGCCAGGATGAAGAAATACCCGTTGAAAAAAATGCAGTGATGAGTGAAGTCATTTACAGTGATGAGCGACCTCATTTATTCACTTGTCAATGTCAGAGTCTTTTCCGTGTCCGGAAAGAGAAAGAAAACAACAAAAAAATAGTGTAGCACTAGAATGTACTAGATGCATATTTACTACAATCATCATCATCATCATCATCGGCACTACAACCGCGAACCGGTCTTGGCCTTATTTAGCAAGTTCTGAGGCTTGTTAAATTTTCCATAATGATTTATTTTTTCTGGGCAAGGTCATAAGTCTTGCGCCAAAGGCTTCCCGACGGGGAATCGAACCCCGGTCTGCCGAATGACAGGCGGGTATACTATGTACTACAATACTCTCCCCAAAATATACATTTTCTCTTTGATTATAAAGGGTGGTTAAATTTTAAGGGCTGTTGTTGAATGTGAACCACACCTAAACGTCAAGCCTTTTTCATTTCGTTTGACATTTCTCAATTTCAGACTAACTCAATTTGAACTATGGAAAAATACACAATCGACCGACACGTTAAAGTTATTCAGGCTTATTATGAAAATGGGCGTTCAAATCAAAATGCATATCGTGCACTTCGTGATTTTTTCGGTCAATTTAATCGTCCAAATGTGCGTACAATCGGAAAAATCGTGCAAAAATTTGAGCAAACCGAGTCTGTAGGAGATGTGAAAACACCAGTGCATGCTCGTACAGCTCGTACTGCAGAAAAGATTGCTGCTGTTCGCGATAGTGTGGCTGAAGAGCCGTCCACCTCAACTCGTCGTCGTGCCCAACAATTGCACCTCTCACGCTCGTCGTTGATGAACATTATGCATACAGACTTGCATTTACACGCTTACAAGGTGCAATTGACTCAAGAACTAAAGCCTCTTGACCATTTCAAGCGTCGTCAATGGTCAGAATGGTGGCAAGAAATGGCAACAGCGGATGATCAATTTTCGAAGAAAATCATCTTCAGTTTTTTTTTTTTTTTTACATTTCTGTATTTATTGACCATAAATGATTTGTTACAATAAGTAATACAGATAACTTATAATTATCTTAGCTTTAATCGTTTACACATACTTGCTAGTACATTTTTCAAACATTATTATAAAGTTATATATTTCATGGGTGGACAAGATAGGAGTAGGTGGGGCTTCCTGGAAAAGGTCAGAAAACCAGGATATAATTATTTACTTAACCTATAACTAATTTGCTTAACTTAACTTAACTTAGCTTAGCCTAGCTTATCTAATTATTAAATCTATTATTATTACAATAAGTTAGAATAGGGTGGGGCGGGAGGTATAGTGGTTGATGGGTGGAATTTGGGTTAGGGTGGGTACTATGAGTCGGGGATATGGGTTGGGGGAACACTTTCCGATTGGTCGTTGAAACGCAAGATATTAGAGAAGGGTTGTATATTACAATATTTAAACTGGTGAGGTGAGAGTTCAGTATTGTGGTATACGATCTCATTGGAGTTGTTGACCAACCTGCCAGAGGTGAAGAGGGTTCTGGTGTGGAGACAGTTCGGGTAGGCAGTTCGGTTGTCTGACGGAGTCGATGTGAGCGCATTTATTATCGGATTGGGATTATTGGGAAGATTTTCGATAAATTTGATGGACAGCTCGAGGAAGCGTCGATCTATACGTTCAATATTAGCGGCATAGTAGAGAGAACTACTGTTGTAATATTTGTGGGAGTTAGGATGTCGGTTGAGGCCAGTGATAAGTCTGAAGCATTTCCTTTCGAAAATGCGTAGCTTCTCCATTTGGGCGGGTGTGATATGGTACCATATCGGGCATGCATATGTGAGAGTGGGTCTGATTATTTGTTTGTAGATAAGTGATTTGACTTTGGGAGAGAGACCATTCGGTTTGTACATGACTTTTCTGCAGAGGTTCAGTTGGGTTGTGGCTTTACGAATCGTATTTTTAATGTGGGCGGAGAATGACAGATTGTTGGTAAAGGTTATACCTAGATACTTTAAGGTTTTGGAGGGTTTAATTATATTGTTATTTATTTTAATTCTGATTTTATTATGGCAGCGAATAGTGTTGTTTGTACAACTCGCGTTTCTGCCTTTAAAAACTATGAGCTGAGTTTTGGTTGGATTTAGTTGAATTCTCCACTTGGTAAAGTAGGCTGACAGGATTGGGAGATATCTGTTAATACAGTTTCTTGCCTCCTTGACAAGCTTGTTGCTTGAATAAATTAAAGTGTCGTCGGCATAGTTGAGCATTGTTGTATTGGGTAACAGTGGCTGCGGTGCGTCTGATGTATAAAGAAGGTATAGTAGTGGGCCGAGGATGGACCCTTGAGGAACTCCTGCGGTTATGCTATAAGGTGTCGAGAGAGTTGAGTTTATTTTCACCATGAACTTTCTATCAGAGAGGTAAGAAGCGAGAAGTTTTGTGGAATGGATGTTTAATCCATACATTGAATGAAGTTTGTATAACAGTCCTGCGATCCAGACACAGTCGAATGCTTTAGCTATGTCTAGGGAGACACATACCGTTGGGGATTGGTTTTGGAGGTGGGTCGTCACATCATGTGTCAGTTTTAAGAGAGCATGACAAGTGGAGTGTTGTGAGCGGAAGCCAAATTGAGAGTTCGGAATGAGGGAGTTATCCCTGGCAAATGAGAGAAGATTTTTGTAGATTTTACATTCAAGAATCTTGCTAAGCGAGTTTAGCTGCGATATCGGACGGAAGTTATCCGGGTGCTTGGAGGGCCCAGATTTGCTAATAGGGACGATCACCGCTGTTTTCCAACTTTTAGGGAAATGTGAAGCGTTTATTATGTGGTTGAGAAGAACGAGGATCGGGAGCAAGTTGCCTGGGTGGAGTCTTTTGAATAGGAGGTTAGGGATTCCATCTAGACCAGTCGATTTTTTATTGTTACGTGAAGTAATGACTTCGGATAGTTCTTCAAGGCTTAGGAATGTGTCGATTCCTACGGGGTGTGATGCTTTATTGCTTTCGGTGAATTCAGTAATAAATGGTGTGAGGGATGGCTCCAGTGAGCGTGGAATGTAATCGTTCACTGTATCGTGGAAATTTGTTACTGGGAGGGTATCGTTTTGCTTATGGACTTTGCAGAAATGTTCAGCGAGACAGTTTGCTATATCGGTGTCCGACTGGACGATGTTATTATTAGTTGGGTGAATAAGATAATCTGTTCGAGGCTTGAGTTTGCGACCCGTTAGTCTGTTTATGTTTTTAAATAGATCGCGATTTGGTTTGATACTGTTTAAGGTGGATGTGTAGGTCTGATTAGTGAAAACTTTTAGTTGTCCATTTATCAGGGAGGTCAATAGCTGGATCTGTTGTTTAATAAAAGGTGAGTAGCTAGTGTGCAATTTTCGTCGGAGTTGTTTTTTTATACGTAATAATTTTGTGAGTAGGTTGGGTAGGGGTTTTCCTAAGTGATTATGAGGAACGATAGTGGGAGTATGGCTGAAGAGAGCATTTCCCAGTATTTGCTCTATTTGGGCCGCTGCTTGGTCAATTTGTGTAGGGGGCAGGTTAGAAGATTCCGGTAAGAAAATTTTGAAAAGCTAGCAGCAATATCCTTATTGACTTTTTTCCAGTTTGTTTTGGTGAAATTTGGAATAGGATTCAGAGTGTAGAGTGGTTCAAGCGAGGGGATTTGAACCGAGGTGTGGACAGAGCCATGATCCGAAGGGAATGTGAAGGACACTGTGGGAGGATTAGATGAATAGCTATCTGTAGACTTTAGGAAGAAATCGATTGTTGACTTGGTTGAGCTGCAAATTCGAGTAGGTTGCAACGGGCAGTCTGCGTAGACATATGGATGAAGTCGGAGGAGATCAAGGAGTTGACAGCCGTATTTGTTGCATTTGATGTCATTAAATGCAGTATGTCGTGCGTTCCAGTCTCCTCCTATTATGAAAGGTGCTGGCAGAGACTGTTGGATTATTTGTGAGAATCATCTTCAGTGATGAGGCACATTTTCACCTCAGTGGATTCGTCAATAAGCAGAATCGGGCGAATGATAATCCAAGAGTGATTGTCGAAAAACCAATGCACCCACAAAGAGTGACTGTTCGGTGCGGTTTATGGGCTGGCGGCATCATCAGGTCGTATTTTTTCCAAAATGAGGCCGGTCAGGCAGTTACTGTGAATGGTGTTCGCTATCGTGAGATGATAACGCACTTTTTATGGCCCGAATTGGAAGATATGGATGCGGACGATATGTGGTTTCAACAGGACGGTGCCACTTGCCACACAGCTAACGAAACAATGGCTCTTTTGTGCGACAAATTCAATGGCCGTGTTATCTCACGTGGTGGCGATGTCAGTTGGCCGCCAAGATCATATGATTTGACACCGTTGGACTTCTTTCTTTGAGGTTATTTGAAAGAAAAGGTGTACGTCGATAAGCCAGCAACAATTCAAGAGCTAAAGGATGAGATAATTCGGTACATTAACGGCATAGAACCTCAATTATGACTCAGTGTCATCGAAAATTTGGACCATCGGATGGAGGTGTGCCGCCGAGGTCGCGGCGGCCATTTGGCCGATATTTTGTTCCATGCATAATTGAACCATACCAATATTATCATAATAAAAAGAAATGACAATAATTTCCTAAATAATTTGTTTTTTTTAAAATCAACATCGGCCCTTAAAATTTAACCACCCTTTATATACTAGGTGCCTTGTTTGTTATATATCACTATGGTACTGAATCCCACTTGTTTACTTGGGTGGGTATTCTTCAGAGCTTATAAAGCTAGTAATGGTCGGAACTACTGATGAAACTGCTGTGTCATTTATTGTTCTTTTTGATGGGTTTCCTTTAAGATGGGTTTCGAAACTTTTTCGTCCCTGTGCTAACTCGACGTTGCTCGAGTGGAATTCCTTTTTCGGATGTGAGATTTGAGACCGCTTCAGTTAGTCTGTCGAATCTCTCCGTATACAATTTCTTTTATATCCATATCAATCTATCTGATAAACTCTATCAGGAATCCTCTTTATAACTATGAATAGACCTTTGTACGAACAGTCTAATGGCAAGGCGTTTTCCACCTTTACGACAACATGGAAGAAGTTCGGAAGATCTGTGGCTGTGCTGCGAACCGTACAAACCACTGTGGGGTTAAACACCTTTCGCCTGGCGAAAGGGAACGTACATACCGGTAAACAAGAAGCCCACCGACACTGTTCCTACAAGGTGATAAAAACCTTGTAAATATCACAGCCGAAGATAATGACTTGTGCCGAGGAAGTCACCAGGGCCATAAACTATACGCGGGTAAAGTACACAAAGGGATACCGCAGATGTGTGAAAAGACTGACGATCCTCGGCATATCTCCGGCCATATGGACGGCAACGTTCGCGTCTGTGTGTGTAGGTGCATCCACACAGCATCCTTACGAACAGTACGGAATTGTGCGATCTCTTGGAAAGAAGAAATCCCTTGGGAAACAGAGGACACAATGGGAAAGAGAAGTGAAGAAAAAGGAAGAACAACCGGCTGAGTTTCCATCCATTAAGAAAAGTTGTTTCAGTTAGTGGAGGGACATCATCTGTTGCGCAGTGTTTGCTATATAAAGAAAAAAAAGTAACTTAGAGGGTGTCGCCGCGACTTTCCTTTATTTTAAATAAGATACATCATCATCATCATCGCCACTACAACCGGGAACCGGCTTTGGCCTTATTTAGCAAATCCTGAGGCTTGTTAAATTTTCCATAATGATTTGTTTTTTCCGGGCAAGGTCATTAGTCTTGCGCCAGAGGCTCCCCGACGGGGAATCGAACCCCGGTGACAGGGGGGTATACTAACTAAGATACATCTTGCAACTACAATAAAAGTAATAAAAACAAAATAAATTTCACAAGTGACTTTGAATTTGTATCGTGGACAGTGTTCGGCGAAACACAATCAGCAGTAAAAACAAAAAAACCGCCAAAGGTCCATATATGCAAAGAGCTTAATTTTATTGTGATGAGCTACGGGGAATGGTTGTAAAAATCTACCCCCGAATTTTCTCCAAGAATTTCTGATGATTGGGGTTGAATCCACCAAAAAATAAGAATCCGCTAGGCCGTAATAGGCGCATGAAGATGCTAAGTTGTGTGTTATGCTGGCTCGAAGACCCAATAGGGCCGTACGAAGTAGATCTGCCTAATCATTTCTGCAGCCTAGACATGTTACCCTATCTATTCCATTGCTCCATAAAACAATTAGAGGCTGGCTGGCAATCAGTCAAGCGATGTCGCTCACCTCCAGTTGGTTTTACCAATGCATCGAAAAGTGCTGATTCGAATTGTTATCCTAGTTCCGCGGTGACGATATTCGAAGTTTCGTAACGACAAATCCGTTGTGAATGCAGAATTCCTTTTCCTGCATGCGGGAGTATGTCGACGACCAGGAAAACGTTTGCCTATCTAGAAAATGTATCGAACAAAATCACAATGTACTCTTGCTTCATCAGCCCAGATAGAGCTCCACTGAAAATGGGCAATGTTTGATTTGCGTTCTGCAAATCGTCCACCAACCAATGGGTTGTGTTGGTGGGCTAAAGAAATGGCGCCAAGAACAATGATTCGTTCTCTTGCCGTGCAGCGATGCTGGTTCCGAGGGAATGAGGTCCGGAACAATTGGTATCTGCTGGAATCAACTCTGAATAAATTGGTTAAACTGAAAAGATTATCTTGATTCCAAATTTTAGCTTCCCGATAATTGAAATAATGTGGATCTTTATTTCGATTAGAAATATCGTCTTTATTTTGTCGGATTCCTTAGATTTTTAAAGATCACAAATTGCGAACTGGAGTCGCCAAGCGATTTACGAAGAAGAGAATTATAAAAGTAAAAATGGTTGTCAAGTGAAAACCAACAGAAATTTCACAAATGTCAGCTGATTGCTGACATTGTTTAAGATGATGCCACATATCTTATTAAGGTGGTGCCACCGATTTTTTAATTGCGAATTCGCCGGTTGTTTCAATGGTGAATCCGCAACAGGCAAATATTGCGTTACCAAAGCGCTTATCAGTAACGATAACACATCCCACCACAAGCATAACTCCACTAAAAGTCGTCCCAACCCCAACCACACTTCCCTCATATTCCTCACCGCCGCAGCAGTTTATCCAACCCACCTAGCCTGGCCGTCATTACTCACCCAACAAAATCTCCTAATGGACCCAAGCTTAGAAACGGATTCACTCCTAAACTCGCAGGTAAACAGTTTCCTTTAAGCCTAATCCCAAACAAAACCGCTGGATCAATTTTTTTTTTTTTTTGGATAGTCATGGAGTTATCTTAATCAAAGGAAAACCATTATCACCTTTTCCTAATGGCTAAGCGTCTATTTACGCACATGCACCACTCATCCAAGACTTTTATGATGATGGGGCAATCTTTCCTTTTAGCACCATTTCCCCGATGCATTGCCCTCTATTTATATAGCTATAATACACATCGTAAACAATGACCTTCGCGATCCCTTTGTCTAATTTCGGTTCGACATTTAATTACGTTCTCATGACCTCGTGCATGAACAAATAGCGATCTACACGAACACACTCACATCACCGGAATTCGGCCAGCACTCACCACATTGAGAGGCATTTTCTCTCTCTTCCCCGCATCTCACCATTAGCTGAGGATTGAATTCAAGTCATAGTTCTATCCTCGAGGAGTCGTATATCAAACAGCAAGGCGGTCGGGTCGCCTGCCACCCCCCGTACCGGCGCTGGTACGGCGTGGAAACTATCACTTCGATTTCAGTTCGTAGTCGTTTATACAAAACTATTAATTTCGTTCTTTTGCACATCGACCCTATAAATTGTATTATTCAAAAATTCGCAGTGTTTCGGAATTAAGTGGAGTAATTATTAAATGTGACTTCCCGCAAAAAAAAATCTGTAACAAAATACAAGAAAATAAATATATGTACATCAATAAAATCTAACTAATTAACCAAAGTGTTTCATTCACTGTGCATTGAAAGCTTGTGTATCTTACTTGCTCCTCGTGGACGTCGTGTTGTGGGGTCTTGTTTCGTTTTTCTTTCGAATGAACAGTTTTTCTTTGGTGCTCGTCGAACTTTTAGCTTTGTGAGTTGGTGGTAGAACTCGCGCCCATGCCGGCGCCACGACCACAAACCCCACACTCCTACTATACTCCCTGCCTTCTACATTGTTCTCCTTCCTTGATATCAGTGAATAACAAAAAAATTATTTCAGTAGTGTGTGTGTTATAAAAAACACGTCGCATGAAACACGGTACCATAGTCACGTGAAACCCTCACGCCTTTGTGTGGCCCCATGGGAATCATTCTTATAGGGTTTTCGACTTGTATATTAAATCCGAAAATATTATCGCTCTTGATGCATTGACACATGATTAATTCGATTTTTTCCGAGCCAAATTTATGATGAGACTCACCTGCTTCGGTTTAAAACGATGCCTATTAAATCCACCTCTGAAAATAGACTAGATGGTGTATCAGGTAAATACTTCAAGAAATGACTGCCACTCACGATATGTCATCACAATTTTGTACACGAAATATTTCCAATTCATGTCCCCCTTTTCCAGATATACTTTCTTTGCAAACGAACACTTAACCCATGCATGATAATGACTACAAAAAGATTGTAATAAGTCTTTATACTCGTAAACGACTACAAAGAACATGAAAAAGTCTTAACACGAAAGGAAAATTTAATTGCCAGCGACTACCAGGTCCCTGCCGTTCACATTTTACCATAAAGCTCTTATTAGTTTTATCGAGTTAGACTTTTATTTACGCCTCTTTTGCACACCCCCAAAAATGGGATGCCTAATGCGACTATGCAGAAGATGGTTAAATTGGTATTTTCCCTCAATTAAACTCTAAGACCCGTGACATCCTGACAACCTAAGACGCGCGACGTAAATGCGACCTAGCTGTTGTGAATTTCGTGTCAAATTTCAAAATGTATGGTACCCTAAAATTGCAGACAGTTGCTGTCATGCCAATCTCTGTGTGTCAATCAGAGCCTATGACAGATAATTATGATGCGACCTGGTTCATACCCTTTAAGCAGCCGTGCAAACCGATCTCTATGAGGAATTTTAATTTATTTGATTGTCTATCATATTTTCGTTCCTCAAATATGTTGCAATTTTTTATATTGCACACAATTAAAATAATTTTTTTTTAATAGGGATACTCATTTTTTCTTTTTTTTTGCTTCGCTCTATGTTTCGGATTCATGATTATATGTTTTGGGGAGAATCTATTCCATCGTCTAGTACTCTCTCCGACACATATTCACCACACATGCCAACAACACGATGACAGGGGAGAAACTGTCATCGCTTGCATTGTTTACTGTTGTTGGTTGTTCGGCAATACAGAAATTGAATTACTGTCATCTACGGTGTTTTGCTGTTTGGAGTGAAAAAAGAAAAGGCTTGAAGTTTGTTCTTTGTACAAAGATATTCTTCCTTTTACATTTTGTTTGTGATTAGACCAAATTTCTGAGCAATAAAGGAAATTGTGGATTAGACACTGGTTGTATCATTTGTCATTAAAGGACATTGTGGATTATACACTGGTTGTATCATTTGGAATTTCTGGATCACCCAACCCAGAAACTAACAGGAGACCAAGTAGCACATCGGATTCGTGCTCATTAGCGGACTACAACGGCTTGGTTTTGCACAAAGTAACAAACACATTCGTCAACTACATCCGTTCAGCGCGGATGTCTGGATTCGCTGCTGGAACTCAGCGTAACTCGTCACGGCACACGGAGGGACAGTGATCATCTTCTACATGGCGGCTTGAGATCAACAGGTATTGCTGTGCCCTTCCGTTTTTCTTAATACGAATTTGTTTCAGGCATCGTTGGGTAGGACGCCATTGCGTCAATCCTCTTTTGGCGACGTACTCCACCGTCGCAATTACCCGAACGACATTCCTCGCTCGGTGGAACATCAATAGGATCTCGGCTGACGACATTCCTCGTCAGGATCGAGATTCTCAAAACACTCTAGCTATCCTGTTTGATGTAGTCCCCTGAATGTTTCTATCTGCGGGCGGCGGTGATGGTGCGAAAGAGCACCAAAGGAAACTCCGCACTTTTGTATTTAATGTTTAATAAAGGTTTTCTTATTTTTAATATTCTATTTAGAATTATTTCAAATTTTACACTCGCTATTAGTACTTAGTCCAGCTGTGCGTTTTATAATGTTTTTCTTATTTTCAATATTTTATTTAACACTAAACCTACCGACATATTATATACACCTATTTCTACCGATGGCGGTCAAATGACCGCTTTTGAAATAAACATTCTAGTCTTTTCCAGTTGATTGTAATTAATACAGAATTTAGCATAAACAATAATAATTATCATATAATAATTAAAAAACAAAACTCTCAAAAGCGGTCATTTGACCGCTCTGGTAGGTTTAGTGTTAACACTATTTCAACATTTTTATTTGTACACTCTAACTGTGTCCACACGCTTCAATTTTAATTGTTTTTTCTTTACAACCACACGCTTTAATTTTTTTCTACCCACTGACTTCCTGCATCAATTCGTGAACTTATATATTTGGATTCAATTTACCCCCACTTCCATCGTCCATCGATTCGCTGAATTTGGGGTTGTGAGGTTCGCAAAATTCAACACCAAAAAACTCGTTAAGTTAACGGTAAAAATAGCGGTAAATTGTTTTGGGTTGGGATGAAATGTTAGGAATTTCTGTAATATGATATTGGAGTCCCCGTTAAGAGATTTTTGTAATTCTTATTAGGGTAGGAATGACGAACCGTGCGTGGAATGCGGTGATGGGCGACAGAGACCAGTTGGTTCCTTGCCGGGTGCTGCTGGACTCAGGCTCGACCACATCCTTAGTCCGAGAATCATTCATTCAGCAGTTGGGCCTGCGACGCACGCAGACGAAGGTGAAGATAAGTGGCATAGGGGAAGCGAATCCACAACTCAGCCGAGGAAAGGTCGAGATGCTGCTGAAAGGCCGAACAGGGGAATCAAGTATTCGGATAACGGCATTGGTGATGGGACAATTGACTTCGGATCTGCCGTCGAGGTCACTGGAACAAGGCTCGAGAAGCTTCTCATCGCTGGCGTTGGCCGACCCGCTATTCCACAAATCAAGACCCATTGACTTGTTGCTGGGTTCGTACACTATCTTCCAGATCCTGCGCGATGGACGACTGATGGATCCCGATAGTAAAATGATGGCGCAGAACACCATCAATTTGTAAACGTTAAATTTGTTTGTGGTCTTTGCCGTTGACTGAAAACAATGGCAAATTCGAATGTGGTTGAAACTGAAAGGAATTACCTCAATTGGTTGGATCGAACAACTCTTCTTTCGATCGTAGTCCCTCAGTTCTTGGACTCTCTGGGGTTTCCTGATGTTGCTCGACTTACGAGGAAAAACTCTTACGTTGCTAACCAAAGGACCGACCATTAATAACAACCACAAGAGTGAGAAACAAACACCGATCGAATATTAATTAATGGTTTGTTTATTATTTACGCTACACACGACAAGTAGAAACGGGTTTGCAATGACAGCTCATTTCAATATAATTGAATTGTCAGCTGTTTGCTGACATTTGTTTGTCATGACAGCATTTCAGTGGTGCCTGCACCAGTGTTGCCATCGAGTGCTGCTCCGTCTCCAACAGTTTTTGTGTGTAAAATACGCTGGAAAGTTTTGACCCACTGTTGGGATAGGATTTTGTGTTGTAAGGGATGATGTGATTTTTAAATATGTGCTTTTTCAATGTAGGAAAATGTTGTTTTTGGGAATGTGATGTGTATTTCTTGGGATGAGGATTCGAATTAGCGGTATTATTTCCACTGCCTTAAGGTTAGCGGTGGGGGAGGAGGGGGGGGGGGGGGGGCAACATCATCATCTTTGGAAATACAACCGGGAACCGGTCTTGGCCTTATTTACCAAGTCCTGAGGCTTGTTAAATTTTCCATAATGATATGTTTTTTCCGGGCAAGGTCATTGGTCTTACGCCAGAAGCTCCCCGACGGGGTCGAACCCCGGCCTCCCTCGTGACAGGCGGGTATACACTATACAATCGAGGAGCCATAAACGTTGTTAATTATGTATCAATTTCCCACCTTTTATGAAAAATTGAGTTTCATCCTTGGAAGAGGAATGAAAACTCATTGAATGTCGTATGTGCGTGTCGGTGGTTTTTTACAATATTTTCATGTTTTTGTTTATTATTTGAAATGCTATTTTTTTTTTTTTTTTTTAGTTATTCAATATTTTTATATAGTTTACATATGATTTAACTATATTTACAATGCTTTTTCGTTAGTTTTTTAGTTATTAATTCTACTTTTTATATATAGCCTCTTTACAATTTTACTATATTTCAAATGCTTGGTGGTTTTTTATTTATTAATTAATTGTTATATATCTTTTTTATAGTTTCACTATATTTACAATGTTTGGGGGTTTCCTACTTATTAATTATATATATCCCTGTGAGTAGGGTGTAGGTGTTGGTTATGTACCGTACCTGGGCACTAGTTAAACTCAACACCCATTACTTACCATTAGTTTCACTGTAAATTGTCTACGAATAAAATTCACTTCAAGCAAGCAGAAAAAAATAAAAATGCAAACAAGTTATTTAGTTGATTGGTGTTCTCTATTTCTATTTTTAATATGGCATCGACACATGCTCATACAACTGGGACTTCACAATCACTTAATCCTTTGTGATGACGCCTGCAGTCCTTCAGGATCGTTGGGAAGTTTTGACACAAAGTTTACTTAAAAAGAACAACGGAAAGTTCGCTTAAAAGGAACAAAACGAATTCCTTGACTTATTGACGAAAGGAAAGACGGCACTCCAACTCGAATATTTGAACGATGAAACAAAACAAAACTGGCTACTTAGTAGCGGAGCTGTTAAAAGGCGGAACTGTAAGCGGATGCGACTGTCCGCTGCGGTAATAGGAATCTGACACTGATGATGCAACTCACCTCCATCGGTTCGATGGCCACGAATTGCATCGTTGGGGAGGGTTGTGTATATGTGCGTATAGCACAAGTACGTTGCCCTCCAGCCTGGATATCGGCGACGACGAAAGCGCACCTGAATAAACATGGGCTGGTGTAAAGAATTGGTATTTTAGATATATGCGATGGCAAAAAATCGCCGAAGGGAGAAATAGGTTTCTGTGTCTTAAATAAACAGAAACGCTATTTCGAGGGCCATAAATCTTTGATGACCTGTGCCTGAGAACGAACTAGGTTTTTGCTTCAAGATACACAAAAATGTTATTTCAAGGGCCAGGATGATATGCACATCGTGTTTACTTAGGCGTTCATGCTAATGCCATTGTAGGCTATACATTTTTTCGTGGCGATAAGCAAGCCGATGGTTTGCTCGCCTATGACCTAGGCTATGGTAGCTTTTGTTTGTTTTACAGGCCGGAGCATCGTTAGCATGATTTGGGTTATGATTGTCTAACGTCAATCCTATTAGTGCCCAAATCCCATGATCGGTAGATAACCGACAAAGGAAATTGGTCGCAAGTGTTGCGAACCTTGGGACTGGGGCAATAAATGGATATGAATCGTAGCAAGAAACCATCGGCTACAGCTATGTCAACAATTACGCTGGCCAGCTAGTATTTATCTATTATATTTGATTAGACCGACCGAGAGCACTTTAAAGCGTGTGGGTCACATTTTTGATGCAATTCCTTCTGGGGTATAAATGAGCCCAAGGTATTTCCTCCTATCCTGTGGTCTAATTCGTTGGCGATTCTGAGTTGTCAGATCGCTGCATGTTGTTTTTATTGGGGCGTGGTGCAGGTGTCCTGCGCTTGCCTATGTCATTAAGTTTCAAACGTTTGCAACTACGTGGCCCGTTGAAATTGATGTTATGCTTTTTATATTTTCGTGATGTCGCCTGCATGTTATATGTTGGTGAGTTTGTCACCTCAAATAGGGTTGCAATTACTTGCAAGGGGAACTGTACAAGGCGACCGTCGAATTGTTTTGAAGTACGCACCTGTTAATGCGGCTTTTTTACAGGTTAGGTGTATGCCCCTTTGGTTACACCTGTGTACCCCGTCACACGTGACTTTGCTAAATTATTATTTTTCAGTAGTGGTTCTGAGGTTGTGCCCTGTGAGTAGGGCGTTAGAATATACTCACAGCTAGGTCAGCTTGTCGTAAGAGGCGACTTAAGGCCGCGTAGTAGCCGGGGTCCCAACGCCCTGTGCGCCTGGTGAAATACCACCCCATCAAGCTTTAGGCTCCGTGAAATGGTCGGGAAAAATCCCTGGCCATCTTTCGGAGCTTGGCTGATGGACCGGTTCGAGAAAAGGTTGGTTAGATGGTAGTCGATCCCAAGGTGAAATACCACCCCGTAACGCTGTACATTCCGCGATATCGCCGAGAGAAATCTTCGACAGTGTTTCGGATGTGTGGCTGATGGCCCGGACTGACACGGGGATAAGTCATGATGGTACCTTCTGATATAAAGAATTCCGGAGGTAAACTAGTCTCTCATTCGCCGTTTTAACGGCGGAGTCTGCGTCTGCGCGCGGTCCAATCTGGCTTGCCAGAGGATGGAGGCGTTGGAACACAATAATAGGGACATCATATGGCCGAGGGTCGTGCTGAGGAATTCCGTTAAATTTCTTTGTTGTCTTTACCGCTCCCCGAATGACGATCGGCCGGCGACATTCTTCGAACATCTTTCACATACCGTCGACTGTATACAGATCAACCACCCAGCTTCTGAAATTGTTGTCCTTGCCGATTTTAATGTTCACAATTCCGACTGGTTGTTACATTCTAACAGAACCGATGAGGCTGGGAGGCTGGCGGAGATGTTTGCTGTGCGCCACAACTTGACTCAACTCGTGGGGGAGCCAACGCGAGTACCGGATGCCCGAGGCGATTATGCGAACACCCTGAATCTGTTTTTGACATCCGAACCGAGTATTTATACCGTAGAGGTTTCTGCGCCACTGGGAAACTCAGATCACTGCTTGGTATCTGTCGCGCAAGCACTTGCATTTCAACGGAATAACCGTCCGAGGCAGCTTCGCCATGTATGGAAGTATGGGGCTGCTAACTGGGACGATATGCGATATTTCTTCGCATCCTTTCCATGGTCAGAGTTGTGCGTCGGAAACTCCGATGTTAACGCATGCGCGGAGTCGGTATCAGAGATTATTCTTCTGGGGATGGAGATGTATATTCCACATTCCATCAAATGAAGTTCGTCTGATAAACCGTGGTTTGACAAAAAATGCGAAAATGCTGGTTTGCTTCAGCCAATACATCTGACCCACCTCGTTCATGAGCTCGTAAAAGATCATTTCAGGTGTTCGGATTTTGGCGAATTTTGTCTTTGGTCGTGGTTGTTCCGCCGAAAACTGCCCACAAAAGAGAAAAATAAACAAACCGGAACACGGAGACACTGCCACAAATAAAACACTGCGAAATGTTTTTGTTTTAATTTTTCTTTTATTTTTAATATTGTTTACAACGCAAGGATTTACTACACTTGCATCGTCTTAATTTTTGATATTTAGTTTTTTTTTTGGCACTATATTTGTATCGTTCAATATTTCAATTAATTGCGAAACGAAACTTACGAATATATTCACGAAAATCAGAACAACAATCGAAGGTTGTGCGGACTTGTATTTCTGTTGCGCGTTGCTTTAGTGTGCATTCAACGTCGAGTATATACTTTTCGTTTTTGCTTTATTGCGCTGAGCGGACCGACCTTTTCGTAGGGTTCTCTCTGTCGACTGAATCATTTTTCTCTGGGGATGATTCTATGCACCCCCTAGTTCTTTTTTCCCTTTCGTTTTCCTTGGGCTGGTGTTTCTCCCTCAATCGAGAATCTCTCCACCACGCAAGATCGCACTCATTTTTTTTTTTTTTTTGATTTTGCGGTTTCCGCTTCGTCGCAGACCAGATGTGTGGATGCACTCACACACACAGATGCGGCAGTTGCCGTCTGTTTGCTGCAGAGCATTTTGTGATCGTCAGAATGTTCACACTTCTGTCGCGTTGCTTATGCAAACATTCGGATGGGTATTCTTGTCGATCCTGGGATCGTGGTAATTATTGTGTTTGCTTTGCCTTATGGGAACAGCGTTTTCGTTTATTGATGTTTCTCCGCAATGGCCTTTGTTTAGGCGAAGTGCACTGCGGCAGGGACAAAGGTTTTGCCGACGGATTGTTTTACGGCAACTGGCTTATCGCCGGGATTTGATGTTTGTCGACATCTGGCGCAGCTGTGCCAACCCCTTGGGTTTATCCAGCTAATGGACCGGTACAACATTTCTAATTTGGGTCGTATCTTTCGATCGCCGTGCAGGCGTAGGGAAATTGTTCGGGACTTGTGGCCCACGTATCTGTGGATATGGGGGGTTGTTGACGCGTATATCAATCTCATCTTTGGTCAGGTGAAAAGGTGGACTTTGGGGACACGTGTCTGTGGGCACGTGAAGTTTGGTTATAGGTGAGTATGTTCCTTGGTGGAACGAAGATATCTCATCCTATGGCGATTTGTGCGGTTCGTGAAGTTTCGTTATAGGTGAGTATGTTCCTTGGTGGAACGAAGACATCTCAGCCTATGGTGATTTGTGCGGTTCGCTTTCACTCGAACGCTTTCTTCCTAAGTTTCATTCCCACCAACTTTTTAGCCATGTCATCCGCTAGCTCATACGTCTCCTTCATGAACTTGATATGCCTTTCCCACACTTGAAATTATCAGGCGTACCGTCGCGCTCTCTTACTAGTTCAGCAATCATCTTTATGCTCATGTTTGATTTCGGGGAACATATTGTGAGTGCTTCGCGTTGTCTTCCCCGCGTCTCTCGTGCTCGTGATTCGTTTGCAGCTAAGTGCTCGTCCTATCGCAGCATAGTTATTTCACGTTGAGCGAGTTCGAATTCACGCTGCATTGATTTCATTTCGCGCATATATAGTTCTCCTTCGCAGTTTTTTAACGCTACACTGGGTTGTGATTCTTGGCTGTGATCCTTTTCTTCAGTCTTTCCTGCGCAATCGCGGAAACCTGTGTCAGATGCGATATCCTGGTTCTCCTCTTCGTTGCTGATTTTCACCCATTGCTCGTTGGATCATGTTCAAACAGATGGGCGATTATCTAGGCTTTCATACCGCCATAGGCTTATCCACACATCTTAGCTTTTTGTCGAAATTCGTTAACTATGAAATCGCTCGCTTCAGGCATAGTTAATTTATCCTTTCGAGCTTGGAAGCTATGTTATCGTCTTTATTGATAGTTTCTTTCCCCTTCGTCGTCGTCTTTGGTCCTTCTTTGCCATCTTTATTCCTTCGTTGTCGTCTTTATTCTTTAGTTGCCGTCTTTATTCCTTCGATCATTCCTGGTTGAGCCCCCAAATGGGGGATACAAATATTCTCTTTATTAAAATGTCCATGACTGACTCTCTGTTATTCGTTTGCTCACCCTTTCAAGAGGACCCCGCTCTGATTTACTGTGAATTAAGGGCTAAACAAAATTCAGCTTTTCTCCATTGTCACGATGTGACTGTGAACTATAAGCTTATCTCAAATTCACCTCCATCATTTCCCTTCCATAGTAATATTAATTTCTATGTCCCCAATGAATACTACTACGTGCGAAACTTTTTGTGAGGCGCTGGATCGAGTTTTACTATTCAACAATATAAACAAGCTTATAACATTGTCTTATAAACTGTGGTTCAAATGGGAGGGGTGTGTCCGAAAAATCAGGTCCCCAAGGCGATCGGCCCGCGAGATGCTTTTTTGCGAGCTCTGTCAATAGTAGCAGATAGTTTGGAACCCCTTCTTTAATCAAAGTCCGCTACTACACTCAGTGTTCGCTGGACAGACGTTATCAATGGAGCTCCTTAGGGTTCCTCCACCAGGTGCAGTGATAAAAATTTTGAATGCTAAAGGCACTACCTCCATAGTCAGTTAATCTGCGGCGACCCCTATAATCATCGGGGAAATTCTTAACATTCTAGACTCCCCGAAAGGCTTTCCTTTCTCTTCGACTGCTGTTGTACCTGCTCCCATACCACAAAATTACAGAGCACGCAGTGACCACAAAAGCCGTTCGGGGTATATCTGAAGGACGATTCGAGAAAATTGAACACTTTAACATTTAGATAGTTTTACGGCCCATAATTTTTTAGCTTCTCATTTTTAACTTATACAAGTTGTGGGAGATGGCGATCTGCCTTCATACGAGATCTAAGCATACCGAATACCTTTATATTGTACTTAAACAACTGATTGAATTCTTGTTCATTTGACATGAACAGTCTTTTGTAAGTCTGTGAACATTCATGAGACTGGCGTTTTTTAATTGTGTCTTTCATGCAATGGGTCTGTGGGGGTTCTTTAAAGCATTCTCTAAGAACCACCCATTTCCTTAAATCAACTTGCCTTCCCCCCACTCCACAAGCCATTTTACTTAACTGCAATCGAGCAGCGTAAGCTACCTTTTATTAGCGTTCACCTGAAAGTAAAACCTCACCAAAGGCATGCATATCACTAAACTATTCAGTTCATTATATACGAACCATCGGCTCAGCTTGCCAGCAATCATAATCACCAAACATACGCCAACCTTTCACCGTGTTCTTGTTCCAACAATCCGTTGGTCCAAGAAGACACGCCGACCAGGGTACTTGTTGAAACAGCTGCGGCCGATAATTTTCCTACCATTGAATCGGACACGATTATGATTGCTATTCCAACAACCATACCCATGATCGTGTTCCTTCTACCAATTCCTAATTAAATATTGCCCCATATCCTTTGGTTCACAACAGTTGCAACCAATTCTCTTTTATCGGCCAGCAACCGATTATGGGATTTGGGCATGAACATGATTGTTCCTTAAGCAATCATACCCACGATCATGTCTTATGATGCCACTGCCTGTAAACTAAAACCAACACACAGTAACCTCACTATGTTGATTCTACTTACCAACCACTGCCCCTTGGCCACCCTGGGTGCGACGTATGCTTGCACATCTGCAAGTCAAATTCCTCATCATCGTACCCATGTACTAGCACATTTATGTAAACAAATCTCAAATCTTCGGTTGACCTATCGTCACCGAAGAATTTATAGCCTACAACGGCATGATCGTGAACACCTAAGTAAACACAATGTTCCTATGTAACATCGACTAAACCGCAAACAACTTGCGTCCCACCGTATGACCCTTGAAATAGCGTTTCTGTTTACTCAGGTCACAGAAACCTATTTCTTTCTCAAGCGACCATCACGATCATTTACGACAACGATGCCTGCACCCGCTGATGCTTGTCCCTTTGTTTTAAAAAGTGCAGATTCGTTCGTGTTCGGTATTTCAGGCCAAAGTGCATCGTACTTGACCAGTACGGTCATATGGTGGAAATCCTCCCATTTAACTCCGTTTCGATCGCCCATTGGCCGTCGCCGAGTAGATCCGATTCGCTCCTCCCACATCGGTGTGATCCACCACCGTTGCATCTGATGGGGGGTGGATTGCATCGAGGAGTCAGATTTCTATCACCACAGCGGACGGTCGCGCCGCTTATCGTTACCTTTTCACCAGCCGCGTTATAAAGTAGTCAGTTTCTAACACGGTCAAGATACGCGATTCCAGAGTACGAGTTGGAGTACAGTGTTTCTTTTTAGCCATCTAGTCAAGAAATCCGTTTTGTCCTTTTAAAGTGAACTTTGTATGAGACTTTCAACGATTCTGAAGGAGTGTAGGCGTCCATCGTCAAAGGATTAAGTGAACAATATTGTGAACTCCCAGTTTTAAGCGCATGTGCCGATGCCATAACGTAGACAAAATAAAGGACACTTAACAAGTAAATACTTGCGTGCATTGTTATCTTTCTGCTTGCTTGAAGTTCGTTTTAGTTTTGTGGACAATTTACAGTGAAACCAATGGTAAGTGTTGGGGCGTTGAGTGGATCTAGTGCCCATGTCTGGTACATATAACCAACCCCCACAGGTCGTTTGTTTTTCGTTAATAGCCTTGAAGTGGGTGACAGAAGTTTTCACGATGATTATTAAACCCATCCAGCAGAGCACATCGTTTTAGGGATGACAGACGTAGAACATCCAGTGACAGCCAGAAATGTGCTCCAACTCCGCTTGAACTGCATATTTGAAAATCTACAATACAATACTATCTTGTGACGACATTAAGATTTTTGACGTATTACCAACAGCCATATAAAGGCGCTAACATCGCTGCAGCATGGGTTATAGTCGCGGATGTAATATGTCTAGAGTGTGTAAACAATCGCCGAAATATTTATCAACCATTTTCCATCTTGTTGTTCTTTTTATTAATGAAATATATTATTGTGTGAAATAAGACAATCCCTCTGATTCCGCCTCTTGATGTTAGCTTCGCCGGCTTTCTTTCATTTCATAACAATATACGGATTTCTCTCATTTAAGATTCTATTCAGAGTATTCTGCTCACTTCCCTATCCTTTTTTGTATCGCATTGAATCGCTTTGCTCTAGAACCAGCCAACCAAGACACAGTTCCCCACATTGGGGTGCTGAGCTATTGGCTCTCTGACTTACTTTTAAAGTGTTGGGTCGTGGGGTGTTGCAGGGAATGTCCTGTAGAAAAGGGATCCTTTTTTCGTAATACTCTCATAAAATGAAATTTGTTTCCATTTGTGGCTTATTCCTCGTCCTCGTTACATGCACAGGGCAATCTCGCACGTAATATTTGCCTTCGTTGCGTTCCAGCACAAAATACGTTGTGAGGTCAATGTGAGCGCCGTTCTCTCCACGGGTCGTCTGAAAATGATGAAAGGCTATTTGGGCTTTGTTTATGCCGGTTTTCGTAGCCTCCTCATTGCGATGCTCCCCTTGTTGAATGACAGACCTATTTTTATGTTCCCTACCAATACACTGAGAAGCTAACTTGGCCAGGTCAAGGAAAATATTGCCTTCCGCACATTCTTTTGAGAAGTACGTGTGCCGATTGGGAATTCTATTAAAGACTGTTTAATGAACCTACCAGTAATGCTGATGATTGAGAAACTTGAGGGATGCGCTGACTATGTAAATATTAAATATTTACACCAAGTAATAGATTCCGATTAACAATTCAAAAAGGATGTGACTTTGGACCAACCTCCAAGCATCTTTTCTTTTAAATATACATCACACGTACACATAAGATATCCTTAAATGTCAAAGCATATTATCGGCGGAAGATGAAGGAGGCATCAGGATAAATTGGAAAAATTGTAATTTAAACCCGCAATCAAAACTTTACTAACCAAATACGAGTACGGCAGAGGTCATTGCGCTTCTGTGACCTTCTAGCAAAATTATTCTATTTTGTAAGAGGATAGAATTAGGAATGCCAAACAAGAAAAAGGTCGGAAAGTGAAATAGAATTGGAAAGCTTAACATTAAATGCCCAAATTCCAATATATCACACAATTAACAGCAGACCAAATGAATGAATTTGAGCAAAATGGGGTGATACTGTATGTAGTTTGAAAAGCAAACTGGCTGGTTAGAGAATGGTAAGCCTCTCATCTGAAAATTAATACAAATATTAGACGCACTCTTAACTGCTCATTCAATAATTAAAAATCATAAATCTATTTTTAAAATCTGCGATCTGTTAAATGTGCACACGAAAGACTTTAGTAACTAACACCTGAAAAGTATTATTACGCTCCACGTAAATATTTTATACTGGACTCAAAAATTGTATTATATTCCTTAAAATGCATTGCTTTTTCCTATGCAAATTTCCTTCACGAAATCTGGTAAATCTCTTTTTTACTATTAAGTAACTGACAGAATGTTAACCCAAAATCGAATTAATCAATTCCATAGCCTGAGCAGTATTTTTTTTTTCATTTGAATAGAATGCAATGGCGTAAATGTTGCCTATAGACATCCATCTTTTATGCAACTGATGCTCACGGAATGACAGCTTGTAAATGACATAAAGACAACAATGACAAGACTACATACATCCAGAATGGCGAGCGAATTGGATGCATTGAAGTATATTTTTAATGCAATCAACTTCAGGGGTGAGTTTCTACTTGCAAACCTATTATGATTGGAGTGAACGAATTGGGTTAAATTTTCACCGTTTTGTTTTATAATTCATTGCCATTTTAGGAGTAACTTCATAGAGCCCTTGTCCCTTATGGCAAAATACTCAACTAAGCCCTGTTCAATGCCTTCTCTTGATACCAATTTTTTATCACTAAGCAAATTTTGCAATGGCCTTGGACACAACACCTCTCCTGTTTTTTTTTTTTAGCACAAAAAATTTTGAGGAAGCCTAAAAAAAGCAGAGCACGAGCGAAGTAAGAATGAGAAAATAGAGAAAGAAGGCATCAATGTACATACCTTGAATGCCCTGTTATTAGAACGATGGGGAAACATTCCACATTTGAGTAGTTCGGCCAAAGAATAAATTTGTTCGTTTATTTCCACGTCGGAAGTTGACTTTCAATGCGAAGTGATGAGCATTTTTCCACCGACGGATATCGCGAAGGGATGTTTGTTTGGTTGGAATACAATAACCAAGCGCAGTTAAACAACGGCCGGGGTAATGCCTATAGAAATGAGATAGATGAAATGTGTCCGGCGACAGAGTTATATAACACACACACACACACCAACACACACGTAGTGGTGACACGAGACGTTAAAAATGCATTTAACTCGGTGAACTGGAATCGGATTCTAGAAGCGTTGGGCGATCTACAAATCTCACCATACTTGGTGAGTAAACTAGGAAACTACATCTCGGATAGAAAACTTCTCTACGACACGGATGAGGGACCACAGGAATACAAAATAACAGCGGGTGTACCCCAGGGGTCTGTTATAGGTCCTCTGTTGGAATATCATGTATGGTGTTGCATGAGGTCTCACAAGAGAATCTCCGGAGAATGCAGTCAAAATTAGAGCTCTCAAGCCCAACAGAATGGCGACGAAGATGAGATTCTTCCACCGAAGGAAGATGGACGAACACCATGATATCTGATAAAGAAATATGGCTGCAAAGAAACCATGGCGACCTGAACTACCACTTGACTCAACTGATATCAGCACATGTATGCTTTCGGCAATACTCGCACAAGTATAAGTATGTGAATCGCCCATACTGCTTGTATTGCGAAGGCAAAATACAAAATGCCGAACACGTACTCACAGAGTGTGTGAGATTAGAGACCGCTGGAACGCGATTGGAGAGACATATGAGACGGACAGTTACTCCGGCGGGAGTAATAGAATATATGCTGAGCTCCAAACAAGCATGGTCCATAGCAAATGATATTCTATGTGATATGATGCAGCAGTTGCGACGTGACGAGCAGTGTAACAGGTAAACCCCTTCCCGCCCCGCGATAAAATATCTAAAAGAAAGTTCCGCGAGGATCAACGGGGATATGTGGTGGTTTTAGTCGGTAAATATCCGGCATGCCTCCAAATCAACCCAGAGGTATCTTTCGAAGATTTCCACTTTCCTACCGACCCCCTGCTCCAAAAAAAAAAAAAAAAAAAAACCCGGTACACACTGTCGGGCAGATACACACACACTCGATATACATATATACCCCACCAGTCGTACAGTCGTCGCATAGAATAAATGCTACAGATGTACGCGTCGAATAAACTCTTTATTAATTACAATACCCGATACTGCCTATCACCCACAATAATTTAAAATTGTGACGCATCTAGCGTCTAGCATACAAAAATTCGATCCCTTGCGTTCAGCAAGATATGGCACACAATCACCCATTGTGTACATAAATTGCTCTTAGGATCATTTGCCGAATTGCATTGCGGTCTATTTACGCAGCTGCACCATGCATCTATGCCATAAATAATGTCATTTGTTATCTTCTCTTTTCTCGATTTCGTTTCCAATGACCTTCGGTGCATGGGTACACAACGATCTATTAGCACTCTCGCTAAGATGAACCGGAGAGATCTTCTCCCATTGGTCACTGGCCAAAAGGAAAATTTCATTTCCTCTTCACCACACCACCAAACTCACCCGAACTGACGGTTGAATCAAAAGTCGGAATTTAACCCTCGATGAGTCGTAATTCAACCACTAGAGGAGTTGGTCGCGTTTGTGATATGCCAGCGTTCGTACGGAGGTGCGTCCACCCCCGAATGTATTGTAACAGAGTGTTGCGTCGAGTTAGAGTCGGGTTCTTTTTATAAAATTAATCGTTTTGCAAACGGCAGGCAAAGGTAAATTCGGGCATTTCCAATACAATTCGTGTGTTCAGCAGATCTGTGAATTTGCCATCATTTTAAAGTTTAGAAATGCTGTCCAACGTACAACCCAGTGTTAACAAATAGAGTTTAACAATTAGAATACATTAAATAAAAGTTATTAATAAATCACGAAACAGTATCGTGCACAATTATGTATTCAGTGAATGTTTGTACTGAGTTTTAAGGATAAATATAAACACAAATTACAATAAACATAGAGTACAGTAAATCAATAAAACAACAAATCACAAACAACATCCCACCTGTGTGTTTCACAACACACTGAACAATCGGAGACGCGTTGGGGATAGAAGTGAATCAGTGCCCGTGCTGGCACACCTACTTCGTTCCCATACAAGATCATCGAAGCTCTTGATGTCTGTGGAATTGATGGATCCTTTTGAAACCAGGTGTGCGATTAGGATGATGACTGAGTTCACATTTTCGGGAAAAAGAAATCCGTGTCCATGCTACATTAATTCTCACTATTCACCGTTTTTGTCTGGCCTCTGGCGTCACAGATATACCTGTGTGTGTGCCTTTGAATATGCTAGGCCGGCTTCTCCTAAAAGGCCGAGTGGTGGATGGGATCCCAACGCCTTGTCACCCGGTGAAATACTATACCATCAAGGTACAGACTCCGTGAAATAGATGGGAGAAATTCATAACCATCTTTTATAGCTTGGCTGAGGGACCTATTTGAAAAAAAGAACTTGATAAGTCGGTCCCAAGGTGAGGTACCACCCTGTCACGCTCTACGCTCCGAGATATGGTCTGGAGCAATCGTTGACTTTGCTCCAGATGTTTGGTTGATGGGTCGGACTGAAATTAATATAAGGCATAATGGTAGCTTCTGGCATAAAAACTTCTGCGTGGGGAATAATACATCTCAGGGGGAACATCAGGGGGGTAATTTGATAGGAGAGCGAACAGACAAATCGTCCCCACATAATCCTTTAATTAATACATCTTCTAATATCAGAGGCATAAGTTTCACTCGTAAATGCGGCTCATCAATATTTGTCCACAGCGCAGTCTGATATTCCAGCCCTAACTAAGACACAGGTTGACTCATCAATCAACCCGACATGTCTTCGTTCTTCAGCATACGGCTTACATTTGAGATTTCCTTTTAATAGTAGAATTTACTCTTTCATCCATTCTAATTTCGCGTTGTTAAAGGGAACTACTTATACTATTTATTGGCTTTCAATAACCTCTCGAGCGGCACGGATGTTATCATCTGTACAATTTGTCCCTGGGCATCGATCATAACTTTCGTTTGCGATATGTTCTCGCCCACTTTTAAATTCTCTGGCACACGTATACACACGATTCTGAAACAGTGCATCATAACCAAACTCGGCCTTCAATCGAAAAAAAATGAATGTCCGAGGGTTTAACGCCTTCATTTGCTAAAAATTTTATAATAATCCGTTCCGAAACGGACCTATGTACCTCTTGATCGCTCATGGTAGTACTGGCTACGAGGTCGAACGCGACCGCTAGCCAAGCCACTTCCCCTACTCTCCATAAACCAAACAACAACCACGCACACGATTATCTAGTTTGCAACTTGCTGCTAAGCAAAAAAAGTAAAATTACCGTTTATATTTGGTTTACCCTCGTATATAAACAATAATCGTATCTCCAATAATTCCATCTGACATTGTTTTTTAATCTATGAATAATTGAATGAAAATAATATTTCGATGAAAACTCATTATTCACAATCTCACTTGGATTTTCTCTCAGACAATCTCGGTTACCAGAGGCTCGTTATAATGTGATCATATTTAAAAAATTTGGAACGCATACTCGAGGGTAACTGGCTAGACGTAGGAAGGTCTAAACGTTTTATACCGTTTTTAGAAAGGGATCGCCGCTTTCTTTGGAAATATAAATGGAGATGAGTTCCACCGATTTTGTCAAATGAATACAATATCCGTCAACTTGCAATAACTTTGCACTCGAGCAGACGGTACATCCATTGGTTTATAGGAACTTGATCTTTTACCAAAGATATGTCGTGCGCTGTTACAGTAATCTACGTCTGGTAATTGCTTTCAGTAATCCATTAGGTCAAATAAGTCGTTATACTCCCGACATGATTTCATAGTGGATTGGTATTTTTGAGAGCGATATGCTCTTAAGATGTTGTGGCGGTTCCGCCAAACCACACGACCTGCTTACCTGAAAAACCCCCATAACTGCTACCCAACTTCCTTAAGTTCGCTAACGCAATCAAATTAGCACCTTAAATGCTTCACGCATTAAATAGAGCAAATTTATAATCTAAAAGTCCCTGTAAAGAAGCCTTACCTTTCATGCATCTCTTCGCATACAAATTCCCTGTAAGAATTCTTTCCTAACTTATCAGGAATCCCAATTTCACCAAGTGCATTTCCCCCTAGACGAATTCCTGAGCACTAAATGATTTCGCTTACATACAATGTAACCATCATAACAGGGACAAAAACAAATATACGCATCTTGGGTTTTAAAGCATCAATTAAATCCTACAACATAGGCAAATGCAAATAGGAATTGAATACCTACCCGTACCGGCGATGCCATAAACACAATTTCCCGGTAAACAAGCCAAAACCAATTAGCACAATATTCATGGTGCATTGCGGCTGTCAATACAGCTGCTATGCATACTGTAGACAACGATCATCAACGGTCCCTTTGTCTTACATATTCCTAGATCCGTTTACCATTGACCTCCTCACATAAGCAAACACAAACTCAATTAGCATCCAATGAGATTCGGCTTGTTTGCTTAGCCGAACTCACATCTGATGGATGCACATTTTCCCTCTCTTTCTTTTAGATTCGTTCCCATGGCTTTGATCCATAAAACAACCAATGTACACACATACATGTGTACCGTGACGATCTTCTCTATGAGATCTGCTTGGTTATCCCAAAGAGAGACTTTACGTCTCTCTTGGAATAGGAAAATACAGCCCTTAATTAAGAGATCCAGTTTCACTGGCCGAATTTCTTTTGACAACGAATGAAAATCGTTGAGTTTAATTACATCTGCCGACCACGCTGGTCGCGCGAAATCCCGCTCTCCGTCGCGCGCCGGAGAAGCGTAGATATATCGAAGTCGTGTCGAGAAAGACGTGTTTCATCCTGTGTAAAATTTATAAAAATCAATTTAACATTAATAATAAGTTCTAAGTGAAATATAAGAACCTTTTATAATAAATAAAAAGTGCGTTTCGATTATTTACTTCTAGTGATGCCGATCGTTTAATGTGGACAACAAACGTGGCGACGTTTCGTTCTTCTGTCGGTCCATTTAGTTCTTCCGTTGATGGACAATTCGCGCCGGGGCTGTATAGTGTATGATGGAGGAAGAAGATGAACGGAGTGTCCGTGTTAGGCACAATACTTCCTCCCCACAATGTTATACGGAATGACAACAAATTATCCAACAAACTCTTTAAATGCCCCAATAGAGCACGTCCCTTCTGACAATGGTAAAGCAATACCTTTAGTTTGTTCTATTTTTCTCAGAGGAACACTGACCACAGTATTAGAGGACAAAGTCTACGTATTTGAAAATTTAGTTTCTGGAAACTCACCGGTGGATGCTGGGTTTTTATAAACTGTGATCGCGCCAGTACAATTTTGAATGCCCGATATGAAGTTAAGTCTACGTGCTGGTCAACACATTCCTCGTGGACTAAAACGCAAAAAAGCAACCGGCCCAGATGGAATACCAACAACCATCCCTAAAAACTGTACTCCTTATGCGCGGAAAACCTTTAGAAAACCGTTCAAAGTCAATCAATCCCAAAAATGGGAAAAGTGTCTCCGACAAAGTTATCGACCGAAAGCCTTAGTGTCCGGCCGATAGTCTTTTTAAGCTAAAAAATATTTCACCCCGGCCTAACTTATTCTCCTCTATAAATTCTAAATTCGGTCCGCACACCTAAGCATACCCTCGAACAACTCGATAGACGAGCAATTCGCCTGACCAGGGGGGGGGGGGGGGGGGGCAGCTACCCGTATATGCAGCACGCCTCTTCCAGCGATTGCATCCGTGCAGGGAACAAATGCAATTGAAAATGAATTTTGAGACACTATATCTTAACCTCTAAATACATGTTCTATTGTTACGTAGTAACAACCACCCAACGCAATCCCGGACCCCCACCTCAGAATAAGCCTCACACCTGCAAAGGGAGTCCCGGAGGAAAACACACCCGAGACCATACCACCCCTCTGGAACTAAGAAACCAGCAACATCAAAACCAAGGGTGTATAGCATTCGATGTTGCTGCGAATTGCGAAGTTGCGAAAATGGGAAAGGTGCGGATATAGGGTGAGGTAGGAGAAAACTAGAGGTTCCCAGACAACACCCACCCTCACACGCACCCAAGTGGCCACGACTACACGCCAACGTCAGAACCCAAAGACCCGTACGATCAACCATGCGCGGCAGGAGGTCACAAGGGAACATTCCAGTGGCCACGGAGAAAAACCCGACAGGCAATACCAGCTCTGTTTCTGCTAGTTCCGAGTCCCTGAAGACTCAAAAGCAGAGCAGAGTAGACGTGACCAAGGGCGGCAAATGCCAAATTTCCCGGCCACAACAGCGTCGGTCCACGGCAGGTTAACTCTTATGTCAATGACCGGGTACCCGGGTACCCATTTCGATTTTTTAAAATGTCAATTTAAAAGTAAAAAAAAAATTTTTTTTCATTGAAATTCCGTAATTATCATTCAGAAACGTTTGAATGGAGATGATCTAAGACATGGGACCGAAATTCGTCAACTAGGCCGAGCAATCGTGAAATTGCGACGAAATGATTACTGTCGGTAAAGTTGGTCATTGACATAAGGGTTAAATTCGCTTTAGCTCTTCCAGTTCTGAGCCGACTAAGGCCCAAAAACAGAGCGAAGGCGTACCTACAGACTCAAAGAGTCGGTGGCTACCCACGGACTCAAAGGGTCGGAAGCTATCTACGGGCCCCATGAATCGGAAGCAACCCATGGACTCAAAGAGTTGAAAGCACCGACCCCAGAACCGTCGGCCCATAGCAGGCCAAGTCGCTCTAGCTGTGCTAGGACAGAGCTTACAGAGGCTCCAAAGTAGAGCGATCATTCGATTACGAGCGGAAAACGGTGCGAATATTGCGGTAGACACACACGCACGGCAGCAGTGTGTCGACAAAAGGCAAAATAGGATCGGACAGAAAACTCCCAGAGGTCGGATCCGTAACACAAGCCGGCCGCAATAAACTCGCAACTTAGCAAAAGTTGTTCGCAGCTTTCGCCAACTAAAGTCCCGATTGTCCAATTCCCTTTGGAGATTGGCCCCAGAAACGCTACGCGCCGAATCATTGGCACCGACGCTGAGATCAGCCTCTTAAAGCTGAAGGCACTCCACTCGATACATGTTGTGGATGCCCAACAATCCGTAACACTCGAGACTTTTTGGCAAAGGCAATTCGAAGGGATGTTGGCATGGGAATTTCAAGTTCAACCCACTCCTTGGCGGGTTATCCGACGACGACGAAGGCAACCACTTTTTGTCGAAAAATTGGAGGGTCAATGGACCGGGTGGTTGTTTGGAGTTTCCACGAACAACCGTAAATCCCGAAAGCTTTTCCGTTGATTTTGCAAATAACAAGACAGGGAGGGTTGAGCATAAGGCAACCGGTAACCGTACCAAGGGGAACTGGCAACGCCCCTGCGGTCGTTATTCACTCGGAGGCCACACGGGCGAGGGGGTGGGGGCTGCGAAACAATGCTGGAGCCCGTTATTCCAGCAAGGCCGCACCCCGAAGGCCCAATGGGTGTCGAAGAAGGGAAAGCATCAGTAGAACACTTAACAAACCCTTCGGAGCGCGAAATCCTTCTGAGCTTCCAACAAGATCGCACCCCGAAGGCCAAAGGGCGTCAAAGAAGGGAAAACTCCAGTAGAACGCTTAACACACCATTCGGAGCTCGAAATCCTTCTGAGCAGACCGATCAGACACAGGCTTCTCTCCGAATGAATCTTCCCCTTTTATTAAGAAGTTTCGTCGAGAGGAGCCATTAAATGAGTCTAAATAACATTTTTTTAACACCGGACTCAAAACTATAGGGGCAAACCCATAAACGTAAACTCTAGGGGCAAACCAGGACTCTCATGAAGGATGAGCGGGCATTGGAGTTGCCAGACCCATGGAATATTCCGTAATTCCCTTGGGGTTGCAAGTTAACATGTCAATGGGACTCACCTCCGATGACGAGTCGAGTAATCCCGTATCCGAGAACCAACCTTCGGAGAAAACACCTCCAACTCACTAAACCTGTGTTCTCGGATGGCAAGTCGTCAGATGAACTTAGACGTCTGAAAGGCGACTACCTGACGTACACCAGTGCTAGTTCGCATAATATCTACACAAATTCACGTGGTCAGACAAATGCCCACACGCATTTGAGACAAAAAAGGGAATGTTGGTTTCGCCGCCAAAATGGGCTAACCGTAACCATATTAAACCCCTTTAATCTGGTCACGGATGCGAGCCACAAAGCATTTATAGTCCTGCTATCTCGAGGTTAAATGGGCAAAGACCCACGCCAGTCGCACCTGGAATACCTTGAAAATACTGTGTCGGGGATTTTTGGGTATCCACAATATATGTCGGGTGGAGTGCCGTCAGCTTTAAGCGGCTGATCTCAGCGCCGGTGTCCACGATTAGGCGGGTAGCGTTTCTACGGCCAATGTCCAAAGGGAGTTGGACAATCGGGACTTTAGTTGGCGAAAGCTGAGAACAGCTTTTGCTGAGTTACAAGTTTAGTGCGTTCGGGTTGGGGTTACCCGATCCGACCGCTGGTAGTTTTCTCTTTTAATGTTCTCTTGTCAGGATAAAGAGGTGGGGGGGGGATACTACATAATGCTATTTCTGCCGCAAGCTTTAAGGAAGGAAAAGTGTCTGATGATTGGTACCCTTCAGATATATTTAAAAAAAAAAAATTGTAATTGTATGTTAAACGGACTTAGCCTTACTTCTTATTTGAATTTCTAAATGTGCTCGTGTTCGGTTAGAATTTATTCCTTGTTCATTGAACTACATCGTCATCTGACTTTTTAAATCGACATTTTGCGTCACTCCTTCTTCTTCTTCCATATGAGTTAGATACATCAACTAACCCCACATTGCCTCAACCAGACCAATAGATCTAGTCAAAACATTCCCGCCATAAAATACCCAAACAGTCGCGAATGCGGATCCAAGAGCAACTCTCAATGTTTTCCTTTAACCTAGCACCGCATCTCACATGTAATAGCCGACAAAGCTCCAGGAAAACTCTCTCGAGAATATGTTCCACGATTCCACAACATTCCACGAGGAGGCGCAGTGTTTCAGCAACACTCACAGACTATTGCTCCCGCTCAGTCACCTGACATGAGAATATCCCCAATTTCCATCACGGAATCCTCCCACAAGCGGGCAGATTCTGATTCAGTCTCTCGGCAAGCTTCACATTGGAAAGTTCGGTATTTCTGGCTACGGTCGGCGCACAGTTTTGAATTTAAAAAAAAAAAAATGTTTTTTTGCTTTACTCCTTTGGATTGACAGTTTAGCTAAACGTCGTGGTGGAGGCCAGCAGCACACAGGTGTGTTTGTTGTACCCGGGGGCAGCTGCATCTGTTCGTTGTGTGTACACACTGGTCGTGTTGTGGATAAAAATACATTCAGTGTTCCTTAATCAGGACACTTTTTATGTGTCCTTGTTTCTTTAGCGGGGGTCTAAGGGGCGTTGTACCAAACGAGGCTTAACAGTTTCACAGTGTTCGATGTCATTATTCTGTATGCTCCACCGGAAGCGGGTTTACTAGACGATGGTGTCCTCGCGGTTTCTGCGAATGCGAATTCATTTAGTTTGATTTTTTTAATAACACGTTGATATACTTTAACCTGAATTTACAAGTCAGTTTTTGGACTTATTGCTTTTGTGAAGGTGCTTGCATACAAATTCTTTTTTTTTGTGTGTGAAAGAAAAGTGGTGAAGTTTTAAGTTGATGAAACCTGTGGACGGGGATTAAGCTGCGTCCAAACATACAAACCGGAGATTATACCGCAGGTAAGTAACGGCTTTCACGACCTTGAAAACACATCGACCTTTCACATAATAACATTTATTGACATGATTGTTAGACGCAGTCGGTCGTCAAACGTCGATTCGTCATTAATTAATCCAAATTATCTGTTATACGGTTACATGGTATTATTATACTTAATTATCTACCTACTACATGACATAATCGTTCGTTATCTTAAAATTAGAAACGCGATAAGGTACAACAGGGAATTACGGTCGCATGACACATTACGCTTTGCCTTGGTGCCTTAATGTTGTTGCGTGATGTCGTCGCACAAGAGACAAACACATTTGGCCCTTAATTTCAGTCAAGTTCGTGGCAGGCCATTGGGATTATGCAAAATCTCGTGTAATCGAATATACTCGTAGCAATAATGACTGCTGTCATAGTGACAAACTCTATTTTGATTTCATTAATCAAATTACTTCTCGATAATTAGGGATTAAAATCACAAAGCTTCTTGCTCTTATTGTATTTAGTCAGGTAACGATTTGAATGTAAGTCACCAGGTGACGTAGTGAATGCGTGCGGATAAATGAGGGGCAATTAACACCCTTGCAGAAATTCTGAGACTGAACATATACTTCTTTACTAGTTAAATGCCCACGAGGATCCTAATTACGTGGCGTTAATGCATTTATAAATCGTGAAGGAAGTAACCACATTCATTCTATACAAGAACGAAGCCTTAACGCTCTTAATTTAATTGGTAAATGGTGCATGAAACGCAGGCATCATAAGGTAAAATTTGCTGTTTAGTCACATTCCAACTGTCTAGAAGTTCGATACGAAGAATATTCTCAAATTCTATAAAACAGAACAATCATCTCTATATCAGTGGTGTGGAATCATCATCATTATCGGCACTACAACCGGGATCCGGTATTGGCCTTATTTAACAATCTAAGGCTTGTTAAATTTTCCATAATAACATAATTTGTTTTTCACGGCAAGGTGATTAGCCTTTCGCCATGGTGTGGAATCATCATCATCATCATCATCATCGGCACTACAACCGGGAGCCGGTCTTGGCCTTATTTAGCAAGTCCTGAGGCTTGTTAAATTTTCCATAATGATTTATTTTGTCTGGGCAAGGTCATTAGTCTTGCGCCAGGGGCTCCCCGATGGGGAAACGAACCCCGGTCTCCTGGGTGACAGGCGGGTATACTAACCACTTACTATCGAGGAGCCCTATGGTGTGGAATAAAGAGACAAAAATCTAGTCTCAAATGTCATAGCAGCTCAACTTCCTGAAAATAAAACCAGGTTCCATAAAGTGCCCTATGTTCACGGGAATAAGTTTACTACCCAGTCGCGATCGTAACCCAAATTGCTACATCGGATCTGGTATGATTATTGTCATAACTAACCTTACGTAACCCAGACTGTTTGATTGTATGGTTGCACCCTTTTCGCACTCTGCTCACCTTCGAATTCATTAACAGGTCTATTCGAATTGAATTGATATTAAATACGATTGCCGTCAAGGAACTAAGAGCGTGGGCGCTGCTGGTTTTAAAAAACAGATTCTCCATAAATCAGGTTCATTGACGTTATATGGTATAAGCCCTAAACATAACCATGCTTAGGATTTTTATGGTCTCAAAATACTTTAAAGTCAACGTAAATACGCTACATCCAAAAAGAATGTAACACACAAGCAGGGCATGGAAAACTAAGAAACTATTCAGCGTTTTCCTTAATTTCACATAAACAAACATTATAAAACAGTTTTCAGTAAATACGAAGTGAACTGATGTGGTCTAACAGACACACACACGCACACAACCGAACTACGAAATACGACACTAAAAGTGTATGTAGCGTTCTACGAACGCACAATTCCGCGCAGGTAAAGTTCCTACCTTCAAGGAACTTACTTACCTGAGAGCGTTGCACGCGCCTACAGACGCGTGCCCCAAAGTCCCACCATAGGGCCTGCAACTCGCAGCCAACGTTGAGACCGACACCAAAAAGCAAGGAACTGAACGTCCCCAAAGCTTTTAATGCCAAGCTCAACATTCGTAAGTCATCATACCTGAAACAAAAAAGAAACATTCAATCTGCCTGCGCCCAGGAACATTCCATTGAATCGGCAATTTCAAACGTCTATGCAATGCAAATTAGCCGACCAACGATGCACGTGCGGGTAGCTGCCATAAAGACCACCAAATCTATCGGCAAACAAAAGAAACGGCAACCGTAATTATCTCAACGAGATAATTCAAATTGTATGAGGTTGAAAACCTACAAGGAAACTACTCCGATCCCACGGTGTCTGTTTGTATTTCACACCCATTAGAAAGATCTAATGGATTTCGGGTGTATTGACAAAAGTCAAACAAAACCCATGAACCATGCATCCATGCAAATTGCAGGATATCTTTCGGCCTTCGCGCCAGATGTGTTATGTAAATAAGGCGGCATACAATCGACAACCGTCGAACTGAATTTCGACCACCACCACGGATGGTGCTAATGATGTTCGATGATGAGCGAGTTTCTTCTTTCAGGAATGAAAAATCACCCCTGGGACGTGATAACATGCTGCCAACAGAAATTCGGAAGTTCTGTTAGCAGAGCAATTAGGGAAATTTTTCCGTGTAGATACAGATACCAGTTTTGAATCTGGATATCTGTGTGGGCAGATAGTTAGTCAGATTTTGATCGTCAACGAGACGACAATTCGAACGGCGAGGAAGTCATCGCGAGGAGGAGGTGAGAAATTGATCGAGTGGCTGGTGTTCCAAGCGCGTATCTTTACTTAACTTAACTTCACTTAACTTCACTTAACTTCACTTAACGTAACTTAAGCGGGTAACTTGTGCTTCGTTCGTGTGGCTTACTGCTTTTTATTAAAACATTGTTGTGACATTTACCTTACCCGAAGTCATCATATTGCGTAACATATAAACAATAAGTGTTATCAAAAAAATAAAAAGATTAAATGCAAAACGATATTTCGTGTTTCATTGTGCTGTTCGCTCCGTGTGATTCTCACCTTCTTACAAACAGTGTTCGGCGGAACACTAGGACAAACTAAACAAAAAACCGCCAAAAGTATCGAAAAAATCATCAGCGTGTAGAAGGAGATGTTACTACTGGCCTCGTTCCCAGGTAGCGTGTCTCCTTGTCTTGAAAAGGATGAGGGATCTCTTTAAGACCGCTCCTGAGGGGACCCGCTGCGGTCGCCGCCGTGCTCTCTCAAACCTTGAGGGAAGAGCAACAACCGATCGTTCGTGGGACGTCACTTTGGGAATAGCGTCCCTGTACCTTGCAACCTGGTACCTTCTGTTGATGTCCGTAATCGTGGACGCTGTAAGGGTTAAAACTTTGAGCTTGACACCACTCTACTCACCGGTTCCCTTTCCTATTTTTAGGAGTCGTCCTGGTACTCAAAGAAACAGCCAACGTTTTGTGTCGACGCACAATTCCAAAATAATAATAAAATGCGTTTGTTTTAATTACAGTTCAGGTTTATTAAACGTTGATTCTCCTGGGGGCGATGCCTCCAAGGCAAGAGGAATATTCCGATACTACTGCTCTCGGATACAAAAGCAGATATCATCATCATCATCGGCACTACAACCAGGAACCGGTCTTGGCCTTGTTAAATTTCCCATAATGATTTGTTTTTTTTTTTTCCCGGCAAGGTCATTAGTCTTGCGCCAGAGGCTCCCCGACGGGGAATCGAACCCCGGTCTCCCGAGTGACAGACGGGTATACTAACAGCTATACTATCGAGGAGCAAAAAAAGCAGATATAAATTTGATTTTAAAACAGTGTACTACTGCTCCTGGATACCGATGCAGATATAAATTTAATTTTAAATCAGTGTACTACTGCTCTTCGGCACGAGGATTAAGATACTGCGGCCCGGAGATAACTTTACCGTTTCTTTATGAAAGGAATAAAATCGAGATTTGTATCTCAAAAATGCACAATTTCATACCAAATCCCGATTTTGGTATCCTGAGTGAGATGCTCAGTGTTTATTTAAGATAAGAATTCAGTTTCTTGAATTCTTATGAAACTATTGCGTAGATGTGGATGTGTAAAGGGATTCGGGGTTTTGTTTGTTCAATTTATTAGGAATTTTTCCAGATTGAGATAACGTATCTCCGCATTTTGAATTTTGATGATGCCATGGGGCAAATGTAAAACGATAAACGAATATATTGTGAATTTTGATTTTAATTAGGGTTTTTGATTAATTATGCCGTGGGGGCAAATGCTAAGCGATAAACGGATGTTTGATTCGTTTATTGCGAATTTTGAATTTAGTTTAGGGTTTTTAGGGTTTTGACTAGATTTAAGGTTTTGGTGTAGGATTACTGGGATTAGGATGTATGAATGGAGGAAAAATGTTAATGTTTTGAATGGAGGAAAAGTGTTAATGTTTTGGTTCTAACCTAATATGGGTTCGAAATACTAACTGCATCATCATCATCATCGGAACTAGAATAGGGATCCGGTCTTGGCCTTATGTAACAAATCTCTCCACCGGTCCCGACTTCGAGCCGATGTCATCCAACTTGGCACTCCCGGGCTTTGGGCGTCCTGGTCTACGCCATCCCTCCATCGCAGACAAGGTCTGCCGCGCTGTCTCCTTCCATACATCCTGTCACAAAGGGCTTTCTGGGCAGGTTCCTATTCGCTCATTCCAGCCAAGTGTCCCGTCCACCAGACTCTACCGAGTTTAATTTTTCCTACAACGTTAGCTTCGAGATAGATCGCGTTCAACTCATGGTTGTAGCGTCTCCGGAATCGTACTCCCTCGCATACGGGGCCAACAATTCTCCTTAAAACTCTCCTCTCAAACGCGGCTAAGAGTTCAAAATGTCTTTTATTAAGCACCCAAGTCTGGGATTCATACATGAGTACTGGTAAGACGCTGGCGGTGCCGCCAAACCCCACGGTACACTTACCTAAAAACCAATGCAATCGCATTAGGCACCTGAAAATGCTTCACACATTAAAGAGATCAAATCTATGATCTTTAGGTCCCTGTAAAGAAAACTTTACTTTCATGCATTCTCTCCGCATACCAATTCTCTGTAAGATTTCCTTATTAGCTTATCGGGAATTCCAAACAAATGTCGGCATCTACGTTGCCAGACAAATTTTCCTAGACGAATTCCTGTAAACAAACGGATTTGGTTTACATATAATGTAACCATCATAACAGGGACCATACACATTGCGTCGCCTATTTCCCGTCCTCACCAAGTGTATCATCATCATCATAATCGACACTACAACCGGAGACCGGTCTTGGCCTTATTTAGCAAGTCCTGAGGCTTGTTAAATTTCCCATAGTGATTTGTTTTTTCCGAGCAAGGTCATTAGTCTTGCGCCAGACCAAGTGTATCATAAATCACCAAATATATACATTGGCTGGCGACCACTTTAACCAACGATAAATGGTCCAACACAGCTGCATGTAATTAGCATCATAGACGTTGAGACCAATTCCCAGTAACCTAGCTAAAACTAATTAGCACATTTCCACATCATATCGTCGTCTTTTTGTTTAGCCGCGACGCACATGTATACAAAGATCCCATTCTCATCCGACGAGTTCGGTTTTATTTACTTTACCGGAATCGTATTTCGTGAATGCACTTCTGTTTCAGATTCCTTATCATGGCTTCGACCCAGGAAAAGAACCGACGTACACATATACACGTGTACAATGACAATCTCCTCTATGAGATCCGGTTATCACCACTGTGAAAGCGAATACACCCAAAAATTTCCCTTGCTAAGCGAATCATCTCTGCACGATATGATTACCGCTGAGTCGAATCAATCTGCTGATCACGCTAGTCGCACACACGAGCTCCCGCCCGGAGGAGCGTAGATATTTACGGTCGAGTCGCAGGAGTTGTGTCGAACTTGTCGGTTTCAAACCTTTTTGGCGAGTTTGTGTCATAGTTAATTCTAGTTAGTGAAAAAAATTTATAAGTTAGTAAAGTAATGTTATTTTAAAACACAGAATCTTTAAATCGCGTTATCGCTGAAAAACCGTGTAACTAAGTTCAAAAAAATAAAATTAAAACAATAAAAACCAGTTTTACTAAACTTTATCCGGAGTGTTTCATTTTCTGTGCCGCAGCTTCGGTGTGTTTTATCTCCTTTTCCTTGGTGATCGTACTTTTCATCCTTCCTGGTTGTGGACGAACGTGGCGGCGTTTCGGTCATTTATTTGTGATTGACTTTTGTATTCGGTGGAACATACATATGATGGAGGAGGAAGTGAACCAAGTACCCATGCTGGTGCATACTTCCTCCCCACAAGACCATGGTCTTGTACAGTAGTAGCTTGGATGTTCTGGATAAATTTCAGGATTTAAAGAGCATTGATAGACCATAGTAAGCTTTGTTGGATTTGATCAGCCGTTCGCGTATTTCTTCTTTCATATTGCTATCGGCTGATACTATTGCCCAAGACAGTTAAAGGATTGCACTACTTCCAATTCGTGCTCCTCTACCCTGATAGTTTGACCAACGTTAGGTCTTCTCTTCGCAGAAGTTGCCACCATGTACTTAGTTTTCCCCTCACTAATGTGCAGTCCCAGTTTTTGTGCCGCCTGCTCGATCTGGGTGAAGGAATCCTGTACCGCCGATTCGGTTCTACCGATGTCGATGGTTAGGCAAGTATCTGGCTGGACTTGGTGACAATAGTCCCTCTTGTTGTACCGCCAGAGTCACGGATTGTTTTCTCCAACGCCAGGTTGAAGAGGAGGCAGGCCAGACCGTCCCCCTGTCCGAGTTTATTAAAGATGTTTATTGGTTTGGACAGCAATCCCGCTATTTTTACTTGACTAGTTACGTTGGTCATGGTCAATCTACAAAGTCTTATCTATTTGTTTGGAATGCCGAACTCTCTTATGGCATTATATAGTTCTACCCTGGCTATCCTGTCGTAGGCGGCTTAAAAGTCTGTGAAAAGATGATATGATGGGATTTCAAACTCCAGACATTTTTCAATCGCCTGCCTAAGAATGAATATTTGATCAATCGCTGATTTGCCTGGGATGAAGCCACACAAATATTGACCAATGATGACTTTAGTATATGGGGCTGTCCGATCTTGTGAGATAGACGAGAGTATCTTATAGGCGGTACTCAGCAAAGTTATACCCCTATAGTTGCTGCACAGTATGATATCTCCCTTCTTATGTATGGGGCAAATTATTCCGCCACGCCAATCTTCCGGCATCTCCTCTTGCTCCTATACGTGCACCACGAACTCAGGAATTGCGTTATGTAACGCGTCCCTCCTTGTTTGATCAGCTCAACTGGTATGCTATCAGCTCCGGGAGCTTTATTTGATTTGAACTGCATTATGGCATTTAATGTTTCCTCACTGCTTGCTGGGGGCAGCATTTGGTCTTGATCTTGGATTGGTGGAGCCTCCAATTCTTCTGTGAGCTGACCATTTAGCAATTCATTGAAGTCCACTTCCCATCGCTCCAGAATGCCTTCCGGATCGGTGATCAGATTACCCTCTTTATCCTTGCAGTAAGTACAGCGTGGTGTGTATCGCGTCAGACTGTGGATTATTTGGTAGAACTTCCGCGCCTGGTGCGGACTTCGCTCTCTACTTTTCTCTATTTCACAGACAAGGTTTTTTTCCCAGACACTTTTCTTTTGTCCGTGAAGCCTTTTTTCAGATCTTCTGAGCTCTTTGTATTTCTCCTCGCGTACCCGCGTCTAATTAGACTGCTGCAATGGCCGATATGCAGCATTCTTACGTTAAGTCGCTAGTTTGTACTCATCATCAAACTAATCGCTCCGATCTCTACGACTACTGCCTAAGATGCAGTTGGCAGTACTAATGACAGTATACTTAAGGCGTATCCATTTCTCTTCTACGCCCGGCATTCTGGCCCCAGAACTCACTCTTTGAGGACGCGTGTTTGCACATGACCAAAGGTGTTACTGGTATTCTTATTGCGTAGGGCAGCCGTGTTGATTCGAATCTGAATCGCGGATGCAACACGCCTCTGTAAGGCAATCCGCGCTCGGAAAACTGTACCAACAATATATTGATCCGAGTCGACGTTGGCACCTCGGTACGTTCGTACCGTCATCAAGTTCGAGGAGTGGCGGCAATCTATCAACACGTGGTCAATTTGGTTGCGAATTGCTACATTAGGTGATATCCAGGTATCTTCGTGGATATCTTTACGCGGAAACCTGGTACTTGCAACGACCAAGTTTTTTGATGGTGCCAGTTCGATGAGTCGTAGTCCATTGTCATTAGTGTTCTCATGCAAACTATGGTAACCTGCGTAGTGCCCGAAAACCGGCTCCCGACGTATTTTGTCATTCAAATCCCATGCGCACGCTGCGGTTTTTGGATTTCGACTAACTTCAGCAGCTTACTTAGAGACTCTCTTTACCCACACGACCACCCATTCTTGATCTCACACTCATCCGCATTCTCCCAGTTCCCCTCCCATTAAGGTGAATAAACTCTATGCGAATTTACCCAACCGTCAATGAACTTAGGGAGAATGGGAAAACTGCAATGGAGAGCATGGGGATTTCAGGGTTGATTTGCTTTCGCATGCAACGAAAGCGAAACCAATAAGGCGACCGCATGACCCAGTTACGTATTTGGTTGCTCTCAGAGTGCAGAACCAAAATGCACTCCGAGAAGGGGAAATGGGTTGGGTTGAAAAGTATATTTCTTATATTTCTCACCTGGCTCCGGGCTTTTTATGCCCAGCGAATAGCCGTGTCTGGCACAGGTCAAAGGGACGCCGCGGTGGCTTGGGAAAATATCGGCGTGGGAAAAAGACTAAAGGAATTCGCGATAACTCTAAACACTAATTGTTTGATTTTTTGGATGTAACAATCAGCAGTTTACGGCTGTATGGGGCGAGGCTTTCCGACCACTTTACGCTCTTCTGTGACCGATTTGGGTTTTCGTCATAACCGAGTCACCATAAGCCTTTTTTTAACGTTTTTAACGATTCGGTGCAAAAAATAAAGTTTGAAAGTCAAATTTTAAGACTTCATTGTTCAACCAATTTATCCATAGTAAAATTCCCAAAGCAACTCTGAGGGCGACTTATTTCGATAGCTGGTAGAAACAAACTAGTTGACAGAGGGCCGTCACATTTGGTTTGTTAATTAATGTAGGTTCTACCAACAACAACTAATTCATTTTAAGCGGTTCACTTAAATGATAAAATCCGGATCTTTATTTGTTTGGTTTAATACATTATATACATTCCTCCTATTTTCTATTGTCCTTATAGCAGCTTTATTGCCGTTGTCCTTTTCCGAAGTATTTGCGTTGTAGTATGCACTTTGTACTGCTCGTTAAAGAGTACCAACCGTGAGTTATATTCCATTACCGTTTGTGAAAGGACAACTTGCATGCGTGTCGAAATATCTTTGTTTACTGAGGATTCCACATAGAACTGTTTACACGAACCAAGAAGTATGACCTAGTATTATCGTATGTTTGATGGCTACTTGACAGACACAAGATAGATTATACTGAAGGACGACCGTTCAAATAAATACAAATGATGGTCCCCAATGGTTGCCTTAAATAATGTATCATGCCAAACAGGGAATTTCGATTGTGTGCATAACTAAAAACTCCCAATGAAAGTTGTATACGATACTCTGAAATGCGAAGTTAATAGCACGTCAAATGTTAAAGTGGATTCAATTTTAACTACATTGAAATATTCATTTTTAAATAAAAAGCTGTCGCTTTCTTGAATTCCATTGATAACGTATTCATATCAGAGAGATATTTATCCTAAAAATATTGTCTATCCGTATCAACCCTCGAGTATAAAACATTTGTCTTGAGTCCCCATAAACACAAATGTTGAAAACCCTGTTTGAGATCCGTCAATCAAACACATTGTTTTTGTCCCCCTTTTCCGTCTTTTCTTGCCTAATTTCGTAGATGGTTACATTTTTAAAAACCAAATCAGTAGATGTTGTTTATAACGTTGAAAAACCATTGGGACATTCCAATATCATATACCCTCACACGTTCACCTGTACATTCGATCAACATCTTCGTAAATTATTTTTGCCTATAAAAGGTTGCGAAAATATATTTTATGCGCCACTCCAAAAGAGAACATCTTTTCGACAGCTGGCATGGGGACTAGAATATATGGAAAGATGCGAATTCAATTCCATATGGGTAAACCACTTTGGTATGGATGAGGGCAGTGTATTATTTATTCATTGGCCAAGGCAAAGATTTACTGACGTTGGCAGTGGAGCATACCTGAGGTGTTGATATTCAGCAATATTGCGCCAACGTAGAAGCTATAGTGGTTGGAAGGTAATTGAGTGTTTTTTTTTTTTCAATATTTGACATTAACGAGCTGACAGTGTCTTTATTTACATGTCAAGGTTTAGTCTAGAATTTCAGTAGGGACCTTGATTTGATAAAACGCACATTTTGTATCAACTGTCATTCATGATTGCTAACTCTTTAGCTGATCTGGGTCATCTGTTTTTTGACGCGAAATTGTATGTGACAAATCAGGAGTTGTTGGTGTTACTACTCACTTGATATGTTTATCTTACGGTGAACATATTGCTTTTTTTACTAGGTCATTGCTATTTGATAGACATGGCATTTAACAGGAAATTATAGTCGTTGCGTCGTTGGAAACCAGGTTAATGTAAATAAAAATCGCACAGGAAATATGAACATTGCCATCGACAGCAGGAGAAAATGTGACGTGGCAATGTATTCTACGTTCACACCGCACTTGTTCGTATGTTGTCGATATGTGTTACGATTTCATCTGTTTTCAAAATTGTTCCACAAATACTTTTTCATCATAATTGACATCTTGAGAGGTACAGTGCCATAACCATGGTCGGAGCGAGTTTAAGCACACCTTATTTCTGACGGTATACATACGAAACAAGCTTTGGTAAAGCGCACATTAAAGATTTTGTGCGTTGTTCTCGAAAACGCCCGCCGTCGACAATATTGTTTATAGACGCCCTGTATAATTTTATAAAATATACACGCACTAAAAGGATTATTAAGACCATTATAAAAGTTGTGGGGAACAATTTGCATGGTTATTACTTTTATTTCGCGACTTTATTTAACATTCTTCGGAATATCGGATTTAGGTCGAATAGTGGACAATTTTTTATTTGTAATTTTCCAGTTTTTAAGATAATTTCATAATACTTTCTCATAAAAGTCCTGATATCTTTGCCTTTTTTTTTTTGCTCGTGAAAAACGAGGCTATGTGACTTTTACAATCGCTAAACTGCGCGTAATTAACTGTGACAGTGTCGGGACCACAAACATCATTCACAACTTCAGGCGCCTGGCTTACATTTTCGACCTTATCAAAACTACTATTTCACTACTATTTATTGGCCTGTAGGACGTTCATGACCTCATCGACTCCTTCCACGTTCGACCATCCGTTCCGATCTCCTCGAGGGCAAATCTAACATTGTCCTCTTATCTCCGTCGCGGCTGCCCTGTCAGTCTCTTTCCCGTTGGTCGACCGTCAAGAATTCTACACACGGTCCTATCGTTGCCAATTCGCGCCACATGTCGGGCCCATCTTAATTTTGCGACCTAATTACTCTCACTATTTTAGGTTTGTGGTATAGCTATTCCAATTCGTGATTGTGGAGTTTCATCCATTGTCCTGCCTCAAAACTTTATTCTCGAATACGCGGAATTTGTTTTCTTCCCATTTTGTGAGACCCCATGTTTCGCATCCGTATAGAACAATGGGCATGATTATGACACCAAGCTTTATACTACGTGATAGCAGTTTGGACTTCAGCGATATACTGACTGTGTGCTAACCAGCGTTGTCGGAATATAGTATTTTGTTAATTTCCTTCGACATTTCATTGCTGGCCGTCAGTATCCTTCCCAGATATTTACATACTTTAACTTTTTCGAACATCTTGCCTCTGAAGTTTACGTTTGTTCCCTGAGTTCCAGCTGCTCTCCCCTTAATCATGTATTTTGTTTTGTATTCATTTATTTCTAGGCCCACCACTTCTGCTGCTTGCATGATGATTTCACTGTTTTTACTTACAGTTTCTAGATTATAGCCAAGAACGGCGATGTCATCCGCATATGCGAGCACTTGTGTGACCCCGTTCAGGGATGATCCGGACATGTTGTCGTCTTGTACCTTTCTGATGACATACTCGAGCACAATGTTAAAAAGACTTCATCCCCCTGTTTTAGTCCGTCGCGGATTTGTAATGGTTCTGAGAGGTGGTTTTCTATTCTAACTCGCACTTCATTTTCGTTCATGCAGATTTGAATGAGGGCAGCATATTTTTCCGGGATTTCCAGCTCAACTACAATATGGTAGAGTATTTGCCTTCCGACTAAGTCGCGAGCTTTTTTGAAGTCAACGAAAAGTTGGTGAAACGTCTCTACGTATTCCCACTTCTTCTCCAGCAATTGCCTTCCTGTGAACATTTGGTCGCTCGTTGACCGATTCCTACGGAATCCGTGTGCTGGTGCCGCCAAACCCCGCGGCACACTTACCTAAAAACCCCCATCACCTCATCCCAAGGCGCATAAGTTTTTGCTAATGCAATCGCATTAAACACCTGAAAATGCTTCACGCATTAATTAGATCAAAGCGATAGTCGTAAAGTCCCTGTAAAGAAAACTTACCTTTTCATGCATCTCTTCGCATACAATTTTCTGTAAGATTTCTTTCTTTGCTTATCTGGAATTCCAAACCAATTCGGCACCTTCGGTACCAGACAATTCCTGAAAATAAAATGATTCGGTTTGCATACAATGCAACCGTCATGACAGGGACCATAAATGTTGGGTCGTCTATTTGCCAACTTCGCCATGTGTGCGATACATTTCTTTACGTACACATTGCCCGGCGGCCTTTTTCTCCCAACAATAAAATTCTCTAACTCGCACCATGTGCAAACAGAAGAACGCTATTCCTACATAGGTTTCCTGTGATACCATAAACAATTCATATCGTTTGTGGTACCTGAAAAACATTTTTTTCATTTAATGAGCGGCTGCTATTTATTTAGCTGACACTCATTACCGAACAATGCATAAGCAAACCCATTAGCATCCGACGAATTCGGTTTTATTTGCTTTACCGAAATCGCTTCCTATGAATGCACTTTATGCCCTTTCTTTGTTCTAAGTTCCTTCTCATCCATGAAAGAACCATGCACACACCACTGGACTAAAGAGTGCATTTCTGTGGCGGCCACACCCTTAAGAGAAACATTTTTCTCTCTCTTCCCTTTTCCTAACTCTAACCTAGGATGGAATCCAGGTCAGAGTTCTATCCTCGGTGACTCGATTTCCCCCCACTGACTGACACGGTCATGCGTCACTCCCGCTCTCCGCGCGCTGGAGAAGCGCAGATATACGGAGTCATTGGCGTAGTGATATTTATTCGTCATCCATAAAGTCGAGCGGTGTTTTGTTGATTTCTTTTTATTTGAACCAAACGGTTACAAAAAAAATTAAATAAAACTTGTTTAAATTGTCCTTTCCAGTCCGGTGCTCGATAATGAAGTGTAATAAAATAAAAATGAATTAAGAACTGCGTGCGTTTTACTTCCTTTTCCTGTTGTGGACGCTGCGTCGTCGTTTCTTGTTGGTGTTTTCTTCGGTGCAAACATTTAGTGACGTTTCGGTTGGCGGAGCTTTATCTTTGTGATGATGGAGGAGGAACTGAACGGAGTGCCCGTGCATTGGCACAATACTTCCTCCACACATCTGCACTGGTAGTCTCCCAGTATATCTTCTGCGTACGGTGTGATTCTCGCCAGTATGGCATTTGTTAGTATTTTGTGCGTCGTTGGGAGCAATGACATTGCTCTGTAGTTTTCGCAGTGAGATCTGTGGCTTTTTTTTTTTTTAATGGCGACGACAATTGAGGTTTTCCATTCTTCCAGAGTGACTTCCTTATCCCATATTATTTTAATCAGTTGGTAGATCTTTTGAGCAGTTGCCCCTCCTCCATGGTTCATAAGCTCTGTCGGTATACACTCGACACCGGGAGCCTTGTTGCTTTTCAATCGATTTATTGCGTCTACAACTTCGTTGAAAGAGGGCTCTGTGATCTGAGGCTCGGCTGTATGCACGTCTGGTACGCTTATTTGTGGTTGATGAGTGCGCACATTGAGCAGAGTTTAAAAGTACTGCTTCCATCTTGTCACGACATTGTTTGTTTCTGTGGCCGGGCAGTCGTTTGTGTCTCGAATTATTTTGGCTCTCACCCGGTGCTCATTTCTAATTGAGTTTATGCCGGCATACATATCTCTAATGTTCTTTGCTCTGGCGGTTTTTGCGTTTGAAAAGTTTCATTGTCTCTTTCCGAATTGTCGCGTATCTTTCTGCGTTGACTTCATCATATCCTTCTAAGTGGGTCACTCTGATGCGTTTACGTTCTTCGATCTTCGCCCGGTACTCATTGTTTTCATAAATCCTAATACATTTCGGGCTATCGGCTCCTCTTCCTCACTGCGTTAGTTCGTCTTGGTATTCACCCTATTGCGAAGTTCTTTTAGTTTATCAATGTCGAACTTTTTGCTCGTCTCACGTCACTGCCACTGTAGGTTGGCTGCGAGCCGACTCCTAATTTTGCCCACCAGTAGAAGATGATCGCAGTCGCAATCTGCTCCTCTATATGATCTTACGTCAAGGATATTCGAGTGGTGTCTTTTGTCTATGAGGAAGTGGTCTATTTGGTTATGCGTTACGCCGTCGGATGATATCCATGTGGCTTTATAGATTTGCTTGTGCTTAACCATCGTTCTTTTCACTTTTTTTTTTTGACGCTGCGGTCGTCATAATACGAATTCCATTATCATTTGAAACGTCGTATAGACTTTTTTACCTATCGATGGTTGGAGGATATCTTCCTTTCCAATTTTCGCATTCAGGCCCCCGAGGAGGATTTCAACATCGAATGATGAGATCCCATCAAATACTTCCTCTAGGGTCTCGTAGAATGTGTCCTTCGTTTCTTCGTCGGTAGATTCTGTTGGACGTGTACGTTTATAAATACATAAATGTACCTTCGTCCCTGTATTTTTAGCACCGATATTCGGTCATTAATAAATTTCACATCTTTTACATGGGGCGTATTCTTCTTGCTTATGATGAAACCGGTTCCAAGGTTATGTGTATTGGCACCTCCACACGCCAGTGTAAATCCGTTGGTTTCGATTACTTGACTTGAGAGTCGGATGTCCTGAAGCGCGACGATGTCCATTTTATATTTTTTCGAGTTTTCTACCACCGTCTGTATCGCGCCTGATTTATATAACGTTCGAACGTTTCATGTGCGGACGCGTATATCCCGCTTTTTCCGTCTTTCCCTACGTCTTCCTTTTGCCGAGTCGGCGTTTTCTTGATGATTTGTTCCCTTATGGCAGTGTCGGCTCATCACATCTACGCCTACCGGGTTTTTCGTGAGATTGTTTTTTGCATATTGATCATACCCCGGTGTCAGAGAGGCGCCGTTATAATACAGCCGGTATACCCCTGGCTGCAAACCATCCAATGGGCACGGTGACGCGTAACACCCTGGATTAGGGGTGGTGTTGTCGTGGACAATTGGCAAACATTACCTTTGCCAATGAGAACATGTTTGTAATTTGTAGGAAGTGTATAGTTCTTGACGAATTGAGTGAGGACTAGGATTTAATGTCAATTCGCAAATTTTACTAAACTAGTTATCCTCGAGCTTGCTCGAAGGTCACTCACTAAGTTGGGCAACACATGATCCCACAAGTACATACAATGGTTCCCTCTGTTTCATTTTCTGGTCAGATGAATATTTTTTAATTGTTTTGTGACAAATTCAGTGCACAAAAGGGTTCAACTCGAATTCAAGTTTGTCGTTTTGCTTCCAATGCGTTCAAAATAGTTCCAGTTAAAAACATTTTTTAAATCCGACGAAACGCTAAGGGTTTGAGTTTGATTTGCGTTCTGCAAATCGCCCACCAACCAAATGGGTTGCGTTGATGGGCTTTGGGAATAGCGTCAAGAACAATGATTCGTTCTATTGCCGTGCAGCGATGCTGGTTCCGTGGGAAAGACGTCCGGAACAATTGATATCTCCTAGAATCAACTCGTAAGAAATTTGTCAAAATGCAAAGATTACCTTTGATTCCAAATTGGAACTTGCCGATGAATGAAATGAGGTGGCTCTTGATTTCGATGATAAATATCTTCTTTATTTTGTTTGATTGTTTAGATTTTTAAAGATTACAACTGGCAATGGCGAACTGGAGTCGTCAAGCGATTTGCAAAGAAGAGAAATAGAAAATTAAAAATGGTTGTCGAGAGACAACCAACAGAAAATTCACAAATGTCAGCTGATTGCTGACATTGTTGAAGGTGATGCCACATATCTTATTCAGGTGGTGCCACAGATTCTTAATTGCGAATTCGCCGGTTGTTTGAAGGGCGAATCCGCAACAGTTTGCAACAACCAAAAAATAACACCATAAAGCGTACAGGGATCTAAGTTGGCCAGTGTTTATGCTTATGGCTTTTAACTGGCAAAATAACTCTTTAAATGCCCATTAGGAGTATTTTATGGCATTGAAACTGAGGTGAATGCTTTTATTGACTTACATGTCTTGTTATTACTATGTGCGTACGTTTACCAGCAAGAGGGAGACTTCGATTTGAACAATACAGGTTATTAAGAGGTTTTTGAAGAACAATTACTGTGTCTTTCTTTCTATTTGAGTAAGGCATACGGCTCATGGTTTTGACATTAACTTTATGTGCTAGACGCTTTATGACTTATTTTCAAACACAACCCGTTTCAATGAACTCGTTGCACATAAACAATTTTATTTGTACACCAATTTTATAAGTCTAGCGAGATGTATAACGTATATGTACGTAACATATATAGACACTACATTTGATAGGGTTTCATCAACAAGTTGGGATTGCCTAATGCATGTAAAAATATGAAGGCTGTTAGTATTCCACAATAACGATTGGTGATAAAACTGTATTTAAAAAATATATTCACCCAATTCCACAAATCAACCTCACCCAATTACTTACTCTCTTCTTTGTCTGACAGCTGTTTATAAGATCTAATATATCAAAAACAATCGGATTCGTTTTAATGCCGTTTTTAATTCAAATATTGGAAATATCTCCTCCCAGATGTTGCTTCAAAACTCACTGAACGACTGCAGTCTTTCTATATTGTGTATGCAGAAACAACAAGCCGCAAGCCACAAGCCCAACCCATTCGGGAAGAAAAGAGTGTATTTACCAGGGAACCGATAGTTGTTTCTTTGTAATCTGTTTATTTTTCCGGAAGATTATAAACAATTTGAATTAATTGCTTGGAAAAGAACAACTTGCGAGGAGGAGGTATTGCAAATGACGCCTGACCATGCGAGTTAACATATTGATCAAATTTTCTTGCGTGAACAGAAACCCATTCCGGGGTCAAAGAACACTCGACGTGTTGCAGGGATTGTAACTTGAAGGGCCCATAATTAGAAAACTTTTGATAAGATGATTTCAATATCTTTGGAGATGTTTATGGTTTCTTTAGGCGTATGTTGTTCTTGCTAAGTTGGGAGAGAGAAATATTAAAAGAAATTATTAGCAGCGGGAAGTCTCTGTCCAGTGACATTGTTAATGGGTTGTCCGACTTTCTTGCTTTTATAACAAACATTTCATAAAAAAAATGGGTGGCGAGATGGCCGACTTTGGCGAGACAAGGACAGATGTGTCCTTCATCTTGTCTCTGGCTTCTGGTCATCTTGCGATAACCAGAATTACCCACGTGAGTCTTGAGTGCGGTAGTAAACGCAGATCACGTCTTTGGCGTCTGATAATCTGCGTTTTGGTCGGTGTGTGTGTGTGTGTGCTTGTGCTGTCTTGTACTTGTGTGTCAGCTGTAGACCCTATGGGATGGGTCCAGGAATCCTCTATTATAGAGGAGAATGTTGTTGGGAAGGGTGCTTTCTTCAGTTTTGTACTGAAGAATAAATTGTGGTGGTCTGATCCGAAGAGATCGAAAGAGAGAAGGGTCAAGAACGCAAGACTCCCGTACAAGTGGGTTCTCGCTATTCTGAATGCTTTCGAGGTACTTATATGCTAGTTCTAGCAAGTACTCGTCGATAGGGACAATCGAGGCATCTTCATATAGGTGAGAGTTCGGGTAGTGGCGGCCGTCAGGCCTTCTAAAGTGGTTGATGCATCTTCTGAGGAGCTTTCTTTCGAAAACTCGAAGTCTTTCCATTTGGGCCGAAGATATGCAGGACCATATGGGAAAGGCGTACGATATTCCAGATTGGATTAGCTGCTTATAGCAGAGAAGCTTAACTTTGGCGTCAACTTTGTTGCTCCACTTCAAGATGTTCTGCAGTTGCTTAGACCGACCGAGGCCCCTTTGGAGAATGTGGGTTACATGTTTGATGAAACACAAACATTTCATTGACATTTGCAAACGCTTTATAGGGGGAACATGCTGAAGTACAATAGGTTTGACGCAACTGAACACTTGAGCAAAATTTGTGGGAACCTCACAGAAAATGGGCATGATAGGCCTGGTACTACTTAATAAGTACTTTTATTTTACACGCGCAAAAAGGGATTCTGAGGTTCCCACGAGAGGAAGGAAGACGGCAAGCGAATTTCAATATTCATTGGTCCTAAATGCCTGCACGTAATAAGGAGAATTCCCATGATCAAGCAAAGGACTGCAAGGTTGTGTGGTTCAGCTGAAAAATGATTCTCTGTTTTCATGCGAACTTCATGCGTTCCGATGGTAATTTTGAATGTAAACTGGCGAACACTCTCTGACTGACAGGTATGATGTAAAAGCATTAAAAATCATACACAATTTACAATAATTAAACAAGAATCTTTCTATAGACTTGTAGTGATCCTAAATCACCACCCTCACCCAATTCCTAAGAAGCCTCAACCTAATTCCTTTCCCCAATCGATGCGTCATAGTACGAACCTTAAGTTCATACTGTGCGTTGAGCTATTGCCTGGAATGATACGAGGGTTGCCTTTTATATTTCGGGATTAGAGAACAAAAACAAATATTGATCATCGAAAATCACTTTATTGTTTTTCAAAATATTCCCCATGAAGATCTATACACTTTTGCATGCGTTTGAACCAATTGTCGAAGCACTTTTGCCACTCTGATTGAGGTATCTCCAACACATGCATTCTGAATGCAGCAACCGCTTCTTCAGGTGTCGAAAAACGTTGACCTCTCAGTTTGTTTTTCACGTACGGGAATAAAAAGAAGTCATTCGGTGCCAAGTCAGGACTATACGGCGGATGACCCATCAAATCGATGTTTTGGGTGCTCAAAAATGCAGTTGTCGCAGCCGATGTGTGAGAGCTCGCATTGTCGTGGTGAAGAGTGATCCGTCTTCGGCGGTTGGTTTTCCTGATTTCTTGGAAGACAACTGGCTAACAAATGGTTGTGTACCACTTAGAATTGACTGTTCTGCGTTGTTCCAGTGGTACGGTTGGGACATGTCCAGTTTTTCCGAAAAAACAGGCGAACATTTGCTTGGAAGTGCTTCGTGCGCGAACAACTTTTGTTGGATTTGGCTCATCTTGAAACACCCAGACAGTCGACTGCTGTTTACTTTCGGGCTCATACGCGTAAATCCACGATTCATCACCTGTCACGATGTCATAGACGTGTTTCGAAGAACCGCGACCGTATTTTTTGAGCATTTCTTTCGACCAATTGACACGAGCCTTTTTTTGGGCGATTGACAAATTGTGTGGGATCCAACGCGAACAAATTTTTTTGACAGTCAAATGTTTATGCAATATTAAATGCATGCTGGTCCCACTAACGCCTAAGGTTGTCTCAATCTCACGATAGGTCACATGACGATCTTCCAATATCAGTTCGCGCACAGCATCAATGGTTTTCGGAACAACAACTGATTTTGGACGACCTTCACGAAATTCATCTTGGAGTGAACTACGACCACGATTGAATTCACCATACCATCGATAAACACTGGTCCTTGATGAAGCTTCATCGCCAAAAATTGAATTAAGTTCATCCATGCACTGTTGCTGAGTTAATCCACGCCGAAAGTTGTAAAAAATAATCGCACGAAAATGTTGACGATTTAATTCCATTTTTGGGCCTAGATGAATCTTTTAAGTTACTGTAAACAACACAAATAACGCTCGTATGTCAAAACGTTCTGAGTGCGTATAACCTCAAAAATGTCCAACTTTACGACAGAGCTGTCAATTGCCGGATTGCAACGCTAGGGTTGCCAAATCCCGAAACATAAGAGGCAACCCTCGTAACGTCATGAAATCTTTGCATTATATTGATTTTTTCATTATATTGATTTATACCGTGAAGTTGATCTTTATATTTAACGAAAGATATGTTCAATGGATAGTTACTCGGTGAGGCTTGATTGCTCTGTAAAAATGACGTACCATATTACGCGTAAAATAATTGTGAACCTTCACCAGTTTTTAACAGTTTAAATAAAAAGAACATTTTTCTACCAACTAATCGTCTCCTGTGTATTTATTCCTCTGTGCTGTGTCCGCTCCACATTCCGCTCAACGGTCGCATCATTTAAACTACAAAAAAACAATAAAATAATTTAACCCGATCCGTGCGTTTCATTAAGCATCGCTGCGGGGTCGTGTGTTTATGCTTCTCCTTTGGCGGTAGGAGGTGGAACTTTCAGTGAAGAGTTATGGGGAAGAAGTGAATCAGCGCCGTACGTCGGTGCAACCTACTTCTCCTCCCCACAACCTGATCACATGCCTACCTGTTGCTAAACCCATTTCCAGTTCTCATAATCAGAATTGCAATTCTGCAATTCCCACGTTCCATCTATGCGCTACAAGCAAACAAAAAATTCTCTCACTTTGATAATCACCCAACACCCCATCACCTTCAAGGAAATTCCACCCATGCACATGCATGCTATTATTGTTATGGGCAAATCAGATTCGCACCACCTTGATTCAAAATTTTCCCATGGCCCTGCGGCGGAGCTGCAGTCAGAGTGGGGGTAAGGTTGCCCCCTCAGGGTGAGTGGCGGCAAAATTGCAACGTTGCAGTTCCCATCGTCGTTGGCAAAGCCTTCGACTAGGGGCTTGCATCCAGTAGCTGCTTCAAAGTAAGAAATGAATCGTGGGAACGAATGTAGGATTCGGACTTGATTTTGGGGTATAAATAGGGAGTTCTGTTGGAGGCACACATGAATTAGAAGCAGACAGCACAAGTGTGTATTTAGAATAAGTAAACTGATTAAAATAAATGAACCCTCAAGAAGAAACAAAAACATGGTCTTCTTAATTAAAAGCACCATCGGGTTATCGGGGACTCATCAAGGTGGTTGGGCACACCTTTTACGCCTCCAGTCGGGACAAATTACCCACGGGCTCAAGCAGCCAGCGAAATAAAGTAAGTTATATAAATATAAATGGATGGTCGAACGTGGAAGGAGAGTGCACGGGACAGGGAACAATGGAGGGGTCGAGTCGGTGAGGTCATGAACTTTCGGGTTCCTACAGGCCAATAAATAGTAATAGTAGTAATATATATAAATTAATAATAATAAATTTTGTGTAGAAGTATACAACAGGTCAAACACCATTTCATTGCAGAAGTTAGTACCTCAAGCCACGAATGTTGTACTGGTTGACGCAAAACTCTCGCACCATTCACGCCAACAAGTTGTCTCATTGGATAATCAGAAAGCGTCAATAACCACCACCTGCAATGAGTATGATGTTGTATTCGCTCATTCTTTCCCCCTAATGATACAAAATTAAAATCATTCCTTGTCATGCCGCCCCATTTTAAGATGAGTGTTCACAATTGCCTTACGACTGAGGGTGTTAGTTACCACAAAATTAGCATTGGTCTGTATATTTCTCCTTTTATTTTGTCCAATTACGGTACGGATTTTATGATAAAACGGATAGGACAGGTTTTAAGTCAATTACACCTTTCAAGTTCCTTCCTTCGGATAATCATTCATTTAATTCACCAGCTCATACTTTTTAGATGTGAACCTCATCTGGTAACTGTGTCTGCAGATGATACCCATGAACTAAATAAATTCTCTGGCAGATGCTGGAGGTCCATTTCCGCCACTGATATAGCGCTACTTACTTGTGTAAAGTGTACCTCCACTCACAAACACTACCCCATCGCCCATTACATTTTTGCGCTTGCATTAAACATTTCGTGAGTATGGTGATTTAAAAACAAGTAAACACCAGCAATCTTATGCATAAAACATCGCTAAGGCCACCTTTTAAACTATCTTCATTTAACTTCTATTACCATAAATCCCAAAAGTCATTCAAGTAATTCTCCCACAGGGTTAACGCAACGACAATATTGGTATAAGTACTGACTCAGCAAACTGTACGACGTCGCAGTTGCCAGAGCACCTACACATTTGCTTGCGTCCTTAATTGCTCTTCATATTTTATCCAAGTAACCAGGGATTACGGTAGCGTTCAAAGGGAAAGCACTTAATGTCCCCAGATCGCCTGCAGGTCTCGAAAATTCTGCCAGAGCATTCATTCACGATAGTGCACTACACACCCATGACCTTGTTGGTAAGAGCTCTTATGTATGAAATTGCAGGTGGAACGACTCCCACTTTGTCATCTGTCAACAAAGTGACAACTCTTGATTGTCACCCCACCACCGGCACGCAGCCCTACCAGGAATTCATTTAAACTGCATGCCGAAGTAATAAAAATAATGAACCCCAACAAGGAACACATCAAGGCCGACTATAGTAAGAACACAATTGTCGTTACTACTTAGAGGCAGGGTGCTAACTATTCTTGGATTTTACGCATTGCTTCCTAGCTATGCAGAGAATTGTTTCCTCTGCAGTATATGTCAATGAAATTAACAAAACGTACACTCAACCGCGTTCGTTTTCGTTCTAATTTTGCTCACATCGGATTCACTGGGACAGCTAACAGTTAAGACAACAAGTGAAACTTGGCAGAAACTTTGACAGCAGCTTTTGCTAATTTGGCAACAAACTGTTTTCTGACAGGTTGGACTGATTAATTGATAATGACTCAATGGGAACCACCTCGTATCTTGTATCAGTTTCATTCTGAGGGTTGATATTGTATCATCCCAAACGGCAATCAACTCGTCTCCCCCACCACGGCTATAATCACGGAAATCTCCTTGGAAAATAAACGAAACAATACTACAACCTCGGTGTGTGTGACGTTGAAGTTTCGTTGTAATTCCGGTGAAAGTTAGATGGAAGTTTTGGCTTTTAAGATTTCATGAGGCAGCAAGTGAAATGGAAGTATTTACGTACCTATCCGCTTCCACTTATACTCGTAGCATCACGGTGCATTATAAATAAAGAACTTTTAAAGTCCGGAACTGAGCGGTTGGAGTGTGGAGTGGGTGGTATTTACACGAACCATTGGCAACAATTCATAATTGATTTTTTTATGATGAATTCAGCCTTCCTATATTATTTGGCAGGCTTCACGTTCAGGACAGTTAAGGGAGGATTCTAAAAAGCCATTACCTGCCATATCGTCATTTACGTGATTTCATTCCCTGAAGACCCAGAAAATGTTACAAATGAAATTGTTCATTCACTTTCTAAGTGGAGAATTATGTCCCAAAAAGACTTGCATCACCTTGGGGTTCATCAGGAGAACCGCTTTCCTCCCCTAATTTTGTTCAATTTTCATTTACGACAACATTATTTTGATGGTGTGGGTATTTCCACGTTACCGGACCTTGCTCTCTTCCCAATTATAATGGTAAAAATTATTCGACCTGTAAAACGATTACAAGGACTATAACCGAGGTATAAAACGTTCATTACAGACAGTATTCCGTGAAAACCATCGTTGTACGTTATCACACCTAGATTAGTTGCTACGTCCAGTATGATTTTGCCACTTAATATTGTTTTAAATGCTATGTAAACAACGTAATTGAAATTTTCATTTGTAGTTTGTGTGTAACCTCCAAGGCATCGGGAGAGTAAATCGTTACCAGAGGGATCTTCATACACAGCCTTGATGGCATTAAACACTTTAATATTCATGGCTGGCTTGTGAAGATAGTCAGACAAAAGATTTAACGCTTTTGCTTTTTGCCAGGGGCACCAAGAATCAATACCTCCGGGGCAATTTGCATGCTGAGGCTTGTTACCTGTTGAAGGTTTGTCGTAGAGGGTGGACTATATTTCTTCGCGGATTTTCTCTAGCAAATCCCTAATACATAATTATAAATACTCTTTCATTAAGATTTTTTTTGGTATTGTTTTTTATTTCTCGGCCTCGTCCTTAGCCACTTTTTGCACATGCCCTATGCAATCTTTTTTCGTGACTTCGATATCATTATAAGGCTTGGCACCTACAAGACACTTATATGGTAGTGCGCGTACGTGGCATTGTGTAAAGTTTTGGAACGTCAAAACATCCCAACGATCGCATCAGGCTCCATTTCTCCAGCACTACTGTGGGGGGTTTCTCTATCCTACATGAGAAACAACCCACAATTCCAACCAACATTTCCTACCTAATTTCGACCGCCTTTCAGCGCGTCAAATCAACCCCATTTCCCCCTACTTACCTGTTCACCTGCAAAGCATGTTTCCGCCAAGGACACATAGCTAAACTCATTGTACCACGCAGACATTGCATAAATGAGTTTAGCTTACCTTTTTTGCCATACGGCAACTCGTGTCCATGTCGATTAGCGACAACCAAATCCAGCCGGACGAAGTTGTCGCATCATTGCAGATTCGCTTGGGAAATTTATCATCACATTCGATTGAATCACGTGATCATATCCCTAGCGTTACTTCGGCTTTTCTCCAGACACTTCATTCGCTGGGGATCAATGTGCTCTTTTTGCAGGTGAATATCATGAGCCCAATTCCCTTCTCTTTCTCAGTTCTGTCTTCGTATGGATCAAGGTACACTGAACTCACCATACTACCGAATCAGGTCAACGGGTTCCGCTCAGAACTATATTGATTCATGCACATACAACCAAATCCACCCCAAGATAATCGTACAGCATGTTTCTGTTCTCTTATTGTCCCGTTCTCTTCGATCATCAGATTGCCGATGTAACCTACCACACATCGAAGGACGTGGCAATGAGAGAGCAGAAGTATGTTCTCTTTTGGTTGTATCCAATTTTCTTCCCTTTTCAAGTCAGTCGATTAACGTGTTTAACCAAGGGAGGTGGTGTCGCTAATTGCCGCCGCGTGTGCATGTTTATGCACACGCTCGTCCGCGGACATCCTACTTTTATGCGAAATAAGTCGTTTCAACCAGTACGTTGTGTAGTTGAAAGTGACGATTAATAATTATTAGAAATATTATCTGAGTTATGTGTTGTGTGACCGCATCGGAATGTTCTCACTAGTGAATATTTTCAATAAATTAAAACGCTTGCTGGGAGTGCTACCTGTTATCCTTTTTTATTGATTACTTTGGTGTCTTAACTCACTCATTCGAATTAGACTTCAATCGTTTATTTATCTATCCACTCGAAGGAGATGTCGTCCAATATGCGCATCGGATTCGGTACAACCAGGAAGTGGACGCGCGTCCCACAAATGTTTACAATTACACATTCCTCAATAAAGGTGAACATAAATCGATGTCGCCTTTTGAGAGACGAATGGCTATACGACAAACCTGGGGTTACGAACAACCCTTTTCTGACGTGATTATTCGAACAAATTCTTCCCACGGATCGATGGGAGATATAAGGAATACGTGCTGTACGTCGGCATTTACTTATACCCCCACACTACTACTATGAATTCCAGCACATTGCCTTTTGGCGGATTTTCGTGTCTTTACGTCGCAAGAAGTGTTCCGCCGAACACTACTCCCAATACAACAAAACACACAAACGGAGCGAAAACAATGTCAAATGAACCCACGACAAGAATTGTTTTATTTTGTTTCTTTCTTTTATATGGTTCAAGGATTTACTCCCTTGACGCCCGTGGAGATTTCTTAAAAGCTATTTCGCTGTCAACCACGCACAGAATTCACAATTTGATTGCCCTTGTAGCGATCCTAAATCGCTACTCCTATCTTAATCCCCAATAACATCAAAAATCCTATCCACAATCCCATAACAAAAAACCCAAATTTCATATCGAATCAATGAGGGATGAATTAAACAAAAGTTAATTATCGCACATTGATTCAAATTCCACATAACACATCCAAATCCCATATTGAGTCACATGTACAACGAATTTAACCAAAAGTTAATTCATCATACATTGACTCAATTCCTAAAAATCCTAACATCATGAAATGCTAAATTCAAAACGCATTTCATGATTCCCTTCCCAGAATCTATCCAACAAAACCTTTAAAAAATTCTCGGAACAAAATTCCAATCGAAGCACGCCAAGCCTTGCGTGGGCTTCTTGGAATTTTGACATTAAAATAGTTGACAAAAGTCAACTCCAAAAACTATAAAAGGGGAGTGCATTTCAATTTCGTCATCAGTCTGCTATAAGCAGCTAATCCGATCTGGAATATCGTACTCCTTTCCGATATGGTCCTGCATATCTTCGGCCCAAATGGAAAGACTTCGAGTTTTCGAAAGAAAGCTCCTCAGAAGATGCATCAACCACTTTAGAAGGCCTGACGGCCGCCACTACCCGAACTCTCACCTATATGAAGGTGCCTCGATTGTCCCTATCGACGAGTACTTGCTAGAACTAGCATATAAGTACCTCGAAAGCATTCAGAACAGCGAGAACCCAGTTGTACGACAATCTTGCGTTCTTGACCCTTCTCTCTCTCTCAATCTCTTCGGATCAGACCACCACAATTTCTTCTTAAGTACAAAACTGAAGAAAGCACCCTTCCCAACAACATTCTCCTCTATAATAGAGGATTCCTGGACCCATCCCATAGGGTCTACTGCTGACACACTACAAACACGCACGCACAGTACAAGACAGCACAAACACACACACATGCACACCGACCAACGCGCAGATTATCAGACGCCAAAGACGTGATCAGCGTTTACTACCGCACTCAAGACCTACCGGTCTTGTACGATTTCTTTCCCACCATCCCTCCATCCAAGTAGTTAGAGAACATCCGAACTAACCATGTCCACACTATCCTTAGATACCCCCCCCCCCCCCCCCCCCTTTTCTTTTTCAGATATCTTGAGACCGAGCCCAATATCCTCGCGGATGTGGGTGATTCAGGTTATCGTGAAAATCAGAACAATCGTAATGCGCGGCGCGGACCGGCCTCCTTCAAGAGTTTCTCTCTGTTCGACTATATTGGTAGCGAATTATGGCGCAGCGAGGATCGGCCTCCTCGGCGGGGTTCTCTGACGGTATCCTACTTCGTTTCCTGTTTCGTCACAGGCCAGATGTGTCGTTGCACCCGCACGCACAGGCGCGGATATTGCTGCCTGTGTGGTCGAAGATCTTCCTGGGAACCCGGAGTTCACACCTTCTGTCGAATCGATCGGTGTAGTTTTTGTTTGCATTTCCAAATTATAAACATCTAGCGAGCGATCTACGTTAAGATGTTTATGATTGAATGACTGTTGGTCGGCGGAGAATCGCTATCCTTTGTTTGCACAAGTGTGCCTTTTAGGTTTTGGGTCATGCTAGGAATTTAGGTGCTAATTGCTATTAGCTACAAGCGGAGATATTCGTTGTTCGGTTTGTTTACCGAAGGACGCGTTTAATGGATGTATTGTATTGATGCCCTGAATTGTATGCGTTGGTCTGGATGCGTTGAGTTGGCGCGTCGAATTGGATGCGTTGAATTCAATATTAGAGAGTTTTGAACGTTTAGTTCGATTGATTTTTACTATTGCATTCAATGTTGGTGTGTGAAATGTTACCTTCTGTTTCAGGTGGGAGTGAGGATGTTTGGGACACGTGTCTGTGGGCAGGTGTGATGGATAAAGGTGAGTATGCTCCTTGGCGGAAAGGACATCTCGACCAATATTGGGTTGTGTGGTTTGTAGAACCGCCACAGCCTTTCTTGTCCAACTTCCCACTCTTCGTACTCAGCTGTGTCACTTCGCTTTTCCCACTACTCACACTCTTTGCAGTATTTTGATTTTGAACTTTTCCAGTAAAGTACCCGATCAGGCTAACACAACGAAAAAAAAAAACGAAAGGTCTCTTTTTCGCCATGAACCCTCCCCGAGACGGCACGTCCTTCGGTCTGTTTGTTTTCTTCTGATATTTTCTTTTCTTCGTCAGCAGCTGTGGGGGTTCTTTAAAGTTTTCTCCAAGAACTACCCACTTCCCCAACTTAACCCTTATGTCAATGACCAACTTTACCGACAGTAATCATTTCGTCGCAATTTCACGATTGCTCGGCCTAGTAGACGAATTTCGGTCCCATGTCTTAGATCATCTCCATTCAAACGTTTCTGAATGATTATTACGAAATTTCAATGAAAAAAAATTTTTTTTTTACTTTCAAATTGACATTTTAAAAAATCGAAATGGGTACCCGGGTACCCGGTCATTGACATAAGGGTTAACCTATCTTTTCCCTCACCTACAAGACACCATACCTACCTGCAATTTTGGGCAGCGTAAGCTCCCAGCAACATTTTTCATACCTGAAAGGAAATCTCTCCGACGCCATACATAATTTCGAACTTTTCCGGTTCATGCTCCATGAACCAGTTTACATCCCCTATCCTCTCAGCTTGTCATCAATTAACGATAAACAAACGCTGGCCAGCGTATTGCGGACACAGCTGCAACCGATATTCCCTTCTATCGTACATAATTGTATATCTTATCTATTCCCTAAAGTTCGGTGAGTTGCGACCAATTTCCTAATCATTATACAGCCGAGCATTTGATTTAGGCAGGAACATGATCATTTGTTTACCCACGGTTATGCCCCATGAAGACCCTTCATCTAACCCAAACAAATAATCCATAGCCACCGTCGCTGAGTTTTCTGTGGACTTAACGTCCATGAACAATTTTCCCTATTCTGCTATAGAGCCATTCGGCTAAAGCAAATATATTCGCAATCTCTGGTTGAACTATCGTCACCAGCAGATATCCCCTACAGCGGCATTTCTCTGGAATCTTATGTAAATACAATGACGACCCTTTGCAACATAGGCACATCATGAACATTGTACATCCCATCATTGGACCTGTGAAATAGCGTGTTTGTTTACTTTGAAGCAAAAACCTATTTTCGTTCCCAGGCGTACATCATCAACGATCTATGGCCACATCGCCGCGGCCCCTGATGATCGTGCATTTGTTTGATCAGGTGTCCGCTAATCATTGTCTGCCTTGCAGAACATCGAACTTGCCTATATGGTATATGAAAATTCTCCCATGCTCGATCACGATTAGTCGCCGCCAAATTGATCGTTTCGCTCCTCCTCCATCAAGGCAATTCACCACCATTGAATCTGACGGATGTGAGTTGCATCGTGGAGTCAGATTTGAATCGCGCACCAGGCCACTCGTGTCGAGGACGTTGCCGGGGAGTCGAAATTCTACCGAAGAGGAGCGCGGTCGAGAGCAACGCCAGTCTCGTTTGTCCTTTGTAATTATTGGTGCGATAATTCTCCGGTCATTCAGCCCAATTTCTCCGCGACTAGTGTGATGTGGCTAAATTAAAAACGAAAAGATCTATTTGCGGTTTGTTCCATCTACTACTGATCGTGTCGAGATTCTATATCAATTTTTCTCGTGCTGCTAATTTACATTTGACTTTAACGAAACATCATCCACCCAAAATAGTTCTCAGTGAAAATTGATGTAATAAAAAGGAACTGCAATAAGGATTAATTTAGTTTTAAGAACAAAACGATAATTAGTGTTAACCATTTAACAAATGTAAGTAGTGTTACAATTCTTGAGACCCAAATAAATGTTATCACCACAACGAAACTACGTGTGTGTTTTATTACCGCTGGATATATCAGTGTGTATCATTTGTTTCCTGTTTTCTCGGGTGAACTTTGTTTTTATGTTTTATCACTTATTGGTCGGTGGACAATTATCACTGAACAATCTGTGGTGTTGTGCTCACCAGCCATTCGCAATGAGTTAGATTTCACGGCAATGGGGGGGTACATCGATGCTTTTTATAACATCATCGTAGGTACTCTGGAAAAGTAGTTTCCAAAAACCCATAATTTTTTTATCCCGTTCAGCCCAACACCAAGTAATTTCATCGCAAAAATAAGACGCTTGTTAACTCCGTAGGCATTTCAACCAATCACTTGGTAGGAGTCAATCAAAGTGTCTACGCACTCACTCCACGTCACAACAATTTCGAAAGCGAGGCCACGGATATTTGTTTCCGAAAATGTAACGTAGCCCCCACACGTGCACACTAAAACTTGAGCCAATGCCATGAAAACAGGTAGAGTTAATGATTCTATACTCAAATGTAGAATCAACCGGTATCTCATCCCCCGAGGCCGATGTTTTTATTTTTTTAGCGAGCCGAGAAATGTCCACAAAGTCATTTTCAAATTCGTGACGATTCACCGGTTTGCGATGTGAAATCTTACTCCCTGACGCCCGAGATGTCGATTGACGACATCCATTTTTGCCTTGATACATATTTTCACTCGTTTTTATTTAATTTTGTGCAATATGAATCCAGCAGGCAGGAAAGGTCCTTCGATCATAAGGTAAACGCAAGAGTATTCCAAGAACCGGCGATAGTTCTGGAGCACAGTTCTTAAAGACTATTGCTGGTATTCCATCCGGCCCGGTTGCCTTCCCACAGTCCAGTCAACGGAGAATGCATTGAATAGTACGCGGGCGGAACCCCACATCCCTGAACCCCGAAGACCGTACCGGCGCGATCACAGGTGGCTCCAAAAGACCGGGATCGAGGTTTGAATTCGCGGAAAATAAATTCGCAAACACATTAGCTTCATCTTTTCAATTTGCGACTAAATCCCGCTATCCGGCACTAACGGGTGAAAAGAGGAGAAAGCGAAGTTACTGCTGACAGCCCTTGCCATTGAACAAAAGGGACGCGCACTAGTCGGACACTCAAGGGATCTATTAGTCACTCTGTCGTTGTAAGCTTTCTTCACGGTATCAATCGCTTCGTTGCAGGCGTTTCTGATTCTAACAAAATTGGTTCTGTTCACCTCGGTTGGATTAGAGCACCATTGCTGAAAAGCTCTATTTTTGCCGATGTGATCTGCTCGCATTTTTTATCAAACCAAGGTTTATCAGATGATCGTCGTTTGATGGAATGCGGAATGTAGATCTCTATCCCGAGAAGAATAATCGCTGTAACCGACTCCACGCATGCGTTCAAAGCAGAGTCCCCAAAGCACGTCTCCGACCACGGAAAGGATGCGAAGAAGTCTCGCAAATCCTCCCAGTTCGCAGTCCCATACCTCTATACATGGCGAAGCTGCTTAGGTCAGTTATTCGTTTGAAATGCAAGTGGTTGTGTAATAGATACTAAGCAGTGATCCGAGTTTCCCAGTGGCCCAGCAATCTCCACAGCTATTTCCTCAGGTCGCATGTCAAAAACAGTTCTAGGGTGCTCGCATAATCAACTCGTGTATCCGACACTTGCGTAGGTTCCTCCACCAGTTGAGTTAAATTGCGGCTAACAGCGAACATCTCCGCCAGCCTCCTACCCTCGTCGGCTCTGTTAGAATGTACCAACCGGCCGGAATTGTGCACATTAAAATCGCCAAGGACGACAATTTCAGAGGCTGCGTAATTGATCTGTTACCAGTCTACGGTAGGTGAAGGATGTTCGAAAAGTGTCGCCGGCTTATCGTCGTTCCGGGAGCGGTAAGGTCAACAATGAAATTTAAGAGAATTCCTCAGCACGACCCTTAACCACATGCTGTTTAGTGAGGGCAGAACCCTCATATATTCAGCTTAGTACAAACAATGAAACTTAACAACTATCTTAAAACTATTCTTATATATATACTATGATTAAAAAGAAAAAAAAAGAGGGGGGGGGGCATGTTTGGCGAGTTGGTTATTCAGTTTGGGGCGGTTCTTTCAAACGCCACTACTTACCTGTTCATTTGCCACCAGGTAACCGTTTTCTCACGCGCCCTGCAACAGGAAAAGAGGTACTTACCTTAGCATGGTTACCAGCTAACATCTGGGGGGCGTGTATCTGTGGTGTCCACCAGTGCAAAAATACATCAGCAACAATAAGTGCGTAACACCAAAGGCATAGCCGTATGAGACGCACCAAGTTTCTGGGAAACAAGTTGGCTGCACCATCATGGGACCACCATAATTCGAACAAAGGGGGCACCTTACATATAGCCTACAAAAACAGCATCCGTGGATCGTCGTCGCATTGAATTTCCTCGTGGGTGATATCCAGCGCACAGTGCCACGGGAAACACCCGGTGTTGCTTCGCTCAAATATTTTTGTCTCGTCGCGTAAGTGTGCGACGTATTCCAGAGCACAACAAGTCACCCAAGCTAATGATCATCGGTGATTTGCCCGCCAATACTGCCCTTGTGTATCAAAAGGCGAAATGAATTAAACCACACCATACATCCATGGGTGTGGAGTTACCACCGGCGTCGTTGCGACGCACAGCCATCGCTGTACAAACAGCAGCACCGTGATGTCATTCATTCATTCATTTTTAAACATTTTTTTATTTTCTTTCTATATTCTTAGTTTCTAAATTAAAGGCTAGACAAAAAATGCTTAAATTCTAGCTTAAATAGCTTATATAATAACTTACTGGTCCTTCGCAGACGCTCTAAGCTAAACATTACTTAATATTTGTATAATTTGCCTTTCGGCGACAGAACTTTGTGGCAATACTTATAATTATTTGAAAGACGAAGAAAAAATTGAAAAACTTTGTCAATTTTTTTTGTTTTTTTTTTTTCTTAAAATTTATCTTACTTACTTACTCAATTTTTTTTTTTTTCATTTTATGTAAAATCACAGCTTAACTTAACTTAAATCTTATACTACCCTAATTCTAGAAAAGCTAAGTCTGTGCAAGCTAGCTGATGATAGTGTGATTCTATACCGACTTTGGTATCCAGGTCTTAATATGCCATTCAACCACCAGAACTGTTGACGCTGTCTAATACTATCGTCCCGGTATCTGTGGGAGATAGCCCTACTGAAGCGCAGGAGCTCTTCTTAGGTGCGCGTTACTTCCCGGTGTAACTTTTTGGATTTTTTTATATCTCCAATGCTATCATTTATTAGTAAGTTATCGGATTGTAGCTTATTACACTTTTATACTAAGTAATTTTACTCACAAGAAGCCCCGCTCTACTTATGGGTGGCCGCAGACTTCTTGTTTTCGATTACCTGTGTTCTTACAACTCAATCGCACCCACTTTATATACCATTAAAGAACCGTAAATACTGCAGATGATGCACTTCCACATACCCAACGAATAACCTATTCCGAGGTTATTCGCCTGTCATTGCTCAATCGTTTAGTTCTGCAAAAAAGCTATTTGGGTATAGGTTTTACCAATTACTTAATTGCTTTACCTGTGAAACTTGCACACGAATCAATTTAAACGTTTAAACGTTTTGCGGAGCCAACGTCCGCTCCAATTTCCTAGCATTGCTCCATACTTTGAATTCAGTAACTCAATTCCCGTTCCGCATGTGTAGGCAGTTTGCTGCCGTTGAATCGTTTTACTGTGGCTTATGATAATGCCGCCGTATGTTTACATCTGTTGGTGTAACCTAAATTGCGACGACCTTGAGCGAACGATTAAACGATTCAATTTGTTCGGTTCGCTTGTGCATTTTGCTGTGTCTGCAGAATGCTTGCGTTGTGGATGTTTGTTTACATCGAATTGAAAATGAGATTTGCGAATTGAATTGGGATGAGTGAATATTGTTTCTGAAGAAGAAATGAATTGCATATCTTGGATTGATGGAGATATGAATTGAGTGGAGTGTGGCTTCGTATGCAAATGTTTGGGACAATGGAATATTTATTGTTATTGATTTTGATATCAAACGAATGGTGAAAGTGCATCACCTGGGTAGTCGGTAAGTATAATATGATAAGTAGTGGGGTGTGACACCGGTCGTAGCACAATCGCCCGTCTACGGATGATCTACTTACATGATAGATCAGCGGAATTCCGGATCTATCCCGTATAAGCCCTTTCATGTCCAAATCAAGGAACACCTCTGGTGGAACAAAACCGTTGCGACGCACGTTCTCATAGTACAGGGTATTTGGATAATAAGCCCCGAAAATTAGGTCATTGGACGAGCATATTGCTCTCGCAATATGTCCTCTGATTAATTTAATCATAAAATTATCCACCCTATTTATGCAGGCTTCATTATATAAAGTCTCATTTGAGTAGTACTTTTTGTATTCCGATTCCGGTGTTCGATATAATCTGAGACAGGTTCTCAGACACTTCCTTTCGAACACCCGAATCTTTTCCATCAAATTTGGACCTATGTTAAACCATACTGGACAGCCATATATGAGCATTGGCCTCATTAGCGTCATGTAGCATATGACTTTTACCCTGCTGTCAAGTTGGCTACTGTGAAATAGCCTTGATCAGAGCAGCCTCTACATGTCTGTTGAAATACAGATATTGGTCTAGCCAGATGCCTAGGTATTTAACTAAACTCTTGGTTTCCAGTTTATCTCCATGCGGTCCCACGATAACTAGCTTTCGCCAGTTTTTCCTTGTGTCGTTCGTGGCTTTATATAATGGGGTTCTAAATAGGATGGCTTCACATTTCTGGAAGTTGATCTTAAGTTTCCAGTTGTCGCAATAGCGCTGCACGTTGTTGAAATCTCGCTGTATTAAACTATTTATGATCTCAACTTTCGGAGCTCTTCTGTAAATTATGAGATCGTCTGCGTACGCAATAGCCTGCGGGAGTGCATCTTATAAGTCGCTAATGTAAATGTTAAAAAGAATCGGAGAGAGTACCGCACCCTGTTGCAAGCCATTCTTGATATTATACGTTTTATTAGAGGTCACATTACCACTTTTGACCACGAACCTCCTGTCCTTTGACATATCGTAAAGTACATATAGTAAAGGCTTATGTATGCCATGTCTGACCAGTTTGTAATACAACCCTTCGATCCAGACGGTATCAAAGGCTTTCTCCAAGTCGATCAGACAGGCCCCTGTGCATTGGTTCCTACATTTATTCCATTGTATGTCGGAGACCAGTTTAGCTGCGGCATGTGTGGTTTCATGACCCGCCTTAAAGCCAAACTGGTTATTTGGAATAATGCTGTTGTCGTCTACCCATTTTACCAAAGCTTTGTTAATGGTTTTTTCAAATACTTTACTGATGCTTGGGAGTAAACTTATCGAACGCATGTTCATTGGGTTTGTGCAGTTTCTGCCATTTTTTGCGATGGGCTGAATGATAGCCGTTTTCCAACGCGCGGGATAATATGCATTATTCAACGCGTTGTTAAACAGGACCGTGTATATATCTATTGCCATTGGGGGCAGGTTCTTGAGTACGATGTTAGGTACTCCATCTATTCCCACTGACTTTTTGCTTCTTAATGAGTCGAAGATACTCTGGATTCCTTCCCTTGTTATTAGAAGGCTATTAGCCACTACACCATTGGCATTAATGTCAATTGACAGATTATCGTCACTGAATTCGGTAAAACCCGGATTCTCCGATTGCCAATGTGAAATTTCATTCCGGAGGTGCAGGTGATTCAGTCGAATTCTGTCCTCCAGGTCATGGTTTCGGTGAATGCTTTCATTCACCTTGTACATTTCCTGAAAGACAGCTCCCAAAGCGTTCACCTTTTCCAAAGGATCTTCGATCACGAAGAGCTCACCATTGAGGATAGCGTTCTCTGTATCTATGCCAATGTTGGTTAGCAGCTGCTTGTTTACCACAGTACGTGGGATTTGGAGACACTGAATCTCATTTTGATTATTTCTCCTGAATATTTTATTTATTTGTGGGAACATATTCGGGTTATTGGTTTTTATAGCTCGAATTCTGTTGTTCCAATACAAATTTGTTGCTAATCTATAATTAGCTTTAAGTAATTGTTGGAGGTTTTTTAATTGAGATTTCAGTGATATTATCTCCTGGTCTTGTCTGTCTGTAAACTGTCTGTGTAATTGTTTTAATTTCGATAGCAGTCTGCTCTTTTTCTTGTGGAGTGCGTTTATTGTTGCGTTTCTGTACATGTTAATGTGGTCTGTAACTGTTGTTTTGGGAATTGTTTTGTCCATTGTTCGTTTTACGGTTTCGTCCATTTGTTGAATGTATTTGTCGATTTCGTCATTTGTCAGGTTTCTGTTTACTGGCAGATTCAAGTCATTCGAACAAAGTTCTCTTGTTAATGATCTGGTGAACCGCGGCCATCGCATTGCCCTGTAGTTATAGGGTTGCGGGATCACGAATTCCTCCAGATCTGCGAGCTCGTTCGGAAGCTCTATTACTGCCGTGAATGCACAGTGGTCGCTGTCGTATTCAATTGTCCGTAAACAGTTTGTGTTTCGTCTGTTGGTGTTAAGTAATCTCAGTCGTGAGTCGATTAGCAAGATATCTAAGAACGATCTACCTCTGGGGAACGATGGATATTTCGTAGCTAGCATGTCAGTTCTATATTCAATATGATACTGATCTAACCAACCAGCCAACTGATTTCCTCTGGCATTAGATATATAATTTCCCCAATTTCTATGCTTGGCGTTCATATCTCCCCCTAGGATAAAGTAATTTTTGTCCAGGTGCAATTGTAAGCTTCGCTATAACTAGGTTTTGTTGGTGCTCCTCAGGTGCGTAGACCGCAATCGCATACAAACCCCTTCCTTGCTGAAAGGGTATGCGGACGATACAGGCTTCCAGCACCCGGAACCTGCTCACTTCTCCACTATATATTACTTTATGATTTATCCCTTTTCTAATAAAGAACAATTTCGACAGCAGCGGATACCCATTTACCACAGGTTTATCCATCAATTATCACTTATTCATTCACCTCGCTTAATACAGGATGTAAGAGTGTAGACCGGGAGTGGCAGTGGTCAGGAGGGGAAAGAGAGGAGATGAAGTTTGAGAGCAGTAGAGGTAAAGTTGTAATCGAGGGAGGTAGGGTGGGAGTTTGCTCGCCACACCATTCGCGAAATAGGTTGATTAGAGCCGTAAGAAGTGTGGTGGGTGGGCTGTTAGAAGAGATGAGGGTTTCGCGGGTTACGGGGGTTAGTGTGAAGTGGAATGATGGAGAGCAAACTTGGGCAGTTGATTGTGCCTGAAAGGAGACGGTAGACGAAAAGGATATCGGCATGAGTTCTGCGCTCCTCAAGTGTGTTGAAGTTGATCAAATGGAGCCGGCATGTGTACGGGGGGAGAATCCGAGTATTCGACCAGTGCAGTCCGCGGAGGCAAAATGCAGAAAACAACGTTGCACGCTTTCGATTCTGCGTACATGGGACGAGTAGTGTGGGGAGCAGACCTGACTGGCGTATTCAAGAAGGTGGGGGACGAAGGCTATGTAGAGAGAACGGGAAACGTAAGGATTAGATTCTTTAGACCAGCGTTTCACAAACCCAAGGACAGAGTTTGCCTTAAGAATAATATCGTCAATATGCGGGATGAAGCTAAGCTCCCTGTCGAATAAGGTCCCGAGGTCGCGTATCGAGGGTACAGATGATATCTGGTGGTTTTGCAGGAAGTAGGATCGTGAGGGGGCAGGGGGACGTTTGCGGGAGAAGGTGATGGGGTGACATTTGACAACGTTGAGTTCAAGACAGTTATTACGGCACCAAGTTGAGAAGCTGTCGAGGTCCGTTTGGAGAAGTGAGGAGTCGAGAGGAGAGATGATGGTTTTGTAGAGTTTGGCGTCGTCGCATAGAGGGAGATGGATGAGTATTTAATGATGGAGTCAACATCACTGATGGTAAGGATAAATAGGAGGGGATGATTGCGATTGTGATGTCCATGTTATTGGATTCCAACGCCTCCATCAATTGGCAAGCCAGATCGCACTGCGTGAAGACGCAGACTCCACCCCTAAAGCGGAATCTCGAATGTAAGTCCTGAGCAACGAAGATTTGTCGAATCAGTTACGAGTCATCGAAACTGTGAATGTATCACACGATATTGAACGAATTTTTATATCTGTAGGACTATTTCATCATCATCATCGGCACTACAGCCGGGATCCGGTCTTGGTCTTATTTGACAAGTCTGAGGCTTGTTAAATTTTCCATAATAATTTGTTCTTTCGGGCAAGGTTATTAGCCTTGCGCCAAAGTAGGATTTAGCGGTATTATAATCTGATAGGCCATCCATTTTTGCAAATGCAGCTTGATTCATCGCATATTCGTGATTAAGGTAGTTACTTTAACTACATTGTTATCAAGAAATAAACCCAAATCAAATCACTCTCCACAAAATAAAAGTTTTATTATACTAAAAGACCAAAGTGCCTCCTAGCTATTGGCATGTTATTAGTATTTATTGGCCTGTAGAAACCCGGAAGTTCATGACCTCACCGAATCGACTCCGCCATTGCTCTCTGTCCTGTGCAGTCTCCTTCCACGTTTGACCATCTGATCCGATCTCCTCAAGGTCAAATTTAACATTGTCCTCCCATCTCCGTCGCGGCCGTCCTACCGGTCTCTTTCCCGTCGGTCTACCGTCAAGAATTCAACGCACGGTCCTATTGTTGCCCATTCGCGCTACATGTCCGGCCCATCTTAATTTTGGCGACGTTATTACTCTCACTATTGTAGGTTTGCGGTATAGCTCTTCCAATTCGTGGAGTTTCCTCCATTGTCCTGCCTCCTCGTCATATTGACCTCCAAAGATAACCCTGAAAACTTTATTCTCGAATACGCGGAATTTGTTATGGTAATATTTATTTCTATTATCCACTTAACATGAATTTGAAACAGAAATTAAGCCTTTTCAAATGTATAATTTTATAACAATACCTGGGAAACCGCTTCCTCTCCAATTCGTCGATTTTGAATAGTGTTCTGCAACACTACGTTACTATTCCAAGATTACTCTATACCAAACAATACTTTATGATCTTCCGTTTGATAGAAAAGAAAATTTGTTCAAAACAAATATTCTCAATAGCTGGAAAGTTTCAAGAGATAGAAGATAAGTTCCCTGAGCCGAACGTAGACGTTGACAGTAGACGAGAGTAGAAAGTTTATTTCTTATCTAAGTAAATTCTTTTATGCCAGAGCAAACTTTCCCTGTTCCCACAGCAGTTAAAATTGCATAAGTTGAACAAGAGTTTGAAAAACTAGTCATCGTCGAAGGGAAGCAAGACACTGACTTAGGATGCTTGAAACTTTATACGGGTAAACAGATGTCGGCCACATGTTCGAGTGGATGTTTTACTTTTCTTGGCTTGGTTCTGGCGTCTGACTGCGAGTTCCTTTTATATACGTGAGTGAGGATGGCATTCAACAGCTCATGAAATATTCGTAAGTATAAATAAATCATTTTTTTTCTCGTAAATTGTCCTTGTGTTAAAACAGTCCTATTTATTTAACGTCCAGTGCAAAATTAGACTAGATAAACTTTCTTTCTTTCGGACATCCTTGTGCTGTAACCAGCGCAGTTATAAAAATATACGAAACTTTTTCAAAGGCACTTTTTCTTTTTGCTCTTTCACATCATGTAATTATCTGTTAATTAACTTTGTTTTCAATTAGTTCTGTGACAATTTTCAAAATATTTATTTTCCTACTTTTCCTAGACTTCATGGACACCAACCTATCTGTTTATACCTTCATTGATGTATGATACTTCGTTTATTAATTTCACGGAATACAACAGAAGTAGGAATAAATGACAACAGTGGGAGAGTAGGTCATGAACTTTCGGGTTCCTACAGGCCAATAAATAGTAATACTAGTGGGAAAGTAGTAGAGCAAGTTTGTGAGTAGCAGTAAGATTTTAGAACTTGTCTATGCGCTGCCGAACACCGTGCTGTTCAAAACCCACCTAGTAGGGCGGCCGTACCATTGTGGTCACCTCCGTGCTTCATCAATCATGTGAGAAGAGTTGCTATCGAAATTATAACGGGTTGTTCTTTTGTATTAAAACACTGGTTATTTTATTTATTTCTTTACAATGTATTTGAATTAATAAAGAAGAATAGAATTACTATTTTAAATAGTACTCGTATGTCTGCTTCGAATATACACCATGACGTCCTTTACAACGAGAATACACAAACTGTTATGATTTTAATTTTGGGCAACCCACCTATTGGAATGGCGCAAGGCTAATAACCTTGCCCGGAAAAACAAATTATTATGGACAATTTAACAAGCCTCGGGACTTGCTAAATAAGGCCAAGACCGGATCACGGTTGTAGTGCCGATGATGATGATGAACCTATTGGAAGCCAAACTTAAGACTGATTCCAAATTATAAAATAAAAAAGTGTAAGGAAGGGCAACTTATGCGACAAGGACAAGTAGGCCCCTCATCATTGTCTTACGACCACCGGATTCGCACACATTCATGAAAATGTTAGACTCGGGTCTTGGGATATCGGGAGGAGGAAGGTTTATTTACGGTGATGGTCGCTACAGTATTAGAGTAGGACATTTTAACCAGAAAAACGGACGAATAGTAAGAAAAGAATCATACAAAACGGTCGATCATGGATGTGATGAAAAACGCAAATTACATTTTTGGCATGTGACAACCTGCCTTTTTGTTGAGGTCTCCATTCGCTCGAATTTGAAAAGTTCTGCTCTAAACGGATTGGTAGTCATACTACATGTCTTTTTTCTGAAACAAGTATGCAAGAATTTAAAAGCAAGACGTTTGATCAAGGCTGTGTCCCCCTTTATCATATCTATAAATGATGGGTTCTTTATTAAAAAGACTCACATTGATGCACTTTTGAAATATATTGAAAGACATGGTGGTGATGTACGATATTCTAATCCAAACTGGAAATCTGATGTAAGGTCCGGACACTAGTAAACGTACATTTGATATTTCGTAATTCTTTTTACATATTTTGTATAATATTAGGGGTACATGTTAAACACTATTTTACAATTCATCATCATCGGCACTACAACCGAGATCCGGTCTTGGCCTTATTTAACAAATCTCTCCACTGGTCCCAATTTCGAGTCGATGTCATCCAGTTTGGCACTCCCAGGATCTGGTCGTCTTGGTCTACGCCATCCCCCCATCGCAGACAAGGTCTGCCGCGCTGTCTCCTTCCATACATCGTGCCACAAAGGACTTTTTGGGCAGGCTCCTCTTCGCTCATTCGCCCACCGGAGTCTACCGAACTTGATTTTTCTTACAACATTAGCATCAAAGTAGATTGCGTACAACTCATGGTTGTAGCGTCTCCGGAATCGTCCGTTTTACAATTACAGTCCTTAAATTAACTTACTGGCTCTATGCGAGCTCTCTAAATTACACAATATAAATTGATTTTTATTTATGCCTTTCGGCGTACTTATATATATATATATATATATATATATATATATATATATATATATATATATATTCAGAGGTAAGATCTTTGAAAAAGTTAAAGAATTTAAATATCTGGGAACGATACTGACGGCCAGTAACGAAATGTCGAAGGAAATTAACAAGAGACTGCATTCCGGCAACGCGAGTTGGCACGCAGTCAGTAAACTGCTGAAATCCAGACTGCTATCACGTAACATAAAGCTCCGTGTCTATAGAACCATAATCATGCCAATTGTTCTATATGGATGCGAAACATGGGCTCTCACAAAACGGGAAGAAAACAAATTCCGTCTATTCGAGAATAAAGTTTTGAGAGTCATCTTTGGAGGTAAATATGACGAGGAGGCAGGACAATGGAGGAGACTCCATAACCACGAATTGGAAGAACTATATCGCAAACCTACAATAGTGAGAGTAATCAAGTCGCGAAGATTAAGATGGGCCGGACACGTGGCGCGAATGGGGAACGATAGGACCGTGCATAGAATTCTTGACGGTAGACCAACGGGAAAGAGACCGGTAGGACGGCCGCGACGGAGATGGGAGGACAATGTTAGGTTTGACCTTGAGGAGATCGGATCGAATGGGGAAGCGTGGAAGGAGAGTGCCCAGGACAGGGAAGGATGGCGAAGCCGAGTCGGTGAGGTCATGAACTTCCGGGTTCGTACAGGCCAATAAATAATAATAATAATATATATATATATATATATATATATATATGTATATATATATATATATATATATATATATATATATATATATATATATATATATATGAACGTTAAATAGAGGTAATATATTGTTTGTGGTTCATCTCCCGACGACGCGAACATCCCTGTATCAGAACTCGTTCCGTTACAGAGCGGGGAAGCTGTGGAACTGCCTTCCCACGCGAGTGTTCCCGGAGCGTTACAACGTGCAACAGTTCAAAAATAACTGCAACAGTTATTTGATGGCGTCTCGGGGGGCCCACTCGACGCTATAGGTTCGCCTCTCCCTAGATAAGTCTAATAAAAAAAAAAAAAAAAGAGGGACTCCTCGTTTACATGTTACATATACATTTTTTTTTTTTTTTTTAATTATTAACTAACAAATAAAAACTTCAAAACGAAACGAAAAAGTAAATAAAATAAAACAGAATAACAACAAAATAAGTCTCATAAATGGAATGGGGGAAGAAAGACGAGGGGAGGGGGGACAAGAGGAGGGGGAGCGTGGCGCTTGAGAGACATATTATATCTGAGGAAGTGAAGTCCTCTCCTCGTTGAGACCCCACCACCATTTGGGAGATGTTAGATCTTTGATTGATTTATCTCCTTCACCGATTTTTATGAAGAGATAATATATGGCGAAATTTCATAACAATCGGTAGCAACATCGATCGGGATGCAACACCTTCGAATCTAAGAATAGTTTGGGAACATGAGACGATTGCCTTTGCTGAGGTTATATTTTTAGTTAATTTTTGTTTACCTCCGTGCCGTGGGTCCTGCGGGTCCTTAATGGCCAGATTGGTCCTGATGTGGGTCCGGGCCTGGCGGGCCCCACAACGAGCTGTCCTATAGCTTTCTAAAAAAGAGGGTGTTAGGCGCGCGAAATCGTACATACCGCCATACAGCGTGCCAAACCAACCCCATTCCCCCCACTTACCCCTTCATCTGTAAAGCATGTATGTATGTAAGTACTACAAGGACGCATAGCTAAACTCATTGTTCCATGCAGAGAATGCATAAATGAGTTTAGCTACCCTTTTTTGCCATACGGCAACTCTAGTTCCTGTTGGTTAGCGACAACCAAATCCAGCCGGACGAAGTTGTCGCATCATGGCAGAACTGTGGCATCTCTAACAGATACACACAATTCACAAGCAAAATAGTGAAGAACACCGAACGAAAACCGAATAAGAAAATACTTCAGAGCCGTATACCTAGCGATAACATAACAATTCACATCAGTGGAGTATAGTCGAGTTTAAAAATCAAATTCTAAAATCGGCCAGTAGCCTGATGGTTAACGCTTAAGCTAAAATTTTTGGTGATTCAAACTGTCATAGCGTCAGTTCGAATCACACGTTCTTCTTCACTATTATTTCAAACGCTATAGAACCGCTGGGGGAAATTATCAAAATATTCAATTGAATCACGTGATAATATTTCCCTAGCGTTACTTTGTCTTTTTCCAGTTCCTCCACCCGCTGGGATCAAACATCTCTTTTCTCAGATGAATAGAGTAAGCTGCATTTTCCTCTCCTCCGCATTTCTTCCTTTCCATAGCCACACGCCTCCGGGATAATCATCACACCACACTACCCCAGTGTGGAACACCTCGGAGGCCACATTTCCACACGCACACTAAGCCAGATCAACCCAGAATTATTGCGCTCCTCGTGTTAAGTTCTTCATCAACTCTGTGCACATCGGCGGGCAACGAATACGCCAGCGCTTATCCACCCCGAGGCGCATGGGGAAATGAAGAGCGCACAAAAGAGAGCGCAATCACATCGGCTGGCTAGTGCGCAAAACAAAAATGTCCTGTTTTTTCTTCCCCTTTCGAACGAGGGTCTTGCATAGATCATAGAAAGAGGTCGATAATAGTCAGTACGTTTTGGGCATTCAAGCGATCAACGCCGGTGGTCAAAAGCAGTAGTTCGTGTAGTTAAGTCTTAATGAGTTTTTCGAGTTTCACAAATGAAACATTACAATATTTACCAAATATAAATTAACATTTATAAATTAAAATGTATGCAGTCAACAACATCATAACACTAGTAAAACAATAGTCTTAATGAGTTTTTTTTTAATTCTCACAAATGAAACAATACAACGTTTACCCAAATGTAAATTAACTTTTATAAATTAAAATTAAGTTAAACAACAACAGGAATAACACAAGTAAAATAACATAAAATAAATACCAAAGTAAAAAATACGTTTCTGGGTTTTTAATGAATTTATTGTTTTGGTCGAGAACTTTTGAAACAGAGACTCAGAAAAGGAACCAAGCAAGTTGGCACCAAAAGGAGGATAATCGAACTCGCTAAAAAAAAAAGAGGGGCCGCGTCGCATTCTTCGCCACCGGAATATCATCGTTGGGGATTAAGTGAAACAGTGCTCGTGTCCTAGTACCAAAACCTAACCCCCACAGACGTTTTTTCTGTCTGGCTTTAGTTATTTAATTTATTTACAATTTGTAGCCTATGGTCTCCGCCTCCGAATTTCGACTGACCTCGCCTCAAAAAACTTGGTGGCGAGACAAAGACAAGTGTCTTTCATCTTGTCTCTGGCTTCTGGTCATCTTGCGATAACTAGAATCACCCACATCGGTGAGGATGTTTAGCATGGTCTCGAGATATCTGAAAAAGTACAAAAAAAAGGGGGGGATAGGATAGTGTGAACAGAGTTAGTTCAGGTGTTCTCTAACTACTTGGATGGAGGGATGGTGGGAAAGAAATCGTACAAGACCGGTAGGTCTTGAGTGCAGTAGTAAACGCAGATCACGTCCTTGGCGTCTGATGATCAGCGCTTTGACTGACCTCGAATCCATTATAAAAAAAAAATGGGGCGGCGAGAGCCCGACTTTAGGGAGACAAGGACAAATGTGTCCTTCATCTTGTCTCTGGCTTCTGGTCATCTTGCGATAACCATAATCACCCACATCCGTGAAGATTTTGGGCTCGGTATCAAGATATCTGAAAAGAAAGGGGAAGGACGTATCTAAGGATAGTGTGGACAGGGTTAGTTCAATTGTTCTCTAACTACTTGGATGGGGGGATGGTGGGAAAGAAATCGAACAAGACCGGTAGGTCTTGAGTGCGGTATTAAACGTAGATCACTTCTTTGGCGTCTGATAATTTGCGCTTTGGTCGGTGTGCATGTGTGTGTGTGTTTGTGCTGTCTTGTACTGTGCGTGCATGTTTGTAGTGTGTCAGAACTAGACCCTATGGGATGGGTCCAGGAATCCTCTATTATAAATGAGATTGTTGTTGGGAAGGGTGCTTTCTTCAGTTTTGTACTGAAGAAGAAATTGTGGTGGTCTGATCCGAAGAGATCGAGAGAAAGAAGGGTCAACAGTGCAAGACTCCCGTACAACTGGGTTCTCGCTGTTCTGAATGTTTTCGAGGTACGTATATGCTAATTGTAGCAAGTACTCGTCGATAAGGTTAATCGAGGCACCTTCGTATAGGTGAGAGTTCGGATAATGGCGACCGTCAGACCTTCTAAAGTGGTTTATGCATCTTCTGAGGAGTTTTCTTTCGAAGACTCGAAGTCTTTCCATTTGAGCCGAAGATATGCAGGACCATATGGGAAAGGCGTATGATATTCCAGATCGGATTAGCTGCTTATAGCAAAAAAGTTTTACTTTGGTGTCAGCTTTGTTGCTCCACTTCAAGATGTTGTGCAGTTGCTTAGACCGACCGAGGCCCATTGGAAGAATGTGGGTTACATGTTTGATGAAATTCATTTTTGGAGTATAGATAACCCCAAGATATTTCATCTTGTCCTGTGGTCTAATCGTAGTACCTCCTATTTGTATTCGGATATTCTGTGAATATCGAGAAGTAGGTTGTTGCAGAAGTAACAGCATAACAATTGGAAAACAATTTGCATCAAATAATTGAGTCAAGCAATTCAATTGACTCGGCGAAATATCACCTTACAACGCCGGAGAGTATGCAACTATAAATTGTGCCAGAGACTCGTTCATGCTGCGGGATGCTTTTCGAAGTGCTCGCTGACTACGGAGACATTCAGCTACCTGATAGCAGACCCCGTTGCTGGAATCGCTGAAGTCTTGAAAAGAGATCAACACAACGGTGTGGCGAAGAAGATTTTGGTGGCTCAACGGCTGCTTCTGAAGAACCGAAAAATAAATACGGTAACGGAATTAAGGTGCAGTTTTTACTCGTTTTGATATTCGGTAAAATTAAGTTGTTCGGTATTGCTTTTGTTCGGGTTTAATGACAGTTTTTGTTAAATGGATTGGCTCTGAAAGTTTGTGAAAGGTGAATTCGTTTCAATAAAAAGATAAATTTTGAATTGGAACTAATTGTATTGTATTTTTCAAGTCTCGTTGCTGAGTTCCATCGTTGATGTTCAATTTGTTGGGTTTCAGCGCCTTTCACATTTCGAACCGGATTTATAAGTTCACGATTCACTACTTTTGCTGACTTGGAATACACTTACATTGGTCCTTCGAGCCGGATGTATACGATCCGAGGAATTGAGGAATCGAGGATTTACGATCCAACGAATCAAGGAGGATTACGTCCACCAATCATCATAGAGAAGAATTTGGAATTCCTCAAGGTAGAGCAAACACAACATCACGAACGGAAGGGAGTTCCACAAGGTGCTGACTGCATCCAACAAGCAACGAGGACAATCACTGTGACGCTGTGACTGAATTCAACGTTTATCAAGACAACGAGTGAGCCACAACAAAATATAAGGTAGGTGGCAATTAGTTTCCTCAATTACAAATCTTAGTGGATATAATTCAAAAGTGGTAGTTGTGTGTGATTTCGGCGAAGTGGTGCACGGGTGATTCAATAGAAATTTTTGAATTTCATCGGGAATTGTGGCTGTGTGTTGCTTTAACTGAGAAATGAAAAAGGGGACAAAAGGTGAAAGTTGGAAAATATTGGGCTGAATGTTTAAAGAGACTGTTGTTAAATAAAATAATATTTATTTGCCGAGAGTACACCCCCTTTTATTCAAACTCGCTGACTCAATATCTGCACTAATTTGTTGAAAAAATTGCGAAGAGATCGATTACATACCTAACACGGTACTTGTAATTCATTCAGATTCAACGAGGTGGTCGTTCAACGGTGACTGCCCAATGGAATTTGGCTGCATTTGGATGATATTAAGCTGAAGGTTATTAAAGAGACTGTGCTGCTGAATAAGTTAGATCTTGTCAACATACAGAAAAAAAGGCCTTTAATTGAAAAAGTCGGTGACTTAAAATAGTGTTCGTTATTTGCAAGATTGAGCAGAGATAAAGTACAATTCACACGGTACGTTGCGGATTCGATTGGGTGAGTTCTTTTGGGTTGATTGAGTGAGGTGGCGTAACGAACACTTGTGAGCAAACCGACTTGCATGTCTAACAGACAGTTCAGAGGAAAGACTGGTTGTTTTTTATCCTGACAACATCGCAATGAGTAAGACAAAGATGTCCAACTTAATCGACAGCTTGCAGAACATAGCAAGCGAGTTAACAGCCGATTACAAGGCATATTCGGAGTTAAGTCCAACATCCAAATCTGTGCACATGAACGAGGCACGGTTGAGGAATTTGGAGCAGTCCTTTGTGGAGGCAAAGGGACTGCACCAAAAAATTATAGCGGCTCCCAGCGACGACATCAAGACAAAATACATTGAAGAACTCCACTTCCATAAGCTGAAGGAACTGTATTACAGTTATTCCTCAGAACTTAGGTCGCAATTAGAGCAAGTCGACACTCATCCGCTGGGGCACAACTCATTTAACAACTCAATGGGAATAAAGGCGCCAACGGCGGAATTGAAGTTGCCCCCCATTAAAATACCTACCTTCTCCGGTTCTTACCAGACGTGGCCGGAATTTAAGGATTTATTTGAGAGCCTCATCATCAGAAATGCATCTATATCTGATGTACAACGGCTACATTACCTGAAGGCAAACCTGAGCGGAGAAGCAGAACGTCTGCTGCGGAACACTGCCATTGTTGAGGGTAATTTCGAGTCGGCTTGGGCAACACTGGTAAAACGTTTCCAGAACTTAAGGTGGTTAAAGGACAACCAATTCAACTTGCTGTTCAGTCAACCTTCGCAGGGCCATGAGTCGGCCGATGGGATTAGGTCTTTGGTGGATACCACAAGTGAGGCCAAACAATCATTACAGAACCTAGGAGTTCCGGTCTCATCGTGGGAGGACGTGTTAATTTTCCACACAGTCCAGAAGCTCCCCCTTAAAACGCGAGGTTTGTGGGAATCTCACATTTCGTCATATGTGGATTATCCAACATACGATATATTGGAAGAATTTCTACTCACAAGGATTCGAACTTTAGATGTCATGGGACAAACAACGTCTATAAATTCTCACGGAATTTCCAGAAACAAACATCATGACGTCCGTGTCCATAATGCAACCACAAGCAATTGTTCGATGTGTTCAGGCTCACATTTCATTCGTAACTGCTTCAATTTTCGAGCACTTAGCCCTCACAAGAGACGGGACATAGCAACCAAACGCCATTGGTGTGTCAACTGTCTGTCAAATACGCACAGAACTCAAGAGTGCACCAGCAAGTTCACCTGTACGCGCTGTAAGCAGAAACATCATTCGTTGTTGCACATAGACGATATCCACGATTCCATATTCAGAGGTGACTCTGCTGCGACGATGACTCCATCTGGAACATCTGCTGACCAAACTCATCAGGCACAATCAACGGAGGATTCAACGGTCTCCACCAGAAGATCCTCAGTATTCAACGCCTGCATTGTCAAAAACAATAATGTTCAGACTGTTCTTCTGCCTACTGCTCTCGTCAGGGTCTATACAGCTGAGGGACAGCCTCTGACGCTACGAGCTCTCCTGGATCCTGGATCGGAAGCATCTTTCATTACCGAATCAGCATCACGGTTGTTAAGGCCCAAAAGAGAGAAACGCCACGTGTCCGTCTATGGCATAGGGGAAACAAGGATGAGTGCATCGGCGCACAAGGTATCACTCGTTATTCACTCTAAAATCAACGAACCCTTCACGTTGCAGGTTCGAGCCTTTGTTTTGCCCAAGCTCACTGCGGCGCTACCCATGCGCAATCTTCAACGCGTTAACTGGGACCATCTAAAGGGTTTCGATCTGGCTGATCCGACTTATTACATGCCAGGCAAAGTCGACATTCTTCTTGGGGGCGATGTTTATTCGGCGCTTCTTCTGGACGGAATGATCAAGGGAGCGCCCGGCACCCCCATGGCGCAACGAACCGAATTAGGATGGGTGGTCTCCGGTAGCATCATTGATAACCAATCATCAATAACATCCTTTCACGTAAGGACAAAACCTTCTAAGCTGGACTCTCGGTTAACAAAATTCGAGGAGATAGAAGATGAGGAACGACGAAAGATACATTCACCCTTCAAGAATTCACAACAGCGGAAGGCGAATGCGGCACAATTGTCAACGAAGGCTTCTGCTGGTGAGCAGATTGTGATTCCGACTAATAACCTAAGCACGCAGCATCTCTTACCTAATCTCACATCAGTTCAAAGGGATATGCCGCAAGATGTTCAACTTATTTTACAACCTCAACACCATCAAAATCTAAGCAGCAATGCTGTTCCTGATGCACATCACATGCGGTTACAGGACCCACAGCAAATCCAATCGCAGCAGCAGCATGTACTTTGCGATGAAATTCATCATGCAGATAATGTTGCTCTCCAAACCATGACTGCACGTCATGGCCATAGTCCGGTTTCATCAACTGAGAATTACGTTCTGAGACTGCGACGTCGGAAATTCGAATCGTCTGATGGCAACCGCAATTCCAGAGTATTCAACAATACCGTAAAATTAATCCCCACAAATCAATATCAAGCGGACAATAGAAATAATTCTGGTCTTATGGGAAATTCAGAGAATTCTCTTAATTCAAGGAACATATTCACTTCGTCACGTCCTCAAGGCCAGCAAGATAACCTCTATGGCGGGCGCAATAGCCACCAAAAACATCATTTTCAGCACAATCACTCAACCAGTAGATCGAATACGGCTTCAGGCAATGCTGCCGACATAAAGATCAGTTCTCATCGAGAAATTCGCCCAACGCCAAGCAATGGCATTAGCGGCGTAAGAGAGACACAACCCCAACTACAACAACATCAGACACAGCGATCGTCTCGGACTCTAAACACAGACGGTCCTATGCAGTTGGCAGCTACTCCAACATTTCTGGTATCGGCACAGGTTGGCCATACTCAGAAGATGGCGAATTCACAATCTATCAATTACAACGTTGCGCGGCCAAATTTAACACAACGAAGTGGATTTCATGCTGAATCATCGGCTTTATCTTATGCACCTCGATCTCAGCTGGTTCTAAAGGGCCACATTCCGAACCAAGGTGTGGCTGCACAATTACCACGTCAACTTAATGACAACCACATCGCTCAAATACAAATGTCAAATGGTCTCACTGGTCCGATCGTTGCACAATTGCCGACGCAGTTTCAACGGAGCTTACCAGGATTTAATCAAATCAACCCAAATATTGACCTCAACCATTGGAATAATATAAATACTCACCAAATCGTTGCCGCGACCGAGACGGCAATTATCGCCTTTCAGGCACCTCCTCCACCACATGCAGGAGATTTACAAATGTCAACAACCTCCGCTATTATGCCAGCCCAGACTATCCAGTTGTTTGGCATGGCTTCACCAGCAGGTTCTCGTCAATCGCAAATGGTTCAATCAGAAACTCCTGAACCGGTTAAAATTTCTACGCCATTTAATTTGAAAAATGTGACGTCAAGCTCACAGCACATCAGCACTGGTAAATTAGCGAATGTGTTCCACCATCGCAAACAAAGAAAAACGAGAACCCCATACACGAGGTTAAGTTGCGGAATCCTAAACCGCATAAAGGGGAGAGAAAACCAAATCCTCTCTATATAGCTGTGTCCACGAGTTCTATCATCTGAATGATCCCCTCAACGACAATGACGGTGGCATCATCTCAAGCCATATCTTCCAAGTTCGGTTAGTAATTCAACAGCTACCAATTTAACACCGATACTTACTAATCAGGAACATCTCCACCATCAGTAGCACGTACAAAACTTGATCGCGGGAATAGCTATGTGGCATTATGGAAGACGAAGAAGATTTTATGGACCTTGATGGAAATGCAGAATGCACAATCGTTGCCACAAGATCAATCAAGGAATACACAATCATCCCATGACATCATGAGAACGATTCCGAGCCAAAACAGCGACATCCCATTTACATTTCACTCTCATCACCTCTAATCAGCAAACGGTTGGTGAATCTCATCAGTCATAATCAGACATGCGATTACAATCCGAAAGCGCGGTTGATGGGAACAACATGATATCGTCTAAGGATCGATCAAGGGACTCGACCCAACCATGCACTATTTAGTTTCCAAACTCCACACGGAAGTAGAATGCCACCAATAGCAAGAAAGACAACTACGTTAGCACCCTATGGCCAACTTGGCCTACTACACACACACACACCCACACACACACACTTGTAATCTGAAATACACATGCCACTATAACAAAGTCAAATATAATTGATAATCTAGACCCACTAATGGAACCAATGTCAAACAATTGCCACCCTACCGTTCCACCGTGCCGGTTCACGATCGTCACAACATTTAAAAGTACAGTCTCAATTGCAACATTTCGGGCTAACCTCGCCCAAGATGATCATTGCGCTGATACATCTCATTAATACGGGGAAAAAAAAAAAAAACCTATTCGTCCACCGTCGCGGCCCGGGAAGATGTTGCAGAAGTAACAGCATAACAATTGGAAAACGATTTGCATCAAATAATTGAGTCAAGCAATTCAATTGACTCGGCGAAATATCACCTTACAACGCCGGAGAGTATGCAACTATAAATTGTGCCAGAGACTCGTTCATGCTGCGGGATGCTTTTCGAAGTGCTCGCTGACTACGGAGACATTCAGCTACCTGATAGCAGACCCCGTTGCTGGAATCGCTGAAGTCTTGAAAAGAGATCAACACTACGGTGTGGCGAAGAAGATTTGGGTGGCTCAACGGCTGCTTCTGAAGAACCGAAAAATAAATACGGTAACGGAATTAAGGTGCAGTTTTTACTCGTTTTGATATTCGGTAAAATTAAGTTGTTCGGTATTGCTTTTGTTCGGGTTTAATGACAGTTTTTGTTAAATGGATTGGCTCTGAAAGTTTGTGAAAGGTGAATTCGTTTCAATAAAAAGATAAATTTTGAATTGGAACTAATTGTATTGTATTTTTCAAGTCTCGTTGCTGAGTTCCATCGTTGATGTTCAATTTGTTGGGCTTCAGCGCCTTTCACATTTCGAACCGGATTTATAAGTTCACGATTCACTACTTTTGCTGAGTTGGAATACACTTACATAGGTTGAGAGTGTTTACTACTCAGAATTATAGCTACTGCTTTGGATGGGTTAAGTCGAATTTTCCATCGACTGCAGTATTGATACAGTTCGTCTTGATGACGATTAAGACGGTTTGTTGCGAGTTTTGGGTTCTTGGATGACGTGTATACTAGGACGTCATCCGCATAGCAAATCTGGTTTACTCTACCATCCACAGGGCGAGGAATATCTGAGGTGTAGATATGAAATAAGATGGGGCTTAGAATGGAGCCCTGTGTTGCGCCTGCAGCGGCGGTGGAAGTTCGGGAAAGCTTTCCTTTCACTCGAACTTGGAAGGTTCTGCTTAAAACGAACTGGTAGATGATACTACACAGCGTTTTACTGATGGCAGTATTCAGTAATTTAAAAACAAGACGTTCGATCCAGGTTGTGTCAAAAGCCTTCTTAATGTGCAAGCTCACCGCAATAGTGGGTTCCTTATTATAGAGGCGCACGCAAATGTGGTTTTGAAATATGTTGAGAGCCATAGTGGTACTGTGCGCTCTTCTAAATCCAAATTGGAAGTCAGGTATTAGCTTCCTAACACTGATAAATTTATTTAGCTTCTCGTATATGAACTGTTCATATATTTTGTTGATGCAGGTGAGGAGCGAAATAGAACGAAAGCTTGGGGGGTGATATGTTGGTTTCCAGCGTTTGCTATTGGGCAGACAACAGCATGCTTCCAAGCTTGGGGAAAGTACCCCATGTTGTAGGCATGGTTGAGCAGAATGGAAAGCTTTATAAAGAATAAAGCAGAAAGCCTTCGCAACGAGTGATAGGACATATTGTCGATACCGGGTGACTTCTTGAGGTTTCGAGATTTAACTGCGTTCTGTAGGGTATTTGGTGTGACGAAGCCGTGGCTATTATCACGTGTGTCGTCGAAGTAAAGATCTCGAATCCAAAAATGCGTCGCCCTTTTATATTTTGCATCTACTGAGTTTTGTTGAAAATTGTACGTAAAAATTCCAAGAAGCACAAGCAAGATTTCGTGTGTGATTCGATTGGAATGGTGTTGGATGATTGGGATTATAGATTATAGTGGGGATTGGATGGGAGTAATGATTTAATTTCGGGTACTAGAATGTCATTTACCTGGTTAACCTTTATAAAAGCAGAGACTATCGAACGTTTTGATGGGGAAACCAGAGAATTGACATTTATGAGGATAAGGTTAATTATGAGATCAATTGTGAAGCATATGTCTTACATATGCCATGAAACGGTATACATGAAACGCAATACATGGCTCTTAGCTTCGGATATCAGTTTCTCATATGGTGCCGGATATCTTCAAATAGAAGGAAGAAACTAAGCAATTTGTGCAATATGAAGATTGCCTCTTTAGACGGTTTGGGACCTTGAGGCGGTTCCTTCGAACGCCACTGCTTATCTTCTGGCCTATGATGCGAAAACACCACCCAGGCCTACAAATCCCTATAATACAGGTAGTTTGGCAAGTACAGCTGAGCGCTATTACTTGCCTGGCAGTTAAGCATACACCTTCCACTAAAAACGCATAGATCCTGGAAAGCATTTACGCACCTCCCAGGTAGCCTATGGTCTCCGCCTCCGAAACCTGCTTAAAATGTCTACTAGCCACGTAGGTCATCATCATCATCATCGTTGGCACTACAACCGAGAACCGGTCTTGACCTTATTTAACAGTCCTGAGGCTTGTTAAATTTTCCATAATGATTTGTTTTTTTTTCCGGGCAAGGTCATTAGTCTTGCGCCAGAGGCTCCCCGACGGGGAAACGAACCCCAGTCTCCCGCGTGACAGGCGGGTATACTAACCACTATACTATCGAGGGGCCCCTATACTATCGTCATAGGTCATATTCTCGCTAATTATTAGCACGAGAAATAGGGGACATTTTCCCCAAGCGCCATTTATCTATCATCAGATTCCTGGTAAGAAATTATAAACGTAGCAAACGTCTAGGAAAACCGTTCGGCCCTACTAATATATACTTACCCTACTACGCACCTGCGCGAAGATCATCGCATGCATCCCAATATACAGCAAGTTATCCAATCAACGAAACTTGCTCTTTTATCTCGCGCCCAGACGTCGTATGCAAATTCTGCAGCATTGAAACATGCACACGAGAATCCTAAGTAGCCCACCAGCATCGGTGCGACGGCACAATCATCGTGTGCGCTTCTACTTAATGTAAACATGCGGACGCCCTTCCAGGATGACTCGCCCAGCTGCAGATCATTGCTCATGGTGTTACCCTTATGAATTTGATGATCCACGATCCGCATACTGGTGGACACACACACACACCATGAGCAACAGAGGCAAATATCGATTATGTTTCACGCCCTACGTGCTGATGCTACAGAGAATCTTACCTTATATGGTCATCGAAGCGATGGATGGAATTTTGGTGTTCTGTCGCTTCGGTGGCAACAGTTAATCACGATTTGGATTCCGTGGAGGTACGTCGGGCCTCCACGTTAAAAAAAGCAAGAGTCAGATATTAACCATCGTGCCGTGCGGACACAGAATCGTGCATTAAAAGCGTGCAAGGAGACAGTCGTTAGTTTTAAACGGGGAGCCTCATTCAAATAATTAGGAATTAAAGCGCATTCACATAAACGATGTGTGAACTATTAATGGTGTATATATATCCTCAACTGTATTCTAAATCATTCAAATAATTAAGAATTAAATTGTTCTCACGTAATTGAAGTGTGAACTATTGTTTGTGTATATATTATCAACTGGATTCTAAACCATTAATTGATTAAGAACTAAATTGTACTCACGTAAACGAAGTGTGAACTATCGTTTGTATATATATATCCTCAACTGTATTCTAAATCATTCAAATAATTAAGAATTAAATTGTACTCACGTAAACAAAGTGTGAACTTTTATTTGTTTATAACCAAATCTTATACGAACCTTTCATTTAATAAATAAGGTTAATCAGCGGTGATTTGAACGTTTCATTTGTATCAACATAGGAGCGTGACACGAAGTGCGGGACGTCAGTAGATGGGATTGGCGTTCCGCTAAAACAACACTCGGGTATTTTAGTGTATCTGTGTCCTTGTGGCGCCTTACTAAAAGACTCGAACAACAACTCGACAACGGAAACCCCATAACCTCTTGGATTTGTAAGGTTGTGGTGGCTTGTATAATAGATCGTTTAAGGATTTGAATATGGTTTGTGGAAGACTTCATATTTTTAGTTAGTATCGCTTTTAGTTAACCTGCGAAAGTGATAAAAATCAATGTAGCCTGTTTACTGAAGACTGCGTTAGCTATTTGCTTAACTCATGCCTCCATATACCATTGGACTATGTCTTTCTACGAGGGTTGTCTTTTATATTTCGGGATTAGAGAACAAAAACAAATATTGATCATCGAAAATCACTTTATTTCACTTTTAATCACTTTTCAAAATATTCCCCATGAAGATCTATACACTTTTGCATGCGTTTGAACCAATTGTCGAAGCACTTTTGCCACTCTGATTGAGGTATCTCCAACACATGCATTCTGAATGCAGCAAGCGCTTCTTCAGGTATCGAAAAACGTTGACCTCTCAGTTTGTTTTTTACGTACGGGAATAAAAAGAAGTCATTCGGTGCCAAGTCAGGACTATACGACGGATGATCCATCAAATCGATGTTTTGGGTGCTCAAAAATGCAGTTGTCGCAGCCGATGTGTGAGAGCTCGCATTGTCGTGGTGAAGAGTGATCCGTCTTCGGCGGTTGGTTTTCCTGATTTCTTGGAAGAGAACTGGCAAACAAATGGTTGTGTACCACTCAGTATTGACTGTTCTGCGTTGTTCTAGTGGTACGGTTGCGACATGTCCAGTTTTTCCGAAAAAAACAGGCGACCATTTGCTTGGAAGTGCTTCGTGCGCCAACAACTTTAGTTGGATTTGGCTCATCTTGAAACACCCAGACAGTCGACTGCTGTTTACTTTCGGGCTCATACGCGTAAATCCACGATTCATCACCTGTCACGATGTCATAGACGTGTTTCGAAGCACCGCGACCGTATTTTTTGAGCATTTCTTTCGACCAATTGACACGAGCCTTTTTTTTAGGCGATTGACAAATTGTGTGGGATCCAACGCGAACAAATTTTCTTGACAGTCAAATGTATGCTGGTGCCACTAACGCCTAAGGTTGTCTCAATCTCACGATAGTTCACATGACGATCTTCCAATATCAGTTCGCGCACAACATCAATGGGTTTCGGAACAACAACTGATTTTGGACGACCTTCACGAAATTCATCTTGGAGTGAACTACGACCACGATTGAATTCACCATACCATCGATAAACACTGGTCCTTGATGGAGCTTCATCGCCAAAAATTGAATTAAGTTCATCTATGCACTGTTGCTAAGTTAATCCACGCCGAAAGTTGTAAAAAATAATCGCACGAAAATGTTGACGATTTAATTCCATTTTTGGGCCGAGATGAATCTTTCAAGTTACTGTAAATAACACAAATAGCGCTCGTATGTCAAAACGTTCTGAGTGCGTATAACCTCAAAAATGTCCAACTTTACGACAGAGCTGTCAATTGCCGGATTGCAACACTAGGGTTGCCAAATCCCGAAACATAAGAGGCAACCCTCGTATTTTGCACAATTTCTGTAACTGGCCGGATGTCCTTAATGTGAAGTTGATAAAGAATTGCTTCCACTTTGTATCAACTCTCCATCTGTTTCAATTTCTATCATACGTTCGCAATTTAATTCGGTAGATATTGCTTAAACTCCAACCACCGCTCCAATAGCAAAATATTCAATAACTATAACTCCTAAAGTGGTTCCCTCTATATATTTTTCTTTTCTGGAACAATACTCGTCTTCAATAAGTATTGAAGTTCTAGCAAACACTGGTGTGTAACTCTATAATGTAACAAAGTAGGGTGTTGGTTAAAAATCAATAAATTAGAAAAGAAAGCATATTGTGAACAGACTTAAACTATGTGTATAGGAAAACTTTCTATCTCTTTAAATATAAATACATTCCAATCAAGTCAGTCAACCGAAAATAAGTTTATGTTTTGAATCGGGGTAGCTAAAATGAGAAGTTGAAGGATAAAAGAAGATAATAAAAAACATAAAACACAAAAACAAGACACAAACGCGAACGTGAACGTGCAAATAAATTTCCATTCCAATTTTTTATACTCTATTATCTGCTTAAGCAACATCAACGTAGAAATTACGATTTTATAGGCTGGGGAAAAAATAATTGGACAGTTACTCAACTTCAACGTTTCAAAAACTCTGTTATCCTCGGAAACTCAGATCCGTCACTGAATTTTCGTTTTATAAACAGTTTCATAAAATATTGAGATATCTAAGAGGACAGCCCGATGTTTGTACACGAAATGGCTAACTTAGCTCAGAAGTACTCCACTCGAAAATGGATATTTTTCCATTGAGGGAATTCTCTTTCATAAAACAGGTACAATTCCATCACTGGTTGCTCTTTTGAAATTCATAAATAAGCCGGGAAATATTCGTAATCCCTTTCCTGAACGTGAAGTATCGCAAACAAAAACATCAGATGCCAGAGCCACTATGTTTCCACCTGGCTATTAATCCCCAGCCCACCGTGTTCAGACGACGAGTATCCCACTTTTCAAAATGAAATTTCTCGATTGGCCCTAAGTTATTTGAATATGAGCCTCACGAAAAGCTAACATATGCAGATAACAAAGCTGCCTGTATCCCCATCAGCAAAAGTGTGTAACTTTCAAAGTGGTATTCCAACAGGGGCGTATACATATTAAATCTCTAGAACCACTGCAGGGCATTACGAAATGGCCCACAGGAAAACACAACCCCGCACGCAGGGAATAGGCAGATAATTTTCTAAATCTCCGGAACTTGATTGCTCTACATACAACGTGAATTTAGGGGTATTAGCGCTGTGCCCATCGATACTGCCTAGGAGTCATTTTCCGCACATTACCCACTTGATGTATTCAGTGCTATGAGTGCTTGAACCCGGATGTGCATTCGGATTAACATCAAATGGAAAATACGGGAGCAAATTTCGCCTTGCAGCAGATGCTAAATTACGAAAGTAATCGGGCTATGAATCTAGGCAAGAATATGCGACCTCATTCATTTAGCACTCGGCGATCGCACAATTTTTAAAAATTATGGACAGCCATGAGGAGCGCTATTACATTGGACTGTTTCTTGAATTTATGACCCGATGAGAGGATTTTTGACATGAAGTTCGGTCGCAGTCTACTTAATGGCGATTAATACCCTAATATGCGATCCGAATTACTCTAAACGGAGGATGTGTGAAGAATCAACAAAGCCGTCTGATCCTGCCGTAGTGCTAAATGTTTTCTTTTCTGGCAGACCACTTGGCTATAAAATTATTTCACCACACTATTAATTAAATATGTTATTTTGGTTGCTATTCAAAACAAAACGGCGTTCGAAAAGAAAAAAGCGTTCAAAATATAAGACATCTCATGTTTGCTATGATGCCTAAAAATACTCTCCATCTGAACGGCCCGGATGGGTTTTGTTTTTAAGCGAATTTTGTTGCACATTTGCCGTAAGAGTTATGACCTTGCAGTTAAGTTAATTAGGAATTAAAATAGCAAACTATTGGGTTATAAACGGCGTATTTAGAGGCGGTAATATAAACGTGTATTTTCTACCCATATGTTGAATTGCACCGCTGCTCAGACGAATAAACCAGATGTCCTTTTAGTTATTTATTAACTTCTAATTACAATAATTTTATTTCTAGTCTTTAGATTAGTTGCCAAAAATGCTTAGCCAAAGGAATGAAGATTAAAACAGTGCGTCATAAAAGGTCAGATTTCAACGAAGGTTTGGATTTTTTTTTTTTTTTATTAGACTTCTCTCGGGAGAGGCGAACCTATAGCGCCGAGTGGGCGCCCCGAGATGCCATCAAATAACTGTTGCAGTTCTTTTTGAACAGTTGCAGGTTGTAACGCTCCGGGAACACTCGCGTGGGAAGGGAGTTCCACAGCTTCCCCGCTCTGTAACGGAACGAGTTCTGATACAGGGATGTTCGCGCTGTCGGGAGATGAACCACAAACGGGTGCGATCCGTCGGATTGTCTTGTGGAGCGCATATAGATCGAATTGCGAGGAACAATGCCAAGAATCTCCGAAGAACAGCACCCGTGATAATATCTGTAAAACAGACAGAGGTCGGCCACGCGCCTTCGATGTGATAGCGAATGTAGTCAAGTACAAGATTGGCCTTTCCCCACTGCAGGACTTTATCTAGATCCTGGTTCAGAGAGTCAATCTGTCTACATCTCAGCTGGTGCGACGTTGATGCACCAATCGGCCAATCACTCGAAAAGGAGGAAACAAGCGTACTATCATCCGCAAAACTGAACACTTTGTTATCCGTTGTCTCCAACAAATAATTTATGTGAAGCAAGAACAAGGTTGGAGCCAAAATAGAACCCTGGGGCACCCCCGAATTAACAGGATACAGATCCGAACACTCGCCGTCCACAACAACCCGGATCGATCTATTCTCGAGGAAGCTCCTCGTCCAGTCGCAAAGCTATCGGACGGTAATTTTGTGGGAGACACTTTTTTCCCGTCTTTGGGATTGGCTGAACTCGAGCGATTTTCCAGCAGCCGGGAAAGGTCCTCCGTGCATAAGATAAGCGGAAGAGTCTGCCAAGAACCGGCGATAGTTCTGGAGCACAGTTCTTAAGGACTATTGCTGGTATTCCGTCCGGGCCGGTTGCCTTCCTACAATCCAGTTCACGTAGAATGCGTTGAATAGTGCGCGGACGAAATCGCACATCCCGCATGGAAGACTGTACCGGCGAGATCATAGGTGGCTGCAAAAGGCTGGGATCGAGGTTTGAATTCGCGGAAAATAAATGCGCGAACACATTAGCTTTATCCTTTGGATTCGTGACTAACGTCCCGCTGTCTGTCACCAACGGGGGGAAAGAGGAGGAAGCAAAGTTACTGCTGACAGCCTTTGCCATTGACCAGAAGGAGCGCGAACCAGTTGGGCACCGAAGGAACTTATTGATCACCCTGTCGTTGTGAGCCTTCCTCGCGGTATCAATCGCCTGGTTGCACACGTTTCTGATTCTAACAAAATTCGTTCTGTTAACATCAGTGGGATTGGAGCGCCATTGCTTAAAAGCTCTTTTTTGCCGCTGTAATCAGCTCGCATTTTTTGTCAAACCAAGGTTTATCAGACGAACTTCGTTTGATGGAATGTGGAATATACATCTCCATCCCCAGAAGAAGAATCTCTGATACCGACTCCGCGCAAGCGTTAACATCGGAGTTTCCGAAGCACAACTCCGACCATGGAAAGGATGCGAAGAAATCTCGCATATCGTCCCAGTTAGCAGCCCCATACTTCCATACATGGCGAAGCTGCCTAGGCCGGTTATTCGCTTGGTATGCAAGTGCTTGCGCGACAGATACCAAGCACTGATCTTAGTTTCCCAATGGCGCAGAAACCTCTACGGTATGAATACTCGGTTTGGATGTCAAAAACAGATCCAAGGTGTTCGCATAATCGCCTCGGGCATGCGGTATTCGCGTTGGCTCCCCCACGAGTTGAGTCAAGTTGTGACTTACAGCAAACATCTCCGCCAGCCTCCCAGCCTCGTCGGTTCTGTTAGAATGTAACAGCCAGTCGGAATTGTGCACATTAAAATCGCCAAGGACAACAATTTCAGAAGCTGGGTGGTTGATCTATATACAGTCGACGGTATATGAAAGATGTTCGAAAAATGTCGCCGGTCGATCGTCATTCGGGAAGCGGTAAAGACAACAAAGAAATTTAACGGAATTCCTCCGCACGACCCTCAACCATATGATGTCCATATTGTTGTGTTCCAACGCCTCCATCCTCTGGCAAGCCAGATCGGACCGTGCGAAGACGCAGACTCCGCCCTTAAAACGGAATCTCGAATGTAAGTCGTATCCTGAGCAACGAAGATATGTCGAATCAGTTGACGAATCGACCTGGGTCTCAGTTAGGGCAAGGATATCAGGTTTCGTTGTTTGCAAATATTGGTGGACGGCGTTTACATTGGTATTGGTGAAACCGATGCCCCTGATGTTATCAAATGCCGTCACCAGTCGAGCGTGGGCCGAGCCTCGAGAGCTAGCCCGGTTATGCGATGACGAACCTCTCAAAGTTCCATTATTTATCATGATATCTGCATGATGTTCCCCCTGACATAGTCCCGCCCGGAGATCCGAATGGGAGACTAGTTTATCTCCGGAATTCTTTATATCAGAAGACACCATCATGACCTATCCCCGTGTCAGTCCGGGCCATCAGCCACACATTCGAAACACCGTGGGACCGACTACCACCTAACCAACCTTTTCTCGAACCGGTCCATCAGCCAAGCCCCGAAAGATGGCCAGGGATTTCTCCCGACCATTTCACGGAACCTAAAGCTTGATGGGGTGGTATTTCACCGGGCGCACAGGGCGTTGGGACCCCGGCTACCACTCGGAATGATGGTTTCGAATATTCCCATTGATTCATTGCATTTACTCAAGGTTCGAGCTAATATCGGGACAGTCCCTTTCGTAGGCGGCGTTGGGATTTTTCTTTGATAGAAGGAGGCAGATACTGAATTCTTATCGATTAAATATTCCCCACTGTCATGTCAGGTTACGATGATTATTCGCCGAGAATTTTAGAAGTACCCCTAAATGCATTTCCGGTGCATGAGCGAAACTGCTTTGTGCTACGTGTTCGAACAAATAAAGGTTTCTCAACATGATGTAGTCATAAAACCGTGAATTAAAATTTAGACGAGAGATAATAAGTCGTTCTAAAACTGCCGAGCTAAATGCTCAATTTTCAAAATTGAGTTTATTCATTACATTCTCCTTCCGGAGTTAAGCCATCAATCCAGCACCACTCTAACATTTCTATGCATTTTTTTTAAAACGATTTATTCAGCCGTTCAATGTACGCTTCAGTTTTAGTGCTCATCTCCTGATTAGATACATATGTCTTTCTGGCGAACATTTTTTTTAGATCAACGAACAGCTAATAACTGCCGTGTGTCAAATTTGGAGGACATAGTGGATACAGAAGGGATTCCAAGTACGATTTATGCAATTTTGCTGCTGTTAAGATCACTTTGTGACATGGTATATCGTCTTGGTGAAGGGGGCCCCTTTTTCTCCATTTGTGACCGTTTTTTCGCGATTCTTTTCTTTAAACGCACCTACAAAAGAATACAACATTCGCTATTGGTAGTATTTCCCTCTTCAAGATAATTAATGAGTTCATATAATCATCATCATCATCGGCACTACAACCAGGAACTGGTCTTGGCCTTATTTAGGAAGTCCTGAGGGTTGTTAAATTTTTCCATAATGATTTGTTTTTTCCGGACAAGGTCATTAGTTTTGGGTCAGAGGCTCCCCGACGGGGAATCGAACCCTGGTCTCCTGCGTGACAGGCGGGTATACTAACCACTATACTATAGAGGAGCTTGTGGCGTCTCTAACAGATAGATACACAATTCACAAGCAAAATAGTGAAGAACACCGAACGAAAATCGAATAAGAAAATACACGAGAGGCGTTTACCAAGCGATAACATAACAATTCACTTCAGTGGAGTATAATCGAGTTTAAAAATCGAATTCTAAACACGGCCAGTAGCCTGATGGGTAACGCTTAGGTTCAATTTTTGGTGATTCAAACTGTCATAGCGTCAGTTCGGATCACACGTTCTTCTTCTCTATTATTTCAAACGGTACAACTAAGCACGCGCTGCTTGTCAATATATGGCTCTAGCAAAAGTGTTGGTCTATTTCGACATATCCAAAACGTCATGAATCAAGCTTAGACATTTGGTAAACAAACCGCTTTGACACAGTGTGATTTTGTTTTGGCGTCATATACTTTTGGTCGTGTGAAAATGTATTATTTTGTACTAAATAATCGTCATTTGCGGGAAGTGTTGATTTTCTTCTTTCATTCGAAGAAAACGGCGGCTGAAGTGCCTAGAGATCGCCACAAAGTTTACGGAAATGCTGCTCTAAGTGAAACAACGTGCTGTTATTGGTTCCGTCGACTCAAAGACGGTCATTTCGATGTTGATGACGGTCCGCATGAAGGAAGGCCAAAACCATGAAGAGATTAAATTGGAGGCATTGCACGATGAGGATCCATACCAAATGCAACAAGGGCTTCATCAGCATTAGGAGTTACTCGCCAAGCCGTTTCCAAGCGATTGCAGGGGTCGGAAATGATTCAAAAGCAAGGGACTTGTGTTTCCTATGATTTGAAGCCAAGGGACGTTCAGCGTCGTTTTTTTTTCGCCTGTGAAAACTGCTCCAGTGGCAGAAAAGAAAGGGTTTTCTTCATCACATCGTGACGAGTGATGAAAAAGTGATTCATTACAACAACCCAAAGAAACGAAAGTCTTGGGGACTGCCCGGTCATGCTTCTACGTCGTCGCCTCGGTGATGAAAAATTGATTCATTACAGCAACACAAAGAAACGAAAGCCATGGGGGCTGCCCGGTCATGCTACTACGTCGTCCCCATGGTCGAATATTCACGCTGCGAAGGTTATGCTGTGTATTTGGTGCGACCAGATCGATGTTAATTATTATGCGGTGCTGAAACCGAACGAAACCATCACTGGGGAACGGAATGGACTTGAATTAATGCGATTGAGTACGAGCAGAGGGACGAAAAAGTGATTCTATAGGATGACAACGCTCGGCCTGACGTTGCCAAACCCATTAAAACCTTCCTGAAAATGCTCAAATGGGAAGTCGTATCCCACCCACCATATTTCCACCATCCGATTATTGCTTGTTCCGTTCTATGGCAAAAGTTATAGCTGGGGATGGACAATACTTCGAATAACTTATTTGTAACCAGTTTTCCACAACAAAGTTTCGTTTTCATAAAAAACAGCGAAAACTTAGTTGCGCACTTAATTCGATCATCAGCATCAGTGTCCATTAAGATACACTTACCAGGGGTAAATTTTTTTGCTTAAACCCGCACACAAAAGGAAATTTTAAGGCAATATTAACTCAGTGCGAGTGAAGGAAGATGCAGAGGATAAAGAAAGGAGATATCGATGTACACTAGTCTTAAATATCTGTGTTGTATTTTGTTATACAACATTTATTATTATTTAATTTTATGGTGTTACTATGTTACGTTTTCGGTGTTAGTGTTCTCTTAGTGTCCCTGTTTGGGTTTTCGCAGTGGATCGTTCCTTCTCGACACTTGTGTGGATTCTTTATCCAGCGGATAGCTGGTTTTCCTTTTAGTTGAATAGTAGAAAAAAGACACTTTTCTTTCTAGTTGGTAATTTTATTGTCAGCCCCACTACTTGATATTACATATGCTCTCACACTGTTGCTAATTTACTTCTCTGCGGTTGTTTCACTTGTTTGAGGCTGATAGTTGGCGATAACCACCCCGGCACACTTTACTGATAATTCTGTTCTACTGCTCTATACTCTTTACTCTAAGCCAATCAAAACAAACGGTCCGCTGTTCCAGTGCTAGGCCACAACCCTTTGCTTGATTGGTTTGTTCTACCACTCTGTCCACTTGCAACCACTTTTGATACCCGAATTATGGGCGAGGAAGTGCAAACGATGCGTTTACTTCAGCCTGGACTTTAATCCAGAACGTATGACCCATTTTGAGACTAATTGCCTGGCACGAGTCATTCGCGTTTCTAAATTATCATTAACGCTCGCTTTGCCTTCCCGCGGTGCAACGGCCTCGACTTAAACATTCATTCCATTTGTATTGGCAATGACCGAAGCAATTGTAGTACATTGCTCCACGTTGAAATCGCATCGTTCGACCGATTTGCGTTTCGTTGCTGTGCCTGTCCTTCCGCAGATCTCAGCATTTTGATCGACGCTCAGTTAAGTCGTCGCTAATAGCCTTTGAAGGCACCGATCGTGTCATATGACTTGTGTGACACTTGTTTTCGGGCATGAAGTAAAAAATGCGTTCGAAATATGAAACCGTGTGAATAGATCCGAGAACAGGGGCTTGCTTGGTTTTTGAATGTGAAGCAAAATGCATTTAGCGTGTGGCCTTGGGAATGTGATATCGTATGCCAATTTTTTGAATGCATAAGGTGCAATGATACACGATATGCGTTTAGCTTTGGAAGGTGGGTATACATTATAGGTGGTGAATGAATATCGCAACGTATGTGATATGAACATTAATTGCCTGTGGAAAATGACGTTAGTTAATTGTTTGTACATTGCTTTGGGTGCAATATGAACATTAGTTGTGAGGGTGATTACTAATTCAAGCGGTTTTGTAGCGAGGAGTAACACCTGGGTATTAAGACGACGAGAAACATAATCTGGCAGAGCATTCCACGCCTTTGTGTTTTGGCCAAAGATCGATTCTCCTTTTATTGGACGTCTGGAATTGTCTTTTAATGTGAGCTGATTGGCACTCTTTGATTGACGGATATCGAAGGAAAAGTAAAATATTATAATACATATTCAGCAAGTTCAGTTGAGCAACGACCGCGATAATAATTAAAGAAAAGAGATGGATTTAGTAAGTTGTGCCCTTTTCTCACGACGGAATTGAACGACTTAGCGCTGTCACCACATTGAGTTTCAGTGCTCGTTTTTGCATCCTATCGAGTACGTGTGGCCCAGTTTTGGATAAGCGTGGCCAAATTTGGGGCACAATAACGAAGAAATACATAATAAGAGCATTCCGTATCTGTGTAGTTCGGTTAAAGAACGATGTATCCGAAGTTAACTTCCGGCCAGAAGTGATGCATCCCCCCAACAAGTTCAGTTGAAGAATGGGTTCTAGAAAAGAAATATACGAGAAAAGAACTGTGCCTCTGTTCTGACGATGGAATTAAGAATTACGCTTGAGTATCCATTATGTTTAACCGATCATTGTTGCATACTATCAAGCACACGCAGCACTGTTTCATTCCATTTTCCATTTTTAGTGAAGTATGAGTTGCATGCCTATTTGGCCAGCAGCTCATATATGGCGTCATTTCGCTTTGAGGCTCGAATTAGTTCGATGACCAAGTAAGGATGAATAGTTACTCTGAAATGCCATTCATCAACACCTCGGTTAGTTTTCGACGACGAACAGCAGCACTAGGCTTTCGAGGCTTTGGATCCTATTTAATTTAATAATCCCCATTGATACATATTGTTGACATCGAAATTCAATGACTTAAGTACATCGTGTTTATCGATAACAGGATTCAAAGAGTTGCTCGAACATTGTTCAATCATCAGCAAACGGTTAAATAGGGTTGTGGACAATGGACCAGATGTCCTTTATAAAAAATGAGAGTATGGAACCAGTGCAACTCCACCACTAATTGGGTGAGAGGCCAATTTGACACCACTCAGATTGACTTGGTTTGAGAAGCCAAAAAGACAATATTTACTGAACCAGCATTTCATAAACTCGAAAGAAATGCAGTTTTGATAATGGGCCTGATGGCGTTTTGCAACGAAGTGAAGGATGTGATTTGAAATCTCGCTATGAAGTGGTTAGAATAACAGCAAACGGTTAGAACCAAAGCCTGAACACGTCTTCTCTTTGAAATTCTTTTCTGGCCACTATTTACAACGCGTATATTTGTCCAAAAATGGAGTTCAACTCCCATATTTCGTCAGGCGCATCCAAAACTGCACTACACGTGCTCGACAGGATGCAAAAACGAGCAGTGAAACTTATTGGGGACTCAGCCGTTAGTCGATCAATTCCGTCGTTAGAACACAGGCGCAACGTATCATGCCCATCTCTTTTCTATAGGTATTACCATGGTCATTGCTCAAATGAACTTGCTGAATGTGTTCCATCCCTTCTGACATTTTCACCCGAAACCCGTCAATCTGTGAATGCGCCTCAGTTCATGTTGAAAGTGGACTTCAGGGGCACAAATAACCATAGAGAGTCATTCTTTAGCCGAACTACACGAATGTGGAATGTTCTGCCTGATCATGTGTTTCCTGGCCGTAGTGATGTCCAGACATTCAAGAGCAATATACATCGACACCTCCTTTCCTTATCCACTTCCTCTCCATCCGCTCGCACTGTCTTCTGACATTTAAGGGTACTTCAAAATCCCATTTTGTGCGCGCGTTTGGGTAAAAAAAAAAAAAAACTGTGGGATTGCTATGTTAGTTGATATGGTATTCGGCTTTGGTGCATTCTCTTTAAGTTTTCGAATTCTCTTTAAGTTGCTCGCAGTCGTTAGTTGGTCCTGTTATGTACCATGTCTGTTGGAATGGGTGCCAACTCTGTTGAATGCTTTTAGCATACCCAGTGTGCAAACCTTGTTTTACCGAAGTAGGTAAATTGGCGCCTCAACGGCTGAGTTGGTAAGAAGGTTGTGACTTGTGTTTGATCGCGGAAACCTAGGTTCAACAGACGACTCTTGCTATTGTGCAGTTTGGCACAATTAATGAGTGGTAGATAGGGTCCCAAAGCCCAGCCGCCCGGTGAAATAGCACCCTATTAAGCTATAGGCTTCGTGAAATTGTTGGGAGAAATCCTTGAGCATCTTTTGGAGCTTGGGTAATGGACTCGGTTGAGAAAAAACAGCATCTCAGGGCGCTGACTCGGCGCTATAGGTTCGCCTTTCCTTGGAGGAGTAAAATAAAAAATATATAAAAATAAATTTTGCTAGAACGGCTTTGTTTGTTAAAGTTCAGCTCTTTGGGTGATCAATGGTACGAGGTCTTATGGCGTTTTGAAGTCTTGTTGCTGTCGTTAGCTCGGTTCTACTCCTACCACCATAGTATCGCGCACTCTATTGTCAACATCATCATCATCATTATCGGCACTACAACCGGGAACCGGTCTTGGCCTTATTTAGCAAGTCCTGAGGCTTGTTAAATTTTCCATAATGACTTGTATTTTCCGGGCAAGGTCATTAGTCTTGCGCCGGAGGCTCCCCGACGGGGAATCGAACCCCGGTCTCCCGTGTGACAGGCGGGTATACTAACGAGGAACCCCTATTGTCAACAACTTGGGGAGTAAACGTTCGTTTGTGGTTTCGTCTGGTAATTAAGCGGAAGAACGGTTCGTGGAATGCACTGTCGCGGATACAGTTCTATCCGTCAAAAGCTATTAAAACGCATTCTTCGTTTCTGTTGTTTTCTTTAGTTTTATTACGCGCCGGATGATTAACGCTTCAAGCACTATATGACAATTTCCTTATACTTAGTTTATACTGTTGTTCAAAATTGGTTGAGACGCAAGCTTAACTGCCACAGTCTGACTTATGGTGTGCGACATGTTGGCGTGAGGTTGCTATGATATCAGGCAGCGTTAAGTTAGCTACGAAAAGGACAACAGATAGATTCTCTTTCCGTATGTGAATACGAGGCTTCCCGTTTATATTTCGGGATTAGAGAACAAAAACAAATATTGATCATCGAAAATCACTTTATTGTTTTTCAAAATATTCCCCATGAAGATCTATACACTTTTGCATGCGTTTGAACCAATTGTCGAAGCACTTTTGCCACTCTGATTGAGGTATCTCCAACACATGCATTCTTAACAACTTTTGTTGGATTTGGCTCATCTTGAAACACCCAGACAGTCGACTGCTGTTTACCTTTGGGCTCATACGCGTCAATCCACGATTCATCACCTGTCACGATGTCATAGACGTGTTTCGAAGCACCGCGACCGTATCTTTTGAGCATTTCTTTCGACCAATTGACACGAGCCTTTTTTTGGGCGATTGACAAATTGTGTGGGATCCAACGCGAACAAATTTTTTTGACAGTCAAATGTTTATGCTATATTGAATGTATGCTGGTCCTGTGGGTTATTAGATACTTGACGTCAACAAGGACGCGGATTCAGTACTAACACCACGTACAACGCGCCGCGAAAAGGAAACAAAGTTCATCAGAAAGAGGAAAATAAAACACACGATCAGTATTCAAAGTTCATACTCGTTTTATTACGCCGCACTGATTTTTCTTAAATTTTTATTCCATTAGAGTACATATTTCTGAATTTTGTTAAATTAGTTTAAAATATTTTTTACTGTCTCACATTACATTAATTCAATAAAATGTTGCTTGGGAAATTTAACAAACGAACTTTTCTTAGGAACACCGAATTTTGCAACTAAAATCAACTTTCCGCTCGCGAATTTATCGACGCACATCTACTCTCAGCTTACCAGCTTAAGATTTTTTTTTGGTGACGTCCCTCTGGACTGGTGACTAAAATCTGACTAATGACTCCAGCTCACCAAAGAAACGGAAAACCCTCAAAAGAAACTAAAAAGGAGGCGGAGTTACACGATTAACTTGAAGTAGTTAATCGTGATTGGACCGGACGGGGTAGTCATACATTACGCATGTGTGGGTATGCCATGCATACGATCGTTCGGCGACCTTGGTGGATGGAGGTACATCGCTAGTGCATTTTCTAAGAAAGTAAACACTAGCATGTGGGGTGTGAAAACCCGAAACCGATGATTTGGTCATCCTAATGGAAGGCCATAAATCATCACTTCGGTTGCCGATGATTAAACATTGCAACGAACATAGGGTGCAGCCATTGCCAGATGTTGTAAGTAAACATTTTCTGGCTGCTGGTGATCGTTGTTTGAATGCTATCTCTGAACATGGGGACCGACAATTGGAAGCCAGCGATTGCTGGTAATCAGGGACATGTTTGGTTTGCTTCAGCAGAAACCTTGTCGGCGGTAGCAAATCAATAGGGGCAAATAGCCGCATGCATGTTATGCCGAGGGTAAACAAATACAACGAGTCACAAGGAACTCTTGTTGATTGTTGTTTCCATAGCTTAAGGCTATGGAAACGAGATGCCCTGGCAGAATGTATGCCTAAAGATATGATTTCAGATGCCATGGCAATGTGATGATTTTGCCGTGGACTTATGCTTTTTATTTAGGAGATAATATGCGCCTCGGGGGTGAATTTTCGATGCCACGGTAAGGTGATAAGCTTTGCCGTGGGCTTAATGTTTCTTAGGGAATATGGACTGGCCGAGGGTAAGTTTCGATGCCACGGCAAGGTGATAAGCTTTGCCGTGGCTTTAATGTTTTCAGTGGTGGTGATGGAGAAAAAGGGGTTTGGAAGGAAATCCCCTACAGAATAGGTAAGCTGCCTAACAGAACTTCAAAACAGTTATCCGATTGGGTAACCGTAATAATTCCGGCGATTTGGCTGGGGGTAAATGCCGTAGCAAGGTTACGCAACCTTGCTGAATTTCGACCGAGAGGTAAGTCGTTCGCCTGGAAAAGTGGGGATCGAGCGATGCCTGGCTCTTCGGGCCCTGAAAAGCCCCACATCACTCCCTCCCCAGTGACGTAGTCACGAAACAGGTAAGGCAGGTTAGGGGGTGGTTAGTTGGTTATGGGCGCGCGTATGAGCGCGAGTACGGGGAGGTTGTGCTGGTGGAGTAGGAGTGGTGTCAGTAGGTGGAGGTGATTCTGGAGCGGAAGCTTCCAGAAAACAGGGCTTAAGCCTTTCGACGCTGACCGTGGATCGCTTGCCTCTAATGTCGATCTCGAAGACGCGGTCACTGATCCACCCTGACAAAGACGTGCGTGCAGCTGTGCAGTTCAGGGTGGACGAAAAGTTTTTTGGAGCCGTGCCTGGTTACAGGGGTTGCCCTAACCTTACGTAGCAGGTCACGGAGATGTCCCAATTCGCGAAGTTGGTCACGCGGTGTTTCGCCATTCAGGAAAAGTTCTCCTGGAAGAAGGAGGTTGGTACCATAAGTAAGGTCTGCTGCCGAAGCACCCAGGTCCTCCTTAATGCTTGTCCTCAGGCCGAGGAGGACGGTTGGAAGGGCGTCAAACCATTGCGTGTCATTATGACACATGAGTGAGGCTTTAAGAGATCTGTGCCAGCGCTCTATCATCCCATTTGATTGCGGGTGGTAGGCGGTGGTACGACTTCTTTGGCAGCCGAGAAGATTTGTTAGCTGCCTAAAAATTGTCGCCTCGAATTGTGGACCTCGGTCCGAAGTTATGGTGGTTGGTACACCGAAACGTGTGACCCAAGTTGAGTAAAAGGCCTTGGCGACTGATTCGGCAGTAACTGCCCGGAGAGGTGTCGCCTCTGGCCATCGCGTGCAGCGATCCATCATAGTGAGGATATAAGAAAATCCTCTTGATGGAGAAAGCGGTCCCACTATGTCTATGTGGACATGGGCGAAGCGTGCCGTGGGAAGCTTGAATTGCGCTGGCTCCAGTACATTATGTCGCGCTACCTTGCAGCGCTGGCACTGGAGACAAGCACGGGCCCAACCGGTGAGGTCTTTGTTCATCCGGGGCCAAATAAATTTGCGACGGACAGCAGCGGCTGTTGCTCGGCCGCTGGGGTGGGCAGGGTTGTGGTAAACCTGGAACACGCCCTTACGAAGTTTCTCGGGAATGTAAGGTCTAGCGGTTCCAGTGGAGACATCACACCAGATTTCGCCCAAAGGGTCGCGAAGGGTAATTTTCTTAAGCTCTAGTGCCGTATCGGCAGTTAGGAGGGACTTGAGCTGTTCGTCCTCCTCTTGAGCTAGGGCAAGGTCTGTGTTATTCAAGGCGGTACGCAAATGAATCGTATCGATTCGAGAAAGGGCGTCCGCCGTGACATTCTGTTTACCGGAGATATGCCTTATCTCCGTGGAATATTGCCCAATGAGGTCTAATTGACGCTCTTGTCGGGGGGAGGCATTTCCCGACTTCTTCCGGAACGCATAGACCAATGGCTTGTGGTCTGTTAAAATTGAGAGCGAACGTCCTTCTATCATATGACGGAAGTACTTAACAGCGCTGTAGATCGCGAGCAATTCACGGTCGTAGGCGCTGTAACGTCGCTCAGTGGGACTCAGTTTCCTTGAAAAGAAACCAAGTGGTTCCGGGCGGCCTTCAATGTACTGTTCAAGGACGGCTCCGATTGCGGTATCCGATGCGTCGCATTGGATAGAAAGTGCCGCTCCCTCGAGAGGGTATCGGAGTAAGGTGGCATTTGCCAATTGTTCTTTGGACAGTTGGAATGCTCGATCTGAGACTTCTGTCCAATTAATGGGGCGCTTATCATTGCGCTTAGCTCCTTTCAAAAATTCATTTAAGGGAGCTTGAATCTGAGCGGCATTCTTCAGGGTTGGGCGGTAAAAGTTAAGCATGCCCAAAAATCGACGCAGCTCACTCACGTTAGTAGGCCGGGGGTACTTCATGAGGGCCTCCACACGGTCTGGAAGAATGCCCTGGTTGTCAACGACATAACCCAGATAGGTGATTTGCTCCTTGGCGTATTGACACTTATCTGGGTTGATGACAAGACCGAATTCGCGGAGGCGCTCTAGGACCTGACGTAAGTGGCGTTTATGTTCGGCGAGGTCTTTGGAGGCGATGAGAATGTCATCAAGGTATGCATGGCAGCAATTAAGACCTCGTAAAGCCGTGTCGATATACCGCTGGAATGTCTGTGCGGCATTCCTGAGGCCGAAAGTCATCACTTTGAACTCGAAGAGTCCGAAAGGTGTAATGACTGCGGTCTTGGGGATGTCTTCAGGTGCCACCGGAATTTGGTGGTATGCCCTGGTGAGATCCAGGGTTGTGAAGACATTGCACCCTCGTAACTTGTACGAAAAATCGTAGAGGTGTGCAATTGGGTATCTGTCCGGGACAGTTGCTGCGTTCAACAGCCTGTAATCGCCACATGGGCGCCACTCACCAGAACGTTTCTTCACTAAGTGGAGTGGGCTTGCCCAGGGACTGTCCGACGGTTGGCAGATACCTAGTTCGATCATATGCTCGAACTCCGCGCGCGCCGCACGTAATTTTTCCGGAGCCAGTCGACGTGGACGCTGGCTCACCGGGGGACCACGTGTTTCTATATGATGAAACACCGTGGCTTTATGTCGGCGCTGGTTAGGCAGAGGAATTGTTGTACTCACAAATTCCTGTACTATAACCTGGAATGGGTCTATGCACTCTGTGGCCCCTGAAGTTTCCGCTGGTGATGCCGTCATGGGCAAGGGGGGTGCGGTTGGAGCCACAAGTCTGTTATGGGTCGAATCGACCAACAGATTATGTGCGCCTAATAGGTCGGAACCTATCAGGGGTTCGTTTACGTCCGCAATGACGAAACGCCAAGTGATCGGACGACAAAGACCCAATTGGAGTGTCAGCTTTTTACGTCCGTACGTAAGTATCGGCGTATTATTTGCTGCTGAAAATTTGAGTGCGGCTGGCACGCGGTTACGCGGAGCAAACGATCGCGGGAGGACTGAAATATCGGCCCCGGTGTCGACAGTAAAAGCGATATTCAGTTTCGAATCCCGGATGGTTAAGCGACTTATCGTAGGGGTGCTGGCCGATTGCGCGAGGGCGTCGGTCGGCAAAATTAGTTTAAAGAGCGCCTCTGGTTGGTGGAAGGTTGCGTCCAACCACAAGGCGCTTTGCAATTGAATGCGCGATCACCATATCGCTGGTGATTGGCGCACCAAGGCAGAGTAACGGCATTATCAGGTATGTTCTGCCTATTAGTATTGCCGTTACGGGGAGGTCGAGCCGGAGCTCGCTGGGAATTGGCCCGGTGAGGGCCGTTTTGGGTGGGATTGGCCCTCTGTGGGGCGTTTTGAGGCATATAGGCCCTCTGAGGGGCAGTTTGGTAGGAACTCTGCCGATTGAGAGGACGGCTCGGCATGGCTCTATTCTGGGCGCTTCGAGGATTGTTCCTCACCTCCGCACGCAATTGAGTTATCTCGCGGAGGAGTGAGGTTTGGAGCGCCCGGAGGTCAGCAGGAGTAAGTTGTGTGGGCGAATTTCTTTGGTTAGGGTTGGGGCCTGCCACTGGATTCCCCTGAGGGAAATTGGTTGAGGCGAGCCCTCTAAAAGGTAATTGGGTTTGAGGAGAATGCGGAGGCGGGACCAATTGAGGGGCTGTGAAAGGCAGACGAGGGTGCCGTGCAGGCTGGGCAGCGTGTTGAGAAACCGCCGCTACTTGGTACGCAGGAGGCTCAGAATACTGATCTGAGCTTTCCATAATTGCGTCCGCAATTTTGGATAAATAGCCCAAACTCTGATTGGGTTGGACTATAAGTGCCGAACGGGCATGCTGGGGAAGACACCTCAAAAAGTGAGGCCTTATTAGGTCGTCCCCAATCCTGGTCCCCGCTATAGAGCGTAAATGGGTCAGGAAAAGAGATGGTCTCATCCCAGAAAGGTTGGTTACAGCGGCTAAACGTTGTTGCCGCATACTTCCTGGCTCGTCCAATGCGTCGAGCAGAGCTTCACGCATGTTGCTATATGGGTTGCGGCCGGCCGACCTTATTATGTGGGCAACATGCGGTCGCTGAGTGCGGTCAAGCACTTTCAACAGCTCGACTGCACGAAGTTGTTCGTCGTGCAAAGCTGAGGCCTGGAAGATGCGGTCTGCCACTGCAAACCAAAGGTCTGGGTCCTCCTCATCGAAGGGGGGAAGTCCTATATTAGGGTGACGAGTCCCATTCCCGAGGCTGGAAGCATCGTGGAATTCTTGGGACTCTGAAGGTCTTTGGGGTTGTTGTGAGGTGCTGGCACCAGTTGTGGGCATTAAAATGCCGGAATCCATCAATTGGCCGGCACTAGGGGCGGTAGAGGAAGTCGGGAGTGCGTTAGAAGAAGCAGGTATGGGTCGGTTCACGACGCTGAGGGCAACGGGTGGTGCCAGGGGAGTAGCTTGTCCGGGCAAGTCTAGGTCAGCATCGACTTGCTCGGTGGGGAAATCGACGCTGGAGGCGTCGTGGAATTCAAGGGATTCGGGGTGTTCCTGGGCCTTTTTGGCCATGGTGTTCCGCGTGTTGACCATTATGGTAGTGACGCGAAACGGGAATTAAAGGCGTGAGAGGACGCGAAGAAAGGTGAAGAGAGGCCAATGGGTGAAAAGGAGTCGCAGGAAGTTGAGAGTAATCGATTGGTCGCGCGTAAAACGGAAGAATACTTAAACTTTGGTTTGGCTTATAAGCGAGGAAGTGAAAAAAAACTCGAAAAGAAGAAGTCGAGTGTAGTTGAGAAAAAAAAAAAAAAAAAAATGAGATGGAGTCGAATCGTCGAATGTGTGAGCGCGGAGTCAAAAGACGTCAAACGGAGTTGAGCGAGTCGTGTGAAACTGTGCAGAGTTGAAAAGAGTTGCGAATGTTATTGAAACAGTTGTGCTGTGGTATGTACCCAGATGGGGCTTACAATGATTATTATTTTGTTTTAAAATTGTATAAAATTTTGCAGCAACCGTTTTTATATTCGGTAAGGTTTACAGTGTATCTGTGAATACTTATGATACCGGTGTTTCGTATTTTAGTTTGTTTTAATTGGTTATTTTGGCTGACAATATATAAGCACGCTTAAAAACTATAAAGGCAGGAAATGGACAACAACTGGGGTTAAGTAAATTTTGTTGCATCAAGATAAATGTATCTGTTTAATATGTAAAATATCAAATTGAGCGACAGAAAAAAAAAAGAAATTTGGGGAGAACAGCAAAACTAAGGGAAAATATAAAAATATATGTTGTCTTGTTGCCTCTAGTGAATTATTTTTAATTTAAACAATGTTGCTTTATGTTTATATTTACTTTTTTAAATTATATTGACTTTCTGGAACTTGTTTAACTACTTTTAGCACAATGTGACAGAATATCTGAAGCTCTAGGGTATTCCTGAATTTGGTTATGTTAAAAGAGCTAAATTATTTTTTCTTTTTTTTAGGTTACTTTAATATATAGTTCTTTTCGTGTGTGTTAATACACTTTGTTTTTCTCAGTAACTACACCATAAGTGATTTTTTTTAACAAAATATTGTAGTAGCCAATTATAAACAGTTAGTGAAATTTCTTACTGATTTTTTAAAATTTTGTTTTATGTTAACTTTCCAAATATTGAGGCTGAGAAAAAGTTAATATATTTTTACAATGAAAAACTTATTACGCTTACGTATAAACTTACAATATGTTAAACACTTTCGCAAGAGTTTATAATATTTCGTATTGTTCAAACCTGTATACTTTATATTATATAATGTGTGCACAAGAACTTGTAAAATTTTAAATTAATCCAAAACAAATGAGCTTAAATAACAAAAACAGAAGAAAATAATTCACATAAATGTAAATAACTTACATACACACAATTTACGTAAGATCCGGAAGCATCGTACAGATCTACTTGATCACAAATAATGGGTTGTTCTTCCTCTTGTGTTGCTAGTGATGATCCGGTGATGGTGTTGTTCTTCGTGTGTGGTGTTATGCCAGGTGCTGTTGTTGGGCTGGCGTTGGGGCGTACCCTTTTATTGTCTTTTTCTTTTTGCACTCTCGATTTTTGCACCACGGTCACTGTTTCCAATTTTATTGTCCAGTGAGAGATGATGAAAAGCAAAATCGACCGAAGCCCAATAACTGTATTGGCTGTGTTACTTCACTTTCGAAAAGGTAATCTTTGCCGGATTTCACTCGGAATTGGTTTGTTTTCCGGTCGCTAATGTTCGAAGGTTGCGCGTTTTTACGGTGTCACCAATGTGGGTTATTAGATACTTGACGTCAACAAGGACGCGGATTCAGTACTAACACCACGTACAACGCGCCGCGAAAAGGAAACAAAGTTCATCAGAAAGAGGAAAATAAAACACACGATCAGTATTCAAAGTTCATACTCGTTTTATTACGCCGCACTGAATTTTCTTAAATTTTTATTCCATTAGAGTACATATTTCTGAATTTTGTTAAATTAGTTTAAAATATTTTTTACTGTCTCACATTACATTAATTCAATAAAATGTTGCTTGGGAAATTTAACAAACGAACTTTTCTTAGGAACACCGAATTTTGCAACTAAAATCAACTTTCCGCTCGCGAATTTATCGACGCACATCTACTCTCAGCTTACCAGCTTAAGATTTTTTTTTGGTGACGTCCCTCTGGACTGGTGACTAAAATCTGACTAATGACTCCAGCTCACCAAAGAAACGGAAAACCCTCAAAAGAAACTAAAAAGGAGGCGGAGTTACACGATTAACTTGAAGTAGTTAATCGTGATTGGACCGGACGGGGTAGTCATACATTACGCATGTGTGGGTATGCCATGCATACGATCGTTCGGCGACCTTGGTGGATGGAGGTACATCGCTAGTGCATTTTCTAAGAAAGTAAACACTAGCATGTGGGGTGTGAAAACCCGAAACCGATGATTTGGTCATCCTAATGGAAGGCCATAAATCATCACTTCGGTTGCCGATGATTAAACATTGCAACGAACATAGGGTGCAGCCATTGCCAGATGTTGTAAGTAAACATTTTCTGGCTGCTGGTGATCGTTGTTTGAATGCTATCTCTGAACATGGGGACCGACAATTGGAAGCCAGCGATTGCTGGTAATCAGGGACATGTTTGGTTTGCTTCAGCAGAAACCTTGTCGGCGGTAGCAAATCAATAGGGGCAAATAGCCGCATGCATGTTATGCCGAGGGTAAACAAATACAACGAGTCACAAGGAACTCTTGTTGATTGTTGTTTCCATAGCTTAAGGCTATGGAAACGAGATGCCCTGGCAGAATGTATGCCTAAAGATATGATTTCAGATGCCATGGCAATGTGATGATTTTGCCGTGGACTTATGCTTTTTATTTAGGAGATAATATGCGCCTCGGGGGTGAATTTTCGATGCCACGGTAAGGTGATAAGCTTTGCCGTGGGCTTAATGTTTCTTAGGGAATATGGACTGGCCGAGGGTAAGTTTCGATGCCACGGCAAGGTGATAAGCTTTGCCGTGGCTTTAATGTTTTCAGTGGTGGTGATGGAGAAAAAGGGGTTTGGAAGGAAATCCCCTACAGAATAGGTAAGCTGCCTAACAGAACTTCAAAACAGTTATCCGATTGGGTAACCGTAATAATTCCGGCGATTTGGCTGGGGGTAAATGCCGTAGCAAGGTTACGCAACCTTGCTGAATTCCGACCGAGAGGTAAGTCGTTCGCCTGGAAAAGTGGGGATCGAGCGATGCCTGGCTCTTCGGGCCCTGAAAAGCCCCACAGTCCCACTAACGCCTAAGGTTGTCTCAATCTCACGATAGGTCACATGACGATCTTCCAATATCAGTTCGCGCACAGCATCAATGGTTTTCGGAACAACAACTGATTTTGGACGACCTTCACGAAATTCATCTTGGAGTGAACTACGAGCACGATTGAATTCACCATACTATCGATAAACACTGGTCCTTGATGGAGCTTCATCGCCAAAAATTGAATTAAGTTCATCCATGCACTGTTGCTGAGTTAATCCACGCCGAAAGTTGTAAAAAATAATCGCACGAAAATGTTGACGATTTAATTCCATTTTTGGTCCGAGATGAATCTTTTAAGTTACTGTAAACAACACAAATAGAGCTCGTATGTCAAAACGTTCTGAGTGCGTATAACCTCAAAAATGTCCAACTTTACGACAGAGCTATCAATTGCCGGATTGCAACACTAGGGTTGCCAAATCCCGAAACATAAGAGGCCACCCTCGAAGTCTGTCGTCAACTATGGCGAAGAAATAGCTGAGGAGGTAGGGTTTCTAATGTTGGCCGTAAGTGGCAACAGATTCTCTTCTCTAGAGTGTAGTATTTTATGCCTCACTTTCTGATCAAGCGAGATATTTGCTTATCGATTATGTACATTGTAACCATTTCCAACTCTCTTGAATTTCGTACAGATTCTACGATTTATACAACCCAAACCTTAACTCTTTAGCCTTAGTAGCTTCCCTGCATTCGGTATCGAACCACATAATCTTCTTGGGTTTGATACTTTTTATCTTACGTCGAATAAAGGTCCACATAATAAGTAGAATCATTCCTGCTAATGCGTCAGTTATGGTGTTAATATTATTATTGAGAACAAAAAAATAGAACTCCCACTTGGCTTTCTCATAGATCCATACGGTTCATTTGAGAGTTTCTTCTTTAACGTTGTTATTGATTGGAGAAAACTTAACATACACGACACAGTGATCTGAACTGCACAGGGCGACAAAGTTTCGATTGCATATGAAATGGAATAGCAGGGTCAGAACAGGTTTAGTGTGTTGGCGAAATGATCATTTGTATCTGGTACTCGTGTTGGCTAAATGACGAGTTGAGTAAAACTATTTGAAAAGGTGGACATACTAACTTAATTTCGGATGATGTGTGCTCAGAGTGGCGAAACACTGATGCGAATTATGCACATTGAAATCATCCTCAATTAGGATTTTAGTATCCGGGCATGGGTGAGGGATAGGGTCACATAGACTATCGGATTCGTTAGTGGATGCTTTTCTCTCCAAGGTCGGGCTTCCTTCTGTTATATATTTCTATATAACACTTACCTACTACTGCGGCTTCCGGCTTGGTTAAGCCCGCGAGTAGGTGGCTTCCTACTCATAGAGTAAGGGCTGGCATCCGGCTTTTAAGCCCGTGGGTGTGTTGTCCCCGTTGGAGGTGTGAGCAAGGTTATTGGAGGGTGCGTACCACCTCTTGTCGGTCCTGGGCCGGAGTTTGCTTTCCTGTCCCAGTTTTCGTCCTCGGCCGGATCTTGTGGTCCTTCCTGTGTCACTGCGCATGAATGTTATCACACTGGGTACAAAACTTATCAATTGCGACTTCCCGTGTGGTTAAGCCCGGGATTCCGGCTCTCACGACCCGTGGTTTGCTGTTGTTTGAGCCCGTGGTAGTGTTTCAAAGAAAAGAAGGCCTTTTAGGTTTTCTTGTATTTATTTTATTCAGGTCATTTCAATTGGGTGCACACTTGTGCTGTCTGATTGTATTAGGTGTACAACTTTGCTTCCGCCGTTTTGCAATAGATTGCTGTAGCGGTAAGTGGTAGTTGAAATAAATAGATCATAGATCTCATACAATAAGCTTAGGTATATGTAAACATAACGCCATCGAAATATTAGTCGATTTGTGTCTGCATCATAAAGTTATTCTCGATTAATCATGTCAGCTTACGAGCCAAATTCTCGTCATTTGCGGGAGGTTTTATTTTTTTTTTTTTTTTGTTACATTTCTGTACTTATTGACCATAAATGATTTGTTACAATAAGTAAGACAGATAACTTATAATTAGCTTAGCTTTAATCGTTTACACATACTTGCTAGTACATTTTTCAAACATTATTATAAAGTTACATATTTCATCGGTGGACAAGATAGGAGTAGGTGGGGCTTCCTGGAAAAGGTCAGAAAACCAGGATATAATTATTTACTTAACCTATCACTAATTTGCTTAACTTAACTTAACTTAGCTTAGCCTAGCTTATCTAATTATTAAATCTATTATTATTACAATAAGTTAGAGTAGGGTGGGGCGGGAGGTATAGTGGTCGATGGGTAGGATTTGGGTTAGGGTGGGTACTATCAGTCGGGGATATGGGTTGGGGGAACACTTTCCGATTGGTCGTTGAAACGCAAGATATTAAAGAAGGGTTGTATATTACAATATTTAAACTGGTGACGTGAGAGTTCAGTATTGTGGTATACAATCTCATTGGAGTCGTTGACCAACCTGCCAGAGGTGAAGAGGGTTCTGGTGTGGAGACAGTTCGGGTAGGCAGTTCGGTTATCTGACGGAGTCGATGTGAGCGCATTTATTATCGGATTGGGATTATTGGGAAGATTTTCGATAAATTTGATGGACAGCTCGAGGAAGCGTCGATCTATACGTTCAATATTAGCGGCATAGTAGAGCGAACTACTGTTGTAATATTTGTGGGAGTTGGGATGTCGGTTGAGGCCAGTGATAAGTCTGAAGCATTTCCTTACGAAAATGCGTAGCTTCTCCATTTGGGCGGGTGTGATATGGTACCATATCGGGCATGCATATGTGAGAGTGGGTCTGATTATTTGTTTGTAGATAAGTGATTTGACTTTGGGAGAGAGACCATTAGGTTTGTACATGACTTTTCTGCAGAGGTTCAGTTGGGTTGTGGCTTTACGAATCGTATTTTTAATGTGGGCGGAGAATGACAGATTGTTGGGAGGTTTTAATTTTCTGCTTTAATATGAAGAAATCTGCGGCTGAGGCTCATCGAATGCTCTCAAATACCTATGATGAGGCCGCTATTAGTGAAAGAACGTACCGAGAGTGGTTTCAACGCTTCAGGAATGGCGATTTTAACGTCGAAGACCAGCATGGCGGTGGAAGAGAGAAAGTGTTCGAAGATGCAGAATTGGAGGCATTACTTGATCAAGACTCGTGTCAAACGCACCAAGAATTGGCAGAATCATTGGGAGTGACGCAACAAGCCATTTCAAAACGCCTGAAAGTCATGAGAATGATTCAGAAACAAAGAAATTGGGTCCCGTACGAGTTGAAGCCGAGAGATGTTGAACGGCGTTTGTGTATTTGTGAACAGCTGCTTACAAGGCAAAGACGGACGGCATTTCTGCATCGCATTGTGACTGGGGACGATAAATGGGTTCATAACGATAATCCCAAGCGCAGAAAATCATGGGGATAACCCGGCCATGCTTCCTCGTCGACGGCCAAGCCGAATATCCACGGTTCCAAGGCCATGCTCAGTATTTGGTGGGACCGGCGTGGCGTAGTGTATTATGAGTTGTTAAAACCGACTGAAACAAGTACAGGCGATTGTTATCGAACGCAATTAACGCGTTTGAGCCGAGCATTGAAAGACGAACGGCCGCAATACAACGAGAGACGTGATAAAGTGATTTTACAGCATGACAATGCTCGACCCCATGTTGCGAAAGTGGTCAAGACATACTTGGAAACTTTGAAATGGGAAGTCCTACCCCACCCGCCGTATTCTCCAGACGTTGCTCCCTCGGACTATCGCTTGTTTCGATCAATGGCACACGGCCTGACTGACCAGCACTTCCGGTCTTATGAAGAAGTAAAAAATTGGATCGATTCGTGGATCGATTCAAAAGATGACCAGTTTTTTCAACGCGGGATTCGTATGCTGCCCGAAAGATGGGAGAAAGTAGTGGCCAGCGATGGACAATACTTTGAATCATACATGTGTGGCGGCTCTTAATACATTCCCAAAGAACCGCCCATCCTCTTAAATTAACCACTTTCCAACCCACTATACCTACCTCCAATTTTGGGGCAGCGTAAGCTACCCTTCATTCTCTTTCACCTGAAAGTTAAATCTTATCAACCATGCACTCCAAACAAATTATTTCATTCATTCATGCACCGTGCCAGACAATCGGCTCGGCTAGTCAGCAATTATAAAAGATAAATACACGCTGGCCAGCGTAATTGTTGACATAGCTGTAGCCGGTATTCTTGCTACGGTTCATAAGTGAATATCGCGCCTATACCCTTAGGTCCGCAACACTTGCGACAATTCCCATTCATCGGTTATCAACCGATCCTAGAATTTGGGCATGGAAAAGATCATTATTTAGGTAACCTTACCAATGCCATGCATATGATGACCCGCCTGAAAACCTAAATTAAACATACAGTATCCCACTGTGTGCGTTTTACTTACCCGCATATTATTCTAAACCTATAGCCATCCAGCCTGACCCTTTGCCGTCGTCGACGAGGTTCCTGTTGACTTATGTCAACAAAATAATTTGCCTCCTTGTGCACCGGAGCCATATGATTAGATTGGATATTGCCTACACCGGTGTTTCCAAGGAATCTTAAGCAAATACCATGACGACCCCTTTTGTATCATAGGCACATCATATACATCATCTGTGCATCATCGTCATCATATACCCCATTGATCTGTGAAATAGCGTTTTTGTTTACTTTGAAACAAAAATCTATTTCGATCTCTGCGATTCATCACCAACGATGTACTTCTGTTTGATCAGGTGTCCACCGATCATCGTCCTCATCGCAGGGCATTGTACTTTTCCTATATGCCCGCATATATAACCCTCCCCTATCGATGCAATTCGTGGCCATCGAACAGATGGATGTGAGTTGCATCATAATCGGAGTCAGATGTTAGCCACCGCTGCGTGCACACACGCAAGACGAATCCACGCGTAGTGCATTTCGAGTAGGAAGAAATCTTCGCGCGAATATAAAGGTTATTTCGACACTCTGTGGTACTAAAAATACGCGCCGTGATCGTGGGTTAAAATGAAAAGGTCGTCGAGAAGGAAATAAATAGAATCCCTTTTTCCGTTGTGTTAGACGCCGGTAAAGTTAATAAAATATAATCTCCTTTTCTGTGGTTTTAAATCTGTTGGTGTTAAAAAGCTGTACTTTTGGATAAATATTGTTCTTGAGTAATTTGTAAAACTAGACCCGGTATTGAAATAAAAATAAATAGTGTACGACTAAACAACAGTGTGCATTTCATTTTCTCCTTCGTTTGCGAATTCATGGATAATTTGGTGAACAGTGTTCTGTGGACAAGAGTTGGGGAATAAGTGAACCAGTGTTACGACGACACCAACTTATTTCCCCACATTGGTGACCGCGACTAAGCGAACACGCGCTTTCGCTCAACTTATATATTCGCGAGTCGTGAACATTTGCGCTACACAGTAATTGTGTTTAGAGACAGTGACCAAGTGCCAATCAAAGAAGACGTCGAAAGTGTTTAAGGAGCGCCACCTCACCTGTAGTCACCTGCCACCATCGCTGAAAAGACACCGCCCCAGTTTTATCACCATCAACACCAGAAGCAACAGCCCAACATTTCATCATCTACACCAACAACGGGTATCCTTTTTCTTACCTTTTATATATTTTCTAGTGCTTAGTCCTAAAAATTGTGAAATTTTAAATACCAAATTCATAGTATGCACAAAAAGCAAAGAATTTCCGCAACTCAAAGCTAAGTTAAGACAAGTTTTATATTTTCGTTGCCTTTTCACATTTGAATGATTGTAAATTAGTACCGATTCCCAATACGTCGTATATTTTGACCTCCTTGTTTTTCCGTGTTTTGTTTTAATCATTTTATCATACTATATACAATACAATAGAAGTTAACGAGGGCACATACGGTGATTATTAGTAAATTTTTAATTCAATAAGTTTATTTAGAATTAATTAAACTGCAGAAGAAAAGAAAACATAAACTTGGTGTACTGTTATAATTCCTTCCCTCATGTCAAACGATTTTATATTTGCTCTAGTTTTTGTGTAGTTGTACGTGTACAAAATAATGTTAATAAAAACGTAAGAAGTTTTTTGTTTGTGAATAGTTATATAAAATAAAAAACGGAAGGAGCAACAATTACTTTTTGTACCGTGGCGTGGTTGAAAGTAGACGTCAAAGCACGTATTTTACATAGATCTTCCTTATAATAAATTTCCAAAGGAACGTCTGCTATTATTATTTGTTTTCTCTCTTGTGCAAGCTCATTCTGAGCCTAAAATAGTAAAACCGATAAGCTCCATCTGAGCAAGTGTAAGAACAAGTTTCTCCTAAGTGGTTTTGTGTTAATTAAGTCGTTACAGGTAACTTACACCATTTGCTGTTAATATATATTATTTCATATTTTACATTTACGAAAACATATAAAAACAGAGAAACAGAAAAGCTCCGTGTGTCCATCGAAACCAACTAAGTTTCGGTTTGTGAATTGCTTCCTTTCAACAGCAATCTTTTTATTATTTACATTGTTATAAATCTTGGGGGATATTTTGCATTTTTACATTAGATATAATACAAATTAAGTACAATCCGTTACAATAAGAATCATAACACTTGTAAACCCCTTCAGGGTACTAAGTACAAACTATTGTATCGGCAATACATGCCCCTTTTTAATGTAATTTCTGCGACAACTTCTAACTTCTCTTTTTATGTTTAAAAAAAGCCTAAAATTAAGAGAACACAAATACGTAAGTCAAAAATTCACACACATACACTGGTGATTGCAATATTTATAACTTTTCCTCACTGTGTTTTTTTTTTTTTTTTTTTTTTTTTTTTTTTTTCTTTATTTTATTTGAAAGTAAAACGGAGTTAGTACTTAATACACACAAACACCTATAGATACCTGGCACGCCCGCGAGATTTGAACTTCGTTTTTGGAAGAATCGTAATTACGGTTCAATAATTTAAAATAGAGTTTAATTGTTTCAGGATTAAGCTATTTAACAATAGAGTTCTATCTGTTTCATTCGCGACCTATCGACCGCCGTTTAGCTCCATTCCACTGCACTTGACTACTCTCGACTCCACTCGAACATCTTCGCCTGCTTTTGACCTCAGTGGCCTCTCTTCAACTCCTCGCGTCCTCTTGCGACCTATTTCTACGTTCTCCACAACAATCTCGACCCGTCTGTACAACTTTATACCGGTTCGCTCTCAACCATACACGATGACCTGTACTCAAAACACCCCACCCCAAGGCGATCAAGAACAACTCGAGTCCCTCGAGTTTTACGACGCCTCCAGCGCCGACTTCCCTGATACACAAGTCGCTACCGACCCCGAAGCGACAGCACAACCCGCTCCCCTGGCATTTCACGATGCCCCCAGTGTCGTTAACCGACCCAACCCTGCCAATATTAACCTGTTCCCTTTTGACGAGGAGGACCCTGAACTTTGGTTTGCTGAGACTCACCTCGACGCTCTGGACGAGCCCGGAAGTTCGCGGCAACAACGCTTGGCGGCCGAAACGAACCTTTCGGGTATGAGACCGTCCCTTTTCCTGACCCATTTACGCTCTATAGCGGGGACCAGGTTCTCGGACGACCTAATACGGCCTCACTTTTTAAGATGTCTCCCCCTCCATGCCCATTCGGCACTCGTAGCCCAACCCAATCAGAGCTTGGGCTATTTAGCTAAAATTGCGGACGCAATTATGGAAAGCTCAGACCAGCAGTCTGAGCCTCCAGGGTACCAAGTAGCGGCGGTTTCTCAACACGCCGCTCAGCCTATACGGCATCTTTTTCCGCCACTAACAGCCCCAACGACGGCTCCGGTGCGTCAACCTTCTCCGTCACCACATCCCAGAAGGCCTGCCTCAACCAATGTCACACAGCGGACCCAAGAGGGCAGGCCCAACGAATTCCGCCCGAGAAGTCTTCCTGCTCAGGTCACCATTTCTGACCTTCGTGCGATAAAGACCTCAGTCCTCCGCGAACTAAATCAAATTCGCGCGGAGGCGAGAAGCAACCAACGAGGCGCTCAGAATCGCGCCGTATCTAATCGTCCATTGGATCGGCAACAACCTTCCCAAAATGCCCCTCAGAGGGCCAACTTTCGCCGAGCACTACCTCGGCCTTCACAAAATGACAACATTCAGAGGCAAAATACGCCCAACAACGCCGCCTGTCTTCCTTTGTGCGCCAATCACCAACGATACGGTGATCGCACATTTAATTGCAAGGCGCCCTGTGGTTGGACGCAACCAGCCACCAATCAGGGACGACCTTTTGAAATAATTTTGCCGACCGATACCCTCGCGCAATCGGCCGGCACCCCTGCTATAAATCGCCTAACCATCCGGGATTCTAAACTGAATATCGCTTTTACTGTCGATACCGGCGCCGATATTTCAGTCCTCCCGCGATCGTTTGCTCCGCGTAACCGCGTGCCCGCCGCGCTTAAATTGTCAGCTGCGAATAATACGCCGATACTTACGTACGGACGTAAAAAGCTGACACTACAACTGGGTCTTCGACGTCCGATCACTTGGCGTTTCGTCATTGCGGACGTGAATGAACCCCTGATAGGTTCCGACCTATTAGGCGCACATAATCTGTTGGTCGATTCGACCCATAACAGACTAGTGGCTCCAACCGCACACCCCTTGCCCATGTCGGCATCTCCAGCGGCAACTTCAAGGGCCACAGAGTGCACAGACCCGATTCAAGCCATGGTACAGGAATTTGTTAGTACGACAATTCCTCTACCTAACCAGCGTCGACATAAGGCCACGGTGTTTCATCATATAGAAACACGTGGCCCCCCGGTGAGCCAGCGCCCACGTCGACTGGCTCCCGAAAAATTACGTGCGGCACGCGCGGAGTTCGAGCATATGATCGAACTTGGTATCTGCCAACCGTCAGACAGCCCCTGGGCAAGCCCACTCCACTTAGTGAAGAAACGTTCCGGTGAGTGGCGCCCATGTGGCGATTACAGGCTGTTGAATGCAGCAACTGTCCCAGACAGATACCCTATTGCACACCTCTACGATTTTTCGTATAAACTACGAGGTTGCAATGTCTTCACCACCCTGGATCTCACCAGGGCTTACCACCAAATTCCGGTGGCACCTGAAGACATCCCCAAGACCGCAGTCATTACACCTTTCGGACTCTTCGAGTTCAAGGTGATGACTTTCGGCCTCAGGAATGCCGCACAGACATTCCAACGTTATATCGACACGGCTTTACGTGGTCTAAATTGCTGCCATGCATATCTTGATGACATTCTCATCGCCTCCAAAGACCACGCCGAACATAAACGCCACTTACGTCAGGTCCTAGAGCGCCTCCATGAATTCGGTCTTGTCATCAACCCAGATAAGTGTCAATACGCCAAGGAGCAAATCACCTATCTGGGTTACGTCGTTGACAACCAGGGCATTCGCCCACTTCCAGACCGTGTGGAGGCCCTCATGAAGTATCCTCGTCCTACTAACGTGAGTGAGCTTCGTCGATTTCTGGGCATGCTTAACTTCTATCGTCCTACGCTGAAGAACGCTGCCCAAATTCAAGCTCCCTTAAATGAATTTTTGAAAGGAGCTAAGCGCAATGATAAGCGCCCCATTAATTGGACAGAAGTCTCTGATCGAGCATTCCAACTGTCCAAAGAACAATTGGCAAATGCCACTTTGCTCCGATACCCTCTCGAGGGAGCGGCACTATCCATCCAATGCGATGCATCGGATACCGCAATCGGAGCTGTCCTTGAACAGGACATCGAAGGCCGACCGGAACCACTCGGTTTCTTTTCAAGGAAACTGAGTCCCACAGAGCGACGTTACAGCGCCTATGATCGCGAATTACTTGCGATCTACAACGCTGTCAAATACTTCCGTCATATGATAGAAGGTCGCTCACTCTCCATCCTAACAGACCACAAGCCGCTAGTCTACGCGTTCCGGAAGAAGTCGGGAAACGCCTCCCCCCGACAAGAGCGGCAATTAGACCTCATAGGGCAATATACTACGGAGATCAAGCACATCTCCCGTAAACAGAACGTTACGGCGGACGCCCTTTCTCGAATCGATACGATTCACTTGCATACCGCCTTAAACAATGCTGACCTTGCCCTAGCTCAAGAGGAGGACGAACAGCTCAAGTCCCTCCTAACTGCCGATACGGCACTTGAGTTTAAGAAAATCACTCTTCGCGACCCCTTGGGCGAAATCTGGTGTGATGTTTCAAATGGAACCGCTAGACCTTACATTCCCGAAAAACTGCGTAAGGGCGTGTTCCAGGTTTAGCACAACCCAGCCCACCCCAGCGGCCGAGCGACAGCCACTGCTGTCCGTCGCAAATTCATTTGGCCCCGGATGAACAAAGATCTCACCGGTTGGGCCCGTGCTTGTCTCCAGTGCCAGCGCTGCAAAGTAGCGCGACATAATGTACTGGAGCCAGCGCAGTTCAAGCTTCCCACGGCACGCTTCGCCCATGTCCACATAGACATAGTGGGACCGCTTACTCCATCAAGAGGATTTTCTTATATCCTCACTATGATGGATCGCTACACGCGATGGCCAGAGGCGACACCTCTCCGGGCAGTTACTGCCGAATCAGTCGCCAAGGCTTTTTACTCAACTTGGGTCACACGCTTCGGTGTACCAAGCACCTTAACTTCGGACCGAGGTCCACAATTCGAGGCGACAATATTTAAGCAGCTAACAAATCTCCTTGGCTGCCAAAGAAGTCGTACCACCGCCTACCACCCCCAATCCAATGGGTTGATAGAGCGCTGGCATAGATCCCTCAAGGCCTCACTCATGTGTCATAACGACACCCAATGGTTCGACGCCCTGCCCACTGTCCTCCTCGGCCTGAGGACAAGTATTAAGGAGGACCTGGGAGCTTCGGCAGCAGAGCTCACCTACGGTACTAACCTTCTTCTTCCAGGAGAACTCTTCCTGGACGGCGAAACACCGCGTGACCAACTTCGCGAATTGGGGCATCTCCGTGACCTGCTACGTAAAGTTAGAGCAACACCAGTAGCCAGGCACGGCTCCAAAAAACTTTTCGTCCACCCTGAACTGCACAGCTGCACGCACGTCTTTGTCAGGGTGGATAAGGTCAAAAAACCCCTCGACCCCCCTTATGATGGCCCATTCAAAGTCTTCCGCCGCATCAACGACCGCATCTTCGAGATCGATATCAGAGGCAAGCGATCCACGGTCAGCGTGGAAAGACTTAAGCCCTGCTTTCTGGAAGCTTCAGCTCCAGAACAGCCTCCTAACCAAGACACAACTGCCGCCCGACCTGCACAACCTCCTCGCACCCGCGCCCAAGCGCGCGCCCACAGACAACTACCCCCCTCCCAATCGTCCTTACCTGTTTCGTGACTACGTCACTAGGGAGGGAGTGATGTGGCGGCTCTTAATACATTCCCAAAGAACCGCCCATCCTCTTAAATTAACCACTTTCCAACCCACTATACCTACCTCCAATTTTGGGGCAGCGTAAGCTACCCTTCATTCTCTTTCACCTGGAAGTTAAATCTTATCAACCATGCACTCCAAACAAATTATTTCATTCATTCATGCACCGTGCCAGACAATCGGCTCGGCTAGTCAGCAATTATAAAAGATAAATACACGCTGGCCAGCGTAATTGTTGACATAGCTGTAGCCGGTATTCTTGCTACGGTTCATAAGTGAATATCGCGCCTATACCCTTAGGTCCGCAACACTTGCGACAATTCCCATTCATCGGTTATCAACCGATCCTAGAATTTGGGCATGGAAAAGATCATTATTTAGGTAACCTTACCAATGCCATGCATATGATGACCCGCCTGAAAACCTAAATTAAACATACAGTATCCCACTGTGTGCGTTTTACTTACCCGCATATTATTCTAAACCTATAGCCATCCAGCCTGACCCTTTGCCGTCGTCGACGAGGTTCCTGTTGACTTATGTCAACAAAATAATTTGCCTCCTTGTGCACCGGAGCCATATGATTAGATTGGATATTGCCTACACCGGTGTTTCCAAGGAATCTTAAGCAAATACCATGACGACCCCTTTTGTATCATAGGCACATCATATACATCATCTGTGCATCATCGTCATCATATACCCCATTGATCTGTGAAATAGCGTTTTTGTTTACTTTGAAACAAAAATCTATTTCGATCTCTGCGATTCATCACCAACGATGTACTTCTGTTTGATCAGGTGTCCACCGATCATCGTCCTCATCGCAGGGCATTGTACTTTTCCTATATGCCCGCATATATAACCCTCCCCTATCGATGCAATTCGTGGCCATCGAACAGATGGATGTGAGTTGCATCATAATCGGAGTCAGATGTTAGCCACCGCTGCGTGCACACACGCAAGACGAATCCACGCGTAGTGCATTTCGAGTAGGAAGAAATCTTCGCGCGAATATAAAGGTTATTTCGACACTCTGTGGTACTAAAAATACGCGCCGTGATCGTGGGTTAAAATGAAAAGGTCGTCGAGAAGGAAATAAATAGAATCCCTTTTTCCGTTGTGTTAGACGCCGGTAAAGTTAATAAAATATAATCTCCTTTTCTGTGGTTTTAAATCTGTTGGTGTTAAAAAGCTGTACTTTTCGATAAATATTGTTCATGAGTAATTTGTAAAACTAGACCCGGTATTGAAATAAAAATAAATAGTGTACGACTAAACAACAGTGTGCATTTCATTTTCTCCTTCGTTTGCGAATTCATGGATAATTTGGTGAACAGTGTTCTGCGGACAAGAGTTGGGGAATAAGTGAACCAGTGTTACGACGACACCAACTTATTTCCCCACAAATGTATAACCAGTTTTTTACAATAAAGCCTCGAATTTCGGGAAAAAAACTGTGCGAGAAAAGTTGTACACTGTAAGTTGTTAATTCTTGTCTACAACGGGCCTCCCTATTTATACCCAATATCTAAGTCGAAAATCACATTCCTTCCCACGATTCATCGCTCACCTTGAGACAGCCACCTGATGCGAGCCCCAGTCGAAGGCCATATCAACGACGATGGGAACTGCAACGCTGCAATTCTGTCGCCGTTCACCCTGAGGTGGCAACCTTACGCCTACTCTGGCTGCAGTTCCACCCCACGGCCATGGAAAAATGTCTATTCAAGGTGATGCGAATCTGATTTGCTCTTAGCAAATAGCATGTATGTGTATGGGCATAGATGGAATTAACTTGAAGGTGATGGGGTGTTAGGTGATCATCAAGGTGGTGAGAATTTTTGTTTGCTTATAGCAAATGGCATGCATTATTAAAGCTTGTGTATGGACATGGGTATGGATGGAACGTGGGAATTTCAGAATTGCAATTCTAGTTATGAGAATTGGAAATGCGTGATAGGAATTTGCGTTTAGCAATAGGTAGGCATGTGATAAAGTTTCACAGCTACACTGAAAGAATTCCGTCGGTTGAAGCAAATTATTTTTGATGCTACACCGAAAGAATTGTTTTTGTTTAAAGTTATTAAAACTCCTCCTATATGCATGCAATATTAGACGTGTTGGGAAAAACATTGCAGAATTTTGCGTACAGCATTTTGCGTATACCATACATGTAAGATTTCCGCACGAGTTATGTTTTTACGTACTCACCGCCACCACAATCACGACACCAAAGCAAATGGATTCAATTCTTCTATTCTATATCTATATCTAAAAAATTAAAACTCCGAGTCTTTCTTTAACTTTCATACACTTTTATTTATTTTCTTTTGTTTTTCTTTCTCGTTACTTAACTCTAATCTTAATTATTTAACAATTGTGGTTTTCTTACTCAAGTCTAGATTCAATTTCACTTTCGTTTTTCTTTATGTTATAGCATCAGCAGTTAATCCTTTTACCTTTGTGCCATTACAAATTGTTCTTGTACAATAGTTCAAAAGGCACGTTCTCTTTCTTTACGCTATTACATCCACATTTAAGTTTTCATTTTCTTATTTTATTCCGGTTAAAATTTTCACTCCACAGATATTCATTATTTTTTTGTATTAATTATAATTTCTCTTCATACATTAATTTTAAATTCAATTTCCTATTTCTTTCCGTTATAACATCAGCAGTTAATTCTTTTACCTTTGTGCCATTACAAATTGTTCTTGTATAATAGTTCAAAATTCACTTTCCTTTTTCTTTCCGGTATTGCATCCACATTTTAGCTTTCCTTTTCTTATTCTATTCCGTTTACAACTTCACTCCACGTATTGTTTAGATTTTCATTTTTTTCATTTATATTAAATACAATTTCTCTTCGTACATTAATTTTTAAATTCACTTTCCTATTTCCATTACAAAAAAATTTCCACGACTACCTTGCATACTTTTCCGGAAACTATTCTATCTATCTCGGCTTTGACATCCGTTCACTATAATCAACCACCGACTGGCGCTTCTATCACTAACTACCAACTGCCGCTAACTTGTCCCTCGTCAAAACTCGTCACCTGGGGGTCAACACCTCCCGATGACGATAATGCAATTACTTTTCGCAGTATTTTAACTTCAATTCGCAATTGCTTTGTACTGCGGCGTCAGCCGATATTTCTTCATCGATTTCCAGCGCAATTCAATATCCGCAATTGCGAATCGACCCAATTATTTCTTTAGTGTTTCGTATGCAATTAATTGCTTTTCCGTGATTCGTTAATCGTTCCGGAATATGCAATTAATTGCTTTTGCATTATTGGGCAATTATTTTGGAATATGCAATTAATTGCTTTATGTGGTTCAGCGATTGCGATGAAATGTGCAATTAATTGCATTATCGTTCTGGGGGTTATTTGAGTTTATAATCGGATAGTGTTTTTTGATTTGAGTGCATCAATGACCTCATGTACATCATCTTTGTCTATGATGTCACTGACACACAACACACGCATGTATGCATCTATGCATGTAACACTATCATCTAGGAAACAATAATGAATTATATACTTATGAATGTGAAATACTAGTCACAAAATGTGAAATTTTGAAATGAAACAGAGACTATATTGTGGCAGCAGCTAATAAGTAATATGACTTCATATTTATGTGGGAACCATGATGCGGGAAGGACAGAAATGTGGCATTTCCAACAAATATACTCAATACACATGCCATACAGAAGAATTATACCAAAAATTGGTCGGAAAACCGAATTATCACAGCCATGAACTACAGCAATTAACATAGCTATCCACAGTAAAACGCCTTAGCGGCATTAAGACATAACCACATAGCTAGAACCACAGATGTTACATTAATCGATGCGAAACTCTTGAGTTATTGCAACTACAGTTGTTGGATTCTATTGTTTCTTCCCTGTGGCAAGGCGAATCAAACCGGATGAAGATGCAGACTCCACTTTTAATACGAAATCTCACATCGTGTCCTAGGCAATAAAGACATGTCGAGTCGATTGGCGAATATATGTGAGATGGGGCTAGAATATCGGAATTTTCTGCCTGTAGATCATCATCACCATCGGCACTACAACCGGGAACCGGTCTTGGCCTTATTTAGCAAGTCCTGAGGCTTGATAAATTTTCCATAATCATTTGTTTTTTCCGGGCAAGGTCATTGGTCTTGCGCCAGGGACTCTCCGACGGGGAATCGAACCCCGGTCTCCCGCGTGAGAGACGGCTATACTAACCACTATACTATCGAGGAGCCCACTGCCTGTAGATGATGTACGGTTTTTACATTCGTAATACCGATTCCGAGTCCTCTGATATTATTGGGTTGTACCACATGTCTGATGTTATAGTAAAAATTTAAAAGCCAATATTATTTTTCCGTAAATTTGTATTCAATCCAAATAGGATCCGTTGGCATCTATGGCATTCTTCCAAGGTGACACAAGGTCAAATATACCTTTTTCGTAGAAGTGCTGACTTTTTGAAGCAATGAAATCTTCTAAGACTTTTATGACCTCTGCTCGGTTTCGCAAGATCTTTTGCGGGAGATAGTAGTCCGTTGGGGAAATGCCAGTAGGGTACGGTGGATGCGAAAGAATTTCAAATCCCAACCACAACAGTGTTTGCACCGTTACTTGTAAGGTATCGGGTCTAGCATTGTCATGCAAAAGGATCGGGCCGTGCCTATTGACTAACGCAGGTTGCTTTTCAATCAATTTGGCATGCAATATGTCGCTTTCTCCACAATATTTGATAGCGTTTATCGTTTCTCCTGGTTTAAGAAATGAAAAGTGGATTGGTCACTTCGATCTCCACCAAATTGTCACCATAATATTTTTTGGGTGAAGATCGGGCTTGGGGTGCATTTTGGTTTTTCACCTGCACCTGTTATCATACAGAATCCGCTTTTCTTCACCGGTGATTATCCGGTGCAAAGGCGTTTCTATTTGGTTCCCTATTCTAAGCGATGCGCAGATTTCCAGGCGCCGTCGTTTTTTGGGACTCTTTCAGTTCATGGAGTACCCACTTAAGAATGTGAATGTGTGTGTCCAGGCGCCGAAGTTTTTGGGACTCTTTCAGTTCATAGAGTACCCACTTATCGAGTTTCTTTACCTTTCCTATGAGAGAAAGGTGTCGACATGTTGTCATTGGTGATACTCTCATGCTTTGCGCAATCTCTCGCACCAATTTCGCTGGTTCCGCATCCGCCGTTAAAACATCGTCATCAACTAACCTTTCCGGCTTCCGATGTGGTTCATTTTCGAGGCTGAAATCTGCCGAATAGAACTTTCTAAAATTAGCTTCGTATGGTGCCTTCGTTTGCCGCTACATGCTCAAATATGTCATTAATGTTTTTCATTGTCAATGACGCATTATGTTCCATTTTAAATTCATAAAGGAAAAGGGTTCGAATTTGAGCTGCCGACAGCATGGTCAACACTTCCTGGAAAAAAATAATAACTGAATTTGTAACGAACCCTAAAATGGTCACACGTCAAGCACACGTACCACTTTACTTTATAAAAAATGAAAATTAAAAAAAAAAAAAAAAATGGGTGGCGAGAGGGCCGACTTTGGCGAGACAAGGACAGATGTGTCCTTCATCTTGTCTCTGGCTTCTGGTCATCTTGCGATAACCAGAATCACCCACATCCGTGAGGATGTTGGGCTCGGTCTCGAGATATCTGAAAAAGAAAAAGGGGGAGAGGTATCTAAGGATAGTGTGGACAGGGATAGTTCGGATGTTCTCTAACTACTTGGATGGAGGAATGGTGGGAAAGTAATCGTACAAGACCGGTAGGTCTTGAGTGCGGTAGTAAACGCAGACCACGTCTTTGACGTCTGATAATCTGCGCTTTGGTCGGTGTGTGAAAATGAAAATTTAACGTTGCGGCACAGATGTTAACTCAAGAACTTCTCATTTCCGACTGAGTGGAAATCGGACATTTCCTGTGGTGCAACCCAATACAAAATACTGTTACCAGTTGAGTGTTGAGCGTATTTTGCGAGCGGACTCGATTCGGAAAAGGAGTGGTTAATCAGTTGTTGAATTACTTGCATGTTGTTCTGCCCTTCTCCTTGTCAATGCTTTTATTTTGATGATAATTTGAAATATGGAGTAAATACTTCAAATCTAATTGAAAAAATACACTTTCCCAAACACATTTTTCAGGAACACTAGGAAATCACACCCTCACTTGTCGTACGATTTCGTATCGTTCGTAGGAATACTGTGTGGATGCCCCTATACACACAGACGCGAACGTTGCCGTCCGTGTAGCCGGAGATATGCCGAGGATCGTCAAAAGTTTCACATTGGTGATTTCCTCGGCCGAAGTCATTATCTTCGGCTGCGATATTTACATGGTTTTTATTTCCTTGTAGGAACAGTGTCGGCTGTATGGTTTAGTGTTTAGCCTTTGTTTCCGCAATAGTCCTTTCGATAAGGAATACCAAATTGCGGTTGGCTCAAGGGAAGGTCGTACATTTGTTTATTCCCTGACTATACATTTATCGCCTGGGATTTTTCTGGCTGTCGGCCTCTGGTGCTGCCGCGCCGGACACTTGTGTTTGTCCAGCTAATGGGTCGTCAAACAATTTCTTTTCTGGCTAGTGTCCTTCGATAGCCGTGTAGGCATGAGGAATCGGTCGAGAAATTGGATACGTGCGGTCGAGGACGCCCGTATGCATGTTCCGTTTAGCGGAAAGGTAAAACGTGTCTGTGGGCACGTGGGGTTGAGGACACGGTAAGTATGTCCCTTTGTCTAGGTGAAGGGTATTTAACCCCACAGTAGTTTGTGCGGTTCGTAGGACCGCCACAGGTACTTGTTTACATTTGGGATTTTTTATGTCAGAGATTGGCATCGAATCCTTTTCCCACCATTAGTTCGTATCAACCACCGATATTCGAAACCTAGTCCAAGATTTTTTCCGACCATATCGTGGTATCGCAGAATCTAAAACGTGGCGGGATGGTATCTCACCAGGGAGCCAGAATTGTGACAGATTCACCTCATGTTCCAATTTTTCCGATCGGTCCATCAAACTCCAGAAGAGTGAAACAGATCTTTCCTGTTTATTTCACAAAGCTTATAGGTTGACCGGATGGTATTTCACTGAGGTGCTGGGCGTTCGGCCGAACCTACCCCTCGCGAGTCGGTTTTTACGACAAAGTGGTGTAGCAGTGAGTATATTCTAAGGTCCTATTTACAGATTTACAGAACATACACGATATGTATCCTCTCTACTTATACTTCCTTTAAAATTGATAGATTCCGTTTGTTGCTACAAGAGCATGGTAAAAGGGGGAGGCTGCCAATCCATCTCAACTGACCAACGTGGTAAGTGAACACGAGAAAAATGTTATGTTAACAAACACTACTTAGATAAGATTGAACAGATAGGTTACACCAAGTTGTTCAAAAACACTCCTTCCACCAGATTGCATGGATAGATTACTCACATGTCAGCTCATCGGTGACCAGCATACAATGTTGAGGTAACACGTTCATCTCAAATCCGAGTGGGACTGTGGCGGTTCCGTCAAATTCCACGGTTCGCTTTCCTAAAAAACGCCATAACTTTCACCCAGTCTGCATAAGCTTTCGCTAATGCAATAGCATTAACATTTTAAATGCTTCACGCATTAAAGAGAACAAATTTGTAATCAGAAAAGCCCCTGAAAGAAAATTCATCGGTTCATATATAGTACAACCGCATAATCAGGAAATCTTACCCTTGAGTTGGCTTATGCCAGCTTCATCATGTGTATCATAAATCACCATACAAACACATTGGCTGGCGACCTACACCCAGGAGACCAAAACAAATACACGGATCTCTTGGCACCAAATCAATCCTACAGCATAAGCAAATGCAAATAGGAATTCAATACTTACCCTTACCAGTGATGCAATAAACATGCTAAAACCCATTAATACCATTTCTTCGATGCGCCGCGTCTATTTATTTAACCGCGACGCACATCTCAAACTAAGATCCAATTAGCATCCGACGAGTTTCGGTTTTGTTTGCTTTACCGGACTCTCGTCCCATGAATGCACATTTTCCCTTTCTTTGTTTAGATTCTTTCCCATGGATTTGATCCATAAAAGAACCAATCTACACGCATACATGTGTACTGTGGCGATCTTCTGTATGAGATGTGTTTGGTTACCCCAATGAGAGACTTTACGTCTCTCTTGGAACAGGAAATGCTACCTTAATTTAAGAGAGCCAGTTTCAATGGCTGAATTTCTTTCGACAAGGATTGAATATCGTTGAGTCTAATTCCATCCGCTAACCACACTGGTCACATGCCGCTCCCGCTGTCCGTAGCGCTAATACCCGGAGTCGTGAGAAGTTTTGAACTTGTCGGTTTCCAATTGTTTGGCGAGTTTGTGCCGCAGTTCGTTTGAGATAGTGAAAAAGAATTTATAAGTGAGAAAAGCAACTTTATTTTAAAACAATGAACTCTAAATTGCTGTTGATCAATGCACTCTTTGCACTGGTCGCCATCGTCGTTGCTAATGTCTCCACAAAATGTAATCCAATTAAAGAACCTTATTACAATAAAAAAAACATTAATTAATTAATCAATAACCAGTGTTTTAATTTGCCGTGCTGCTGTTGTTGAGAGTGTTTTCCTCATTGTTCTTGGTGATCGTGCTTTCGAACAGTTTTGCTTCTCTCCGTGTGGTGTCCAACGAACGACTAAGAGTCACGCCCTGGACGGTGTCTGTGCTTGTGGTGCGTTTGAGGCGTTTGATTCTATGGAAGTAGTCCTCGCTGTGGAACTGCACCCTCTAATTATCACGTTGACCTCCACACCACACACCAATGACTCAAATTGCCGCCGCCAGCATTGTTCCTTTATGCTACCCGAAACACTTCTGTCTATCCAATGTAGACAAAAGAAAACATTTACGTCCAGGTGGCAATTTCCTACACGAATAATGTAGTCGAAAAGATACATGCTCTCAGGCAGCCTTGGGTTTCTGTTGATATTATATCAACATCATGGGGAAACCCTTCCCATGATTTATGACTACATTTTCTGCCAGTCTCTATTTACCAGATGTGTATTGGAATTTCCCTGGTACACCAGAGGTATCCGATACTACAAGAAATGTTGAGGACGATTTCTCGAGGAGTCTCATTATAACCTTTACGGTACACGCACCTTACTTTCGGGTCAGATTTGGTAACAGTTTAGTCGATGTCCTTTTTTTCGAAAATAAATGTAAATGTAAAAAATCAAATTATTTGTTAAATGTCCAAGTGCAATCGATATCATTGCCCAGTAGTGTCGAGCGTGTTTCATTTATAATCACTAGTTGTACTGAAGGTTAAGAACGTTGATTTAGTGATTTTATTGTTTGTGCTGCAACCCCGAGTAACCGGATGTGAAGGAACCTTGCAACGATTATATTGTACAGTTTGTACACCAGTGAATTCAATAACAATAACATTTTACAACCGAACAATTATACTTGTGTTTCGTTTTCTTATTCGTTTGTCGTCTCTCGGTGGTCGATCACTTTCGTCAGCTTTTACGTAGGTGTTGTTAGTGAATCAGCGTCGTACGCCGGTGCACTCTACTACATAACACCACATGACCACTAGGGTAATCACACGGAATGACGTGGAACGAACAAGATCTAGATTCATCAAGGACGTGCAGCAAATCATTGATTCCAGAGGTGTGGACACTATATCGATATTCTAGACCCGAACTTCCATAGATAGGTTAACGATCACAGCAGGTGTTTCAGGTAGTCCCGTGTCGCTCGTCACTAAGTACTCGAAGCAGATACTCGGGAATGGGTGTCATTAGTGTGATGGATATCGACTTGAAATCGATTACCGAAGTCATTAACAGCAAAGCAACACGTTGCCAACAACCGATCGGTACGACATATATATCAAGTAAATAAACAACGTTAGTTTCAATAAGTTTATTAGAACAAAAAATCAGATGTAAAGTCAACTTGAGGGAAAAAAATTAAGCAATACCCTTAACCGGCTCACCGTCCACATTCAAGTTCATCTCTGCACGATGTCATCCAACCAACTACCTAAGACTCTTCCTATACCGTGATGTAAGCCTAGAAAAGACTCCTAGTCCGACGACTGTAAAGATACGACGTTTGTCCGAAACGAGATACGACGCAACTTTCAATCCTGTTCTTATGATCTGGAATGTTTATCTTAAGGGTGCCGAGCAAGATTATAGCATCTGCAGATGCTCAACTTGACTAGATACTGCGACCGAATGACAAAGATCGCAGTCGATTGTCACTATTCACAATGGGATCATATACTCTTGAGTTCGTTTACCCCAAAGACTTGCTGTGTATGGTTTTGTGATTGGGAACATTCGTGTTGGTTGTGGATTGTATGACGCTGATGACGGAGGGTATGCATGGCTGTGAGTGGATTTTCAACAGTGATCAAAGGTGGTTGCATACATTAACAAGGGGGTTGACGACTGTGGGTATGCGTTGTTCTGGTGGATGAGGGTATGTGTGGCTCTGGATTGATTTACATTCATTTCGTTGAAATAGGGTTGCAGGCTTGTGGCGGTTCTACGAACCACACAAATCCTGCCTATAGCATCATCCTTCTCATAACCCCAACACAACATTGAATTCAATGGTCAAACCCAATCGAACTAAACGTTCAAATTCTCTAACATTGAATTCAATTTATTTATGCAATTCAAATTCATTTACTCAATTTCATCCAATTCAATTCAATTCCCTAAAATCAAACAGCATAATGCGTATCTTCGTATGTATGCTATGTAGTATTCCAGAATACTACCCCTATTAGCTTTAACACTGAATCTCCCTTACATATCTAACATCTCATTTAATACATACCATAAATAAACATACACAATATTATATCAAGCCAGTTACAGTACATTTCATAACATTCCCCTTTTCAATAACGTGCCCCTTTTTATTTCAAAACAGAGCACTTTGATTTTCGTTCAAATTTTATTCAATTTAAAAGTCCCAGAAACTAAAGGAATACTTTGAGAAAATTTGTTTTGTTAATATTATAATTTACAGTAAATTAGAACACAACGTTCCATAAGTAAAGAGAAATTCTAATTGTAAAATGAGTTGAGTTGGAATAGAGAACAGAAACAGTTGAGTTTAGTATTCAGTTCTAAGCAGTAAAAGTTCTCAGATACAGTTAGAAGTGAGAGCAAATTAAATTAATAGAGAAGTCCATTCGTTTATAAATTAAATCAAAAGAATAAAATAATTTAAAAAATGAATTAAAAGTATTTAAAACTAAACCAAAGAAGATATATGCTTAGATCAAAACCTCCACGCTCTTCCCTCGATATAAAGAGGAAGCACGGCGCTGGAGATTATTACAGCTATAAGCAACTAGCGCGTCTAAATCCTCTACAAGATGCGAAACCCAAAAAGTGCACGTGTTAAAACAAAGGCATATCTATTCGATCCGCCGACACACAATTCTTGCAATCATAAACATCCTAATGCATATCTTCATTTGCCAGATGTTTTATGACTTGAAAATGCACCAATTAAAAAACTGGCACCCAATTTCCAAGAATCTTGTGCTTCTCCGTGGGATGGCTCCGGCTCTTTTGGCCCGTGGTGTTGAGAGCCTTGATCATTCAGGTTGACCGAATCACAGTTCTCACCGTTGATGTGGTGAGGCTACTCGCCACAGATGGATGATTAAAGGAAACGCTTTATGTTTTACTTGAGTTTTCTTTCAAATGCCTTTATTCTTCCTTAATGTCTTTGGTCGTAGCTCGGCCCTCTGGATTTACTGATCGCCTTCTGGATTTCGACTGATCACGAATCCAAAATGTGCCGCTCTTTTATACTCTGTGGCAACAGAGATTTGATGAAAATGTTATTTAAAAATTCCAAGAAGCACAAACAAGATTTTGTGTGCTTCAATTGGAATAGGATTCTGGGAAGTGTATAGGAATTTACTCCCGGAAGAAGAAATCATGAAATGCATTTAGAATTAGGAATTTCATAATTTCAATGGTTATAGGGAATTGAATCAATGCACGACAAATGGACGTTCGTTTAAATTTATCGTGCATATGATTCAATTGGATTGGGATGTAAGGTACTTCGAAATTGAATCAATGTGCGACAAATTAAGTTGTGGTTTAAATTTATCGTGCATATGATTAAATTGGATTGGAATTATGAGTAAGGGTAAGGTATTCGGAAATTGAATCAATGTGCGAGAAATTAACTTTTGGTTTAACTTGTCGCTCATATGATTCAATATGGAATTTGGATTGGGATTATAGGTAATATTGGGGATTTGGACGTGAGTAGTGATTTAGGATCACTACACGAACATCAAAACGATTGTGGACATTCTGATAAAGAAAATTTAAAACGTCAAATAAAAGTTCAAAATAAAACAATTCTTTCCGTGTTTAATTTGTGCCGTTTTCGCTTCAGTGTGTTTCTTCCTTATGTGCGTACAGTGTTGGGCGGAACACTCCCACATCCTTCAGAGATTAACGACCAAAGACAAAACTCCGCCAAAGGCTCGCTTTACATGTGACTCTGTATAGGGTTCTTCCTTCATTTTCGTCTATCAACAAGAGCAGAAATACAATTAAATCGGTTTCTTTAGTAGAATCATAAAAAATGAACAATCCCTTAGAAAAGGACAATAATCATTATTGTCTTGTAGTTTTCCCCACTTCTTCTTAATGACATATATCTGATTTCGAAGAGTTAACTGCTTTGTAATTTATTTTTAACAGAAATAACACACCTATTGGCCATACGTGGGTGATAATCAATATCTTGCTTTTGCTTCCGCCTCTTCATTTTACCCGTCTAACACTCGGCCACACCAACAGATCCCTACTTTCCTACGATAATGAAAACAGAAGTTCAAATTACCTTCACAGCAACATAGAACCAATTCACCACCATATTAACTTACATAGTTCTGAACAGTTGGAATTGAGACGAACCTGACCGACGACATGGTCACGCAATTCACAAAAAAAAAAAATTAGACTCAATTATATAGGCGCGTGTCCTTCCCATTAACGAGACTATCAATTTCTTCGAGGACACAACGTAATGAACACGTATCCTCGTCAATTCTTAATTTCATGAATTACAACTGATGTAACATTCTACGTATCCTTTTCGTAAGTTTGGAAGATAATGGTTTACGTTCACGTGACCTAAAATTGATTTCTGAATTCTTGACACGTCAAGACTTTTTAATCTTACTCATTTAATATTAATCATCGGGTTTCTTGTGGTTCAGAAGAGGACTGTTGAAGAGTCCTTTCGAACTAGCACGATAATATCCGCTTCCCTTAAAGCCATGTTAGCAAAGACGACGCTTTAGTGGGATGACATTAAAGGGCCCACCCCAATGCATTTCCAGCAGTGACGAAGGTATCGTTTACCAACTTCCAAGTGAATAAAGTTCTCGTGCGCGATAACGAAAACCGATAAATTGAATTTTGATGTGGCGCTGTAAACACCGTCAGCGTGTGCCCGGCAGTCGTAGTTGATACAACGACTTAGAGCAATAAATTGCTTAAATTGAGGTTGGCAAGGACGTAGACGATTTAAAATCTAGTGGACTAAGGCTATGGTCGTAGAGTACGAGTATTAATATCAAAGACTCCCTAACACGAATATACATTCCATTTGGTTTCTAGTTTGTGTTCCTTTACGATGTAACGTTGAATAATATATTGTTTTTTAGGCAAATTGTTTTCCGTTGCATTATTTTTCGACTTCGATTGTTAACTAAATGCAATAATTATCTATAGATAGATTACTCATACTATTAGCATATTGAATATATTTTAGATATAGTATACTTAGACTAATCCTTATAATCGTTTCATTTTAAATAGATGTCTAAAAGATCTACCTCATTTCTATCGATAGTGTCCTAAAGCATTATTATTAATAAATAATTGCAGACTTCAACAATCTTGGTATTTCTAAAAATTGCTGGCATTACCCGAATATGAGGAAACTACGGTGCATGTTCTTAAAATGAGGTCCCCAAGAGGTTGGAACGACGAGGAATGTTTTTACCGACGTGTGGCTTGGTGCCCCTTTTCCAAATTCCCACCCATTAGAGCCCGTTGTGACGCTTAGTCTTGGCTAAGCAGACGTTCGCGATGAAGCTCATTTCTTCCACAAGGTGTGAGCTACGTATGGCGATAGGTTTTTTTAGTGCCTTTGGGGCACAATGTATGAACGTCAAAAATGTATGAAAGTGGGTCAGAGAGTTCAAGAATCGAACGTGCAGATTTCCATAACAAACAGCGTTCCCGTCGCCTTTCGGTTTCGGACGGAAAATTGTGAAAATGGCGAAAATTGCCTAAAGATCAGAATGTGCGGGTTCACGAGTTTGCGAATGGGCGCCTAAAGTTAGTAAGACGACGATTGAAAATATTTCTGCAGAACATTTACAATATCGCACGGTGTGCGCCAGATAAATCCCAAAAAGTTCATCAAAGACCATAAACAGCAACGTGTTCAAGTGCCCGCGAATTCCCTGTGCGCTTCGCATAACAGGACTAGACATTTTTTAATTTAGTTGTCGCGGGCGGCTACTACACTGCACGACACCCGAAACTAGGGAAAATGTTTGCCTCGGTGGTGGCATTGGATTTCGCAGAATGCGAGAAAGTTCAAACAACCTGCCTGCGCGAATTCTATGATAAATATATACGATAAATGTCCCAGCGCCTGCAAATTTCCTTCGATCGTAATAATGGTTATGCCGAAAAATAGCTGTCTTTTTGTCTTAAATTGTTTTATTTTCTTCTTTTTTTATGTGAAGGAAAAATGGTTGTCCTCACGACTACGAACGAGCCTCGGCAATCGGTCGATGTAGCACTCCCCCGTCCCCAATTCACAACATTACATAAATGAATCATTAATCTGAATAAAAATTTAATACAAAACCCTCGAAGGCAAATGTAAACGTTAGAATGTCAAGGCATAGAGCGTATAAGTAGGGCGTTAGAATATACTCACGCCCTGCCGCCCGGTGAAATAATTCCGGAGGTAAACTAGTTTCCCATTCGGTTAGCCCGGGGGCGGGGGGGGGGGGGGGGGGGGGCTGTCAGGGTAGATGCAGATATTATGATAAATAACCGAACTTTAACAAATCCGTCATTGCATAATCGGGGTCGCTTCTCGAGGGTGTGTCGAAGCTATACCGATAACGGCATTTTGTAACATCAGTGGCATCGGTTTCAACAATACGAATGTAAACGCCTCTGGCGTTTCTAGCAGATACACACACAATACACAAGCAAATGCCGAAGAATACCAAACTAAAATCGAATAAGAAAATGCATCAGAGCCGTTTACCATAGCGATAACATAACAATTCCACATCAGTTCAATGTCCTCGAGTTTAAAAACCGAATTCGTACACGCGGCCAGTGGCCTGATGTGTTAAGCATTGGTTCCATTTTTCATGATTCTAAATGTCATAGCGTCAGTTCGAATCATTTCAAACGCTATACGCCGTCCACCAATATTTGCAAACAGCAAAACCTAATATCCTTACGTGCATGGTCACTAAACGAGTTGATTGAAATGACCTTTCCCCCCTTAACCATCCTAACTAAAATTTGGCGGTGTTTGTGCAATGCAAATTTACCGCTATTCCGTTTCACACCGTCCTTCGTGATCCTTATCGAAGCGCACGTTGTAAATCCGTCCTAATCACAACATAACTGCTCGCCCAACATCACATTCTGCGCCTATCCCTAGCCCTTCCCCCTTTTCGACGATTGATTGATTGAAGGCGGAACCCATTTTTATTTAGCTTTTTGCAAGCTTAAAATTAACTTAATATAAAGCCTTACAGACTTTCTTATAACCCAGAGAAGTGGTTAAGACCATTATTAAATTGAAAAAAGAAGAAGAAGAAAACCACGAAGTTGAAGTTTACTGCGCGATCGCGGAGGTAGGGGGCCAGGGAAGAGCGAGTGTATGTGGGGGTGGTAAACGCCGCCTTTGTGCGACAGGGGGGCATCGGTAGGAACTGATATAGGGGCGGAGGTTAGGTAGCAGCGGGGGCGCTTATGGGTGGGGTTGGAAAGGTGTAGGGAAGTACTAGTTTGAAGGAGGGAGAGGAGAGGATTGCATGGTAGAGGGGTTATTGGAGGGAGGGGGCGGATTTAGGGCGGGTTTATTCTGAGACGTCGTTTAAGAGCGGGAGTGAAGATGTTGAAATCGAAGAGGTGGTGAAAGAGTTGGCCTGTCGTAGCATACGCGAGATGGGTTCGTTAGCGCCGTAAGAAGTGTGAAGAGCGGGCACGTAAAACAGTCGAGGGTTACGTACGTCACGGGGGTTTGTTTGCAATGTTAAAGTGGGGAGCAAGCTTGGGCAATTGATTGAGCCAGACAGAAGGCGATGGACAAAGATGATGTCGGCATGGACTCTGCGCTCTTCAAGTGAGTTTAGATTGATTAGAAGGAGCCGGCTTGTGTATGGTGGTAGAATCAGCGGATTTTCCCAGTTTAGTCCGCGGAGGGCAAAGCGCAAGAAGCGACGTTGAACACCCTCAATCCTGCGAATGTGAGTCACTCGATACGGGGACCAGACCTGACTAGCGTAATCGAGTAGTGGCCGGACAAAAGTTGTGTAGAGTGAGCATGTAATATTTTTGGGTGCACCACCGTGCTTCCGGTTCCCCGGGAAGAGTGGGCTGCCGTGGTTGTCCTTCATGGATTTGTCGAACTCGTAACTACACTTTCCGCGCACTATCGACCATGTTGCCGCACGATTACACTCAAGCTTCGGAGTAACTTCCCGCAATACACTCGCAAAAACAAACACTTCACTTTCTTTATAAAACTAATTTTTTTTTTAGTTTAAAAATACTTATATAATAATATATATAAACTTATATTAATTTTGAGGAGGTCTTCTCCTCAAGCGCTTCTCCCACGTGATCTAAGAAAAATACTGGGAAAAAAAAATTTGTTCAGATATGTACAGGCATAACCTAAACGGGACAGAAGTTATACCGGACTTCTAGTTTTGTTGTCAGAAAGGCACGTGGCCCACACGCGCTAACCAGGAAAGGGAGAATGTATAACAGCATGTACACGTGAAGTGGAAAATGCATGCGACAGTATTTGGAAGGAAGGGCTGATATATAAGGTCAAAGCAATCACAGTAAATTGCACATATTTGATATAAAAAGTGGAGTACCGTAGGAATCAATACTGACTCTAAGCTTGTACAATATATATATATATATATATATATATATATATATATATATATATATATATATATATATATATATATATATATATATATATATATATATATATATGATTTTGCCCATGCAGCACATGTTTCAGAAACAACATTTTTGAGAACTTTAAGACATTACTATATTCAGACAACATTTTAATCGACGGTTTCACCGACAATGACAAGGAGCCTAAAGGTCTTCGAAAGAACTTTACAGAGATTTGCGTTGGGGTGCACTATCCATCGGAAAACGAAAGGGATTCTAGCAAACCCCAATAATTTATGCTTACCAGAACAATGGTTACCAGAATCGCAAAGATGACCGATAGTAAAATGAGTGTTATCAGAAGCTTATTTGACAGACTTTAATATCGACTGAGGAAATCCCAATTTTAATAGTAACAATCAGCACACGGGTCAAAGGAAAACATATCTTTCTCGAAACTAGGAAGCTCTTACCGTCATACCGCACAAAAGTGAGACACGACCAAAATAGGGGCCGAAAAATGCATGTGTTTCTTACAATTAGGAGTCGAACAAAATATCGGACAAATATTTGACAAGACTCCGGAGGCAGCTTTCATTCTGTCTGTCTACATTTTCGATAGTCTTGTTACATAATTGCTCAACTACAGTGTTGATGCATGATAATTTCGTCCACTTTATGGCAAGTGTCGTTGTTATTTTGATACCAGACGTCCATATCCATACCATATAGTTTCGGTAACAAAATTATAATCTCGCGATAGCGCTCGGCCTTCATGTAACTGCTTGTTCGCCATTGTTTTCGAAGAAGTACGAATCGTAAACCCAAAAACTGGATCATAAAGTGACCCCTTCTGTATGTATGAATTTCTCAACTACCCATTTTGACCATCATCCGATTAGAAGTGCCAATTCAGTTTGACCTTCTTTGAGCAGACTGGTGACACACCACAGTGATGTGTTCGGATGCTAAACGATCAACAATCACGCACCGCAGTCATATTATCGATGATATGTTTCGTTACATTTCAAACGATTCATAGGCTGCAATTCCTGTGTTAAATGCGTACAGGTTCACTTCGTTCATCAAAATCTTGTACAATGTGATGGCTGCACGGTTCAATTCTCGTGCATGATGAAGAGTCGATCTGTCTGAATGCTAAACGATTAACAATCGCATACCGCTGTCATATTCTCGATAGTACTCGTAAGAGCCGAACGAAGAGGTGTTTGTGGAAATACGTTCACCACACATTCAGTGTCTTCACAATGTTCCAAATAGTTTTTCGTTTTCTTGGCTTTGCGGTCACCTGAAGGTGGTAACTTTCAAAATGTGTAAGTGGCCTAGTCCATTTGCATGGCCGATCGGCTCCGTTCTCGCTTATTTGCCAATGAACGAAGCTCATCCCCATTTTTCAACCCATTCCTGTTTGTTCTCCCGAGCATTGTCTCTTAACATTTCTTCCGGGGACAGGGTCGAAGTATTTTATCTCTGAGGTTGTTGCGGTTTTTGTAGTCTGCAGAGCTTGTATATGGTGTTGTTCAGCCATGCGCTAATGACTTCTCATCCATTGCTCAAGCCTAGCATTTGCATATTTGATTTGCTCAACGGACATACTGTGTTCCTCTTGGATTCGATTGCATTCGGCTAGGTTTTTTTTTCATACACCTCTTGCCGGACGGGCAGTGCAGTCATCCTTGTGTTTAAAGCTCTGTGAAGTATAACACCAGAAAGCAAACCTCTGACATTAACATTTATTATTTAGTTATCATAAATGTGTTGTTATTTATTATTGTTAGTCTCGTCGTTTATGCCCTACGTTGGGTGCCAAAATGTAACATCCTATTGGTCAATTCTGATGTCAATATGTAATACTTAGTAATTGGAAAGATTTTGGTTTATTTTCATTGATAGCTTCTTCGATTGTGCCCCACGTTGGGTGGCAAAATGTAACATTGGGTTTTAAGGGAACTTTCGTTACTTACGGCGTTTAAAACGTGCTGGAACTCTTCCCTCGGTATTTCGTGGTGGATAGAAAACTGATGCCTCCTGTAAGGGGTGACCCCTCGATGGTTAAAAGAAACTCTTTCACTTTGTTTTGATTTTATGCTTTTATAACACGTTTACTTTAGTTTTGGCTACACTTATTCCTTTTACTTTCTGTTACACTTTATTAATAACCAACTTTATATGGGAATGTCGATCCCTTCATGTCAGTGTTTTATTTTATTTTAAAAGGCAAGAAGGCCCGCTGTAGATGCGCTAGGGCCGCGGCCTTCTTACTTGGTTATTACACTGCGAGCTTCACCCATTCGCAACCGCCCTTTTTATACCGAGTTATTGGGGAATTAATGCAGACGATGCATTTTCCTCTATCAGAATGAGGCTACCTATCACATGTTATTTTCATTTTCCAATAATTGCTTTCCGTTTAATTTCATCATCATCATCGGCACTACAACCGGGAACCGCTCTTGGCCTTATTTAGCAAGTCCTGAGGCTTGTTAAATTTTCCATAATGATAATTAATTATTTAATTTGCCCTGCTTAAAATGCAGCGGTAGTGAATTGAGGAATTACTTAATTGTTTTCATATGGCGAACCAATTATAGTGCTTTGACCCGTGTGCAAATCGTATCATCCGATCAATTTGCGTTTCACCGCTGTGTCCGCTATTTCGCAAACTCAGCACTTTACCGATGCTCAATTAATCCGTCGTTGGCGGCCTTTGAAAATACCGCCCGTGTCATATAGCTTGTATGACGCTTCTTTTTGGGCATGGTAAAAAAAAGAAAACGTTCAGTCGAAACATGAGCCTGCCAGGTGTTCGCTTGGTTTCTTGGTGGCACAGCAGAATGATCGTAGTGAGCGGCCTTGGGCCTGTTTGCAATGATAGGCGCTTTGCGTCGGCCGGTATTATGAATAATATGATATGAATTAGGTGGTGTAGCAAAAAGCGGCAACGCTGTGCTTCTGAATGAATGGGCGATTATCGCAACGTGTGCGATATGTATTTTAATTGTTTGTGGAAAAAAGTGTGTTCAGTTGCCTTAGCTTGTATGTCTCCACCACCGATCTGGCTTCTATTTCTATGGGCACCCGAAAGTACCTCTGCTGCTTCAATGGACATAATTCTGCAAGCCTTGCAGGCTCTCAAGTTTCCTCTTCTTTGGACGGATTTCATAGGTTTGAGGTATGGATTGTAACCAGGTGCTCTAGCCTTCATTGGAGCTACGTATTGATTGATCTACTCACAGACCTTAAGATTCTTCTGCCCAATTTTTTTGACCCGCCCACATCTGGCATCATCATCAATGTCTTCTTTGCTACATGGAGAATGTGATACTTGAGGGCGTATCCTGGTGTAGAAGGCCAAAAGATGTAGGTTTTGTCGATTTTTTTATAGAAAAAAACGACTTAATATATATATTTGCAAATTAGAAGTATTTAAATTAATTTATTCATCTAATTTTATACATAAACAAGCAAGTTAGAAGTAAAAGACATTAGCGCCAAAAAAAAAAAAAATATTTTATGGTGTGCAGTGTAGAGCCTCGTTGGATAGTCCGTAACAAAAAAGAAAAATGGTTTTGTCCAGTTTAAGGTATTTAAAACAAATGTTTTTTAAAGAAAGACGTGATTGAAAAGTCACTTTTTTTTTGCGAAAATTGTCGACTAGTTTTTGTTTATAACTTTTTATAAAAAAAATACATTTATCAAGTGGCAAATTAGCCAGTAGGCATAGTAGTGATGAGCCGACACTACCATAAGGGAAAAAATCATCAAGAAAACACCGACTCCGCAAAACGAAGACGTAGGGAAAAACGGAAAAAGCTAGATATACGCGTCGTCACGTGGAATATTCGAACGTTATATAAACCAGGCGAGATTCAGACGGACGTAGAAAACGCGAAACAATATAAAAGGGACATCGTCGCCCTTCAGGAAGTCCAACTCCCAGATCCGGTAATCGAAACCAACGGGTTTACACTGGCGTGTGGAGGTACCGATACACATAACCTCGGGACTGGCTTCATCATAAGCAAGAAGATTTCGGCCCATGTAAAAGATGTGAAATTTATTAATGACCGTATATCGGTGCTAAAAATACAGAGACCATGGTACAATTATGTATTTATAAACGTACACGCCCCAACAGAATCTACGGACGAAGAAACGAAGGACACATTCTACGAGACCCTAGAGGAAGTATTTGATGGGATCTCATCATTCGATGTTAAAATCCTCCTCGGGGACCTCAATGCGAAAATTGGAAAGGGAGACATCTTCCAACCAACTATAGGTAAAGAGAGCCTACACGACGTTTCAAATGATAATGGAATTCGAATTATCACGTTCGCGGCGTCAAAAGATCTGGTAGTGAAAAGCACTATGTTCAAGCACAAACAAATCCATAAAGCCACATGGATATCACCCGACGGCGTAACGCGTAACCAAATAGACCACTTCCTCATAGACAAAAGACACCAATCGAATATCCTTGACGTAAGATCATATAGAGGAGCAGATTGCGACTTCGATCATCTTCTAGTGATGGGCAAAATCAGGAGTCGCCTCGCAGCAATCCCACATGGACAGTCACGGGAGACGAGCAAAAAGTTCGACATTGATAAACTAAAAGACTTACGCAAAAGGGCTGAATATCAAGAGGAACTAACGAATAGATTTAGCATTCTAGAGAATGGGAGCAGTGAGGAAGAGGAAGCCAATAGTGTGGACACTAAGCGGACATCGTTCAGAGACCCAATCAAACAAACAGCCCAAAAGGTATTAGGATTAAAGAAAACAATTAAGTCCAAAGCTTGGTTGATGAAGTCACAATACGCGACAATTCGGAAAGAGACACCGAGACTTTTCAAACGCAAAAAACCCTAATGGGAGAAGACTAGGATCGAATAAATCCTAGAAAATGCCAGAGCAAAGAACATCAGAGATATGTATGCCGGCATAAATTCAATTAGAAATGGCTACCAAGGGAGAGCCAAAATAATTCGAGACACAAACGGCTGTCGCACAAAAGCTAACAATATCGTGACAAGGTGGAAGCAGTACTTTGAAAACCTGCTCAATATGCGCACCCATCAACCACAAATAAACGCAGCAGACGTACATACGCATCGTTATAGAACAATCGGCATGAGTATGGTTATATTACGCGATAGAAGATTGGATTTCAACAGTCCAACCACAAATAAACGCACCGGATGTACATACAACCTTGCCTCAGATTCAGGGGCATACTTCAACGAAGTTGTACGAGCAATAAATCTATTGAAAAACAACATAGCCTCCGGAGCCGACTCCATACCGGCAGAGTTTGTGAAGACAGGAGAGGCAACCGCACGAAGGAGAGACAACCGCTCGAAAGATCCAGCAGCTCATCAAAACAATATGGGATAAGGATGTCACTCCGGAAGAATGGAAAACCTCAATATTCGTCCCCATTTTCAAAAATGCGACAGATCTGACCACATACCAAATATTAACAAATACCATACTGGCGAGAATCACACCGTACGCAGAACAAATACTGGGAGACTGCCAATGCGGATTCCGTAGGAACCTAACCAAATATTCACAATAGGGTAACTGCTGAAAAAGAAGTGGGAATATGGAGAGGCCGTACACCAACTCAGTCGCAAGGCAAAAACTCGATCATATTGTAGTGGAGCTGGCAAACCCCACAAAAAATGCCGCCCTCATTCAAATTTGCATGAACGAAAACAAAGGGCGAGTTAGAATATAAAACCACCTCTCAGAACCATTTGCAATCCGGGCCGGACTAAAACAGCGAGATGGCCTATCATTGTGTCTTGTTAACCTTGTGCTCGAGTATGTCATCAGGAAGGTACAAGACAACAACATGGCCGGATCATCTCTGAACGGACTCACATACGTGCTCGCATATGCGGACGACATTGGCAGTTTGGGCAATAATCTGAAAACTGTGAAATCATCATGCAAGCGGCAGAAGAGGTGGGCCTAGAAATAAATGAAGACAAAACAAAATACATGATTGCGGGGAGAGGAACACATATAAGCGTCAGAGGTAAGATATTTGAAAACCCTGAAGAATTTAAATATCTGGGGACGATATTGACGGCCAGTAACGAAATGTCAAAGGAAATTAATAAAAGACCACACTCTGGCAACGCTAGTTGTTACGCAGTCACGAAACTGCTGAAATCCAAACTGCTATCACTTGGCATAAATCTCCGTGTCTATAGAACCATAATCATGCCGATTGTTCCATATGGATGCGAAACATCGGCTCTCACAAAACGAGAAGAAAACTAATTCCGCGTATTCAAGAATAAAGTTTTAAGGAGTATCTTTGAAGATAAATATGACGAGGAGGCAGGACAATGGAGGAAACTTGACAACCACGAATTGGAAGAGCTATACCGCAAACCTACAATTGGTAGGATAATCAGGTCGCGAAGATTAGGATGGGCCGGACCCGTGGCGCGAATGGGCAACGATAGGACCGTGCATAGAATTCTTGACGGTAAGCCAACGGGAAAGAGACCGAGAGGACAGCCGCGACGCAGATGGGAGGACAATGTTAAGTTTGACCTTAAGGAGATCAGATCGGCTGGTCAAGCGTGGAAGGAGACTGCACAGGACAGGGAACGTTGAAGGAGTCGGGTCGGTGATGTCATGAACTTCCGGGTTCCTGCAGGCCAATTAATAGTAGTAAGCACCAAATTAACAAAACCTTTATTTTAAAAAAAAATGCATCTGTAAAGTTATGAGTTATCTTGCACATGTGTTTCAAAAACATAGTTGTGAGAGAAATCCATTTAAAGAACCGAATACTGTACAGTCTGCTCGGGCATAAGTACTTTTCGAGCTCATTTTGACGCGCTATCTATTCTATTTATTGGCCTATAGGAATCGGGAAGGTGTTGACCTCAACGACTCGGCTGCGCCATCGTTCCCTATCCTGTGAACTCTCTATTCTATTTATTGGCCTATAGGGACCACCGGGAAGTTGATGACCTCACCGACTCGGCTGCGCCATCGTTCCCTGTCGTCTGCGCTCTCCTTCCACCCTTGAACATCTGATTCGATTTGCTCAAGGTCAAACTTAACATTGTCCTCCCATCTCCGTCGCGGATGTCCGTCAGTCTCTTTCCCGTTGGAATTCTAACCACTGTCCCATCGTTGCCCATGGTCGCCACATATTGGCCCGTCTTAATCTTCATTTTGACCTGCTAAAATACTAATTCAATCTTGGGGCTTTGAGAGCATATTCTACGAGTGGTATACTATCGATTAAGAAAAGAAAAATCAATTCATGAACCCGCTACACCAGGATACCCCCTTAAAACAAATGGGGTCATTTAGTATAGCACCTTAATATTTTATGGTGGGGCTAGATTCGATTATGTATCTGCTTACTTATAAGCTAATTTGTTCAACATTTTTGCGGTTGTATTCAGTACAACTTCTGTTTTACTCTCTGCTAGTTTCAATTCGTGAGCCAATCACGGATTGTCTTTATCGCCTAGTTCGAATTTTTACAGGTTCCTTGGAACGTTTATGCTGTTGTAATAATTGCCAAATATTTCGCATAGCCCGTGATCTTTCGTCCTAGTGGTTTATTGGGATTTAGTGTCCCGTCTTACGTCACATTCCATAGGAGTGGTCCCTGTGGTACTCCTCACTGTACGGGGTGTTTCTTTAGGCCACTCTTCGATTTATATATTAAGCAACACCGGTTTGATTGAATTTTGTTCACTCATCAATCATTATGTTGATTCCCAAGAATATTTTCCGCAGTTATTCATATCGCTATCAGCTGCCCCATTGCGCCTCAAGTCTGCACTATTATTTACAAATATATTCCATTTTATTTCCCTACTTTGAATACTATTACTATATGTGAACAGTATGCGTCCACTCCATATGTTGCCCGTTGCCAAGGAGTCATATGTATCGATTATTTGGCTCTTATAGGCCATAAATGAAACAGCCAGAAGAAATGTATCCTTTAATAAAAGACTTCCTTCGCTACGGACTTTGCATTTTGTACACTTCTCCGGATAAAAACATAAATAACTGATAAAAGTTGGACTCATTCAACCCCCAATAGGGGTGTAAATTCTCTTTTATAATGAATTTTATACCGGGAGGGGGCGAATGGCACTTATTCAACCACAGCAGTCTTCATTGGCTTGTCGAACATGATAGTGTCAAAAGTCAAGTGCTCTTAACATACGAGCCAACCTCTCTATTAAGGCGGTCCATATTTTACACGATTTAATATCTACTATAGAGTCTCGTTAAGGAAAATTCTTTACGTGAAATGGCTTACGTAGAAAGAATTTATTGTCAGTTTGTGTAGAGATGTCGGGTTGATTACGTGTTTCAGTACCAATCTTTATTTAGATGGGGTGGCAGTTGTTGGGTTGTTTTATTAAAGAGATCCTTAAATAAAACAATTTGCTTAACAACAGGAAAATTTTATACACAGTGAAAGCTAAATAAAATATTAAGATTAATAATCCGTAAGAAACAGCTCTTTGCTACAACTTTTTTTTACTGTCTACAGGAAAATCGTGCAATGCGCTCGTGTAGCCTGGGATTTTGAAAGCTGCCAACATCTAGTGGCCAATTTGCTTACCTACGAAACAGAGTGTCATACGGCGTTATTCTTATAATCATGTTCTGAATGGGCCCTTTTGCTGGGTGAGGGGTTTGTCGGGGTTTTTGGACTTGCGCGGGGAATTGTGGAATCACCACGGGAGTATTAGACATCAAGCACTCAAACACTGTCTGTACCCCGACAATACCACCTCTAGACGCCCCCTTTTAGCTAAAATTACTAACAAGAGAGAACTCCACAAAGAGGGCAATTCAAATGTATTAAGTCTTGTATTAGCCTCAATAACAAACAAGACCAGCATTCATTCGAAACCAAGCGCATTGTATATGCCAGTAGAAATCGAGCTAAGAGACAGTGGGACACACCACCATAAAGGAAATATCCTTTTAATTAGGAGAATAAATCAATCACTTGAATGGGGCACAAGAAAGAGGTTTATAAAATGCTCCTTTATAATAGAGATTTGCCAGTAAAGAACAACAGACTAATTCTATAGGCAAGTGACTTTTACGTTAGGTATAAAATACCGTCAGACCTTGTTTATCTAAAATTAGCAATCAAGGTGAATAATGTGATGAATAGGTTTCACGATGAACGTGAACATCAAATAACGAAGGGAAAGTAATGCATTCGGCTGGCTATAATGAGATTCGCACTCTAGCTTAATTAGTTTTTTTCCGTTGTCAGTTAATGAATCATAAACCCAGTTTTCGCATATTTCAGTTCCAAAAAAATAGATTAAGGTTCACATAATTACGGTAAATCCTGCTACATTGTTATTAACAGCCAGTACCTGCCATAACCGGGTGAAGTTATTTAAAATCAGAAATGCAGTTTCCGGTATACGTCGGGTGGCGAGTGTTGCCCACTGGTATTGGTCTCTGTTTTTCAAATGTAGTTGAGACAATGTTATCTTTTCATCGTGTAACATTGTAGTTTACCACCATACTCAAAACTGGGACAGAAAGGTTGATGATATACCTTTCATTATGTTGTCTTTGCAGCCCGTTAAAGCGGTAAAGTTTATTATAGTAGATTTTCATTCTTTTGTTGCACATTTGCCATAAAAACTATTACTATTGCTATTTGGTCCTTGAGTGCAACAGCCTGTGAGATGCTACAAAGCTATAATCTGAAAATAGACTACAAGGTACACTTTTGAGGCATCCTTACTTATTCTTCGTCCAATGTCCATCATTAATTTCTAGAGAGTGTTTTCACCGATTTCTTGAATTTTACTACTTTGAGTATGTAATATGAGACTAACGGACGCCTGTGTAATCAAATAAGGCAAAAGATAGGTATCATGAGAGGTACCCCCCCCCCCCCCCCCCCCACCACTCGGCTTTTCGACAATACATTTGCATGAAAGTGGCATCTGGTCCCCTACGCAGCGAATGCACAAAAAAGAAGTTTTTTGGGCCCTAAACGGCTGCACAACCCAACCTAACCATTTACTACCAGAATGTCAAAGGGCTACGGTCCAAATCCCATTCGATCTTACAAAATACTCACTCCTTTCCCTTTGATATATACGCACTGACCAAAATTAACCTCACCCCCAGTATCAATAGCCTGGAACTGCCCCCCCCTCCTTCACAGTTTTTCGGGACGACGAGGTCCATCATCCCCCCGCCGAGGCGTATTGCTTGCCATCCAAAACGGACTTACATCTTCTCTTATCACCATCTCTTCTTCTCCCAACCTCGACTATGCCGCAATACAAATTGAACATATTACGTGTACAACTTTGCTTCCGCCGTTTTTTTTTCCGAAATTCGAGGCTTTATTGTAAATACTAATACAAGTCCCTCCATTTAAATCTAGTGACAATTTATTTTAATGTAAAATAAAAGAAAATTATATTAACAAGTAAAGAAAAAAAAACCAACTATTAGGTGTACAACTTTGCTTCCGCCGTTTTTTCCGAAATTCGAGGCTTTATTGTAAATACTAATACAAGTCCCCCCATTTAAATCTAGTGATAATTTATTTTAATGTAAAATAAAAGAAAATTATATTAACAAGTAAAGAAAGAAAAAAACGAACTATTCGGTGTACAACTTTGCTTCCGCCGTTTTTTCCGAAATTCGAGGCTTTATTGTAAAAAAAATCGCCGTTCTTGAAGCGTTGAAACCGCTCTCGGCACGTTCTTTCACTAATAGCCCGCAAATGACGAGAATTTGGCTCGTAAGCTGACATGTTTAATCGAGAATAACTTTATGATGCAGACACAAATCGACTAATATTTCGATGGCGTTATGTTTACAAATACCTAAGCTTATTGTATGACATCTATGATCTATTTATTTCAACTACCACTTACCGCTACAGCCATCTATTGCAAAACGGCGGAAGCAAAGCTGTACACCTATTAGCTCAAAGTCCGTGTACATCATATGCTTTTACATACCGCCATCGCAAGCTATAGAGTCATACGAACTCACTATTGCTGCAATCGACCGCATAACTGAGCCAAGTTCTTCCCAAGATGACATTGTAGTCCTTGGCGATTTTAATCTCCCCCATCTCTAATGGACGCTGTCTGACGACTACTCCCACTACATCTCACACCGCACTACTACTAAGGAATGTCTCTTTATAGACAGCCTCATTGACTCTAGCCTTTGCCAAGTAAGCAATGTCCAAAACCATCTGGGCAGTAAACTTGACTTGTGTTCACGACAGACCCCTTTAATTCCTCAGTCGTCCCTAGTCCGCACACCCTCTCAACTATTGATAACCTCCACCCCCCGCTTATCGTATCCTTATACCACGACTACTCAACTCACAGCACATCTCCCCCCTATCAATTTTTCTTTCAACTTCCGAAAAGCCAATTTCTGCCTCATAAATGAGTACCTCAGCAATATCACACTCCGCGTAAATGATATAAGTGTAGAGGATGCTACAGCCTCACTCTATCCACAACGCCATATCCCTATATGTCCCATACTCGCGACACAGGTTATCATTCTCATCGCCCCCACACTTTCCTAAACACGCCTTCTCCCCTTGACTATTCCAACTATCTGGGTTACTTTTACCAATTCACCGAGCTTTACAGCTGCCTCTACCACAATTACCTTGCCAAAGCTCAATTCAACCTGATCAACGACCCCAAATCTTTCTTTCACTTCATCAACCACAAACGGAAATCGGATGCCTATCCCACCTCTCTTTTCTACGGCTCAACTACTACAACGGACTCCCAAACCATATCCAATCTTTTCGCGTCCTTCACGGACGACTCGTTCGAGCCTAACCCCTCCTACTTTACTGGCATGTCTGAATTCTCCCTCAGCCCTCTCATCCCTCTACACATTCAACAACACCAAGTCATAAAAAAACTTGAAGAACTGGAAGACGATTGATTTCAGTCCCGGCCCAAACGGACTCCCTGCTATCCTCTTAAAAAAAGGTCCTCTTCTCTCTCTCTCCCGCTCGCGTTAATCTTCAATCTATCCCTTGCTCAAGGTCTATTCCCTGACTTTTGGAAATCCTCTTACATAACCGCCATACATAAAAAGGTAAAAAAAGCTATATATCCAATTATCGTCCCATTGCCAAGCTTTCGCATATTCCCAAACTGTTCGAAGGCCTTCTATATGAGGCATTATGTTTTCGCTGCGCACCCATCATCTCTCCGAACCAGCATGGCTTCCTCTCAGGCAGGTCCATGACTACTAGTCTTATCGAATTCACATCCCACACACTCCTTGCCCTAAAAAACGGCAATGAGGTCGATGTAGTCGCTACCAACTTTAGCAAGCCCTTCGACAAAATCTCCCATAACCTCATTCTCTTCAAGCTATCTTCCCTCGGTTTCGTACCCCTGCTGATTAAGTGGGTCTCATCCTATCTCAGTTATCGAACCTGCCGCGTGAGTTTTAGATCCACCCTCTCCAATCCTTTTTTCCCAACCTCATGTGTCCCCCAGGGCAGTCATCTCGGTCCTCTCCTCTTTATCCTTACCATAAACTACATAGGCTCTTGAATTAATCACTCCTTCATCTCGCTTTACCCGGATGATTCCAAAATTTTCAAGACAATCCGCTCGCCCCTGGACTCCTCACTTCTCCAATCGGATCTTGACAGCTTCTGGACTTGGTGCCAAAATAATTGCCTAGAAATGAATATCGCCACATGTCACACAATTACCTTCTCTCAGAAGAGTTCCCGCACTCACCCACGCTCCTATCTCTTACTGAACCAAACGATAACATTGGTTGAATTGATTCGCGATCTGGGCGTCCTATGCGACAGGGGGCTCAAATTTACCGCGCATATTGATTACATAATCCTCAAGGCCAACACCGCCCTTGGGTTTGTCAAACGCTGGTCGAAGGAATTCTTTAACCACTATGTCACCCGATCACTCTACACAACTTTTTTCCGGCCACTACTCGAATACGCTAGTCAGGTCTGGTCCCCGTATCAAGTGACTCACATTCGCAGGATTGAGGGTGATCAACGTCGTTTCTTGCGCTTTGCTCCCGCGGACTAAACTGGGAAAATCCGCTGATTCTACCACCATACACAAGCCAGTTCCCTCTAATCGATCTAAATACACTTGAAGAGCGCAGAATCCATGCCGACATCATCTTTGTCCATCCCGTTCTGTCTGGCTCAATCAATTGCCCAAGCTTGCTCTCCACTTTAACATTTTACACAAACCCCCGTAACGTACGTAACCCTCGACTGTTTTACGTGCCCGCTCATCACACTTCTTACGGCGCTAATGAACTCATCTCGCGTATGCTACGACAGGCCAACTCTTTCCCCTCTACCCTGCAATCCTCTCCTCACCCCGTGTGTCGTTTTTTAGTCTCGCATTTTAAAAATCATTGTTTATTGGTACAAAATGTTTGTATGCTGATGGGAATTCTGTATAGCTTGGCTTGGTTTATGTCGTGACGATTGCACAGGTCTTGAAATGATGTCCGGGCGGAGTACAAAGAGTATTTTGTCGCCCGGAAATTATTTTTCGTTTACTTAAATGAGATTTTTTGAAATAAAAAAGTTACAAGAGTTACATACATCAAAAAGGTGCATCCTTGACAGCGTGACCCAATTAAAGAGTAGTGAGGTGCCCATTGGGGCTCCTCGATAGTATAGTGGTTAGTATACCCGCCTGTCACCCGGGAGACCGGGGTTCGATTCCCCGTCGGGGAGCCCCTGGCGCAAGACTAATGACCTTGCCCAGACAAAATAAATCATTATGGAAAATTTAACAAGCCTCAGGACTTGCTAAATAAGGCCAAGACCGGTTCCCGCTTGTAGTGCCGATGATGATGATGATGATGATGATGATGAGGTGCCCGTTGAAACCTCCACACACAAGATACACTCAAAGAGCAAAAGTAAAACGAATAATCTATCTCAGTATATATATATATAGTTTTACTTTATTTACAGAATGCCAGTTTTCAAACTTCTGTATATAGATGGGAACGTTCATTTGACTTCGTGCGGCCACAGCGAGCGCACCGTATAGACATAGGTAACATTACCGCCTCAATGGCAAAGTTGGTAAGGTGGTTGTGTCTTGCGTTTGATTGTGGAAACCTAGGTTCAACTGACGCTTTTGTGGAGTTCGGCACAGCTACTGATTTGTAGATAGAGTCCCAAAGTCCAGCCGCCCGGTGAACTACCACCCCATTAAGCTATAGGCTTCGTGAAATGGTTGGGATAAATCCTTGTCCATCTTTCGGAGCTTGGCTGATGGACCCGGTCGAGACAAAGTAGTATCTCAGGGCGCTGACTCGGCGCTGGAGGTTCACCTTTCCTGGGGGAAGAAAAAAAATGTTTTTCAATAATATAGAAACATATATAAAACCTATATATATTATAATAATTATAATAATATTATAAAACTTTTTCCGAACGACAGAAAACTCTTACTCCGCATGGAGATCAAAAATTTCTTACGGACGACAGAATACTTTTCGAACGCATGCGCACCGTGGTTTAGTTCCTTCAATTCTAGTACAGAATGATGGGTCCTTACGAAAAACATTAGACGAGACCCTTGGAAGCGACAAAAGTAAATGTTCTGATGAGAGTTCAGAAAAGGCGCGGGAATGAACCTCTCGCCGCATTATTCTTGATTAATTGCGGTCCGGAATGCGAAATTCACACGCACAAGTTAGTGGTCTAATAAACTGTTTCTCCTGACTTATCTTTGGAACAAAAACTCGGCTGTAAAACATACCCACACAACCATCATCATCATCATCATCATCGGCACTACAACGGGGATCCGGTCTTGGCCTTATTTAGCAAGTCTCTCCACCGGTATCCGGTCCTTATCTGAGACTTGTTAAATTGTCCATAATAATTTGTTTTTTCGGTCAAGGTTATTAGTTTGGCGCTAATCCCTCTCGGGATGTCGCTGCATACATTGGTTCACTACTTGGCGAATGCCAAAGTAGCTATCCAGGGGTGTCACGTGGAGACTGCATGTCAAGAATCGTCTTAGCCTTCGCCGGGTTGAAAGCAATGAGTGTCTTTGCCCTGCATACCCACTAATCGGCCGATCACTCGAAAAAGAGGAAACAAGCATACTGTCTTCCGCAAACTGAACACTCTGTTATCCATTGACTCCAACAAATCATTTATGTAAAGCAAAAATAAGGTTAGACCCAAAATAGGACCTCGAGAAACCCCGGAATTAACAGGATACAGATCCGAACACCCGCCCTCTACAACAACCCGAATTGATCGATTTTCGAACAAGCTCTTCGTCCAGTCGCAAAGATGCTGGGAAAGTTCGTATCACCACTTTCATTGCTGAACAATGCACCATGCCAGACGGGATCAAAATTCTTGAAGATATTCAATGCGACCACTCTTGACTCACCATGCCCTTCAATCGGAGATGTCCATATATCGCTTCTAACGGTCAAAAGATCTCCCGTGCATCGCCTGCCACGGAATCCATATTGACGATCATTCGGAAATCCGATGGACTCTAAATACTTAATTAACTTCCATCACCTTAGATAACATAGACAGTAATGCTATCGGTCGGTAATTTTATGGGAGACACTTTTTGCCCCTCTTTGGAATTCGCTGAACTGGAGCCATCTTCGAGCAGGTAGGAAATGTCCGCCGTGCATAAGATAAGCGGAAGAGCCTGGAAATAACCGACGACTGTTCTGGAGCACAGCTCCTAAAGACTATAGCTGGTACTCCATCCGGGCCGGTTGCCTTCCTACAGTCCAGTCCACGTAGAATGCGTTGAAAACTGTGCGGGCGAAACCTCACATACTGCATCGAAGACCGTACCGGGGCTATCACAGGTGGCTCCAAAAGACTGGCATCGAGGTTTGAATTCGCGGAAAATAAATTCAGGAAAACATTATCTTAATGTTTTGAATTTGTGATAGTATCCCACTGCGCGTCACTAACGGGAGAAAACAGGAAGAAGCGAATTTACTGCTGATAGCAGTCCAGTTGGGCACTGGAGGTGTTTATTGGTCACTCTGTCGCTGTAAGCATTCTTCGCGGTATCAACCGCCTGGTTGCACGCGTTTCTGATTCTTACAAAATTCCTTCTTTTAATCTCAGTGGGATTGGAGCTCCATTGATTAAAAGCTCTATTTATGCCGCTATAATCTGCTCGCAGTTTTTATCAAACCAAGGTTTATCATATGACGTTCCTTTGATGGAATGTGAAATGTAAATGTCCATACCTAGAAGAATAATCTCCGGGACCGACTTCACGCCCACCTCCGACCACGGAAAGCATGTGAAGAAATCTCTCAAATCATCCCAGGTAGCAGCCCCATACATCCACACATGGCCCAGCTACTTAGGTCCGTTGTTCGTTCGACACCAAGCAGTGATCTGAGTTTCCCAGTGGCGCAACAACTTCCACGGTATAAATCCTCGCGTCCGATGTCAAAAACAGATCCAGGGTGTTCACATCATCACCGGGGGTATCTGGCACTCGCGTGCGTTCCTCCACGAGTTGAGTCAAATTACGACTAACAGCGAACATCTCTGCCAGCCTCCCAGCCTCGTCGGTGGTGTTAGAATGCACCAACCAGCCGGAGTTGTGTACATTAAAATCGCCAAAGAACACAATTTCAAAAGCCGAGTGGTGATCTTTATCCAGTCGACGGCACGTGAAAGATATTCCAAAAATGTCGCCGGTCGATCGTCATTTGGGTACCAGTGAAGAGAGCAAAGAAATGTAACAGAAATCCTCAGTACGACCTTCAGCCACATAATGTCCATGTTTTTGGGTTTCAACGCCTCTATCCTCTGGCCAGCCAGATCGGACCGCACGAACACGCAGACTCCGCCCTTAAAACGGAATCTCGTAGGTAAGTCGTGTCCTGAGCAATGATGATACGTCGAATCAGTTGAAGCATCAACCTGAATCTCAGTTAAGGCAATGATATCAGGTTTCGTTGTTTGTAAATATTAGTGAATGGCCTTTACATTCATATTGGTGAAACCGATGCCCCTGATGTTACAAAATGCCGTCACCAGTCGAGCGTGAGCAGAGCCTCGAAAGCGACTCCGGTTATGTTATGACGCACCTCTTAAAGTTCGGTTATTTATCATAATATCTAGATGATGTTCCCCCTGACATAGTCCTGTGGCGGTTCCGCCAAACCCCACTGTCTACTTACCCGAAGAACCCCCATAACTACAACCCAATTTTCATAGTTTTCCGCTAAAGCAATCGCATTAGCACCTGTAAATGCTTCACGCATCAAGTTTCCCTAATGTATTTATCTAAAAGCTCCTGGAAGAGAATTCTTACCTTCATGCATTAAATTGCATTCAAATTCCCTACAAGAATTCTGTCCAAAGTTATCATAAATCCCAAGCCCTATTCGGCACCTTCGGTTGCCAGGCAAATCCCAATCTTACCATAGGCATTTGCCCTAGTCGAATTCCTGAAAACGAAACAATTTGGTTTACATATAATGTAACCATCATAATCAGGGAAAATAAACATTACGTCTCCTATTCCCAGCTTCATCATATATACAACAAATTCTTGTACATACACATTGGCTGGCGACCTTTTCTCCCTACGATAAACAATCCAACGCAGCTGCACACAATTAGCGGAAACGACGCTGAAACCAAATCCTATAGCATAGGCAACTGCAAATAGGAATTGTATACTTACCCTTGGCAGCGATGCCATAAACACCATTCCTCACCAAATAAACTAAAACCAATTAGCACCATGTTTATGAGGCATTGCGGCTATCAATACAGCTGCAATGCACATCACAGACAATGATCTACACGATCTCCTTGTCTTCCACCATATTTCTGGATCCGCTTCTCATGACGTAGTGGCATGAGCAAACAGAAACCCATTAGTAACCAATGAGATACGGCTTGTTTACTTAGCCGAACTCACATCTCATTGATACACATTATTCCCTTTCTTTGTTTTCAGATTCGTTCTCATGGCTTTGTACCATGAAAGAACCAATATTCACACATACATGTGTACCACTACGATCTTCTCTCTGAGATGTGGTTACCCACCCCCAAAGATAGGGTGGATAGAAAAAAAAATTAGAGAGCCAGTATCGGAGCCGAATTTCCTTTGCCAGCGAATTGATATCGAGGAGTTCGATTGCAACCGCCCAACCGGTCGGTTCACCTCCAGTTCTCCGTAGCGCTGCGGAGACGCGTTTACACTCCGGAGTCGTGTTTGTTGATTTCCTTTGTTATAAAGTGTCTGAATCGGTCTAGTGAATAACGAACAATAGTTTAAAGTAAATGTGAAGATTTCTTGTTACTTAAAATTGAAATATTAACAACGACATAGACACTTGAAGTCGCGAGAGAATCAACCTCAAGCGAAGGTAAATTAGAATACGCTGCTCAATTAAATTAAGGAACAATATAATCCGAAATTTCTTACCCGCTAAAGGTGTGTGTAATAAGTTTAGACTAAATACGAACGTTTCCAATTAAAATCCCACAATAAATATAATAAATACAATAACCGAGAGTTTTATTTCTATTATCAAGGAGCCTAGAAGTTTAGATGTGAACAATTTATAGGCTTAACACGGTGAGTTTCGAGAACCAGTGCCTGAGTGTTTTGTTGCAAATAATCGTATAACTATATGAACTTGCTGGAGGAAGGAAGTGAATCAGCGCCGTACGCCGGTGCACCATACTTCTTACCCACAGTCCCCCCGGTAGATCCGAATGGGAAACTAATTTACCTCCGGAGTCCTTTATCTCAGAAGGTACCATCATGACATATCTCCGTGTCAGTCCCGGCGATCAGCCATACATTCGAAGGATAATCGAAAATTTCTCCCGACGATATCACGGAATGTACAGAGAGACTGGGTGGTGGCTCACCCTGGAACCGACTATCACCTAAACCAACCTTTTCTCGAACCGGCCCAACAGCCAAGCTCCGGAAGGTGGCCAGGGATTTCTCCCGACCATCTCGAGCCTATAGCTTGACGAGGTTGGCATTTCACTGTGCGACAGGGCGTTGGCACCCCGCCTACCACTCGACCTTTAGTCGCCTCTTACGTCAAGCCGGTCTAGCTGTGAGTATATTCCAACGCCCTACTCACAAGGGTAGTAATACTGTAAACCTAAATAAAATTGTATTGTAATTGCCCAGGGGGTGCTACATGGAATCAGTACCTTTTGAATATCTAGACTGATCTCATTCATACCCAAGACTTGACCTTTCCCGTTCGTTTAGGTAACATCGCCTTTAAACATTCCTGCGCTCTAGGTATATGTAAACACTTTTACTCGAACACACTCCCTATCGAATCCCTGCCTGGAAATCGTCCTTTATGAGTTCATGCATTCTTTTCAATAATGATAGGGATCTTAAATAAACACCACTCCAGACCGATTTTATGAATGTAAACAAAGACAAAGGATTTTGAATACAAAGAAGATGTAAAAATAAACTTTGTACTAGAGTCAATTTAGAGGTAAATCTAAAGGAACCAGTCGTTTCTTTTCGAGTAATATAACGCACGAGTTATGGTTTTATGTACTCATCGACATCAGAATCGTGACACCAAAGGAAACGGCGAGCAAATCTTCCCTTTTTTCTTTTTTTTAGTTTTCTCTTTTTGTTGTTTTCACCAAAACTCAAAAAATCAATACTCAATGTCACTCATTAGTTTTCATCCACTTTTATTTTTCCTTTTTCTCCATTTAATTACAATATCTCTTCTAATTCCTTTCGAGGTTTTTCTTCTTTCTTTGCTTCTTAGTTCTACCTTAGAAATTTAACAAAACTGTTCTTCACATTGAATACTTTCTTAACACAATTTGTTAACGTCTCATTTTATATTTTACAATTTCGTCCAAGCGGAGGTTCGTTAAACACTTTATTTGTTTTTCCGTTTAATATTATCCACTAACTGCTTCTTTTAATCTATTTCTTAGTTCTCTCCAGGTGGAGGTTCGTATAACACTTTATCTGTCTGTCTAGTTAATTTCCTTTACAAACTGTTTCTCTCACATTACTTTACAATTTATCTTTATTAGCTTAAATGAACCCGGAATTGCACAGACATTCTCGCGACACACCCTTGTTTCTTTTACTCTCTACACATCCGCCTCGTAACAGATTCACTACCAGACTCCTCGACCAACAACAGACTGCTTCCTAACTTGCTCTCACCTCTTCTCCACACCTCGGGGTCAACACCTCCCGATTACGATAATGCAATTTCATTTCGCAATGACCCAATTTCCGATTTTCGATTTCAATTCGCAATTGCTTTGTACTGTGGTGTCAACCAATATTTCTTCATCGATTTGCAGCACAGTTCATCATCCGCAATTGCGAATTAACCCAATTAACTCTTTTGTAATTATATTTTGCATTTTGTCATTAGTGCCGAATTCGAATCGATTTGTTAGTCGTTCCGGAATATGCAAATAATTGTTTTTGTGCGATTTGTCAATTGCTCTAAAATATGCAATTATTTGCATTACCGTTCTGGGGGTCATCCGAGTTTAGAATCGGGTGGCGTTTTTCTGTTTGTGTGTATCAATGCCCTCATGCAAGCCATCTTTGTCTATGATGTCACTGACACACTTAACACGCACTTGCGTTTTATCGTCAGTCTGCTCCGCTGAGTCAGTATAAAAGTTGAGGTGGTGTCTCGCTAAAAAACCGGACCAAATCTTGGGCAAGAAGACACCGCTGCTCATACTGTTCCTACAGTAAATAATTTTAGTGGAGCGTGTCGGATTTACCTGCTTTTATGTAAAGTAAAAAAGGAGGCACAGATAAATGATGACGATAAATGAAACGACGATACCGAAGGAACGAGAATACGATGCATGTTCTAAGGGTTTGTGTGACTACGGTTTTGCGCGAAAAAATTGGATGAGGACTTGAGCGAATACAAGGCTTGCCTCTTATGTTTCGGGATTTGGCAACCATAGTGTTGCAATCCGGCAATTGACAGCTCTGTCGTAAAGTTGGACATTTTTGAGGTTATACGCACTCAGAACGTTTTGACATACGAGCGCTATTTGTGTTGTTTACAGTAACTTAAAAGATTCATCTCGGCCCAAAAATGGAATTAAATCGTCAACATTTTCGTGCGATTATTTTTTACACCTTTCGGCGGGGATTAACTCAGCAACAGTGCATGGATGAACTTAATTCAATTTTTGGCGATGAAGCTCCATCAAGGATGAGTGTTTATCGATGGTATGGTGAATTCAATCGTAGTCGTAGTTCACTCCAAGATGAATTTCGTGAAGGGCGTCCAAAATCAGTTGTTCATCCGAAAACCGGTGATGCTGTGCGCGAACTGATATTGGAAGATTGTCATGTGACCTATCGTGAGATTGAGACAACCTTAGGCGTTAGTGGGACCAGCATACATTCAATATTGCATAAACATTTGACTGTCAAAAAAATGTGTTCGCGTTGGATCCCACACAATTTGTCAATCACCCAAAAAAAGGCTCGTGTCAATTGGTCGAAAGAAATGCTGTAAAAATACGGTCGCGGTGCTTCGAAACACGTCTATGACATCGTGACAGGTGATGAATCGTGGATTTACGCGTATGAGCCCGAAAGTAAACAGCAGTCGACTGTCTGGGTGTTTCAAGATGAGCCAAATCCAACAAAAGTTGTTCGCGCACGAAGCACTTCCAAGCAAATGGTCGCCTGTTTTTTCGGAAAAACTGGACATGTCGCAACCGTACCACTAGAACAACGCAGAACAGTCAATTCTGAGTGGTACACAACCATTTGTTTGCCAGTTGTCTTCCAAGAAATCAGGAAAACCAACCGCCGAAGACGGATCACTCTTCACCACGACAATGCGAGCTCTCACACATCGGCTGCGACAACTGCATTTTTGAGCACCCAAAACATCGATTTGATGGGTCATCCACCGTATAGTCCTGACTTGGCACCGAATGACTTCTTTTTATTCCCGTACGTAAAAAACAAACTGAGAGGTCAACGTTTTTCGACACCTGAAGAAGCGGTTGCTGCATTCAGAATGCATGTGTTGGAGATACCTCAATCAGAGTGGCAAAAGTGCTTCGACAATTGGTTCAAACGCATGCAAAAGTGTATAGATCTTCATGGGGAATATTTTGAAAAACAATAAAGTGATTTTCGATGATCAATATTTGTTTTTGTTCTCTAATCCCGAAATATAAAAGGCAACCCTCGGACCATAAAACCTGTGACGACTGAAGCATTCGTGATAAATTGGTAATGAGAGATTTGTTCGCCGTAGATTGTGCATGGATCTACTCATAGAAGGAGAGAACGGGAACAGACCTAAAATTCTGGAGTTCTGCTTTTAAATAGAGGTTTGACCTACTCGAGATCATCTAAAGACGAAAAACCAGGGTAATTAAGAACACAATACTAGATTAACATCAGTGCTACAGTTACTTTCGGAACGAAGGCGCGTAACAAACCCTTACCTACAAGTGACTGCAGCTCACTGGGCGATTTGTAATGCATCTTTGAATGGCATATCTCTATACAAATATTCAAAGCATTACGAATGTTTCCAGAGCTCTACCATTTGCAACAATATAAAAATAACTCCAACAGATATATACTAGCATTTCAGGACTATGTCTCCTCATTCCTTAAAGATAAAAAACATGTCACATGCTTATATCCGCTTATATCTCTGTCTAGAAAATATTACCTTTCTATAAATGCCATCTTCTCTTGGAGAAGCTTTGAATCGATCATATTTTGTAATTTTGTAATCATTTCGCATGACATGACAACTTAATTCATTCAAACAGCACGACGTTATTTGCATTGCCTTTGAAATATTTGCAAAGCGTAAATACTTTGTACTCAGCCAGATAGTTAACCTTTTCCGATATTAAATCTTTCAAGTTCATGGAATAATTCCATGCTCAACCATATGAACCGAATTTTGACTGGAAAATCTAAGAAATCAATTCTACAACGTAATTGAAATTGAACAAATTTGATAAAAAGTGCTCAGAGATTGGCAACCCCCATGAATCTCATTTTATGTTTGCCGTCGACGATATCCAGTGCTATGCTCGTATGTGTGCAATTGAAAAAAACAAACGTGAAAAAAGAAAATTAAGAGCATGATATCCTGCGGCAGCTAGGAATAAGCTGGCGTTGGTGCGATGTGACTAGGAGACGCCATCCTTGTTGCTGTTCCTGCTCTTGTAATTGAAACACGACCCAAGGGAAAACTGCTGTCTTTGCATTATACGTGACATGGCCTTCCTTTAAAATATTGATCAAAAAGAAATCTCAGTTTAGGGACTCTGTTTTTTCTACTAGAAATTGATTTTTGCACTCAAAGTATTCAAACAATAAATTCAAGCCACAGGACTTTGTGACGTTTCAGTAAGACCTACTCAAAATTAATTAATATCCTCCGCCACAAGGAGTGTGATTTAATTAAGTCTTGCCATTTGCTTTACTACAGCTCCCAACGACATCCGGCACATCACCATAGACATGAAGCCGCTAAAATAGACGCATCTATCTCCCCAAACTTAGACGTTATTCAGCGAACGCCTGCTTTCAACTGAACAACCGGGCTAAAAGTAAACACAGCAGGAGACGATAACCATCTGGCCCGGAGAGTAGACGACAGAAAATGGCCGTCCCTGTCGAGGAGGGTATCCTGAACGCCCTACGGGGCGTATTTAATGAAACGACTCGGCTGCCAAAGCCATTACTCATCAAGGTGTACGTGTCCAGCCTAAAGGATGGTGAGTACTCACGGTCACTGACCGCGATGTTGAAAATTTGTCAACGACCAATTGGTCAATGGAACTGTTACCCGTTTGAAATTGAATTTGAATTGAATTTTCATATTCAGTTCCCACTGCCTTACCCGAACATGACCGTTTTCGTTCTTTTTTTCTGTTTCTAGAATTCATGGAAGAACGCCGAATGCTCTTGGAATTAGTGGGACCTGAACTACAGTCGTTCTACGATGACCGGCAAATCGAGGTGAGAACAATGTACAGAAAATTTCGATGAGGATTGCGAAGAATGGTCCACCGCAGTGCTACGTGCGCATTGAATATCATCCTTTGGTATGCTAAACGAATTATTAATGAGAGCCATTCATCAGAAGCGTCCTTCAAGTTGTTCATCACATGTGAATCCTGATCTGAATTTTTAACAATCTTTATTTCTGTTTTTTTTTTTTTTTATATTTGGCAATTAGGTTGAAATTGTTGATATGCACTTCGGAACTGGGCCTCCTGATAATGTCTCTTTGGAACAGGATCCATATTTAATTCACGATTACGTCGACGAAATCGAAAAATGCCACAACGTGTCGAAGAGCGTGTTTTTTATTGTAAGTCAAATGGCTCACTGGAGGATTTCAGTAAATGTTGATTACCTTTCCGTTTTCCTTGACAGGCTCTCATTGGAGAGAGTGTAGGAAGGATGCTCCTACCGACGCATATCGATGAGGATATTTTTTTAGCAATTTCAAGTAACTGTCTGACAGAGGAACGAATCCTACTGAATAAATGGTATTATGTGGATGAGAGTAACACAACTCACAGCAGTAAAAACACTTGCTACAAACTTAAGGAAGACTATCGGTAAGTAGGATTACCTTGAACAAATTCAAAATATTCAGTTGGTTGAAAATTGTGCCATTAAGTCGACAGGAATTTTCTGACAAACTAACTTGTAAGAGTTCTGAAATGTCCGATGATGCGAAAGACATCAAAGAACTTTGCTAATAAAATATTGAATGGAAAAGTTTCCAGCAATGATTGAAAAAGGCACCTTTGTTCACTAAGGACACATATAGTTTCTTTTTTGAACACGTATCCTGTGGAAAAGGAATTTCGAAATCTAGAAGACTCTTGTTTACCATGCAAGATTCAAGATAGTAAGTGGAAAATATAGAGTTTAGGTAGCGACAGTGTTTTGGTTGTTTGATTGAATACCGTATTTAATAGACATACAACAAGTGGTAAGGGACCGGCGGGAGGTAGAGGGGTGGGTGGGTGTGGAGGGCGGCTGGTAGGGGGTCAATCCTCGTGACGACAACTTACCTCACAACTAAGGTGACCATACAACCAGTTTCCAACGGGACGATCTCATTTTCATCTACCAAAAATATTTTCAAGACGTAACTGTTCAAAAACTGAAATACCAATAATCGATTGCCAGCAAAAAATTATTTTTAAGTTTGCTGATTGGGCTTCTACATACAATTCTTCCATGTTAATATTTTCCAAGAAATCGAACATGCCTGTGGGGGGGTAGAAGTTGGTACCAACGTATGGCACAGGATTCACTTGTGTCCCCAAACGATGTTTCGACCAATTTATTCAAGTATCCAATAAAAACATAACGCACTATGTTGATTGTTTAATAGAATACTTTATTTAATTTTTTTATTGTTTTCCTTTTTTTCTTAACTTAATTAGGAACTTATTATTATTACTATACACTTTGGTAACCCGTTTGTGTAGGTACACAAGTACAACACTCGACAAAAATTACTTGAACGACTCCACTTGTCACAAGACGACTCTTTTCGCGATTTGCGTTAAAAGTTATAAAAACTCGCGCAGCGGCGACGTAACTGCTCACAATGATGATTCAATGGTGACTCTAGCGCGAGCGGCGGCGTAACTGGCCGTAATGGTGGTTGAGATCTGACTGATGAATTAAGGGTGAAATTCGTATTTCATTCCACACACAGGACAACCAAAAGAGACCACGCCCCTGCTCTCTCAACCTCACGCCCGTCGTGGTGTGGGTAACTTTTGTTAATAGGGAAATTGACGGACATGGAGAATGAGAGAACAGAAACATGATGTGCTGTGATCTCGGGGTAGCTTTGGTTGTGTGTGTTGGTATAAAATGCAGCTACTAACATGACCTACTGACCCAGTGGTACCGCTATGCTGTAGTCAGAGCGCATTGAACCGTGGAAAGACAGAAATGCGAGGGAGAGGAGGACCTAGCTGATGCTATTCACCTGCAAAAAGAAATCATTGATCCCAAGCGAATGGATGATCTGAGGGCAAGTCAATAGGACGCCGCTGATGCTTGGGAAATAATCAGCGTGAGAACCAGACTCTAAGACGGTGAAATATTCCAGCCATTTTGTTATGATGCAACAGCGTCGTTCGTTTAGACGTGTTGTTGCTAACCGATATTATGAGATTTCCGATGGGAATCTCATGGTTAGCAAGAATGGAATTGCCGTATGGCAAGAATGTAGCTAAACTCAATTATGCATTATCTGCATAGGATAATGAGTTTAGCTATATGTCCGTTTAACATGTTTTACAGGGGAATAACATATAAAGGAAATGGGTAGGTATGACGCGCTGAAAGCGGTCGAAATAAGGTGGAAATTGTGGTTGGAATTGTGGGTTGGTTCTCCATGTAATATAGAGAAACCCCACATGCCAAGGTCTAAGGGTTGTCTAGGTAGCATCTGCAGAAGGTCTGTGGACACAGTACAGCAAAGTCACAGTTTTCGAACCACAATTGTGCATCCAAAATTAACACAATCTTGTTTCAAACCGAAATTTCTTGAAAAGCGTCGTAAACTGAAGCTATGGTAGTAAATATAGAGGGTGATTTATTCTGAGATTATTTATTAGCCTGTAGGAACCCGGAAGTTCATGATCTCACCTACTCCACTCCGCCACAAATGTGACTTTATTTGAACAATAATTCCATGCCATTAATATTTGAATATGATTTTGGATATCTGGTCGCAGTGGATGGCGCGTACATGGCTTGATCTGGAGGTACAATTTTCGATCACTCTACGGAGTATTTCTGGTCGTATTTCGATAATAACTCGTCGAATGTTGGCTTCTAAATCGCTGACAACACTTAAATAAATGACTTCAGATATTATTATTATTATTATTTATTGGCCTGTAGGAACCCGGAAGTCCATGACCTCACCGACTTGATTCCACCAGCGTTGACTGTCCTGTGCATTCCCCCTCCACGCTTGACCATCTGATCGGATCTCCTCAATGTCAAACCTAACATTGTCCTCCAACCTCCGTCGCGGCCGTCCTATCGGTCTCTTTCCCGTTGCTCTACTGTCAAGAATTCTATGCACGGTCCTATCGTTGCCCATTCGCGCTACGTGTCCGGCCCATCTTAATCTTCGCGACTTGATTACTCTCACTATTGTAGGTTTGCCGTATAGCTCTTCTAGTTCGTGGTTATGGAGTTCCTTCCATTGTCCTGCCTCCTCGTCATATTTACCGCCAAACATACCCCTTAAAACTTTATTCTCGAATACGCGGAACTTGCTTTCTTCCCGTTTTTGTGAGAGCCCATATTTCGCATCCGTATAGAACAATCGGCATCATTATGGTTCTATAGACACGGAGCTTTATGCTACGTGATAGCAGTTTGGATTTCTGCAGTTTACTGACTGCTTGTTAACTACCGTTGCCGGAAAGCAATCTCTTGTTAAATTCATTCGACATTTCGTTACTGGCCGTCAGTATTGTTCCCAGATATTTAAACTCTTTAATTTTTTCAAATATCTTGCCCCAAAGCCTTTTCAAATTTTCCGCCCTCGGCTTCGAACTTGGATTGCTGAAATGGATTTCTTCCTATCTAAAGGATAGACTTTATTCCGTTCGGCCAACCGCTTCCTTGCCGGATCTGGGGTCCCTCATGGTAGACACCTAGGTCCTCTCCTATTTACATTTGCCACTAATGACATTGATAAGGTCATTAAGAATTCCACCTTGTCCCTATACGCTGACGATACCAAGATATCCAAGTTCACCGAGTCGCCTCTTGATTCTGCGCTGGTGCAATCAGCCCTTGATAGTTTCTCGACTTGGTGTAACAAAAATTGCTTTGTACTTAACATCGTCAAATGCCAGTCTATAAACTTTTCCCGTAAGTATATTCACTCATCCTCACGTTCCTATTCCATTTATAACCAATTTATTTCTATTCACATTCTCTGTTCTTTCTATTTGTCCCTCTTTTCACAATCACAATTTCTTTTCTTTCAGTTCATAATTACAATGTCTTTTCTAAACTAAACTTTCTAAATCTTTTTTTGTTTTATCATTTTATTTTAATTTCCAACCACACGCGTCCACTGTTGAAACCACAAGCAGGAAATCTCGTGTCGTTCTTTTTCATATCCTTTTTTGTTCCGCTTCCACGATTGTTATTTCTAGGAAACGGAATTGGCTAATAGGGGGCTGGGCTATGGTTGGTAAGAGACTATGGCTAATAGAGAGAATATGGCTATGTGCAATGTGATTGTGGTTTTTAAATAGGGGTTTTACTTTAATTAAATTATTTTACTATTGTATATGGTAATATTCTATTGTAATGGGAAAGTGATGATTTGGAGGGAAGGGAAGGATATATACACGAAGACACGAGATATTAATTATGCATAGGGGGGATGATAATAAAATGAACTTAATTACCCCCATCCCCCCTCTATTCTAGGGAGAGGGTACGCATCCCCGATGGTTTTGTCGTTCAGTTTTCTGAAATCGACAACTACTCTCCATCGGGCTTTTCCATCGGGGCCCGCTTTTTTGGGAACTACTAGGAGGGGTGAGTTCCGCGGACTTTTGCTAGGTTGAATGATCGCATTCTCTAGCATTTCCCTAATTTGCTCGTTAATTACCTCTTCTTTGCACTCAGGCAGACGGTATGGTATTTGGTTTACAGGCGCTTGGTCCTGTACCATAGACAATTCATGCGTTATCGCATTGGTATCGTCAGGTAGTCGCCTTTTAAGTGGAATATGTCATTGAACTCCTCACATATTTCCACTATCGATTGACACTCCTGAGGACTTAGGTTTTTCCTAAAGTGGAATTCCTCATGCAATTGGGTCAATCTCGAATCTTTTATTGATTCGTTAGGCAACTCACCTTCCGAGGAGAGGTGTCTTATAAACTGGAGGTTTTCTACCTCCGAAGGGTTTATCTCGGATACGCGATGACTTGCTTTATTGTTTAAGTTAACTCTCGCTGACGTATTGACTCGCTTACTGGTCAGTATGTTCTCCCGGTTTTCAAAAGGAAAGAAGGCATAGTCCTTTGTTGGAAGTGATTCCACCATTATCCGGTCAATGGTCTGGGGGTTATCTATGATACTGAGTGCCTCTATTTGGGCACTCTTCGCCCTTTTCAAAATACAATTTGGGAGTAAAATCCCCGATTGTACTTCTTTAGGTAATAAGATTACCTCTTCCCGGATCTTTATGGGGAGCCCAATCATCTTTCTTGAGCGCCCTGGTAGAATCGCCGGTCTACTCAGGAAGATTTCCACCTCCGAAGGGTTTATTGGTAGGGGTTCTACCGAAGCGTCCCCTTCCTTGCGACCCTGTGGGTTATTGCCTGCTTGTTGGGGTAACTAGCGCCTGTCAGGTTTTCGCAGCCTGTTTACGTAGTTTGTCATACTGGTTTCCCTACTCAACCATTTGATTTCCAACTGGTATTAATGCTGAGAAATAATACATCTCTTTCAAAATCCCAGGTTTTATCCTCTATTCGAAATAGGGCTTTAACCTGTTATTGTGCACCACCACACTTTTCCTGCCTATTTTCAGGACCACGTTTACTAGGCCCTGTATTGCCACTACATTTTAGGGACCCCTCCATATGGGAGGTAACTTCCCTTGTTTCTGCGCATTCCGCATCAGAACCTTATCGCCCACGTGAAACGTGAAAGGGCATACCGTACGGTCATGGTACCTTTTGGATTTCCTCTGCGTTCCAGAGGCCCGACTATATCTAAATATACCTTGTCGAAGGGCCTCTTTGCAATGTCGGTGATTACCATGGGCATCCGTAGGTTTGGGGTAGATTTCATGGTTTGACAATCCTTACATTTCTTAATGTAGACTTTAATGTCGCGCATCATGTTCTTCCACCAAAAGTTCCTACGAATCTTGTTATAGGTTTTTATCACTCCTTGGTGTCCGCCCGAAGGAGGATCATGGTAATCCCGTAGCAGTAATTGGATATCCTCAGGTTTTGTTATCTCCATGACTTTTTCCGTGCAGGCAGGAATGGGATTCTCTGGTAGATCAGATTCGTCATTTGTTTGACTTCCCTGGGATCCTTCACTTTCACTTAGCTTTTTTGCTTGGGTGCGTGTTACTACATTGCATCTCTGTAGTTTGGGAGTCTCATCACAACCTTGCGGCATGCGGCTCAAGGCATCCGCATTGGTGTAATATTTACCGGGTGTGTACTCTATTTGGTAATCAAATTCCGATAATTTGTGATAGAATTTGGTTAAACGTGACGTGGGGTCTTTCACGTTAAAAACTCCCTTCACTGGCTTATGATCTGTATAGATGTTGAACCCTCGCCCTTGTAAATAACAGCGGAAAATTCTAGTCGCCCACACAATGGCTAGTAACTCCCTCGCAATGGTGGAATCATTTATTTCCGCTTTATTCAAGGTTCGACTTGCATAAGCTATAGATTGATCTTAGCCTATTCCTCCTTGCGATAGCACGGCACCAAGTGCTTCGCTGCTCGCATCCGTAGTCAGATTAAAAGGTTTGAAAAAAAAAAGGTGGCGAGAGGGTTGACTTTGGCGAGACAAGGACAGATGTGTCCTTCATCTTGTCTCTGACTTCTGGTCATCTTGCTATAACCAGAATCACCCACATCCGTGAGGATGTTGGGCTCGGTCTCGAGATATCTGGAAAAGAAAAGGGGAGGGGGGGGGGGGGGGTTTCTAAGGATGGTGTGGACAGTGTTAGTGCAGGTGTTCTCTAACTACTTGGATGGAGGGATGGTGGGAAAGAAACCGCACAAGACCGGTAGGTCTTGAGTGCGGTAGTAAACGCAGATCACGTCTTTGGCGTCTAATAATCTGCGCTTTGGTCGGTGTGTATGTTTGTGCGCGTGTGCTGTCTTGTACTTTTTTTTTTTTTTTTTTGGTTTCGGTAGGAAGGTGGAAATCTTCAAAAGGTACCTCTAGACCAATCCAGGGCATGTCGGATTTTTACCGACTAAAACCACCTCCCGCCAGGCTCATATTCCCGTTGTCTGTCTTGTGCTGTGCGTGCGTGTTTGTAGTGTGTAATTAAAAGGTTTGGTGAAATCTGGTTAGATTAATATTGGCGGCGAAACCAATAATCCTTTTATTTTGTCAAATGCGTGTTGGCATTTGTCTGACCAGGTGAATCTAACGTCCTTCCTTAACAAGTTTGTTAAGGGGTGCACTATCCTCGAGAAATTTGGAACAAATTTTCGATAATAGTTCGCCAGTTTTAGAAATGATTGGACGTTCTTTACCGTCTTGGGAATGGGGAAATCCCTGACACTAGCTGTCGAGCCGCGGTCAAAACAAAATTGGTTGTCGCCTGGCAAGAATTGGAAATCGTCCACACAAAGGCCAATGTATCACAGAAAGAACTCGAATTATTGGAAAAGGGTTCAGAAATAGAGGGCAAGGTCGAAGAAACCGAGTGCCAACACGATTTAATAGAATTTTTAATCAATCATTCCCATACGTCAGCGATGCTAGTGAAGAATGGACGTTTGATGATACGACGTCCGACTTCACCACCCCACAAAACAATAACACGCTAGCGAAGAGCTTGTGGGGTTCGAAGTAGTTGCGCCAGACACGGGAGCGCAGTTCACTTTAATCCCCGACACTTGACCCAAAATTGTCACCGTGAATCCAAGAAAAAAATAAAAAATTTAAATGCACTGATGGTTCTTTTTGGTTTAGGAATTCTTTTTATTTTATTGGTGAATTATTTTTATTTGATTTGTTTTACATTATCGCGATTACTAACACGTCTGCTAGTGATGGTTATGGTAGGTTTCATAGGTCATCGAACTATGGAAAGACAGAATCTCGAAGGAGAGGAAAATTTAGCTGGTGCTATTCACCCGCGAAAAGAGATCTTTGTTCCCAAGCGAATGGATGATCTGAAGGAAAGTCAATAGGACGCCGCTGATGCTTGGGAAATAATCAGCGTGAGAACCAGACTATAAGACGCTGAAGTAACCCCAGCGATTTTGCTATGACAGCGTCGTTCGTTTAGACTTGTTGTTGCTAACCGACATTATGAGATTTCCGATGGGAATCTCATGGGTTAGCAAGATAGTACTGCCGTATGGCGAAGATAGTAGCTAAACTCAATTATGCATTATCTGCATAGGATAATGAGTTTAGCTATGCGTCCTTGGGGAAAACATGTTATTTCGGGTGAATAGCATATAAGGGGAATGGATAGGTATGACGCGCTGAAAGCGCTCGAAATAAGGTGGAAATTGTGGTTGGAATTGTGGGTTAGTTCTCCATGTAGAATAGAGAAACCCCACAAGCTCTCTAGAAGAGAACAAGGGGGACATAAGAGGTCGTCTATGCTTGACCAAGAAACCGAATTGTCCAATATGCCATGAAGAACACGAACTTTTCAAATGACCTAGATTCAAGAGAGCCAGTGTCGGAGAGAAATAGGACCTTGCCAGGCAACCAAGGCTCTGCTTTAGATGCATTCGCTAACAACACAAAAGAGCATCAAGCGACAAGCGTGCAAGAAATCATTACATCGTACTCCATTCCGAAAAATGTCCATCAATTAGAAGGCAGGAAAAAAGGAAGGCAGCACTACCACGCACCCCGATCAAGCATGAAACCTGATGACGAACCAAAGGACTCAGAAGAAAAGGCTGCATCCGACCAGAAGCGCACACTCTGGAGACAGTCGGCGGACTAAGCATCGGGAAGGGTGACTCGCAGAGGATCCAATTCAATGCCAAAGGGGCCCACAGGAAAAACAAAAAATCTGTAGAAGTAAGAACGATAGCCAACTTGAAGCTCTCTAAACAGAAAGTAAAGAAGAAGATAATCAGAAGATGAGACTCTTGCGAGCCATTGAAAGCCAGATAATCCACCCCCAAGAAGAGCCAAAAATACTGAGAGGAGAAAACATCCGAAGACTTATAATAATAAAGAGATTACTGAAGAATTAAGTATCGAACTGGTCGTCTCGGCTCGTCAACTATAATAGATCGAAAGAAGATGAACCGAAAGCGCGCGTTTCACGTCGTTTTGAAATCGAAGCCATGCCGCCCGAAAAACGATGCCAACAGAAGGGCGTTGAAGGTGTTGGGGAAGCACATAAGACGAATACCAAGTGAAAAAAAAAATCGAATTAGGGACTTTATCGAGAAGTAAGGAAATACGGGCCTACAACTTCAATTAAGTCAATCAACGAATACCAACTGAAAAAAAATCAAATTAGGGCTATTATGGAGAAGTAAGGACGAAATACTGGCCAACACCTTCAATCAACCCAATCAACGGCTACTTAATATAGAGAAGAAACTAGGCGAAGACAAGATATGTGAAAACCAATTAAGCCATTTATTATGCAATAGATATTCAGAGAAGGCATCTTCAGAAACGGCCATGAGAAGAACCTTCTATCTTCCTCACTCGGCTGCAATACATCCGGTTAAAAGGAACCCGCGGTTACGACTCAGCGCAGATACGAAACTCAATGACGCCCTGTTACCTGGAGCGGATCGTCTCCACTCTTCGGGGTTCTGGTTAGATTAAGAAACAAACCAGTCGCCATCTTCGCCAATATCAGAGACATGTTTCGCCTGAGGCCGATCGTAATAGCCCGACATTTCTTTGGCGTCACGGAGACCGAAAAAGGAACCTGAAAGAATATTGTAGGACTGCTGTGATATTTGGAGCCGCATCTTCATCGTCAACGGCGATTTATGTCATGAACAAAAATGTTGAGGAAATTGGGAAGAAACATCCGGCGCAGCCCAACTCGTATGCGAAAGCTAATACATGGATGGCTACTTGCAAGGTTTCTCAAAAATAGGAGAAGTCAGAGACATAGGGAACGCGGTGGAAGTGATCCATGTCCAAGTCGGATTTCGCTTAAGAGGATGGGACAACAGTAGACCAGATATACTCGCAGGGTTTCAGAAAGAGCCTCAAACAGAGGTGCGAGAGTTGGCAAAAGAAGTAAAGACCCTTGAACTCAGATAGCTGATGACTGAAGGCAGGATGTGTGTAGCACTTTATCAAACGTCCTCACCAAAAAGAAGACCCCTGTAATATTAGGGGACATGTAAGGGTATAAAGGTGGAAAGGCTTGGCAGGGTAGCCATGTACTAATTCGACTGTTGGAAGGATCTATCTAAAACCTACTTCCCTATTGTTGCTGTATGAAGCGCAGCCCGCTTAAAGTTCCTGGCGTAGAGCGCCGCAGTGGTTGAATCAAAAACGTTTTAGGTATTTGATTGATTTATTATTGAAATTGTTGGGGTATTTATACTTCCAATCAATCACTCAATTATTCATAAATTTCTTAATCTACTCATACAAATTATGCTTCATAAGCCATTTCACACTTAATTCGTAATTCACTCAAAATACAAAAATGCTTATTATGCTATTCTATTCTCTATCATCAGCTTGGTGCATAGTGTAAAAACAATGACACGATTTGACCCTATTAATTTCTGAATCATTTACCAGCAGCAAACTCGCAAACGGTTGTCATTTGATTCTTACAAATCGTAACCGGAGCAATTCGTTTCTTTTACTCAATGAAAAGACTCGACTTTGAATTGTTGTCGGCAACGAATGCTGGTTACCTGAAACTTGCTAATTGTGACAAGGTCAAATTGATTTACTTGATATTATACTTCATGGTCATTTCGTGGATATGTTGTTACACTACACCCCTATCAAAAGGGAAGTCACTAGTGCAGTAATGTGTACTTTCGATGAATCAGGATTTGTAACGCCAGTAATCATTCAAGAGGAAACAATAATACGAGGCGCACCAAAATAGGTTGGGATGATAAATCCAATGGCCGACGAGCTATACCGCAAACCCACAGTAGTGAGAGTGATCAAGTCGCGAAAATTAAGATAGGCCGGACACGTAGCGCGAATGGGCGATGATAGGACCGTGCATAGAATTCTTGACGGTAAACTAACGGTGAAGAGACCGACAGGACGGCCGCGACGGAGATGGGAGGACAATGTTAGATTGGACCTCGAGGAGATCGGATCGGATGATCGAACGTGGAAGGAGAGCGCACAGGACAGGGAACAATGGCGAAGCCGAGTCGGTGAGGTCATGAACTTCCGGGTTCCTACAGGCCAGTAAATAATAATAAAAAAAATAGTAATGGTAAATCCAGGAAGAGCCTTAAGATGCCCGGAACTTGAAGGAAGTATCCCTCCACAAAGAATCTAGGACCAAGAAGAAACCAACTCGATACTTTTAGCGATCTAAAAATAGAAGCCTTTGTAGCAACAGTTTACTGGAGAACAATGTACAGTGGTGCCTCACACAACGAACTTATTTCGTTCCAGGAGCAAGTTCGTTATGCGAAAAGTTCGTTATGTGAAACGCGTTTTCCCATAACAATACATGTTAAAAAAAATAGTTCGTTCTGTAGCATAAAATATGGTAAGATGACATAAAAAAAAGATAAATTTTTTGTTATTATTTTTATTTAGATACATCTAAAAACATAATGAAAAAAACACATTTTTTAATTTTAAGAAATAATCGAATCTTGCACATCTTCATCCATTTTCCGCTTTTTGGCCGATGGTGCAGTGAAAAACCTGTCCAAAGTCGTTTGTTTCTCTCTTTTCTTCAACATCTGCCGGAAATAACGGACAAGAGTATCGGAGTACAGGTCGTTGATCCTGTTTGCTTCAGCGGAATCCGGATAGTGGGCATTGGTAAACTCCTGAACTGCTTTCCATTTGACCAGGATGTTCTTGATGTCAGCAGTTGGAATTGGTTGATTGTTTGATTGTTGCTCCTCGTTATCAGATGACGCTTCCCTTTGAGCATTGTCCTGTTGTTGGGCCAGAAGTGTTTGGAGCTCTTCAGTTGTCAGCTCTTCTTTGTGTTCCTCAATAAGCTCCTCTACATCCTCTTCCTCTACCTCTAATTCCAACCTTTGGGCCACTGTGATGATGTCCTTCACCACTTCTGTGGCATTGAACACTTGTTGTGGGCAGTATCCTTCATCCATAATAAATTTTTGAAAATTAATAGAGAACTTTTCTGCTCCTTTTTTATCAGCACCGAAAGCCTCACCATGCATATTAACGCTGTGGATTTCATACCTTTTCTTAAATCTAAAAAACCACCCCCTGCTGGCTTTGAAATCTTCTTTATTATCTGGATTGCTGCCACTTCCAGGGATGTTTTTCTTTAGATCTTCATAAATTATCTTGGCCTTGTGACAGATAATATCTTGGGTTGTTACGTCACCTTTCACCTGCCTGTCCTTAATCCAAATCGCCAATAGCCTCTCCATTTCCTCGTGGATTGAAGATCTATGTTTTTCATTAAATAGTTTTGATACTCCTTTGGCTACTTTGGCTGATTTTATTGCATCCTTGTTTGTCAAAATGGTGAAAATGGTGGTCTTGTTGAGGCCAAACTCTTTGACGAGGTCACACTGTTTTACCCCACATTCACTCCTTCTAATTATTTCGTGTTTCATTTCAAGAGAAATCACCTTCCTGCTTTTTTTAGAACCCATCATATAAAAAAAATGTTGGGTTTATCTTAAAAGGACGACTGCCGTGATACGTGTGCGATTTAATTCGTAATGAAGAACGATTGCTGCGATACGTGCGTAAGTTAAGCGTACTACGCAGTGACTAACGAGTCTAACGACTGCCTGCGCGGGAGGATGCAATAAATCGGCAGTGATCGTGTGAAGTGGGCGACTTCGTTGTGTGAAGCGAAGTTCGTTGTATGAATCGTGAAATGAACGAAAAGGAAGTTCGTTGTGTGCAGCGAAGTTCGTTGTATGAATCGTGAAATGAACGAAAAGGAAGTTCGTTGTGTGCAGCGTTCGCTGTGCGAGGCGTTCGTTATGCGAGGCACCACTGTAGTTCAATGGAAAGATAAACCTACCCGCTGGCAAAGTTCACATGATGCGAACAAAACCGGTGTCGACGGAGTTGCAGCCAGCCTTATTAGAAAGCAAGCGAAGTAATCGAAAAGGAACATTCGACAACTACACAAGAGGATTAGACGCGTTTCGAGTTTCTGCACAAGAGCCTGCGAAAATTGTGCAACTATAATATAGAACAATAAGAATTGCGTTTTGGTCCTGCGGTTTCCGCTTCATCGCAGGCCAGATGTGTGGATGCACTCACACACACAGACCCAGAGGTGCTGCCAGAATTCGCCAGAATTTTCACACCTTCTGTTGAGTAGCTCTTGTATACATTCGGATGTTTGGTTTATTCTTTTTGGCGATCTTGGGATCGTGGTAATTATTGTTGGTTGTGATAATTGTATTTGCTTTGCCCTATGGGAACAGCGTTTTAGTTTATTGCTGTTTCTCCGCAATGGCCTTTGTTTGGGCGACGGATTGTTTTACGGCAATTTGCTTATCGCCGGGGATTTGATGTTGGTCCACATCGGTCGCAGCTGTGCCAACCACCTGTGTTTATCCAGCTAATGAATCGGTACATAATTTCCATACTGGGTCGTATTCATTTTTCATTTTTTCATTTTTAAAACATTTTTTATTTTTATTTTTATATTGTTAATTTCTAAATTAAAGGCTAGACAAAAAATGCTGAAATTCTAGCTTAATTATCTTATATAATAACTTACTGGTCCGTCGCAGACGCTCTAAGCTAAACATTACTTAACATTTGTATAATTTGCCTTTCGGCGACAGAAATTTTTTTTTTTTTTTTTTTTTTTTTTTTTTTGTTTATTTAAAAGCATCCATACTGGGTCGTATCCTATGATCGCCGTGCAGGCATAAAGAAATTGTACGGGACTTGGGGCCCACGTATCTGTGGATACGTGGGTTGTTGATACCAGTATGGATGTCACCTTTCGTCAGGTGAAAAGGTGGGCTTGGGGGACACGTGTCTGTGGGCACGTGAAGTTTAGTTATAGGTGAGTATGTTCTTTGGTTGAACGAAGGTATCTCAGCCTATGGTGATTTGTGCGGTTCCTGGAACGGGCACAGACCCTTGTTGCGTGTTGAGTCCCGGTCCTTCCTTTCTAGATACGTGGATACACGGCCGCGACTCCAATGCCTCCAGGTACTTCGCACAGACCCTAGCCCGGTGACCGACTTTATTCCCTGTTGTCGTTGGGGATAAGGCATCTATCGGTACCGTTGTCTGAAAACTGTTTGTTCATCTTCCCACGGCAGTCACTAATTATTGTGGTTTTGAATAACGAACATTCGTTTCACTTACCATATTAATTTGATTTAACAGATTGCATCACTTAATTTCTACAAGCGCTAAATTATAATTGTTGTTTAATTATGATTTACTTATTTATTTACGTATGCGAAGTTCGCTCAACATCCGCGTGCTTTGCCGACTTTCTTCACTGTTTTACTACTACTTCCCTGTTCAACTTCAATTCTCCGTTATTCATATTTTTCTATCGTGGGAAGTCTGGACACATCGCCCCTTATCGCAAATACTTTTTCAGGTCCTTTCATTAGATAGAGGTAATTAAAAGGAAACATGGACAAAGGTTTTTTTCATGTGCTACGGTGGGGAACAATAGCATCAGAATTTTGTGTAGACAGAATTCTTAAGAGAGGATCTGTAAATTGGGATTTAATGACCGAAATAAAGATGTGCAAAAAAACGACCATTAGTTGGAAATTAAGAAAAAAGAAATTCTTCGAGAATCATAAAATTGCGAACTTGTATTTTATGATTCTGAAGAGTATTATTTTAATGATGCGTCTATAGATGAGCATCTGGTTAACCCATTTCGTTTTATTTAGGGTTTTGTTTGATGGAATTGAATCAATGTGCGACAATTGAACGTTTGGTTCAATTTGTTTGACATTGGATTCAATTTGAGGATCTGGATGGGAGAAAACGGAATGTGTGTGGGGGGGGGGGGGGGGGGTGGTAGTGCTTCGTGGAGCACTACAACCTTACCTGGGGACACAAAAGAGGGTGTAGATATCCACTTACTTGCCGTTTAGACAAAGCTCGAGTTGCTACAAAGCTAAGAAGGGAAATTGAAAGGTCACGAGCTAATACAAATGAAGAATTAAAGACATCACAGAAGTTAATGGATTCCATTAATGGGCGCGGAACACAAGGCCTGAAAGAAATCTGCAAAGAGTGTACCCAGGACTGATGAATGTGCGAACTACATAGAAAAACTTTTTTTAACAACTGCTTAAATGAAGTTTAGTTCGAACATTTTAAAATTTGAATGAAAACTATAAAAAGTGGAATAGGTATTATATGACAAAAAATTCCCATGAAAATGCTATGGTGGAGCATAGCCAGAAGGTTGGTGGGGGATAGCTAAAGGGGGCGAACAACGGAACGCTAATAACAAAGGGAAAAAAAGCCCATTCAAACATATGCACAGACTAATGTGTACAAAAACAGCTACCACCAATATCGAAACCTCAAACAAGAACAAAATCAAAATGAAGACTAATAAGAGAACAAGAAACAAATGAAAAATAAACATCACACACAGTAATATGTTACACTCAAATTGTTAAAAAACAACTACATAACTCAAGTTAAATAATATAAGGAGGAAGAAATGCTCCATCCGAAAGGCATACAGCAATGTATTATCCAATTCAATTTTATTTGGTAGATAATTACATTTATGGTATATTTTACAACTAGTACTTAAGAGATTTAGGGTAGCAATTCCTTTACAACTATAATCTTAAATCTATATAATGACAATAGCACAATTTTAATGAATAACAAATAATAAATTAAGGGAAAACTACAATAAAAAACCCTTATTTGAATCTTAAGACTAATATTGCACGAGCTTCGGGTTATGTTATATAGTAATGACCTCGATATAATTTTCATAGACAGAGTACATATGTAGTGATTTAGGATAACGCAAGACGGAAAAACGAGAACATTGTCAGAAAAAGAACAATTGACGAAGAAGTTTCGATTGATTTTGTCAATAAGGAACTCTACCGGTTTAACGTTAGCGTTTTCATGTAGTTCATGTGTCGAATAATGCCATGGCAAATTCAGCAACATTTTCAATATTTTATTTTGACACCTTTGCAATTTTATTTTGTGTGTGCGAGCACAATTACACCATACAGGGGCCCCGTACAGGAGTATCGCTTGAAAAATGGTTTTAAATATTATAATTTTATTTTCGATGCTAAGCTTTGACTTTCTACACACTAATGGATACTTAACTCTTACGACTTTGTTTATTTTGTCAATTGTGGTAGTGACGTGTTTTTGAAAGATAAGTTTTTTATCTAGAATAATACCTAGATACCTACAGTCTTCGGAGCAATCAATATCAACTGCACACATACTGAGTTTAGTGCCATTTGATAGGTAGCAGTGTTTCCTACATCTCGAAAACCAGACAGCTTGTGTTTTATTACCATTTATTTTTATTTTCCATTTCCTGTAATATACTGCTAGTTTGTCAAGAGCTGCTTGCAAAGAGTTGTAGACATGAGTGAATAAGGCACCCGAAGAGAAAATGGCCGTATCATCGGCAAACATAGCTACCTGAATGTTTTCACCTAGAGATGGTAAATCTGCGACAAACAATGTGAATAATATGGGACCAAGGACCGAGCCTTGGGGTACACCATGGTGGATTTGATGAGTAGAGGATATGTCGGTTCCTATACTCACAACATATTTTCTCGAACGAAGAAAGCTCTGGATAATTTTGATAAGCGGCATAGGCAGCTTAAGCTTCAGTAGCTTATAAATCAAGGCATCGTGCCATACCGTATCAAAGGCTTTTTCGATGTCTAGAAGAACCAGTCCCGTTGACTCCTTGTCGATGAATTTACCAGCTATGTGGTTTTTAATGCGCAAGACTAGGTGGATTGTGCTGTGACCACTACGGAAACCAGCAATGTATTAGATTTTTAGAAAAATAAAACTGTATGATCTCTGCCGACCAAGGAATGTCGTCGGGGAAACGTTGTGTGCTGAAACATGACACAGGATGTGCCAAAGCAATGGCGTCCGCAACAATGCTGCCTGAAACCAATTGAATTATTAAAACGGAAAAAGTGAACCAAATACCTCGATTGTAGCAGCAACTCTCCTTAAATAATATTCCTTCATCAAACTCGGTTTATTTCTAGTTAAAATACGATTACTTTATTTAAATTGATTGAAAAATTATTGAAGATTAAAATGTTGCGATCTGTGGTCGCCAATCAGTTTACGAAGAAGCAATCAAGTTTGTTTATTTTCCTTGACAACCAAAGAATTTATTGTCTGTCAATTGGTTGCTGACATTTGTTATTCTTTGGTTGCTAAGGGCTGCATTCAGTTGCGAATTCGCTGGTTGCACCCAGTGCGAATCCGCAACATTCCGCCCGCCTTCGCCAATCATTGGCGAACCCTTTTCTTCTAGGGGACGGAGGCCCAGGGTCGTGGTCTTCTGGTGATGCGGTGGTCTGGAGAGAGCAGTCCGCCCTGAATTAGTGACGGATAAAAGATTGTTGACGACGAGAGTTCAGTCGCTGGTGTCCGGTAACCTTGGTCACAGAACTAACCATTTGATCTGTGTTGGAGTTGTAAGTTCGCAACCCACGATCTATGGCCATGTAATGGCTGGCGGTTGGAAGTACTGAATCGAGACCAGTGGCAGTGATAAATGCTGCGTCCATTGGCGCCCGTCCGAAGGTAGCTGCCGACGGGATGCGGCCCTTGTAATGTGAGGCCGCAACGTTTAGTCTGGTGCGACGTCTCTCATGGCACCGTCCGCGGGTCCTGGCGGAATGACAGGTGCGGACCCAGTGCCTACTGGGCTGAGTGAAGTACGTGCTGGATTACGGAGAGACGTGCTGGTTGGTTGGGATTCAGTTGATCTCTGGATGCTGGGGAGCGCCGCCCGCCAAGCGGGGCATTGCTCGCTCCTATCCCTGTTGGCGAGGCCAGATGTGGTAGCGGTCGTATTTGGTGATTTCAGTCATTGGCCGGAGATTGGCCATCCGGTGTCTCAGTTAGGATGCCACTACTGGCAGTTGCTAGGAGACCACTGATTGATGGAAGCCTTCCATCCGAGTTGTGCAGCGAATTACAATTGGCCGGATTGATCGACATCACCGATACGTTGGTGAATACGAATGCGTTTGGCCTGCTCCTATGCCAGTTCCTGCCAAATTGTTCTGCTGCTGCTGCTGTAGTTGTTACTGTTGTAATTGGCTATTAATCGGGTTTGTCACGGTCACTGCGGACATCGGGCGTGGCTACTGTTGCAGGGACAGTGGATGGCTTCGTGGAATGCATTGATACACGGTGGACCAGTTCCTCTGGGTCGAAGTTGTAAGTTCGCAACCCACGAGGAACGACCATGTGACGTTGTTCCCCACAACACGTGCGCGGCATCGGTTTCTGTAGGGGCTTCGGCGTTCGTTGGGCCGAGCATCGGGACATGGGCCGGATTAAGGAGTGATGCGGCTCCTTTTCCGCTGCCTTGGTGACTGCTCGCAGCTGCATTCGCCAATCATTTGCAAAACCGTTGGTTCTAGGGGACGGAGGCCCAGGGCCTTGGACTTCTATTGATGTGGAGGCCTGGAGAGATCCGCCCGCCCTGAATTGGTGATGGATGTATTGATGACGACGAGTGTTCCGTCGCTGGGCGGTATCTCCCGATGGGATGCTATAGCGTTAAGCAAGGATAGTGAAGAAGGTGAATTGAACACACGATGAAACGGTTGAAAAGCGAAGCAGTGAAGCATCAGACTACTGACCGTGTTTGGTATTTGATTTCCAAACTCGAGTATATTCCACTGGTGTGAATTATTTTTTATTTATCGCTTGGTATACGGTTCTGATGTATTTTTCTTATTCGATTTTTTTCGTTCGGTGTTCTTCACTATTTTTGCTTGTGAATTGTGTGCATCTGTTAGAATCGCTACACACTCCCGCCGCAGTAACTTCGTTACGATCAGATTCGTATGCGGATGACGGACGAACGAGAGAGAAACAAGAAAACGTCGGAGGCTGGGCTCTATGCGGAAGCCGTGACCGTGTGTGAAGTTCTGCTTTTCTATGGGAAGTGTATGCTGTGTGTACAAGATCACGTCGTAGTCACCAATTATACTTTGGTGACTGTTGGTGTCTATGTCGAAGTTGAGGCAGTGATCCGCCGAACACTGTGCGCAAAAAATTTTAAAACACAAAACGAAACCAGGACGAATGTGGCACTGAACACATGAAACACAAGGATATTTGTCCTTAACCTGTGGATTTATTTTTATTGTTTAAAAAAGTTTACACGGACAAATCACTAGGCATAATTTCGCACGCCCGATCACACACTTGACGTTCCTTTCTTTTATTTCATTCAATACGCGGACTGGCCTCCTCGTTGGATTCTCGGTGTCCTCCTCGTCGCGTTGACGATCGAAATCTTACTGCCCATCTCTATCCGAAAACCAAAACCTGATACAGATCGTATCTACGTCTCCAGAAGAAATCTTTCATTTCATCTGCTAACAGAATTTTCCACAGTATCTGTTAGCGGCATGTTATTAATGCCCATGGGAAATTTAGGTGCCTGAAAAGGAGAAAGTCCCTCGACGCATACATCCTTATATCATCATCACCATCCGTGGTGGTGATCGAAGTTCGGATCGACGCCTGTCGATTGTGTGCCGCCTCTATTTGCATAAAACATCTGGCGCGCACAACGGAGATGATTGTTCGGGCGTACAGCCCGTGGTTGTTTGCCTTTGTAAACACAACCGAATTCCATTAGATCCTTCTAATGGGTGTGAAATTTTTAGAAAGGAATCGTGGGACCGGAGTATTTCCTTTGTTGGCGTTGGACTTGTAAATCTTCCGAATTATCTTGTTGCGATAATTACGGTTGTTTACAATTTTGGCCGCGGATAGGCGATATGCTTTCTTGCGTTTAGCTGCCAGCGTATGCATCCGTTGTTATTTATCTACCAAAAATGTAATTCCTGGTAAACATCGTGCAGATGCTTTGGATGGAAGATTTATGGCCTGTAATCTGGAATTATTTTTGCATACTATGAATGGATGCGTTGACTCGATGCTGAAAGTTTTTGAACGTTAAGTTCCTTGTTTTTTTGATGTCGGGTTCAACATTGTTTCAGCTTCCTATGCCCTTGTTACAGGCCTGATTAAGAGCTTTGGGGACACGTGTCTGTGGGCACGTGTACTGGATAAGGTAAGTAAGTTCCTTGAAGGTTTGGAACCTTACCTGGGCGGAATTGTGCATTCGTAGGACGCTACAATGCGGCCTATGGCATGTGAGGCCGCAACGTTGAGTCTGGTGCGGGAGCTCCGCCCGCCAAGCGGGGCATTGCTCTCTTGATGCATGTATACGCGGTTCTTGTTCGGTGCGCATTGTTCTGGGCGGACCAGTTTCTCTGGGTTGGAGTTGTAAATTCGCAACCCACGAGGAACGACCATGTTTTCCTCCGTTGGTCCGAACATCGGGACATGGGCCGATTTTATCGGTGGACAGGCGACACTCTGGTCGGCGGCCTGCTGATGCATACTCACTGGGGGTGTGTGCGGTTCTCGTCTATGTGCTGTCGGACTGAGGATCGCTGTTGTCACGGGGGACTGTCGTTGGGCATCATTGCCTTGGTCGGTGTCAGTTGTAGGGCTTGGAACAGTTTTCTTCTCAACTGTTCCTCCTTTGGCTGTCTGGCTTTCGGCAGCACCTGCCTTGACTGGCTTTTCGGTGTCTGTCGTCACACCTTTATTGTCCGTATGGGTTGTGTGATAATGTGATGGTAATCCGGATGGATGGCCAAGTGGCATACGCATGCCAGGTGTGGAAGGAGTTCCCGGCCACCATGAAAGTTGTGACATCATGGTTGAATGACGATGTCCGTATCAGTCTTGGATGCGGTCGGAAGGTCGGTTGTGAGGGCGTTCCTTGCCTCAACAAACTTTGTGACCTCGTCCCGATAGATCTTTTCGTCTTGATCTATGAATCGGTCCACGAAGTAGCGGTGGCCGCTGGTCATCTCTGGAGTGGCCAAGCGTTCTATCTCTTCATGGTTCTTTCGGATGTCCTCCCATTCCATCTGGGGGTTGTGCTGGCGTGTGTCCACCGCGACCAACGTTGGCGGACCTCTCTTCTCGAGGTTGAGATAAACACAGGACATCCGCTCCTGAGAGGCGAACTGGGCGCTGATGAGCTGTTCCGCCAATATAGACTTTGTCATTCTAGACTTCTCTGACATTGGGGCGCTCTCTGGTTGTTGACAATGGTGAGTCTTTGCGTCTGGACGGTGTGTCTCGTGATCTTGACGTCGGCCGGCCCTTGGGCTCGGCTCGTTAGTATGCCGCGAACTTGGCGGCGGTAGCCGATACAGATCTGGATCCCGGGCTGTACCGCGAACTGGTGGTAGCTGATCCACAGATCTGGCCGTCATTGTGTCGCGAACTGGGCGCGATGTGGAGTCAGCTTCTGTTTGCCACAAATTCGGTAGCGGTAATTTAATTGAAAAATTGAAAATGCTTGGACCTGAGAACCTGAGCGGTTGTAAGTAGATGCACTGGCCAACTCGTTGATACGCCACTAAGCTGGCGGCTGTAGGTCCTTAGGCTGGACGGGGCTGCTGGTCTGAGCAGCGGTAGTTGTAGCTGTCGTTGGGGCACCTGGTTAATGCGCCAGTAATTTGGCGGCTTTAGTTCCTTAGGCTGGACGGGGGCTGGGTTCTGAGCAGCGGTTAATGCGCCACTAATCTGACGACTTCAAGTCCTTAAACTGGACGGGGGCTACATTCGGAGCAGCGGTAATTGTAGCTTTGGATTCCGGCAGGCTGTGCCGCGAACTGGTCGGTTGATCCGTATGTCTGGATCCGGTGATTGCGCTGCGAACTTGGTGGCGGTGTGGTTATAATGTGGCTGCGCTGGGGCCGTTTGTTGGATATCGGTTCGACATTTGTTATTCTTTGGTTGCTAAGGGCTGCATTCAGTTGCGAATTCGCTGGTTGCATCCACTGCGAATCCGCAACAAAAACAAACAAAAAATTGTATACAAACAAGAAAGTGTTTGACGGCTAATTTTTTAAAATTGAATAAATATTAAAATTGAGTAAAATTGGATAAATATATCCGCAATGTTGCGGATTTTCCATCTTAAGAAAAACATCATCAAATGTCTGCCATGGAGTTACACACCTTGTTCGAACCGGAGCTTCCTTTTTGGGCCAGAAGCTGCAATGAACTCGGATGAATATTGTTAACTTCTCCGAATTGCCGCATTTCGATAGCGAACGCAATGTATTCTCCCGATCACTATGACATCGTGGCTGAAAAACTCACACAAACGATGTGGCGAATGACGCCACTCTATGAGAATATGAGTCTGCCCACAGACAGAAACCCTTTCTTTTCCAGACAAGAATCTTATGTACGACTATTACGACACCATGTGCAAACAAATTTCTTTGATTAGGAGCAAACATGTAAACAATATCCGAGCTTAAGTCTAATTTGCAATTTATAGAGGAAAAATAATTGTGCCGAAGTGAAGTGTATTTTAACCCAGAATAAAATAATTCTTAGAGGTTGACAACACGACGATATTCAATACACTTCCTATGACACCAAGCGAGTTTGTATTTTCCTTAGATGCTAGGACAGTGGGCATTGAGAATACCTAAGCAGACACGACAATTTACTTTCCTCTCCACAATGAGAAGAGCGGGAATGTTTACCTGCGGATACTGACTAATCCTGTTGTTGATTATATGAATTCATCATAAGACCCTGTCATTTGAATTGTGTATTTAAAAAAGTCAATACCTCCATAACCAGCCAGAAATAGATCAAATTCATTGTCTTGGCCGTCCAAAAACCAGCCAGAGATGATAAGGTTATAAGCATGGCAACAACTGAAAGTACGCCAGCAAACATACAAAATATTTGAACATACATTCGCACAACCTCTCTTATGTCATAACCTTCAGTCCATCAAATACATATATAATCATCAAAAGACTGTGGGGGTAGAAGTTACTGTGCCAGACAGGGGCACAGATTCACTTGAATCCCCGACACTTCTTACTCCGAAGTAGTTTGTTCTCAAAAATATCCAGGAGAAAGTCTCAATTAACAAAAACACTGGTAGTTCCTTGTTTGACTTCGTTTTATTTTTTTGTTGATAATATATTTGTGAATCTTTATATACACTTAAATTTAATATTAATTTACTTTGACTATAATAACATGGCGACCAAGGGCGGCAAACAACTCTCCATACTAACGTATGAACGAAGAATGCCGACCCTAGACTCAGTTCTGCTGCATCCCGCACACGGCACCCCGTCACAGCGGAGAAAAATTAACGCTGGGTTTCAAGCTCCTCCACCCCGCACACGCAACTTCGACACGGCGGATGCGAGTGAGCTATCGATAGGCCACGACCTACTCGGCTGTCATACCTGTTGGTCCATACAAACCACAACAGCCCAGTGGACCGCACCGCAATCCCCTTGCCCAGTTGGCAACACACACGGTATCAACCAGGTCCACTTCCAATACGGACCCAAGCCCAGCCACCAACCAGATCTTAAACACACGACTCTCCTTCTAACACTACACCTATCTCTCCTTCCTCCCTACCAATTATTTCGTGACTACGTTACGCGGGGGGGGGGGGGGGCTGTGGTTGTCTATACCACATGGAGAAAGAACCAACCCACAATTTCTTACCTTATTTCGACCGCTTTCAGCGCGTCATTTTTACCCTTATTCCCCTTACAAGCTACTCCACACTGTAAAACATATTTCAATAACGGACGCGTGGCTGAATTCATTATTCTATGCAAGTAATGCATAATTGAATTCAGCTACCTTTTGCAATACGGCAACTCCATTTCGCTAACCCATGAGATTTCCACCGGAAATCGCTTCATGTCGGTTAGCAACGGCATATTCTGATCAAACGACGCGGTAGCATAATCATGCAAACGTTTGGGAAATTATCAAAGTATTTAATTTAATTCCCATGATCAGATTTCCATAGCCAAGTCGGCGTCCTATTCACTTCCCCCAGACACGCCATGTGCTGGGGATCAATGATCTCTTTTCACAGGTGAATAGCGCCAGCTACATTTTCCTCTCCTCCACAATTCTGTCTCCCTACAGTTCAATGCACTTTGAGATCACCACAGCTGTCGCACTAGGGCAGTGGGTCATCCTCAGCGGCTGCATTGATACAAGCACACAAGCTAAGCTAACCGGAAGTTATTGCGCTCTCTCTTTTGTGCTTTTCATCCTTCGCTTGCCTAGTGACTGTCGAACGATATTCAACTCGCTGAGACATGCAAATGGAGAGATTGATGAGAGGAGCGCGATGATGATTGGCTAATAGCCGTTCGTATGCAAAATTAAAATGTCATCCCTAATTGGGATCAGTCGCTTGTCATTTCTCAACGGTATTCAATCTTCATCGGTGTCGGTCACGTCGCACCGAGTCTCAACTGTACATCAAAGTGTGCACACGCACAAGAAGTCAAGAATTAACCACCGCAGCGTGCACACACGTTTTTATTCGAGTCGTGAATTGAATTTTTCTTGTTCGTTTTAAAAGTCCGTCAAGCTGATATTTCACCCATTACTATAAAGAACCTATGGGTCTATTATGTTTAGTATTACGCGGCGTGTCGATCAGGGTGCTACAGGGCACAGGTTAACCGCGTAACCCCACTAGTTTCTTTCTAATCTGACTCCTTTTTCTGATACGAACGCCTTTTTTTTTTTTTTGCAGCTTAATCGTCAAATAAAACGCACACTTGGTTCCACGCGATTCAGTTCGCAATACCTTAAATATTTATTTATCCTTGATACTGGTTATTATTTACAATTTTAGTTTTGGGCGTGCGGTACTAGCACTCTTGCTGAACAATCGTCACAATATATTTTACAAAAAGTTAATTCTTATTTGAGATATACCGCACTAGCACTCTTGCTGAACAATCGTCAAAAATATATTTTACAAAAAGTTAATTCTTATTTGAGATATACCACACTAGCACTCTTGCTGAACAATCGTCAAAATATATTTTACAAAAAGTTAATTCTTATTTGTGATATACCGCACTAGCACTCTTGCTGAACAATCGCCAAGATATACGTTACATAAAGGTTAATTCTTATTTGGGTATACCGCACTAGCACTCTTACTGAACAATCGTCAAAATATACTTTACAAAAACCAACACCGTACGAATTCTCTTTCGACCATCACCGTATTATTTTTCTCCAAGACTGACTAGTTAATTCATCCTGGTCACTAGGGTTGCCTCATATTAACCCCTTTTTCTTTCTTTTTCTTGGTTTCGTTTCTTTTTTCTTTTTTTGCACCCAAAGCACCAGGAGCCAAAACAGACCACCGCCTCGACTATCATGTACGGTGCGCCTTTGGCTTTTTGTTGGGCGAACAAGAAAAAAAAGGAAAGGGTGAAATATACACACGGTAATCGCGTCTGCCGCTTACGTGTGTATCCCCTAGCATGTAGACATGGGATCATCGCAATTCACATTATTTGCAGGTTTGCATAGGGGTTGAATTGTTTACACGATCACTACTGCTTGAAGCATTATTGTTGATCGTGCAAACTTCGCCAGTGTATCTTCCCTAGGCGCGACGGACATTCATACGATCACGACTACAACCAAGATCGCCGCCGATCGCATATCGATCGTCGTGCAAAAGGTGCAGGTGGCTATTTCCTGTGTTTGCTTCTCTTGTAGGCAAGCATGGTGTTGCTTGCCTGTAGGTAGGTTTTTTTTTTTGCTACCGAATTGCCCGCCGTGTTCGCTGATGAAAAAGGGGCAGCTTGCCTGTGTGTGTCGGTGTTGGATCGCAGATATTCTTGTCCGAATATCTCGATTGCTCCGTTGGTTGAGGATGCGACCGTTTTTCTCCACTCGAGAAAGGGTGCATGTTGGCGGAAACCAATATCGGAATATTTTCCGTTGACCGTTGGCGCCGGTTGAAATTCCCCGGTGTGTGCCGCATGTTGAGCAAATTTTACTCTTTTTTTCTATAGAACTTTATGCTCTGCGACGACCAGGCTTTTGTTGTTTCCGCTGGAAATGTGAGGCGGGCGGTGGCGTTGGAGGAAACCGTCACAGCACTCCCCCCCCAGTGACGTAGTCACGATACAAAGTCAGGGCACTGGCCGCCTCATTGACGAAAGTACGTCCGGAAACGGAAGAGAAGCAGACGCTTCGCGCTCGATGTAGGACCGCCCTACAACGGCGTATTATGCCGTTGTCAATGGAGCTGTTTACGCCGCGGTGATGCCGGCACGGGCAAGGGTGCGCGGTACGGTCCATGTGAGATTTGTTTTTAATGGTGGTGAGCGGTATTTTCCGTTTAAATGGATCCCATGTGGTCCGCTGACATTGGTTCTCCAAGGTGTCTGCAGTGTGGTGTTAGTCTCGCTGGAATTGGTACTCCAAAGTGCCAGCGTCGTGGGTGGAGGTCTTCGCCAGCCGTATTAGTTCACTCGTTTTTGACTGGAATCGCGCCCTGCGGATACACTCGAGAGCGGCTTCGCGTAAGGGGGCCGTCGTTTTTATCCGGTATCCCCGCCGATGTCGCCGATGGTGATCCTGTTGCAGGAGTAGGTTCGGGGCTGCTCCCCTCCATGAAACACGGTTTTAAACGCTCAACGCTAACCGTACTAGACCTCCCTCGAATGTCCAACTCGTACACCCGCTCGTTGATTCTGTTTAGAATCTTGAACGGGCCCTCATACGGAGGGTCGAGTGGTCTCTTCACTTTGTCCGCCCTAACGAAAACATGCGTGCAACTATGCAACGCGGGGTGGACGAAAACTCTTTTCGCACCGTGTCTGGCCACCGGTTTTGGCCTGATCTTGCGCATTAAATCACGCAAGTAGCCCACGCTTTTTAATGGGTCCGCTGGTGCCTCGCCGTCCACGAACAGTTCGCCGGGCAAAACGAGGCTGGTGCCATATGTCAGTTCGGCAGCGGACGCGCCCAAATCCTCCTTTATACATGTCCTCAAACCAAGGAGGACAGTGGGGAGGGCGTCGAACCACTGCGTGTCGTTGTGACACATTAGGGAGGCTTTTAATGACCTGTGCCAACGCTCTATCATCCCGTTGGATGAAGGGTGGTATGCGGTCGTACGATCCCGCCGACAGCCCAACAACTCTGTGAGCTGTCTGAAGATCGTAGCCTCGAACTGAGGGCCTCGGTCAGATGTTAGTGTTGCCGGTACGCCAAAACGTGTAACCCATGTTGAATAAAACGCCCTGGCGACGCTTTCGGCTGTAACCACTCGCAACGGTGTCGCTTCCGGCCATCGCGTGAAACGGTCAATCATTGTCAGGATGTAGGAAAAACCTCTCGAGGGCGTCAATGGTCCCACGATATCTATATGAACGTGCGCGAAACGTGCCTCGGGGAGCTTAAACTGGGCCGGCTCCAGTACGTTGTGCCGTCCCACCTTACAACGCTGGCATTTGAGGCACGCGCGAGCCCAACTTGTGAGGTCCTTGTTCATGTGTGGCCATACGAACTTACGTCGAATGGCCGTGGCGGTTGCGCGACCGCTGGGGTGAGCTGGATTGTGGAAGGTTTCGTAAACTCTTCTTCGCAGCTCAGTGGGGATATACGGTCTGACCGTTCCTGTGGAGACATCGCACCAGATCGCATCCGTCGAGTGCCCCAGTGGCAACTTTCTCAACAGAAGTGCGGTGTCCGCTTTTAACAGAGCTTCCAGCTGGCTGTCTTGCTTCTGGGCTTGGGCCAGGTCAGCGTCCGCGATGGCGGAGCGCAACTGTATTGTGTCCACTCGAGAGAGTGCGTCCGCGATAATATTCTGGTCGCCCGGGATGTGCCTAATCTCGGTGGCGTATTGGCCAATTAAGTCGAGCTGGCGCTCCTGACGTGGTGATGCGTTTCCGGACCTCTTCCGGAAGGCGTAGCTCAAAGGCTTGTGGTCCGTTCTTATCACCACTGGGCGGCCCTCCACCATGTGACGAAAATACTTAACGGCGCTATATATAGCCAGCAACTCTCTATCGTATGTGCTGTATTTCCGCTCGGTATTACTGAGTTTTCTCGAGAAAAACCCGAGCGGTTCCCAACTTCCGTTACTCTCCTGCTCCAATACCGCTCCTATTGCGGTGTCTGACGCATCGCATTGGATGGCCAACGGAGCACCTTCCACAGGGTAGCGCAGCAGTGCTGCGTTCGCGAGTTGTGTCTTAGCCTGGCGAAATGCGTTCTCTGCAGCTTCCGTCCAGGCGATTGGGCGCTTATCGTTCTTTTTTGCCCCTTTTAAATATTCGTTTAATGGGGCCTGGACATGCGCGGCGCCTCGTAAGGTTGGCCGATAAAAATTGAGCATTCCCAGGAAACGCCGTAACTCGCGGACGTTGGAGGGTCGGGGAAATTGGTTGAGTGCTTCTACCCTGTCTGGCAAAGGCCGTATACCCTGCTCGTTGATGTTATACCCCAAGTACGTCACCTGCTCTTTGGCGAAGTGGCATTTGTCAGGGTTTATCACGAGTCCGAATCGGCGGAGGCGTTCAAGCACCTGCTTCAGGTGCTGGTGGTGCTCCGTACGGTTTCGGGAAGCTATCAGGATATCGTCTATATAAGCGTAGCAACAGTCCAAACCGCGTAGCGCTGTATCTATGTACCTCTGGAAAGTCTGTGCTGCGTTCCTGAGGCCAAAAGTCATTACCTTGAACTCATAGAGCCCGAAGGGTGTAATGACTGCTGTTTTAGGGATGTCCTCGTGTGCCACCGGAATTTGGTGGTAGGCTCTGGTTAGATCCAGGGTCGTGAAAACGGTGCATCCTCGTAGCTTGTACGAAAAATCGTATAGATGGGCTATGGGGTACCTGTCAGGGATTGTGACCGCGTTCAGCAGTCTGTAGTCTCCACATGGGCGCCACTCCCCATTTCGTTTCTTAACTAAGTGCAGCGGGCTAGCCCACGGGCTGACTGAAGGTTGGCAGATTCCCTTTTCGAGCATATAATTAAATTCCTCGCGTGCCGCTCGTAATTTGTCTGGTGCGAGGCGGCGCGGGCGTTGACTGACTGGCGGGCCGCGTGTCTCTATATGATGATAGACCCCTGACTTGATGTGCTTCTGGTTGGGAAGCGGAACTGTTGACTTTTTAAATTCCTCCAATAAGGCCGGGATTGAGTCTAAGCTCGCATCTGTCCCTGCAGGTATCCGTGGGTCTTCCCTAGGCGGCTGCCTGCAGGTATCATTGGCCACTAGTCTGTTGTTTGCGGAATCCACGAGTAAGTTGTGGCGTGCCAACAAGTCTGACCCTATTAACGGTTCGCTGACATCGGCCACTACAAAATGCCAGCCAATGGGGCGCCGCAAACCCAAATTTAGTTTGTAATATTTTCGTCCGTACGTGGCTATGGAAGTGTTGTTCGCTGCCAGCAGCCGGAGCCGACCGGGCACTTTATTGTGCGGGGCGTATGACCTGGGCAGGACGGAGACATCGGCGCCTGTGTCAACGGTGAAGCTTATGTTTAACTGCGGGTCTCTTATCGTCAAGCGCCTTATAAAGGGCACGCCGACCGTTCGCGCCTGTATTACGGTCGGCCGTTCTAGTTTAACGCTGGGTTAGGAACAGGAGGTGGTCGCTTCCACCCACACGGCTGTTTACACTTCCGAGCCTTTGCCCCGAAGCGTCGGTGATACACGCACCAAGCGTGTGTCAGGGCTCTGTTTGAATTGTCCCGCCCAGGCGCCGATACCGTTCCGCTTGAGGTCGATGCGCCTCCCGGAGGATCAATCCGTCGGTGTGAAGCCTGTGTTTGAGGTCGTTGGTAGTTTGGTCCGTTAAGCACCGCGCGTGGCACTTCGCACCTCCGCGCGTAGCTGGTTAATCTCTCTCTGGAGGCTCGCCTCGAAACGCGACGGTCCCGATTGTCGCGCATTCGCCTGCCATGGTTCACGCGGGGGCGTTGAAGACCGCAACGCATCTTGTGAGGCGGCCGGTAGGGGTGCGGAATCAAAATAGGTACGCGGTGCTGGTTGTGGAACGTATCGCTGCTGGGCAAACGGTGCGCCGCTGTGATTTACCGTTGTCACCTGGAAGGTGGGAGATTCGGCTTGCGGGTCCGCGCTTTCCATAATTGCATCTGCGACTTTCGCCAGCCAACCCAAGCTCTGGTTGGGCTGAGCTATCAAGGCGGCACGTGCATACTGGGGAAGACATCTTAAAAAATGGGGTCTGATGACATCATCTGAGATCCCGGTTCCCGCTAACGCACGTAGATGTGTCAGCAAATGTGCAGGTTTCATCCCAGTGAAATTCGTCTCTGCAGCCAAACGCTGATGTCGTCTGCCCTCGGGTTCGTCCAGGGCGCCTAGGAGGGACTCTCTCATGCTGCTATTTATAATATTATTATACCAAAGAAAAAAACTTACTTTTTGACTTGAAATGTCCCCTTTTCACTCGTGGGGCGTATATCTGAAATTTCTCTTACTTCTAAGCGCTATTTATTATTTGCATTTTTCTTAAGTATAGTAACACAAGGATAAACTGTTCGCTTTACTGTTTTCTTCTTTTTCTTTTTGTGTTAATCAAAAAAATAAAAAATAATATACTCTACATGTAAATACAATGAGATTTGAATTTTTCTACAATAGTCGTGTATTTCTTTGAGTAGAAAAAAAAATGTTTATTATAATTTTATTCTTTGCAATATATTTTGTGTGAACTATTGTTATTATTCGGATACTTTTATTCTCTATGTATGTATTATAGCGAACGTCTTCTTGGACTACCGTTTTCTATTACCGTGTTGTGTTTTTGTTTGATTTCTAACTAAAATTTTCGGCTATATTACTATTTGCTTTTCCTTTGTTTTAATATATTCTATTTTTGTTCTATTGTTCTAAAAAAAATTTTGTTTTGGTGGTTCTGATGGAGCTCACCTACTAAAGAAAGTATAAATCTACTGGAAAACGAAAATATCACAACAAAAAAGGAAAGAAATAAAAAGGAACCTGGAGTCCAACGTTGGGTATCCGAAGATGGTTGCGTCAGTGTCGTCACCCGTTTACTCCTTCGACTGCGTTGCGTTTCGTTGGGGATGGAACCCTTAGTTGTTGTTGTTTCACTTAACGTTCGTCACACGTCAGCGTGTGACCAATTATGGTTGGTGGTTTCTTTTTGGCGACAGGAAAACGGAAAATGTCACTATTTCGGCACTTGCGTGTCACGTCACACGTCGCTAGGTCACCAATTATGGGTCTATGATATTTCGTATTACGCGGCGTGTCGATCAGGGTGCTACAGGGCACAGGTTAACCGCGTAACCCCACTAGTTTCTTTCTAATCTGACTCCTTTTTCTGATACGAACGCCTTTTTTTTTTTTTGCAGCTTAATCGTCAAATAAAACGCACACTTGGTTCCACGCGATTCAGTTCGCAATACCTTAAATATTTATTTATCCTTGATACTGGTTATTATTTACAATTTTAGTTTTGGGCGTGCGGTACTAGCACTCTTGCTGAACAATCGTCACAATATATTTTACAAAAAGTTAATTCTTATTTGAGATATACCGCACTAGCACTCTTGCTGAACAATCGTCAAAAATATATTTTACAAAAAGTTAATTCTTATTTGAGATATACCACACTAGCACTCTTGCTGAACAATCGTCAAAATATATTTTACAAAAAGTTAATTCTTATTTGTGATATACCGCACTAGCACTCTTGCTGAACAATCGCCAAGATATACGTTACATAAAGGTTAATTCTTATTTGGGTATACCGCACTAGCACTCTTACTGAACAATCGTCAAAATATACTTTACAAAAACCAACACCGTACGAATTCTCTTTCCACCATCACCGTATTATTTTTCTCCAAGACTGACTAGTTAATTCACCCTGGTCACTAGGGTTGCCTCATATTAACCCCTTTTTCTTTCTTTTTCTTGGTTTCGTTTCTTTTTTCTTTTTTTGCACCCAAAGCACCAGGAGCCAAAACAGACCACCGCCTCGACTATCATGTACGGTGCGCCTTTGGCTTTTTGTTGGGCGAACAAGAAAAAAAAGGAAAGGGTGAAATATACACACGGTAATCGCGTCTGCCGCTTACGTGTGTATCCCCTAGCATGTAGACATGGGATCATCGCAATTCACATTATTTGCAGGTTTGCATAGGGGTTGAATTGTTTACACGATCACTACTGCTTGAAGCATTATTGTTGATCGTGCAAACTTCGCCAGTGTATCTTCCCTAGGCGCGACGGACATTCATACGATCACGACTACAACCAAGATCGCCGCCGATCGCATATCGATCGTCGTGCAAAAGGTGCAGGTGGCTATTTCCTGTGTTTGCTTCTCTTGTAGGCAAGCATGGTGTTGCTTGCCTGTAGGTAGGTTTTTTTTTTTTGCTACCGAATTGCCCGCCGTGTTCGCTGATGAAAAAGGGGCAGCTTGCCTGTGTGTGTCGGTGTTGGATCGCAGATATTCTTGTCCGAATATCTCGATTGCTCCGTTGGTTGAGGATGCGACCGTTTTTCTCCACTCGAGAAAGGGTGCATGTTGGCGGAAACCAATATCGGAATATTTTCCATTGACCGTTGACGCCGGTTGAAATTCCCCGGTGTGTGCCGCATGTTGAGCAAATTTTACTCTTTTTTTCTATAGAACTTTATGCTCTGCGACGACCAGGCTTTTGTTGTTTCCGCTGGAAATGTGAGGCGGGCGGTGGCGTTGGGGGAAACCGCCACAAACCTTCTGCGCTAAAATAAATTAGTTTCTATTACGAAATCAACAGTGTGTCAGAAAATCAAAAGGAATAATAATGCTGTGATGGTGTGATGCGTTTAATTCGGAATTCGAGTGCCTAAGACCTAGAAAGACAAAAATAAATATATGTATACAAAGCAACAAAATCTGTTTAAACTCAATAGATGTCACATAATTAAATTTTAAATTGTCCATGCTATAGTCGTTTGGATAGTTATAAAAATAAAAAAAAACATTAATATCAAATCAACGTTCATATTTTTCCTGGATTTTTGTGGAGTATTCGTCGAAACATCGTTGGGGATTGAAGAGAACCAGTCTCGTACGTCAGCACACCACTTCTACCCCCACAATACATCAAAGCTTGGCTGTGTGTGTCTCAGATTCCCCTTAATGTGTAGTCAAGCAATGCAACAGGAGAAGTTAAGTACAAGTCACTTCCATTACAAAAGAAAAAGAATAACAACTCACGCCACTGACTGCATCATTACCTCTGAAAGCAATTGAAATAAAGCCGGATAAAGAAGATAAGCGACCATCCTGGCAATGTTCTCTTCAGTTTTTTGTTTTGTTTTAGTTGCTCAGTTGGAAATCCTTGAGATTCACAAAACCAAAATCTCGGCTCTGTATGAGCCTTTGTGATCCTTTGTTTCTGCCTCAACTAGGATACAAAGCAAAGTTTCTGATGACTCATAACAAAAGGCAAACGGAACACAATAAATGAATAGACAGGTTACAGGGACGAAGCGAAACAGTAGAATGTGATAGGGAGACTAAAAGATAACATAAAAGAAGAAACACGCTCAACGAAAATGAAATCTCTGATTTATTTCCACTTGGATTCCGTTGTATTAGTCGCTCCTGAGAGAACTCTTTTATCCTTAGAATTATCGGGGCGTAAGGGTGTCCTTTGTGTCAATGGTTTGGCCTGATTACGTTAAATTGAAGCTGATCAAATACGGATTGGCAGCAACATTTAGAAATCTTTTGAAGCAAATTTTTAAAAGAAACTATATTTTCCATCTTCCAAATTGGAACAAACGTCTTTCTAGGAGTAATCGAAACAATAACGCTTATCGTTCCTTCTCTCTTTATATATATATATTACTTATCTTTCCTATTTGTCTCTTTTTCCTTTATAGTTCATTGTCTTATGAGAAATGGAATACAGAATACTTAAAAATACTTAATATTATTAATAAAGGACTAACTTCCGTCCTGATGCAAAAGCGGCATTCTCAGGATTTTGAATACCGCGTACAGGAACTTCGCACAACCCCCCTAGAGCGGGAAGTTCAAACAGCTTTAGGTATGTCTCAAACCGGAAACATCTTCCATAAGATCATAAACACGTTCAATCTTCGCAGGTTTATCGCAAAACAAAATTATAACCATCTTCAGAGAGTGGTCAAGTGTCCTAACTCCACCCGATGCAGAAAGCAGTGAAAAACTACGCATCCTAAAGGATCGACTCAGTTCCAGTCTGTCATCGGATAACTATGCAACCCTGATGTAAGTTGGTACAAAAAACATTTTCGACACTGGCGTCCCCAATGCCAGCGCAAGGACATTCTCATATTTTATGTCATTCTAGAATTGGCGGAGATTCAGTAGACCACAAAATCGACTCCGAAGTCGAGGAGCACGAGACGTATTTGAGTAAATTTAAGAATAAAGTCGTTGAAAAAATGCGAAGCTTAATCGACCAACACATTGTAAATGATCCCGATGTCATAAAAGGTCGGAAGAAGACGGTCCAAGTAAGTTGTTACTAATAAAACCAATTTTTTTATCACTTCCACAACTAACCTTGCAAAGGAAAATACCGAAGGAACAACTTCAGACCGTGAAGAAAATTTTTTAAATTCCTCTGTGTTATCCAAAGGATTGCCAACGATGTAAAACATTTTGTTCTGGTACAATTTAAGGACTCGAACATTTTAATCCCAACCTTTTTTTTTGCGACCTTCATTTGATAAACGTGGATATGCACAATGTGCTTTAGCGAATTCGATACGATGGTAATCGACTACAATGGGTCCTTTTGAAGTATGAACTCCTCAGAAGGAGGATTATCATAAAGATTATAGAAGAATTTTTGTGAACGCTCAAGGCATTTTAAGGCGGTGATGTAGAACGGGAATGAATTCCAGCCAAATTTCCCCGAACATGTAGAGAACATGGGATTTGGGATTTGAATTCCATGTTCAGCCGTTCGAGGTTAGCTGCGAGGAAGGTCCTTAGAAAATTAAAAAACTTCTCCGTAGTTTTATGTTATATATTGCAAAAGGATTTCTTTTGGCAGCGTTACTTAATCTATATAGAAATCTCATCGGGATGGTACATTTTACTGTTAGGATTATATTTTAAATATGATGAAAAAAGTGTCCACGAATACAATATTAAATAACGTTTACCTTGACTCACACAGAACTCCTCGCCCGCTGTCGAATTACAATTACAATGCTTGGGTTGTAAAACATTTTTTTAGAATAAACTTGAGTTAGTTAGAAGATAAGTTTTGCCAAAGGAAAAAGGTTTCTTATTACTTTGAAAAAAAAGAAGTCAGCATGGATTGTATTTTGATTATGCATATTTAGGTTGAATTGACCGCCATTAATATTGTGGGAGTTGGGCGAAATTGCTGAGTAATAGGTTGGAACCCAATGCTCAGTCGTGTAGTAAATATGTACCCATTAGGCTATAGACCCTGCGAAATGCTTGGGAGAAATCACCACTTTTTGGAACTTAAAATGAATTCAATTAAGAAAAAATAGCATCTCAGCACTTTACCAAGACTATAGGTTCGAATTTCTTGAGAGAAATAAAATTGTTATTTCTGGGCTTTTAATTACTTTGAAATGGAATAACATTGTATAATTTATATTTTAGTGCTCGAATACATGATCTTTAACATTATGACTGGAATATTATGGCGTGGTGCAGTGGTGAGCTTGTGGGGTTTTATATAGTGTGCGCCGGCGTACGGCGCTGGTTCCCTAAATAAGCCACCGTTCTTTCACAAAATAAAACACAAGTTATTGATACCGAGCGGACACAGAACCCAGGAAATCAAATGCGTAGAAATGAAACTCACTATATCAGTAGGCGATAATTGATCTTTTATTTGTGGTACTTTAGATTGCTATGGTACACAGGTGTCCTTATTGTTTCTTAACCCAGCTAAGGGAGTAGCGGTTGTACATTAATTGGAACTTAAAAACTGAGAGAGTTCATTTAATCACATTCGTACACTAATGGCGACTTAAAAGCTCGACTCCACTACTCGAAATTTGAATTTTACTCCTTGAACGCAACGACTGTGGCACGTGTGCGTGGTTCCGCGATTCAAATCTGACTCCGCGAGCTGGGCGACGTTGACCCAGCCTCGGTGATTGCGATGAGTTTCCACGCATATCATCGCAGGGGAAAACAATCTTTCCTTCGCCCCAACGCCCTATGAGAAATCAGTTCGCATCACTATCGGCAGGTTCCCCTACACATCTTCCAGATAGGGTGAATGTCTTTTCCTCAGCAAGCAAGACAAACGAAACATGCGTTGGGCGAAGGAAAGCAAAAACAAACATGCAACTGGTCAAATATGATGATCGGTGTACGAGCTGGATGTATCGCCACCGTACGATGACATTAAGTCAACATAACTTCGCTGGGACGGCAAGGGCTACTAGATTGGGGTGCATGTTTATTTTAGGCATTGGATAATGCAGAGGAATGCTGGCATGCAGGCAAAAAATAGTTCCTTCTGTTTACGTAGAGTATACAGAAGCATTTCATTTAGAATAGCCAGCGTGAGAATCGTGGCTATTCGTTGTTTAGACAACGAATCATTAGACATGACCGATGCTGTGATCGTTCCTCGATAAGACAACGGATCATGTAGTCGGTTATGCAGCTGTACATTTAAATGCTTGAACATGAAGGCTAAAGCCATGGAATTGCAGGCAATATATTCCTCTGTGTCATAGGTCGATGGATCGAGTGTGTGTTTACTTTAAATAACACTCGATCGCTTGTAGGTAGCCAGCGATGGTTATGCTGGGTATTGTCGATAGGACGATCAGCCGATGGGTCTGTCGATAAGGCAAGGGTAAGCATGACATGCCGAATATGGGGAAAATGCTCCTCCGCCATGCTTATTGACATGTTCGGATGTTAATGTCGGTTACGCGATGGGAAAACCGAATTGGCTTTTAGGACATGAGGGTTTGTATGTAAGCATGCCCCGGGGTGAAAATTTGATGCTGGGCTTATGTTTTCAGGTGAAAGGTGATGCAGAGTAGCTTGCGATGCTCATTTGCGGGCAAGTAGAAGGCAGGTAATTTATGGTAATGGGTGTGTGGAGTATTTTGCTTGTGCACCTGCACCGATGCGGATTCAGCAAAACGCTATAGACTTCGAGCTACCGCGCAGATACACAACCGAATCAAATAAACTCCAGAATTCATTTGCAAATCTTTTATTATCCAAACTTCTATTATTTAATTACACATTAATCGCTACATTTATGCCCAAAGACGTATTAACTTGGTTGTTATTTAACACATTAATCGAAAGATTTATTATTAGACACTGTTCTTAGCTTGATTGTAGGACGACCGGTTAGTGATAGAACTCGATCGAAAAAAAACTGTACTCTGACGACACGGGATCGATTAAGCTGGACACGACTAAAACTGATCACGATTAAACGACAGAAAAGAAATCGACGTCGCCACTCTTTATATTAAGTCCCAGAACTCCTGACTCCCATGGATGGTGAAACTCGACTCTTAAAAAGGACTCCGTGGCACATGCGCACTCTCCAAGTGTCAAAATCTGACTCAAACCTACAATCCATATCTGCCAGATTCAACGATGTGGATTACATTGGTGTGGGAGGATTATATATGTGTCCGTATGGGACAAGTACGTTGCCCTTCAGCCTGCATATCGACAACGACGAAAATAGACCTAAATAAACATGGGCTGGTGTAATGAATTAGTATTATAGAGATCTGCGATGGCGAAAAATCGCCGAAAGGAGAAATAGGTGTCTGTGTCTTAAATAAACAGAAACGCTATTTCGAGGCCCATAAATCTTTGATGACCTGCGCCTGAGAACGAAATAGGTTTTTGCTTTAAGATACACAAAAACGCAATTTCAAGGGTCACGATGATATGCACATCGTGTTTGTTTATTTAACAGGCCGGAGCATCGTTCGGCACGATCTGGGGTATGATTGTCTAACGTCAATCATATTAGTGCCCAAATCCGATGATCGGTAGATAACCGAAAAGGGAAATTGGTCGCAAGTGTTGCGAACCTTGGAATTGGGGCAATATTCACTCATGAACCGTAGCAAGAATACCGGCTACAGCTATGTCAACAATTACGCTGGCCAGCGAGTATTTATCTTTTATAATTGCTGACAAGCTGAGCCGATTGTCTGGCACGGTCCATGTATGAATGAAATAATTTGTTTGATGTGCATGCTTGCTGGGGTTTTGCTTTCAGGTGAAAGAGAATGAAGGGTAGCTTACGCTGCCCAAAATTGCAGATAGGTATGGTGGGTTTGGAAGGTAGTTAATTTAAGAGGATTGACGGTTCTTTGGGAATGTATTAAAGAACCGCCACAGGTGGTTCTTTGGCAGTGGGTTAAAGAACCCCCACAAGCTTGTCGCGTTTCTAAAAGATGCATCCACAATATACAAGCAAATAGTGAAGAACACCGGTGTTATGGTCTTTCTCTCAGGGAGCGCCTCCTTGTCCTGAAAAGGATGAGGGATCTCTTAAGACCGCTCCTTAGGGGACTCGTTGCGGTCGCCACCGTGCTTCTGGGGCCTCCGGAAAGAGTGACAACCGATTGCTGAATACGGGCCTGATATTCAGCCGAATCCAATAAAACGCAGGTATTTGAAATTGAAGCTATTTTTATTAATTTCGATATTTAGTTTATGTGATTGGTGTTCTTAGCTCCTCAATAGTATACTGGTTAGTATACCCGCCTGTCATGCGGGAGACCGGGGTTCGTTTCCCCGTCGGGGAGCCTCTGGCGCAAGACTAATGACCTTGCCCGGAAAAAACAAATCATTATGGAAAATTTAACAAGCCTCAGGACTTGCTAAATAAGGCCAAGACCTGTTCCAGGTTGTAGTGCCGATGATGATGATGATGATGATTGGTGTTCTTAAACATCGGACGTCAACCTAGAGACTGATCCTCGAATCTGAAATTCATCGGCCTTTTATACAAAATCTTATCGGCATTTTGTATCGCGGATGCATCGAAATACAAGCAGAATTTCGAAATGTACTTCGACTGGAGTCGACTACTGGAGAAAAGGGATGTCATATCTTTTTTTTAAATATACACATCTGGCTGGATTTTAGGATTGTGTGTATGGGAATGAAATGGATATGTTTTAATATGGGTTTGTTTGAATATGCAGATGTGCATTGTGGTGTTTAGTATTTAGGAAGGATTTGATATTTGAATATTGGATTGTTATAGTTTGGGGATATGAACGCATGACATATTAGGTGGGTAGAAATGTATGTGGGAGGGAAATGGTAGGGCTTCTTGGAGCAGTACACCGGAAGAAATTCGAATAGGCAAAGCATCACAGCCGTAAACCATAGCGATAACATAGGAATTCCACATTATTTGAATGTATTTGAGAATAACGATTGCATTTGAAAACACGGTGACCTGATGTGTTAAGCATTGGTTAAATTTTTAGAGATTTCAACCGTCATAGCGTCGGTTCGCATCACACGTACTTCATTATCGTCCCAAAACGCTATAAGCTCTTTTGAAATTTTTCATAACAATTTCCTAGAATTCTGGTCTTATCCAGCAATTGCGTTCCGAATGTAGGTTTTAAACATAAAGATTATACTCGGTTTGTAGGTTAATGACTTTGCCTACAAGTTATTGGTATATAACTTTTTCTTCAAGTCAAGACATTCTGGTGACCTGTCAATCTCACTACTTTCGAATAGTACTCGGCTACGAATGTGCGTTCGCAAAATTTGAAAAGGTAGTATTGTAGCGATCTACGAACGCACAATTCCGCCCAGGTAAGGTTCCTACCCTTCAAGGAAATACATACCCTGAAAACGTTGCACGCGCCCCACAGACGCGTATCCCAAAATCCCACCTTAGGGCACTGAAACATTTAGCCAACGTTGAGCCGACACTAAAGCAAGGAACTGAACGTCCCAAAGCTTTCAATGTCAAGCTCAACAGTTCGAATAAAGCATACCTGAAACAAAGGAAAACATTCATGCTTCCGATCGGCAAAGACTGAAATGCGCCGCACTCCAACACTGCACAATCGGAAATCCTGAACATCTACACGATGTTACAAGGATTTGTTATCGTCAGAAAATTAGCCGACCAACGGATGCGCGTGCGGGTGGTCTGCCACAAAGACCACCAAATCCATCGGCAAACAAAAGAAACGGCAACCGTAATTATCTCAACGAGATAATTCGGAAAATTTATGAGGCTAAAAATCTACAAAGGATCTATTCCGATCCCACGATCCCTTTCGATGTTCACCCCATTTTCACAAATAGGGAAATTGTTTCCGTATAGATACAAATACCAGTTTTGAATCTGGATATCTGTGTGGGCAGACAGGCAGTCTAATTTTGATCGTCGGCGAGACGAGTTTTCATTACCGAGCAGCGAAGGATGGAGACGAAGATACGCGAGCCGAAAGTGGTTAGGACTACGTTGCGAGTGTGTCGGGAGTTTTGTGTGTGTTTCGTAGTTAAAATAAGAACCTTCAGTTACGATGAATTACGCGTCATTTATTGCATAAGGAAACCGGGAAACTTATAATAAACGACAACAATAAAATAAAGTTCAAACAATTTTCTTGATGTTTCCTTTTTTAACCGCGTTCGCTCTGGTGTTTCTGTTTTCTATGCGGCAAGCAGTGTTCGACGGAACACATGAACAACGTATAAATCCGCCAAAGTGGGGCGTTTCTAACAGATACACACACAATATACAACCAACTGGTGAAGAACATCGAAAGAAAATCAAATAAGAAAATGCATCAACCGTATACCAAGCAATAACACAGCAATTCCACATCAGTTGAGGGTACTTGAGTTTAGAAATCGAATTCATACATGCGGCAGTGGCCCGATGTGTCGTTCATTGGTTTGATAACACCTATACAAACGGTTTTTGGCTCCTCGATAGTATAGTGGTTAGCATACCCACCTGTCACGCAGGAGACCGGGGTTCGATTCCCCGTCGAGGAGCCTCTGGCGCAAGACTAATGATCATGCCCGGAAAAAAACAAATCATTATCGAAAATTTAAGAAGCCTCAGGACTTGCTAAATAAGGCCAAGGCCGGTCCCGGTTGTAGTGTCGACGATGATGATGATGGTGATACAAACGATTTGTGACCTTGGCATCTTATGTGATAGGGAGCTTAACTTCATCCCTCATATCGATGACATTATTCTCAAGGCCAATTCTGTCCTTGGTTTTGTGAAACGCTAGTCGAAAGAATTCTCCAATCCCTACGTCTTCACGTCGCTCTATATAGCCTTTGTCCGCCCCTTTCTTAAATAAACTAGTCAGGTCTGGTCTTCTCACTACTCGTACCAAATTCGCAGGGTCGAAAGCTGCGAACATCGTTTTTTTGCATATTGCCCTCCGAGGATTAAATTGAGAAAATCCTCTGATTCTACCCCCATACACGAGCCGTCTTCACCTGATTAACCTTAAAACACTTGAAGAGCGCAGAATTCATGCCGACATCCTCTTCATCCACCGGCTTCTCTCAGGTTCAAATACACTGCCCAAACCTGTTCTCCTCGATCACATTTTTCATTAATCCCCGAAACCTGCGAAACCATCGTCTTTTTTATTTGCCCGCCCATCACACGTCTTACGGCTCTAATGAACCCATTTTGCGAATGCAGGGGTGGTCACCCCACCTTCTTTGACTTCAATCTAACCTCTCCCGCTCTCAAACGTCATCTGCTCTCTTACCCCCCTGACCCAACTCCGCTCACCGCCTACACTCTCCTGCACTCATACTCACAGCCTAGTATCCGGCTTGTCCTCGCCCTTCCCTGTCCTACGACTTAGACTATTATTCTATCCATCTTTGTTTAGTTCCCCATTCCGGTTTTTAAGTTACTTTAAAGTTAGTACCCCACCCCCAACCCACATGCCATCGTTTTTAAGTTAGTCCGTAAGTCTATTTATAAGTTTATATGTTTATACGACTTGTACTAAGCGAAATAAATTGAGCGTTCTGCCCCCTATGCATTCATTCATTCCATTTTGGTGATTCTAACCGTCATAGCGTCAGTTCGAATCACACGCTCTTCACGCAAAACGCCATTGTAGCATAGACTGTGATTGATTTGGCACCGTCGTGTTAGAACTAAATATTCCACCAGTTACAGCCCAATGCTGTTGGCATTGGATGCAACCGAACGGACGTAAAAGAAAAAAAACAAAAAAAAAAGGTGTATCGAACACGCGACAGAGTTTTTTTCTTTTTTTTTTTAATTAACATCCTTTAATGGATATAGAATAGTACAATCTTAACAATTTAATTTAATACTAGGTTTAAGTTGTGTAAATGTAAATGTTACGTGAATAGATTTCATCTCGTTGAGTTTAATTTTCCAATCAGTAGTCCGTTGGCTAATTTCGTTGAGTGCCTGTTGCAATTGTTGTGTAGCTTTTTTTTGATTTTCGTCAGCTGATATTATAACTGCATCATCTGCAAAGGTGCCTATGAATGTGTTCTTGGTTGTTGGGATGTCCCCTGTGTATAGTACGTAGAGGAAAGGTCCCAGGACACTTGGATAGAAACTAGTGTGAGCTCCGTCGTGTGTTACTTTGAATGTGCTATCAGATATGTATGATTCGAGTAGATGGCAATAGTTTGCTGGAAACAGTTTACTCATTCATATACAACGATACACAGTGACCGAGTGCAGACGTGTTTTCGGTTCGGCGGTCGAATTAAATGAAAAAAGTTGCTTTTATGTGTCGCGAGTGGCTGAAGTATTATAAAGAGACTATTTGTGGACAAATAAATTACAGTGATAAAAACAGTCAAAACAAAGTAAATATAAATAAATAGAATCAATTAAAAGAGAACGAAGCCACGTGTTTTGACAGTTAAAACGAAGAAAACAGTTTAATACAAAAAGTGTATGAGTAACACGTTAACGGTATCTACGTGTGAGTGCACGAACATTGTAAGTGTGTGCGCGAGGCCAAAGTGAAAAAAAAGAATAAAATAAAAAAATAAGTGAGAACGTCCATAGCATGGACGTAAAACCAATGGATGCCAAAATGGTAAATCGGAGAAGGCAAAATACGGACCTAAACCTAAAGACTAAACGCCTTAGAACAAGTGAAAATAAAAATACAGACACGTCGATTGTCACCAGCAATGACGAAGACAACACCCATGGCGCCCAGTACTCAGGGGCTGGAAACCGATTCAAAGAACTAGATGTCTGCGAAACAAATGCAGGCGCTAGTAATCAGATCTAGGTCCTCAACAGACTCATCCATGAGATTAGTCGTAAAAAAGAAGAACTGGATAGACAAATCGAGGAAGTTGTTAAACTAAAAAACAACCTGAGCCACCACGAGCGAAAAACGAAAATGCTAGAACAACAACAGCAAGAACAAAGACAACAGCAACCCACGAAGGCAGAGAAAACACGGCTAGATAAGAAAACTAAACAGAAGGAATCACATCAACAACAACAGCAGGAACCAAATCAACAGCACGAATCACACCATAAGCAGGAAACATCTCAGCAGGTGCCAGTCAAAAAAAAGGAGAAAGTACCTCCTATTTACATCAGCTACATGGAGACAAAGGATGTCATAAAATTGGGTGAGTTGACATGCAAAACTTTTAAAACAAAACGAATAAATAATTTTAAGATAAGTTTAACATGTGAGGATTTAGAAGGGTATAACAAAATTAAATCGGCATTAGGGAAATCGAAAAGCGAGTACTACACGTACACCCCTAAATCGGAGAAAACTGTCTCCATGCTCCTCAAAGGAGTCGACCCTTCCTTTACTCCCGAAGAGGTGCTCGAAGAACTAAAAAGCTTCGAAAACGATACCTTGAAATTTACAGGTGTGAAACCATTTTCTACAGCAAATTCTAGAAATCGCAGCCGTAGGTTGCCTTTCTTCATTGTGTCGCTAAGCCCCAATAGTAAAATTGACGGACTTAGATATATTAAATACATTAGTCACCAAACAATAAGTTGGGAGAGAATAAAGAAGTGCGACCGCGTATTGCAGTGTATGCGCTGTCAACGCTTCGGGCATGTGGCAGCAAATTGCAATATGCATTTCAGATGCGTCAAATGCCTAAATAAGCATATCATTGGAGAATGTCCATTGGGCAAAGAACAGCTACCGGATAGAAATAAACTAACTGTGTCCTCTGTAACAACTCAGGTCATCCTGCTAACTTTAGAGGTTGCCCTAAGTACCAACAACTAAAATCAAAGTTGGAAGCCAGAAAGAAGCAAGTTGAAGAAGAGAAAAAGATGAAAACTCGCTCTTACAACAACTTCGTGGCACCAAGTGTGTCATACGCTCATATGGCAGGTGGAGTAAAAAATCCACCAATCTTAGAACAATGACGCAATATCATTAAAACGCCTGCTCCAGAGGCACAAACTGATATAACAGCAATATTACTGTCCATACAAGGACAGTTTGCTGGGTTTGATAAAAAATTCGGAATGATCGAAAAAAAACTGACGGAACAAGTGGATAGAACGGACATTATCTATTCGACCCTGTTTCCAGACGAACCCACACTCTAATCACAACGTTCACTGCGACTGAATTAACCCTAAAAGTTATTGCTGTGAATGTTAATTCACTAATCCGCATGGAAAGAAGGGATAATCTCAGCAATCTGCTGGAAGCTGAACGCCCAGATGTGCTTTTGGCTAGCGAAACTAAGCTAAATCAAAGGCACAATTTGGGCTACCCAAATTATAAAATAATTAGACGGGATCGTCCATATTCCACTCAGGGGGGCGGGGTCGCTGTCTTAGTTAAAAATGGTCTACAACACAGTCGTTTACAGTAGAGATGTATACAAGTTCCAGGTACTAGAAGCCTGCGTTATAGATATTCCTTTGAAAAGTCAAAAGCATCTATATGTTACCTCTGCTTATGCTTCCGAAGCGCCACAGTGTATACAGTTTATCAATGAACTTGATACTCTTTTTCGAAGTCTCAAGTTAGACTCAGAAAATAATTATTTCTTTATGGCGGGAGATCTCAATTCCAAGCACAGTGCTTGGGGTAACCTTATCACAAACACAAGAGGCAATGCGTTATTCGACTGGTGGCAAACAAACGCTATCGAACATAAACTAGAATTCTACGCTACAAGTACCCCGTCATATCCAAGAGGAAATTCCTTCTTGGATTTACTGTTGCTGGACGAGCGAATACAACTATTAGATACGGATCTAACTACTCGAAATTGTCTTCGTACAATCGAGTACGATAGCGATCATTATGGACTTGCTGCTGTAATACATGTCCCAAACGAACATTCACTACTTGAGCAGTATAAACAGATACATTCTTTTAATTTCGGAAAAGCACACTGGCCGCGCTTTGATCGGATAATAAAAAAAGAATTACGCTCCAATGGCATAGATCCACCAACTGACAGAAATCTTCATAATGACGAAATTGATCTTTATCTTATTGTTATCGACGATAAACAACATTGTTACTAATACAATGAATCGTTCTATCCCAAAAGTGTCTCACATAGAGAGCCATACAAACCGGTACAGAAACGCAACGATCGACGAGCTGTATAGGCAAAAGAGTACTCTGCTCTCTAAGTTAAAACTGCTCTACAGACAATTCAGAGATCGAAATAGCCAGGAAATAAAAACAATTAAGTCATTAATTAAAAATCTTCAAAAACTTATCCGTGACAACTATACATCAGTAATCAATGAAGACTGGAACAAGAGAATTCAAGCCATTAAAGCTAGTGGACCGAATATGTTCCCACAAATAAATAAAGTCTTTCGAAGGAAAGATTATAATGACATCCCATGTCTGCGAGTTCCGCGGACTCCCGAGAATTGTCAAACGCTGCTGAACGCAGGACTTACCCTGGAACACATCAACTCTAACGAAGAGTTCATAATAGTCGAGGATCCGCAAAAAAAGGCGAACTCAATTGGCACTTGTTTCGAAGCAGTGTATAGATTGAACGAATCGGCTCATTCTAACCTTGACCTGGAAAATAGGGCTCTCCAAAAACATATTTCGTTACGCAATGAACTTAACAATTGGCGTCTCTTAAGTCGAAGTTTCACTATCTTTAGTGAAAATAATAGAGCGGATTCCCCGCTTAGAGATCTAAACACTAGTATATTTGTACACAAGGATGAACTGGTGGACATTCTTAGATCGATTAAGAACAAAAAATCTTCTGGAATAGACAGTATTCCGAACATAGTTCTAAAGCATTTACCTCTTGAAGTAGTGAAGGTTTACACTATTTTGTTCAATAACGCTCTAAATAATGCATATTATCCAATCCAATGGAAGTCTGCAGTAGTCCATCCCATCCCCAAAAAGGGCAAGGACAGGAGCAATCCAGCCAATCTTCGCTCGATTAGTTTGCTTCCGAATATCAGCAAGGTATTCGAGAAAATTATAAATAAAGCATTGACTAACTGGTGTGAGGAAAATGGTATTATCCCGAACAACCAATTTGGTTTTCGATCGCAACATGACACAGTTCATGCTGCGACAAAACTTGTTTCCGACATACAGTGGAACAAGGCGAAGAGACAATGCACAGGGGCCTGTTTGGTTGACTTTGAAAAGGCTTTCGACACCGTATGGTTAGAAGGGCTTCTATATAAGTTATCAAACCTAGGTATGCCCAAATATTTATTATACATTATCTACGATATGATAATGGGTAAACAATTTGTAGTGAAATGTGGAGATAGAATCTCTAACAAGACCTTCCACATCAAAAACGGCTTACAACAGGGAGCAGTGAATTCTCCCATTTTATTTAACATTTACACTAGTGATCTAGTGGATACTCTCAACCATGCAATTGCGTATGCCGACGACATTGTGGTGTATAGATCTGGAGAAAAGATTGATGTCATCAACAGACTTCTGCAAGATGATTTCAACAAAATCAAACGTTTTTGCGACGACTGGAAATTAAAAATAAATTTCCAGAAAACAGAGACTATCCATTTCAGAACGCCACTGTCCAGTGCATCAAGGGACACAAAACGGAATTGGAAAACATTTTTTTTGCGGGAAGTAATAATCTTCCACTACAAGTAAAAACTGTAGTCAGATACCTTGGAATCTGGCTTGATCAATATCTTTACTTTGATAAGCATACAGCAGCTGCTCTTGCAGCAGCTAAAAACGCATATGCGATGACACGAAGACTCTTCCGTAGTAGTCTGCTGGACCCCAGGGTGAAAATAATTTCATACTCAGCATTCATCCGACCAATATTGGTGTATGGCTGCCCGGTATGGTACAACATATCCCCATTTTACATGGAGAAGTTTCGGGTGTTCGAGAGGCAGTGTTTGCGTTCCTGCCTAGGAATGTATAGAACCCCAGAGTCGCAGTATAACAAATACTATCCGAATAAAGTCCTGTATGATAAATCAGGACTAAACAGGATAGATAACTTCATTATCAAAAATATTCGTGGTCACACAACAAGGGCAATGTGCAGCGAAAACGATCTCATTTCGGGAGCATTCTATCCCAATGATATGTATATGGAGAGTACTCTCCAGAATGGGTTCATTCCCCCAGAAGCGTTCCCTTTCTTGGATAAAAAAGGACTTATCCGAGACAAACGTGGAGTCCCTATTATTTACCATGCTTTCCGTGGTGCCAGGGACAAACGAATTCTCCACGATAACGATAACTCTAATTTTCCAGATCGCCTGCGTTTTAGTATGGTGATCCGTGAAAGAGATAAATCAATAAAATATCGATCCCATCCCAACTGGTGGTGGATCAGTGATGAAGAAAGGACTACACGTCCCCAAACATAGTATGTCACTCAGGCGCACCGCTTTCCTTCCCCCTATCCCCAATTCCCAATTATTTTTATTTTATCTTTTAATTTTGTTTTTAATTTAATTTTAATTTTTTATTTTTTTATTTTAATTTTTATTTGTATTCCTTTATTCCTTGTTTATGTTTGTCCGTTTTGTTTTATTTTTATTTTGCTTGTCAACCCCCTATATATGTAATTAAAAAAAAAAAATCATAAATAATACAGGATGTAGAAAAAATAGAATAAATTTTAAAAGAGAAAACATATCAATTATTGTGACATGTTGTAAAAACAGTTATTGTACGCCGAAAGGCATATGAAATATGATAATGCGTAATTTAGAGTGCTTGCGAAGAGCCAGTAAGTTAATGTAAGAATGTTATTTGTAAAATAGATGTTAACATTTAGTCTTAAGTTAAATATGTAATTGAATTGTTGAATAAATGTGGATATAAAACAAAACAAAAAAAAACACACAGTTTACTCATTTTATATATAAGACCTTCATGCCATACTCTGTCGAACGCTTGGGAGGCGACTGAGTGAAGACAAAAACAGTAGCACCTTCAAGTGTGAGCGGGTGCGCGTGTGTGGTTAGCGAATATTTATCCTGTGTGTAAGTGTTACGCAGTGCAGTGAGTATTAAGACTAATATACGTATACATATACATAACTGTATACATAGCAAAAACAAGTGGTCCATAATATGAAGAATAATCTAAATTAAAATCAAAACAATGAAAAAGGACAATCTAATTTAAAAATGGTGCTACGGAGAAGGCATAATCCACAGCCGAATTCCCAAGATGAACGCCATATATCAAACACAACCAATGACATCGAGCCTATGAGTGATGTTACGTAGTAACTCCCCCACCGCCTTTGTCGCAACAAGAGAACATTCAAACATAAACAAAACTACATAAAATATAAAACATTTAAAAATTAAACATATACATTACTAACAATTATCACAAATTCAATTTAAACTTAAATACAATCATCTTACAATAACATTCATTTACAACATAAAATTTCACATAATTAAACACATACCACGCAAAACATTAATTTACATTTAACGTTACAAGTATAAAACGTAAAACTTAAACTAAAAACAAAAATAAATATAGCTGGTGCATAAACCCAATTTTTCCCCGGCGATGATATCTTTGAATAGTTTCGAAATTGACTATCGTCGGGCTACTCTCGTTGTGACAACGGTAAAACTGAGAACGGAGAATGAACGAAAAAGAGAAAGAAGAAGGAAAGCAAAAGAGCCGTGTTGACAATTTGTTCTTACTGTGTGTTGACCGTCTTTTTTTCTTTTGCCAGTGGCTGACGATTTTTAGTTTTAGAGTGTGTTGGGGGTTTTTTAACGGAGCAGTGGTGTTCCCGTGAACGCCACTGCTGACCTTCCCATTAACCATGTAAAAACTTCCAACCTAGAGCACCCAAAAACGATAAAACAAGTATTGTGGCAGTTCCATTGAACGCCACTACTTACCTTACAACCTATGATGAAGAAACAGTTCCCTAAAACACATTAAAACATGTACTTACTTCCATAGTTGTATCATTATCTAGAGATATGCTTTAAATCAATAATTCTCCCTGACGTAAAATTCCATCAGCAATAATAAGTATTTTCCACAAGTAAAAGCAATTTGGTTGCACCATCAAGCAACCAACATTACCCGAACCATAGCAATGAGATATCGCCTTACGAGCCTGTCGCACACGTGCAGGGGATGTTTTTTTTTCTTTTTTATACATGCCCACATCGGTCGGTCATCCGACCGACAAATAGATTAAGGCATACGGCTGACCGCCCAAGGAAGTCGAGTTCTCAAAAATGGAAAATTACCAGCGGGAATTCGACTACTTGGAGATTCCGCCAAGATGTGCGCGATCAGCATAAATGCTGTACAAAGTTGCTGATGGTGTAAACACAAAATATCGACGTCGAGATAGTTGCACCAGCTGCAACCATGCCACCTAATGTTCCCCTTGTAGATTCGGTTGATCCACGGTCCGCATACTTGTCGACACACACCATAAGCAGTAGAAGCAATCATCGTGTGTGTGTTTCGCGCCCTTGTGCTGGGACCGATGCAAGGAAAATCATCCCCTTATGTCGACAAGCGGAAGATGAAATTGTATCTTTTGAAATAAATTAATCGCGATACGGATTCCGTGGAGGCAAGTCGGGCCTCCACGTTAAACACAAAATATAGAGTCAAGTTTCAGCCGTCAGTGGGTGCACACGAGCCTAGCGTTAACGGAGTCGAACCTGAATGTGTCGTTGAAAGTATAATCAGTTTTATTTAAATATAAAATATATCTGACTGTAATCTATCATCTATAAATATAAGTGAAGCTGAATGTGTTGTTTAATTATAATCAATTTCATCTAAATATAAAATATATCTGACTGTAATCTATCATCTATAAATATAAGTGAAGCTGAACGTGTTGTTTAATTATAACCAATTTTGACTAAATGTAAATAGATTTAGACATGGTACGTAAGTTGTGAACTATTTCAGGTGTAACCTTATATAACGAATAAAAGCTGGAAAGAAGAATTGGAGTGGTTTTTAGTTTCTACACCGTGATCAATGACTAGCGCGTTGGGGTGTCTTAGTGAACCAGTGCACCTGCCTGCACAATATAAAGCAAGAAAGCCCCACAGTGTGTAGGGAAGGAAGAAAGTAATCATGTCATCATCATCATCCGTTACAGAGCGGGGAAGCTGTGGACCCCCCTTCCCACGAGAGTGTTCCCGGAGCGTTACAACCTGCAACTGTTCAAAAAGCACTGCAACAGTTATTTGATAGCATCTCGGGGTGCCCACTCGGCGCTATAGGTTCGCCTCTCCCGAGAGAAGTCTAATTAAAAAAAAAAAAATCGTCATCGGCACTACAACCGAGATCCGGTCTTGGCCTTATTTAACAAATCTCTCCACCGGTCCCGATTTCGAGCCGATGTCATCCAGTTTGGCACACCCAGGCTCTGGGCGTCCTGGTCTACGCCATCCCTCCATCGCAGACAAGGTCTGCCGCGCTGTCTCCTTTCATACTTCTTGCCACAAAGGACTTTCCGGGCAGGTTCCTCTTCGCTCATTCGAGCTACGTGTCCCGCCCATCGGAGTCTACCAAGCTTGATTTTTTTTACAACATTAGCTTCAAGGTAGATTGCGTACAACTCATGGTTGTAGCGTCTCCGGAATCGTCCTCCCTCACATCCGGGGCCAACAATTCTCCTTAACACCTTCCTCTCGAACGCGGCTAGGAGTTCAGAGTGCCTTTTATTGAGCACCCAGGTCTCGGATCCATACATGAGTACTAGTAAGACCATGGTCTTGTACAGTAGTAACTTGGATGTTTTGGATAAATTTCGGGATTTAAAGAGCCTTGATAGACCATAGTAGGCTTTGTTGGATTTAATCAACCGTTCGCGTATTTCTTCTTCCATATTGTTGTCGGCTGATACTGTGGGGGTAGAAGTATGGATGCCGACGTACGGCAAGTATTCCTTTAATTCCCCCAACGATGATCCGCAGAAAGAGACTTGTTGACCCGAGAAGAATGTAAAATAAATGAAAATGCACAGGGGGTTCTTTTATAGATAATGTTTTGTTATTATATTTTAACCGGAATATCCTTTATTTAGCTTCGGGTGGTGATATCTGTCTATTTTTGTTACAAGTGAATTTATTTTTATAGTGCACAATTTAATAGGAAGCTTTAGTGATCACTTAATTACTTTATGACGTTTATACCGGACGGAACTAATTCCTAGCAGAGACTCGTGCAGCAGCGTGTCTGACCGCGATGGAGATTGAATAGCGACTGGTGTGAATTGGGGTTGAAATTCATATTTCGTTCACACAGGACAACCAAAAGAGACCACGCCTCTGCTCTCTCAACCTCACGCCCGTCAAAGTGTGAGTAACCTTTGTTAATTGGGTAATTGACGGACATGAAGAATGAGAGAACAGAAAACATGATATGCTGTGATCTCGTGGTAGCTTTGGTTGTGTGTGTTGGTATCAGATGCAGCTTCTGACACGACCTACTGACCCAGTGGTACGGCTATGGTGTAGTTAAAGCGCATTGAACCGTGGAAAGAAATACGAATGAGAGGTAAACCTAGCGGATGTTACTCCCCTGCAAAGAGAGATCATTGATCCCAAGCGAATGGGTGATCTGTGGGAAAGTCGATAGGACACCGCTGATGTTTGGGAAATAATTCGCGTGAGAACCAGACTCTAAGACCCTGAAATTACCCCAGCTATTTTGCAATGATGCAACAGCGTCGTTCTTTTAGACTTGTTGTTGCTAACCGACATTATGAGATTTCCGATGGGAAACTCATGGTTAGCAACAATGGAGTTGCCGTATGGCATTTATGTAGCTAAACCCAATTATGCATTATCTGCAAAGGATGATGAGTTTAGCTATATGTCCGTTTGAAATGTTTTACAGGGGAATACATATAAAGGAAATTGGTAAGTATGACGCGCTGAAAGCGGTCGAAATTAGGTGGAAATGTTGGTTGGAATAGTGGGCGGTTTCTCATGTAGAATAGAGAAACCCCCCACAATACTCCCCCGCCAGTGACGTAGTCACGAAATAATGGTAGGGCGGAAGGAGTAGAACGGTTGAAGGAGCGCTAGGTGAAGTATCGGAAGGAGAGTCGTGTGTTTGGAGTATGGCTGCTTTGGATTAACCCAGTAGTTACGGTGGTAAGGCTTGGCTCTGTCGTGTAGGCGTGTTCCTGTGTAGTGGCTGGGCTTGGGTCTGTAATGGAAGTGGACCTGGTTGGTACCGCGTGTGTTGCCGACGGGGACAAAGGGATTGCGGTGCGGTCCACTGGCCTGTTGTTGTTTGCATAGACCAACAGGTATGACATCCGAGTAGGTCGTGACCTATCGGTAGCTCGGAAAAGAACGTCAACTCGACCTCATCGGGCAATATACTACCGAGATTAAACATATCTCTGGCCCACAAAACATCTCGCGGGCGCTTTTTCTCGAATCGATACGATTCACTTGCGCGCTACTCTGAACAACGTCGACCTAGCCCTGGCCCAACAGGAGGACAGCCAGCTCGAATCACTTCTAACTGCTGATACAGCACTCGAGCTACGCAAAATCGCCCTCCGCGATCCTTTGGGCGAAATCTGGTGCGATGTTTCAACTGGAACCGCCAGGCCCTACATTCCCGAGAAGCTTCGTAGGGGCGTGTTCCAAGTCTACCATGACCCAGCCCACCCCAGCGGCCGCGCGACCGCTGCTGCCGTCCGTAAGAAATTCATTTGGCCCCGAATAAGCAAAGACCTCACCACCTGGGCCCGCGCTTGCCTCCAATGCCAGCGCTGCAAAGTAGCGGGGCATAATGTATTAGAACCTGCACAATTTAAGCTACCCACGGCACGCTTCGCCCATGTCCATATTGATATAGTGGGGCCGCTTACTCCATCAAGAGGATTTTCGTACATCCTCACTATGATGGATCGCTACACGCGATGGCCAGAGGCGACTCCTCTCAGAGCAGTAACTGCTGAATCAGTCGCCAAAGCCTTCTATTCGACCTGTGTCACACGTTTCGGCGTACCTGCCACCATTACTACAGACTGAGGGCCGCAATTCGAGGCAACGATCTTCGGGCAGCTGATGGATCTCCTCGGCTGCCAACGAAGTCGCACGACCGCCTATCACCCCGAATCCAACGGGATGATCGAACGCTGGCATCGGTCTCTCAAGGGTTCCCTCATGTGTCATAACGACACTAAATGGTTTGACGCTCTACCTACCGTACTCCTCGGTCTGAGGACTAGTTTTAAGGAGGACCTAGGTGCTTCTGCTGCGGAACTCACCTATGGCACCAACCTCCTACTACCAGGCGAACTTTTCGTCGATGGTGATACGCCACACAACCAGTTACAGGATGTGGGCCACCTCCGCGACCTTCTCCGTAAGGTTAGAGCATCGCCCGTGACCAGGCATGGTTCTAAAAAACTTTTCGTTCACCCTGAACTGCACAGCTGCACGCACGTCTTTGTCAGGGTAGATAAGGTTAAAAAACCCTTGGACCCTCCGTATGACGGTCCCTTCAGAGTCTCCAACCGCATCAGCGATCGTGTCTTCGAGATTGATATTCGAGGAAAACGATCCACGGTCAGTGTTGAGAGACTCAAACCTTGTTTCTTCGAGGCGTCAGCTCCAGATCCTCAGTCGCTACACACCCCCCATCGGTGTCAGACACGCTGCTCCGAGTCGAGATTTTTAACCGCTACCGTGATCGGTCAAAAGAAGTCGAAAGTCAGTCGCTATTTGTATCTGAACCTGGTTGTATCTGCGGATGAGAGAGTTCGTTTAGTTCACGGAACAAAAAAAGCCCAAGCAGTGGCTCGACAGAGTTGGTGCACACGTAAAGTTCTTTAGTTCCCGAGGCCTGTTTTGACGGTCCGCCTATATTCGCGATTTACGATTTGCTTTCCCTGCTTGACACCAATGAAATAGTAAATCATAGATATTCTGAATAATCCAGTGGGGCTGTGATCCATGTTTATTTTAATTACATTACATTTCTTTTTATTAATTGATTAATTAGATTAATTAAGTTCAATCGATATTGTGCCATTACCAATAAATAAATGCGGATAGTATAAATCAAATCAACACAGTACAGCATTAATTATTTCATCTCGTGGACTTCCTGATGGTCATGTTTGCACAGCAACATCGTTGGGGATTTTAAGTGAATACGTGCCGTACGTCGGCATCCATATCTTTACCCCCACAATACTATTGACCCAAGGTAGTTAAAGGATTGCACTACTTCAAATTCGTGCTCCACTACCCTGATAGTTTGATCAACGTTAGGTCTTCTCTTCGCAGAAGTGACCACCATGTACTTAGTTTTCCCCTCAGTAATGTGCAGTCCTGTAGGGGCACTAAGTAGGTGTGTCGTCACGGGCACTGGATCACTCATATCCCCATCATAATAGTTCCATCGACACTGTCTAACAAATACTCAAAGAAAGACCGTATGAGACAATGAATATCCAACAACGATCACCAGGGAAAAAATAGGAAAGTAAAACACACTGTTTTAGGAATAAATGGTTCTCTCATTATAATTTATTTTAACACTGTTTGGTGAGGAGGCAAAAATATACAAGTTGAAATACATTTGTGTGCCACGTTCATATATGGTTTAAATATTCTTAATTTAATGTAGATTAATCAAGTTAATTTGAAGGTACACAATTTGTAAGGAGCAATCTGTTTGTTACTTTGAAACATTCACGACACTGTTTAATCATTGTTTTTATGTTCAATTCGATGCACGACTTTAACAGAGAACTGATGTGGCATTACAAATTTACACGTCAAGAGAACTCGCGCAGAGACTTTGTGCAACTCGTGGTTAAAACTCGACTCGCACGACGGTGTGTATCGTTTTGGAGATGAAACTCGACTGTTATTAACGCTCGGGGGTATGCGCACCCCCGTGCACACCGCTACGAGGAAATGGGAGACGACTCGGACGCGTGTGCACACTGGATGGTGGTTGAATTACGACTAACTACTCAAAACTCAATTCGGGGTGAGTTTGGGGTGTGGTGAAAATAAAGAGAAGTTTCCTTTTGGCCAGTGACGAAAGGGAGAAGATCTCTGGTACATAGATCCTAGCGAGGGTGTGGTTATTTACGTGGAGCTCACCTTGTTTGCTCGTGCCGCGAGCTCATGGGTGGACGAACCGTAGAAAGAAATTCAAACATAGGCCATTTTTGAGATGTGGTTTGCAGCTGAATAAATAGATCGCAAGACATTAGAGAAATGGTGCTAAAAATAAATTAGATGGCTACACAATGGCGATTGTGTGTAGCATCTATGCCGATTGTGTATAGCATCTATGGCGGCTCAAAAGGTCGAATTCTTGTGTGAATATTTACACTATAGAGAGTTCAGTTCTTGGCGGCTAGTCGCGAATTGCGATATGCTTTGTGCCGTTCGGACAAAAGGCCACCGTGAATGCAGACAAACCAGGGAAATCGTCTATATCCGTCAGCAACAGAATACGTAGGCAGACAGGGGTACCGATGATGTTTCCATGATTTATTGCGGTTACTTAGTACGACAACCGAATTGTTTTCTTCTCAGGAAAACGCTGAGATGCCTTTATGCATGCGAGAATGCCCTTGGAGGAGAAATGCTTGCAGGTGCTAATGCAATTCCATTAGCAATAAACAATGGGGTTTTTGTGGCTTAAGTGGGGAGCTTTTTGGGGTAATACATTAGGTGCATTAAACGTCCTTGATGGCTGAAATGTTTTCAGGTTTGCAAATGGAGTTGGGGTTGTAATTGTGGGTGATTCTTTGCGTAAGGCTATATAGCCCCCACGGCTCCGCGATAGTATAGTGGTTAGTATACCCGCCTGTCACGCGGAAGACCGGGGTTCGATTCCCCGCCGGGGAGCCTCTGGCGCAAGACTAATGACCTTGTCCGGAAAAAAAAATCATTATGGAAAATTTAACAAGCCCCAGGACTTGCTAAATAAGGCCAAGACCGGCTCCCGGTTGTAGTGCCGATGATGATGATGATGATGATATAGCCCCCACAGTCCCAGTTTCTGTGCCGCCACCTCGATCTGGGATCCCTCTAGTTGTAACGCCAGAGTCACGGATTGCTTTCTCCAACGCCAGGTTGAAGAGGAGGCAGGCCAGACCGCCCCTTTGTCGGAGTTCATTACAGATGTTTATTGGTTTGGACAGCAATCCCGCTATTTTCAAGTGACTAGTTACGTTGGTCATGTTCAACCTACAAAGTCGTATCAATTTTTTTGGAATGCCGAACTCTCTCATGGCATTATATAGTTCTACTCTGGCTATGCGGTCGTAGGCAGCATTAATGTCTATAAACAGGTGATAGAATGCGCTATTAAATTCCAGACATTTTTTCCATCGCCTGCCTAAGGGTGAATATCCCCTATAGTTGCCGCACAGTGTGATATCTCCCTTCTTATGTATGGGGCAAATTATTCCACGACGCCAATATTCCGGCATCCCCTCTTACTCCCATACGTGCACCACGATCTCATGAATGGGGTGATGTAACTCTGTCCCTCCTTTTTATGATCAGCTCAGCTGGTATGCCATTAACTCCGGGGACTTTATTTGATGTGAGCTGTCTTATGGCTTTTAATATTTCCTCAATACTTGGTGACGCCAGAATTCGGTCTTGATTTCGTATTGGTGGAGACTCAAATTCTCCTGTGAGCTGACCATTTAGCAATTCATTGAAGTGCACTTCCTATCGCTCCAGAATTCCACGATCGGTGATCAGATTACCCTTTTTATCCTTGCAGTAAGTGCAGCGTGGTGTGTACCGCGTCATACTGTGGATTATTTGGCGCGCCTGGTGCGGACTTGGCTCTCTACTTTTCTCTATTTCACAGACAAGCTTTTTTCCGAGGCACTTTTCTTTTGTCTGCTCTTTGTATTTCTCCTCGCGTGCTATGAGACTGCTGGATTGTTCGGTGTGCAGCATTCTTGTGTTCAGTCACTAGGTTGCACTCATCATCAAACCAGTCGTTCCGATCTCTACGACTACTGCCTAAGATGGAGTTGGCAGTACTAATGACAGTATTCTTAAGGCGTGTCCATTTCTATTCTACGCCCGGCATTCTGGCCGCAGGACTTACTTTCCCTCCGTCGAGCTCTTCGGGGGCGAGTCTTAGCGCATAACCAAAGGTGTTACTAATATTCTCATTGCGTAAGGCAGCCGTGTTGATTCGAACCTAACCCGGGGATGCAATATCTCCATAAGGCAATCCGCGCTCGGAAAACTGTACCAACAAGATAGTGATCCGAGTCGACGTTGGCACCTCGGTACGTTCCGACCGTCATCAGGCTCGAGGAATGGCGGCGATCTATCAACACGTGGTCAATTTGGTTACGAATGGCTCCACCAGGTGATACCCAGGTGGCTTTGTGGATATATTTACGCGGAAACCTGGTACTCGCAACGACCAAGTTTTTTGACGCTGCCAGTTCGATGACTCGTAGTCCATTGTCATTAGTGTTCTCATGCAAACTATGGGAACGTGCGTAGTGCTTGAAAACCGGCTCCCGACCTATTTTGGCATTCAAATCACCAAGAACGATTTCCACGTGGTATCTTGGGAAGGCATTGGGGGCCCGTTCGACGTTCTCATAGTAGTCTTCCTTTTCGCCGTCATGAGACTCCCCTGTTGGCCCATGAACGTTTATGAGGCTTATATTCTTAAACTTGCCTCGCATGCGAAGAGTGCATAGCCTTTTGTTTATTGCATTAAAGCCAATAATGGCAGGCTTAAGTTTTTGGCTGACCAGAAAACCTACCCCGAGCACATGGTGTTTTGCATGACAGTTGTAACAAATGCCATAATCATTTCTTTGAATAACGCCACTCCCCGTCCATCTTATTTCTTCTAATGCTGTTGTGACAGCATGGAGAGAGTTTTTGTATGATTTTGGGGTGCACGTGTAGTACTCGCTACACGCATTTCCCTAACGCATCTTTAATGGTGTGATAGTCTTTCAAAATATGGCACAAGAAACTTATATTGTTATCTTCCAATCGTTTTGTTCTAAAGCTATTGCAAGTTCGGACAGGGCATCGGCTACCTGCTGTGCAGCCCGAGGTCTGTATAGTGCGCGGACGTTCCATGAGAAAATGTTTTAATCGTTTAGCCATTTTTGTTTCCGTTATCGTCATCGGCTTGTTAAATTTTCCATAATAATTTATTTTTACGGGCAAGGTTATTGGCCTTGCGCCAACATATATATATATTATAACTATTTACGTGCCAAGGATTTTCTACCGCGTGCCTGTAGCAAGCACATCGTTGGTTCGTCATCCGTACCCGAGTAGAAATTAAGTGCTGTTAAAAATATCTCACCTATAGGGCTCATTTGCACATGCCACCAATACCATGTACATAGCATTCAGGACTTTTATGAAAGAGGCATAACGAAGTTGCCTTTAAAGATGGAACATAAAAACTGGGACTGGAACTGTTATGACACTCTTCTCTCGCACTGATATTAACGCATATTTTTGCAAGTTGCTTCTGATGACAGGGTATACAGATGTATAAATTACTTATAAACAAAATGAGATTTATGGCCTCTGTAATTCTTTATTTCTCATCGTTTTTTCAACTTTGACGCGGCCGTCCACCAAGTTCTAAAACGTAGTCCAAGACCTTCTCCTGGCCCTATCGCAGAATTTACAACGAGTTGGTATCTTGCCGGATTGCCAGAGTCGGGATTGACCTACACTTGGTCCAACCTTATCAATCGACCCGTCAGTCAAACTCAGAAAGACGACTCAGGATTTCTCCTTACCATCTACGGAGTCTATAGCATAACAGGATGGGATTTGAACGGTCGGATGGGATCTAAGAGCCTTTGGTTGTTTTGTGTGTGGCCGGCGAACACGAATTTAAAGTGCACCTTTTTAAATTCCTTTTTTTCCCTTTTTAACGTTTCAAAAAACAACAGGATAACACTACCGACACCGAACCGACTGAATATTTACCCCTGTAAACAGCAACGACGACCGACGCCCAGCTAATTTCTAGAGAATTTTAAATTCCACTTTGGCGTAGCTTTGCTGTTCTTATGGTGGCATAAAGAGGCGGTACACCAGAAACATGCAGAAACTTCAAACACCATAACCTTACTCACCATTTCTAACCTACCTTTTCACATAAGTCTCCATTACCAGTGCTTTATTTAAAATTCATGGTTAATCCGTGAAGTGTGTTTTATTTTGGTTGGGATTCATGGCTAACTTCATGCATTTTGACGAGTGCGCAAATGTTATTTTGTCATTTTGGGCACAGTGAAAAAATTACTAAGTGCCCCGGAAAAGTTTTTCTAATCTAGGGACGGAGCAACACGTTTTTTATCATCTGGAGAAATTTATTTTATAACATTAAGGCATATTGCTATACAAAGCTTGGGGTTTTGCCTCTGCACGCTTTGCTCGTGAACTGGTCACTCCTTTGGTTGCTCTCAACCGGATTTTACTTTGACAGAATTCGCTAACGATGAGCATATTTTGTGCGTTTTGCTCGATAACCCTTTTTTTACAGTTTACAAAATCTGGTCATCGCTAGCGGTGTGTATGTCACCCCAATAACCGATTGCTGAACTCATTAGCATTTAAAGTAAATTATTTAAATATATATTTTCCTTACAAAGTTACAACCCTGTATAGGAGAGGTTAGGTCAGTTAGTAATATTCCATTATCCCGAAATAAAAGTTGATGTATTGGTGCTGAATTCTTTTGCCCCAAGGTTAAATTGAGAACGAGTAAATTTATGTGAACCCGAAACGTGTTCTTCAGTACAACTATAAACGGACATGACGTGCGGGTAACCTTCCAGAAAACCTTCGACCTTTGAATTATTATATGTACGTCCCTTTCTTTTATCTACTATCCGTTCCCAACCCATTCATTTAGAAATTATTTGACACCAGGACTAATAGGTCCCGTCCCATTCGACACGACTACATTTATTTATGCAAAAAGCATATGAGGCTCTCGGGTCTTTAGTCCAACGCCACTCATCTCTCATTCAATGAAACAACAACGAGGGATAGTAAATTCCTGGCGGTACAACTCATAAAACTTTTATTGAGGAAACAATTTCCTGTCCCAACCGATTTTTGAAGCAAGGGTATCCGTTGAAGTTGAAACTAGGTCAGTGTGGCCTTTGAATGTTATACGAGCACTACCACCCCACTTGATGGGCCCGACCAGGCCTATGCATTCAGTCAAGTACACACCCAAAATAACTTTTAAAATGTTCAAATTTTATTTTCTACATCCATTGTCAGAGAGAGCCACAGGGCCACAGGTGTGAACACCCATCCACTCGCCCGCTGCCACGGTACATATATAATCATGAGGCCCAACAATGCCCTCTTTTGGGGATAGGCACATTGTACTGAATTTTAACGAAATGAATGAGAAATTCAAAATATTCTGTTTACTTTAAAAACATTATTTTTTGTTGGGTTAGAGTTTCATGTTGTGTGGCTGATGAAAAGCAGCAGAAGAGTGTCCGTGGATGATGCAATGAATAATAGAAGTTCTAAAATATTATTTCGTATACTAAAAGTTTTCATCCACCATTTTTAACACTTCCTTCTTGTGTAAGTTCTCAACCCTATTCGACCAATACATTTTTAAAAGGGTGGTATCTTAAAGCGGGATTTTAATATTAAAATTCGCAGTGTTACTTTAAATTATTGAACTCTCCGTTCTGATTACAAAATATATGTATATCATTGGAGCGTAACAAAATGTTGAGATTGGTTTTCTAACGCAAAATACCAGAATATTAGAAAAAGGATAGACTCGTAAAATGCTAATACGTTTTATAGAATACTATTTTATAGTATTCACGCCCTTATAAGATTTTTTATTAGTTTGGTTTGGTTTTTAACACATTCTGTTTACAGACGCTACCAACTTTGCATATATGATATCATGATATTCTTAGGAGGAATTCGGGTTACACATTATCAATTATAAGCTTTTGCGCTATGATATTGTTGATGTGAAGGCGGTATAAATATTTGCTTCCATCTGAAATTTGCACACGAAATATGATTTCTTTTTAACATGTTGACTTTAATCAAAACTTAAAGGAACTACTTAGTGGCCCTGTATTAAATTTCATAAGTGCAATAGGATATTTCAAATAAGTATAAATACTCAGCCCTACCTACCGACCCATGCAATGAAGTTTCTCCTAAGTAAATAAATAAAAATTTCATAGAAAAGCGGTAGTTTCCGAAAGATACTTCTGGACCCATCCAGGATTTTAAAAGCGGAGAGATTCCGCTCTAGAACATCGTTCCAATGTTCCCGGAAGAACTTTCTTTTTAGATGCTTCCTCACGGTACGAAGTAAGTTTGTGGCGGTTCCACCAAACCCCACGGCCCACTTACCTGAAAACGCCCCATAACTTCATCCCAGTGTTGGGTATACCGGTTGATACCGTTACCCACCACTATTTAATTTATTCGCTATTTTCCTTTGAGAACTTACCTCCGGGCCGATTAGAAAGAATTTGTTTAACGAGGGTTGCCTTTTATATTTCGGGACTAGAGAACAAAAACAAATATTGATCATCGAAAATCACTTTATTGTTTTTCAAAATATTCCCCATGAAGATCTATACACTTTTGGATGCGTTTGAACCAATTGTCGAAGCACTTTTGCCACTCTGATTGAGGTATCTCCAACACATGCATTCTGAATGCAGCAACCGCTTCTTCAGGTGTCGAAAAACGTTGACCTCTCAGTTTGTTTTTTACGTACGGGAATAAAAAGAAGTCATTCGGTGCCAAGTCAGGACTATACGGCGGATGACCCATCAAATCGATGTTTTGGGTGCTCAAAAATGCAGTTGTCGCAGCCGATGTGTGAGAGCTCACATTGTCGTGGTGAAGAGTGATCCGTCTTCGGCGGTTGGTTTTCCTGATTTCTTGGAAGACAACTGGCAAACAAATGGTTGTGTACCACTCAGAATTGACTGTTCTGCGTTGTTCTAGTGGTACGGTTGCGACATGTCCAGTTTTCCCGAAAAAACAGGCGACCATTTGCTTGGAAGTGCTTCGTGCGCGAACAACTTTTGTTGGATTTGGCTCATCTTGAAACACCCAGACAGTCGACTGCTGTTTACTTTCGGGCTCATACGCGTAAATCCACGATTCATCACCTGTCACGATGTCATAGACGTGTTTCGAAGCACCGCGACCGTATTTTTTGAGCATTTCTTTCGACCAATTGACACGAGCCTGCCTTTTTTTGGGCGATTGACAAATTGTGTGGGATCCAACACGAACAAATTTTTTTGACAGTCAACTGTTTATGCAATATTGAATGTATGCTGGTCCCACTTACGCCTAAGGTTGTCTCAATCTCACGATAGGTCACATGACAATCTTCCAATATCAGTTCGCGCACAGCATCAATGGTTTTCGGAACAACAACTGATTTTGGACGACCTTCACGAAATTCATCTTGGAGTGAACTACGACCACGATTGAATTCACCATACCATCGATAAACACTGGTCCTTGATGGAGCTTCATCGCCAAAAATTGAATTAAGTTCATCCATGCACTGTTGCTGAGTTAATCCACGCCGAAAGTTGTAAAAAAATAATCGCACGAAAATGTTGACGATTTAATTCCATTTTTGGGCCGAGATGAATCTTGCAAGTTACTGTAAACAACACAAATAGCGCTCGTATGTCAAAACGTTCTGAGTGCGTATAACCTCAAAAATGTCCAACTTTACGACAGAGCTGTCAATTGCCGGATTGCAACACTAGGGTTGCCAAATCCCGAAACATAAGAGGGAACCCTCGTATTTTGTTTAATGGTTTTATTAAGTCTTTTAAATGCTCTTTGCTTCTGGTGGTTGACTGCTTGGTGCTCAGTCGCTAACTGCCGCGAAACAAAAAAAAAAGTGTGGAGAGAGGGCCGAATTTAGCGAGACAAGGACATAAGTGTCCTTCATCTTGTCTCTGACTTCTGGTCATCTTGCGATAACCAGAATCACCCACATCCGTGAGGATGTTGGGCTCGGTCTCGCGATGTCTGAAAAGAAAAGAAAAAAGGGGGCTATCCAAGGATAGTGTGGACAGTGTTAGTCCAGGTGTTCTCTAACTACTTTTATAGAGGGATGGTGGGAAAGATATCATACAAGACCGGTAGGTCTTGGGTGCGGTAGTAAACGCAGATCACGTCTTTGGCGTCTGATAACCTGCGCTTTGGTCGGTGTGTATGTTTGAGTTTGTGCCGTGTTGTACTGTGCGTTCGTGTGTGTGGTTTGTTAATAGTAGACCCTATGGGATGGGTCCAGGAATCCTCTATTATAGAGGGGAATGTTGTTGGGAAGGGTGCTTTCTTCAGTTTTGTACTGAAGAAGAAATTGTGGGGTTTTGATCCGAAGAGATCGAGAGAGAGAAGGGTCAAGAACGCAAGAGTCCCGTACAAGTAGGTTCTCGCTGTTCTGAATGTTTTCGAGGTAGTTATATGCTAATTGAAGCAAGTACTCGTCGATAGGCGTAATGGAGGCGCCTTCGTATAGGTGAGAGTTGGGGTAATGACGGCCGTCAGGCCTTCTAGAATGATTGGTGCATCTTCTGAGGAGTTTCCTTTCGAAAACCCGAAGTCTTTCGATTTGAGCCGAAGATATGCAGGACCATATGAGAAAGGCGTACGATATTCCAGATCGGATTAGCTGCTTATAGCAGAAAAGCTTAACTTTGGTGTCAACTTTGTTCCTCCACTTCAAGATGTTGTGCAGTTGCTTAGACCGACCGAGGCCCCTTTGGAGAATGTGGGTCACATGTTTGATGAAATTCATTTTTGGGGTATAAGTGACCCCAAGATATTTCATGTTGTCCTGTGGTCTAATAGTAGTATCTCCCATTTTTATTCGAATATTCTGTGAATATCGAGAAGCAGGTTGGGAGTGTTTACTACTCAGAATTATGGCTACTGCTTTGGATGGATTAAGTCGGATTTTCCATCGACTGTAATACTGATACAGTTCGTCCAAGTGACGGTTGGGTCGATTTGTTGCGAGGTTAGGGCCTTTGGTTGACGTGTACACCAGGACGTCATCCGCATAGCATATCTGGTTTACTCCCCCGTCCACAGGGCGGGGAATATCGGAGGTGTAAATATTGAATAAGATGGGGCCTAGAATGGAGCCCTGTGGTACGCCTGCAGCGGCGTGAAAAGTTCGGGAAAGCTTTCCATTCATTCTAACTTGGAAGGTTCTGTTTCGAACGAATTGGTAGATGATGCTACACAGCGTTCTACTGAGGCCAGTATTCAGTAGTTTAAAAGCGAGACCTTCGATCCAAGTCGTATCAAAGGCTTTTTCAATGTCTAGGCTTACCGCAACGGTGGGTTCCTTATTAAAGAGCCGCACGCAGACGTGGTTTTGAAATAAATTGAGAGTCATAGGGGTGCTGTGTAATGTTCACAATAAGACAACTGCTGGAAAAGAAGTGGGAATACGGAGAGACGGTTCAGCAACTGTTTGTTGATTTCAAAAAAGCCTACGACTCAGTCGCAAGGCAGAGACTCTACCATATTCTAGTTGAGCTGGAAGTCCCATAAAAATATGCCGCCCTCATTCAAATTTGCATGAACGAAAACAAAGGGCGAGTCAGAATAGAAAATCACCTCTCAGAACCATTTGAAATCCGGGACGGACTAAAGCAGGGAGATGGTCTATCACCGTGTCTCTTTAACCTTGTGCTCGAGTATGTCATCAGAAAGGTACAAGACGACAACATGGCCGGATCATCCCTGAACGGGGTCACACAAGTACTCGCATATGCGGATGACATCGCCGTTCTGGGCGATAATCTAGAGACTGTTAGTAAAAACTGTGAAATCATCATGCAAGCGGCAGAAGAGGTGGGCCTAGATATAAATGAAGACAAAACAAAATACATGATTACGGCGAGAGCAGGTGGACCTCAGATAACACATATAAACATCAGAGGTAAGATATTCGAAAAAGTTGAAGAATTTAAATATCTGGGAACGATACTGACGGCCAGTAATGAAATGTCGAAGGAAATTAACAAGAGACTGCATTCCGGCAACGCGAGTTGGCATGCAGTCAGTAAACTGCTGAAATCCAGACTACTATCACGTAACATAAAGATCCGTGTCTAGAGAACCATAATCATGCCGATTGTTCTATATGGATGCGAAACATGGGCTCTCACATAACGGAAAGAAAACAAATTCCGCGTATTCGAGAATAAAGTTTTGAGGGGCATCTTTGGAGGTAAATATGACGAGGAGGCAGGACAATGGAGGAGACTCCATAACCACGAATTGGAAGAGCTATATCGCAAACCTACAATAGTGAGAGTAATCAAGTTGCGAAGATTAAGATGGGCCGGACACGTGGCGCGAATGGGGAACGATAGGACCGTGCATAGAATTATTGACGGTAGACCAACGGGAAAGAGACCGGTAGGGCGGCCGTGACGGAGGTGGGGGGACAATGTTAGGTTTGACCTTGAGGAGATCGGATCGAATGGTCAAGCGTGGAAGGAGAGTGCCCAGGACAGGGAACGATGGCGAAGCCGAGTCGGTGAGGTCATGAACTTCCGGGTTCTTACAGGCCAATAAATAATAAAAGTGGTGCTGTGTGCTCTTCGAAATCCGAATTGGAAATCAGGTATTAGGTGCCTGGAACTGACAAAGTTATTTAGCTTCTCGTATATGAATTTTTCATATATTTTGCTGATGCAAGTGAGAAGCGAAATAGGGCGAAAGCTTGAGGGGTGATACGTGGGTTTCCCAACTTTTGCTATTGGACAAACAATAGCGTGCCTCCAAGCTTGGGGAAAGTACCCCATGTTGCAAGCATGGTTGAACAGAATGGAGAGCTTTATAAAGAATAAGGCAGAAAGCCTTCGCAACGAGTGGTATGACATGTTGTCGATACCAGGTGACTTCTTAGGGTGCCGAGATTTAACCAGGCTCTGTAGGGTATTTGGTGTGATGAAACCGTGACCATTATCACGTGTGTCATCGAAGTATGCACTGTTAGTTGGGTTAAAGACAACAATTGGCTCGTTGAAGTCGTCCAACTTACTGTGGACCTCTGAACTAATGATTGCATTAGTTTCCGGGTCGCCATCTTGGAGAGTGAGTTTGTGATTGTTTTCGAAGGTCTCTCCGATGATATTTGCTTTATTGGTGTCGTTATTGACAACAACACCATTGTGCATAATTGGCCCAGTGATGCGGGAATTGCCACATATCTTTCTAACATTTTTATAAACGTTCTGGTCCATCTGAATACCCTTCAGCTTGTCTGCCAATTGTCGAGTACGATTGTTTTGGATTCTCTGTTTTATCAGAGTACCAATATTGTGAATAATGGATCGCAATAATGGCTCCCTTTGCGTAAAGCGGTGACGATATCTCATTCTGCAGAGCTTTTTACGCTCCCGGATGAGACGAAGAGTGATGTCGTCATGGGGAATCTGATAGGTCTTTTCAAGTTTATACTTCGGGACATGAGTCTCCAAAGTTTCAACCAGAATCTCGTGAAGTCGTTTTGCGGCGTTGTTTATCTCAACCGTCGTTAGGTTCCTGTCAGTGGGAAGAGAGAATTGGTAGAGTTTATCGTTCAATGTAATATTGAAGTTGTCCCAATTTGTCCGCCCATAATCGGGTATGTATCTGATATGAGCCCGGGATGCTCGATAGCCGCGAATGAATGTGGTCACAGCGTTGTGGTCAGATACACCCGCTGAGGAGGAGTGATTTGTGGAAGTAAGTCTTTGGACACAAAAAATATGTCCAGAATTGAGTTACCTCGAGTGCCAACCGTAGGTGCGACTATTTCGAAGTTGAGGGCATACGTGCTTGCGGTGTACCATTGGTACAGTTTTGTGCCATTTGGGCAAGAAACAGAGTTGTTCCAGTGGGGATGTCTAGAGTTAAAATCACCGCCTATGATGAAGGGTGTATGCCCAGACGTCCTTATTAATTTGGTGATATCTTCGCGATTAATGGGGCCATTATTGGTTTTATGCGAGTGGTATACGGAGTATATATTCACTCTACCATTATTAACCAGATGCAGTTCAACCCTAACTAAGTAGTTTCTCGAGCATTGAAGATTGCCCCCTGGGAGGCTTTTGCACCGCCGCTTGAATTTGAGGTGGCTCCTCGATAGTATAGTGGTTAGTATACCCACCTGACACCCGGGAGACCGGGGTTCGATTCCCCGTCGGGGAGCCTCTGGCGCAAGACTAATGACCTTGCCCAGACAAAATAAATCATTATGGAAAATTTAACAAGCCGCAGGACTTGCTAAATAAGGCCAAGACCGGCTCCCGGTTGTAGTGCCGATGATTATTATTGAATTTGAGGCGTCTTGTTGGCCTTTACCGGGGCCCGCTTAGGGACTTGAATATGTTTTTGAGGGGGAGGAGTTGGAAGAGTTTTTATATTCTTTGCCCGCTGTTCCCTAAGCATGTCGGCAAATGTGAATCCATTTTGGATGAGGTTTTGTGTGGCCTGTTTTTCGAAGTCTGACTTGGCTGTTTGCTTAGCTCGAGTCTCCTTGGATCTTGGTATAATTTCCTTATATTTAGGGCAATTTCTGTAACTAGCCGGATGCCCTTTGTTGCCGCAGTTGCAGCAAGTTGGCAGTGCTATTTCATCCTGCACATTTGTTGCGGGATCGTATTTTGCTAGCGGAAGTTCGCACTTGCCAATATCGTGGGATTTTCCGCAACGAATGCAACGGCGACTCATGTTGCAGTTTCGGGAGACATGCTCGAAACGTTGGCAACGTCTGCATTGAGGCATTTCTCTGTTATGAAATACCTCGAAGACTACTTTCTGATGCAAGATTGGAAGCGACTTTGTCCGTATTATGGAATCTATGTCGGTTCCTGGGGCAAGTTGAAGCTGCCATAGCTTGGTGTATTTTTGCGGTCTGATGTTCAGTAAACGTTGTGGGGGAGAAAATTTTTTGACGTCAATGAATTTGACGTTAGGAAATGTTGCCTCAAGAGCAGTTACGAAGTCGTCCAAGAGGCAGCGACTCGTTTTAAGAGGATTGTCCTCGACTTTTCGTCGGCCGAGTGAAGGTGTAATAATTCACCTCCTTGGCCTTAAGGTTTTCGTTAACCTTGCGATAGGTTTCCCTATCGTAGGCTATGATTTTGTTTGGGGATGGGCTTAAGGTCCTTGCCTTGAAGTTAGAAATCCCTAGCCGGTTCATGTCACCGACGAAATTTTTTAAATTGAGGTCTCGTGCAAAGACCCCGGGTTGCTGTTTCTTCTTAGAAACAGGTGGGCGGTCCCCGACCTCTGGCTGAACAGTGTTGGGAACACAAGCAGCCTTTGGTTTTGGGTTAATTAATGGAGTTGGCCATGGTGGGCAAGGCTCCTGCGGAGGTACGACTTTCACATGAATTGGAGTTATCGCGGGGTTCGACAACTGTTTGGGGATAGCTGATGATGATGATAGGTGTGGTGTTGGCGGGCAACCGGTGCCCATACGCTTATTGGAAGGTCCTCCTTCGTAGCTTATTATTGGAAGTGGTGTTTTCCGCTTTGGGGCCCTCGATGAGTTTGGGGTGGGGGTACGCGAGTCACCGTCGTCCATTGAGTCGTCAGAACTCTCAGTGATACACTCCAACTCGGGCTCGAGCTCCGATTCCGAATCAGAAGCCCCCGAACTGGCGCTGGACGGGGATGCGGGTGGTGCGGCTTCCAGTCGCGACAATTTATCCTTCAAGACGGCGTTCTCAGCCTTGAGGGCCTCGAGGTCCTCTCTTAATCTCTTTATGAGAGCCATCATGGCCTGGTCGGGCTGATGGCCCACACCACGAGAAGAGCAGGTGTCCATCTATTGCGAGTACGCAAACATCGAGCACGAAAAAGAAACAAGAAACGCGTGGGGCGCAAGGAGAAGAAAAGAGGAACAAACAAAAACAAAGAAGGGAAAACAGACTTAATTAACCTATATTGGGGAATTCATCATCATCATCATCGGCACTACGACCGGGACCCGGTCTTGGCCTTATTTAGCAAGTCCTGAGGCTTGTTAAATTTTCCATAATGATTTGTTTTTTTTTTTCGGGCAAGGTCATTAGTCTTGCGCCAGAGGCTCCCCGACGGTGAATCGAACCCCGGTCTCCCGCGAATTAAAAGAGTTAATTAAAATTAAAAGAGTTAATTAATTAATAAGAGTTAATTAAATTAATTAAAAAGAGTTAAATAAATAATAAATTAAAATAAATAACAAAATATAAATTAAATTATATAAATCTTCAAACCGGTCTCCACGTCCTGTTCCTTCACACACTCGCAAAGTTCACAATCACTTTCACAGGCAATTTTTTTTTTTTTTTTTTTTTTTTAAATAAATAAATTTGAATTCATAAACACGTCTGTATTGTATAAAATCGTTTTGGATTCTATTTAATTTAAAAATATAGTTAGTTATAACAATATTCAGGCAAAACGATTTTTGTGTTGTGCTCTTCTTTTTGATTCTCACGAATTGTGAAGTCACTGAGCAATGAATGATTGTGAAATGCAATGATTGTGTGGCTGCCGCGAAACCAAAATGCGCCGCCCTTTTATGTTGTGGCAAATCGAGATTTGCACACTAGTGTTAATTAGTTGTCGAAGCACAAACCCGATTATTTGTGCTTCATATATAATTGGGTTTTAGGGAAGTGAATCGCTGTGCAACAGATTAGCGTTAGGTTTGATCTGTCGCACATATGATTCGCTATGGGAGGATGGTTGAGTGGGTGGTGGACAGGTAAGTATTTTATATATAGGAATGCGATAGGCTTCATTGAGGGAAGGTATTTCTAAGTGGGGATATTGGGTTAGGGGGTTTTCGGTAAATGTTGCAGTATAGCAACAAACATAAAATTGAACAAGCTCAGACGTCGTAAATTGATGTAATATACAACCAATGCGTTTGGGATCCTTAACAATCAAAGATTTTGAAATAAAAGGAAACATTTACGCACTAAAGCTCCTCAGAGTATGCAACTTTAAAGTTGTACAAGAAACTCTGTCATGCCACTGAATGCCTTTCGAAGTGCTCTCAGGCTATGGAGAAGATTCAGCTGGCTGATAGCAGGCCCGTTATTGAAATCGCTGAAGGCGAGCAGAAGGAGAAATTTTGACTGCAAAGACAGTTCTGTGTTTACAACTAACATCTTAAGTGCGGTTTGGTAAAAGAAGTAAAAACAAGACCGCCGTTTTTTTGTGAGTAAAAATACGCTTGGAAGTAGTTGTTCCTGCAGTTAAAAATAAAGCTGACCAGCAGTCTTTTTTTGATTCTATAATTTAAATTGTAAGCTTAATTCTGCATTCGATTTGCAAAAGGTGGCCGTTTTATTTTGAAGTTGATACTGCAGTTTGACTTAAAAGGTGAATTGTTCCTTAAATTTAATTAAATAGAAATCCAATGAATCTTTCGACTTGCTTTTCATTTGTTACAATTTTGCTGGTTTGAAATACAACATTATTGGTCCTTCGAGCCGGATTTCAACATCCGAGGAAACAAATCGATACCACGCAGCCTGGAAAGAAGACATAGTCTAAGGTTATTTGGATCTTCTAAACGACTACATCAATGTGCATCGACCAGAAGTCTATCGAAAACTTATGCAGAAACCTTAGCCACAGATAGTTACAGCTCGGAATATCAAAGTACAGATTCGTCATCACCAAAAAGGGGATCTCTCCTGTCTCGATTGTTTCGTCGCAGTGGCACAACAAAGCAGCGACAAATCGAAACCTTCTCAGCACAATTTCCTCCAACTGCATGGTTTGATTCGCGAGCTGTTCACTTGCATAGCGTTGGCACGCAAACTTGTAACCATGATGTTCCAGTGTCGCATACCTTATTAAATTCAACTTCTTACGATGGTTCTGAGCTAAGTCAACGATCACCAACTCTACCCAGACGGCACCGCCGTCACATGTCTAGTGAATCAACATTTGTGCTATAATCACGCGATTGTGTACCGATTCGACGACGTTCTCCAGTCTATTGCAATAGTAGTTTACCACGTTCAACTCGATCAGGACCAGCAACTAACCAAGGGATTCTGACATCCAACAAACCTCAACGAGGCAGCTTCACGCCGAAATCAAGGTAGGTGGCAATTCCCATAACTTTTAATATAAATTAACATAAACGATCCGAAGTGATCTTAAAATAAAGAGTGTTGTGTGGTGTGGTGAAATTTCAACTACTTTCGCGGCAAGTTTATCGTTTGGTTGCTGAATTTGTTGGAGTGAAACGCTAGTTGGGTCATATACAGGCGCCATCGTTTTTTCTCCGGTGAAGATTGGCTGTACAACAGATTCTGGATAATTCGGTTTGCCTTGTTCCCGTGAAATTATACACCAACACAAATAATTACTGAAAATAAAAATTATTAAATAAAACAAAGGATTTTGATTATTAACTTTACTTACTGGGCGAGTAGTGTAGTGTACCTAAGGTGATTCGACACGAAGGAATAAACGACTGATGTGGTAAAAATAGATTGTGAAGCGGAACGATTATTTTAGAGGCAGTTTGTAAACCAACATTCAGCTAACTGAACGCGGAACATATACTTAGTTAACAAAAATCAAAACACAGTCCACTTTTTCTAATCGGAGGTTGTTTATTGTCTACTATCTACAGAATAGCAATGCATCGATATCTTACAGTTCCATCAGGTGCATTCCTCCTGTCCGATATTGGATTCGCCCCATGTATAGGTAATCTCGGTGTGTTCGGGTCTTCCACGCACCAGTGCATTCAGTCCGCGAATCTTCGAACTCCAGCAGGTGCACTCCCCTGATACTGTCGGTTGCGGTGCCAATTACGACAAAAATCCCCTCGTTTCACCACTGCGTCTCCGCCCGCGTGCAACCAGCTACGTAGATATTCTCGGTGTGGGTTTAATCTCCACAGAACATAATGAGAAAGCAAAAAACATCTAATTGGATCGACTGCTTGCAAAACATTGCCACCGAGTTAACCGCCGATCACAAGGCCTATTTGACTTTGGATCACTCCGCCAAATCCATTCACATGAATGACGCGCGGTTAAGGAACCTGGAACAAGTGTTCGAAGACGCAAGGGGACTTCATCAGAAAATAATCGCAGCTCCAAGTGATGAGGCTAAGGCGCGATATATGGAAGAGTTAACTTTCCACCAGCTCAAGCAATTGTGCTACAGCTATTCCTCTGAGCTTAAGACCCAGCTGCACCACACAATCCTTATGGCACAATTCATTGAACGGCTCAATGGGAGGAATAAAGGCGCCAACGGCGGAATTAAAGCTTCCCCCCATAAAAATACCAACCTTCTCCGCCGCTAACCTGCAAGCCGCTCTCAATTTTTGAACTTCGACGTACAAGACGCTTATTTCGCATCCGCAAATTATCTCAGGGAAAGTTCACTAAGAAATCACACGCTCTGTCCCGGATCACAGCGAGGCTTTACCAAACTGGAGAACGACTTCAAAATTCACAATTCGACGCAGACAGTAAACATCTTGCAATTTCACCAAAGGAGTCCGGACTTTTGGCTCTAATCATAGCCGATTCGTGTGGTAAGGCAATGCACGGTGACACACAGCTTACGCTCGCCTACATTCGAAAGAAATGTTAAATAATGGGTAGGAACGTATCTACCAAGGCCTTCATACACAAATGTTCGCTTACATACGAGGTACCCGCTCACAACACCTCATGGATCAGTTACCTGACCATCTCATTTGGAATATACAGGAGTGGATTACGCGGACCCGGTTCAGCTAAAATTAATTCAAAAGCGAAAAACTAGATGTTAAAAAGGCTGGATCGAAATCTGTGTCTGTTTCTCAACATTGGCCATTCACCCGGAAACAGAGACTGATTACAGTTCATAGGGTTCCTCAAAGCCTTCTAAAGATTCAAAGCTCATCGTGGCACCTTAAAAATGCTGCAAAGTGACTGTGGGATGAAATTTAGGGGCCCAGGCATTATCCTCAAACAGCTTCTCAAAGGCCTACAAGGAACCTGCAAAAAAAAAAATGAGAGGCGAAAGGCCGACTTGTGTCCTTCATCTTGTCTCTGGTTTCTGGTCATCTTACGATAACCATAATCACCCACATCCGTCAGGATGTTGGGCTCGGTCTCAAGATATCTGAAAAGAAAGGGGGAGATATCTAAGGATAGTGTGGACAGGGTTCGTTTAAATTTTCTCTAACTACTTGGATGGTGGGAAAGAAATCATACAAAACCGGCAGGTCTTGAGTGCGGTGGTAAACACAGATCACGTCTTCGGCGTCTGATAATCTGCACTTTGGTCGGTGTGTGGGTATGTTCCTTCTTGTATTGTGTGTGCGTGTGTCGGTGAGTTGGCAGTAGACCCTATGGGATGGCTCCGGGAATCCTCTATTATATACGGGAATCTTGTTGGGAGGAGTGCCTACTTCAGTTTTGTGCTGAAGAAGAAATTGGCCAAATGTATTCTCAGAAGATAGACCCTGCTAATTGACAAAAATCGAACGTCTCGAAGGCATCTTATATTGCGAAATACAATAAGTTGCCAAAATGTTAATAGACATTTATCTGTATATTCATTTATTTAACGAGTCTAATTTAAAAATATAGAAGCGAAGACGAGATCTACCACTTTGTTGAATCCCCGGAACAGAATTCAAGTGCTGCATAAAATCACTCGTCTTTTGGGATAATACTCCCTTGCATCTGGCTATTGTGTGTTGTCATGTGTGTAGCACACTGTTGTTTAGTGTAGCATCTTCCTGATGAATGAATGATGCCTCGCTAATAAAACATATAAGCACGTATTCTTCGGAAATGTGCTTAATTTTCATGATCTCAAGCGATAAACTTTGGCGGATTTTTTAAAAGGGCTGAGGTGTTCCGCCGAACACTCTCCACGAATAAAACAACGAAGTTATACTTTTTTTGTGGTTTATTTATTTCTGTTTTCACGTTTACACTTGCTTTATTAGTATTGTGGCGTTTCTCTCTGGAAGCCACTGCTTACCTTTTCATTTTCCACCAGGTAACCGTCCTCCCGCGCCCTACAACATGAAAAGCGTGTACTTACCCCATAGGAAAAACCTGTAAAACAGTAATGATTGCGGACATAAAATGCCACCAGCAACAATGCTAAAAATCTAAAAAGCAGTTTGGTCGCACCATCACGCGACCAACATGAACTCAACCAAATAAACAGTACATGTCTCGGGTCGCATTCCTCTACTTTTAAGCACAACTTGGTGTGCCTCTTGGCAACCAGTATTGCCCGTGCAATATCTGCACGATATTCGTTTGCGCGCCAGCCGTACACCAGCAGGAATGTGTATCTTTCCCTCAGCATAGCATGCCCATATCGATCGGTCACACGACCGACCGATACATGAGGGCATCCGGCTGACGCCCAGGCAGTCGAGTTCGCAAATGGAAATTTACCATCAGAATTCGACTTTGAGGATATAGCAGCGAAATGTGCACGATCAGCAATAATGCTTTACGCAGTCGTTGGTCGTGTAAACATTTCAACCCCTGTGTGAAGCTGCAATCATGTGGATGGAGATGATCCTACGTATGCATACTAGGGGATACACACGTTGAGCTGCAGAAGCAATCATCGTGTGTGTATTTCACACCTTTTCTTGTTTGCTTAACCAGAAAGCTAAACCGCACCATATATGGTCATAGAAGCGATGGTTGGGATTTTTGGGTTCTGGCGCTTCGGTGGCAAAAAGAAAAAAAAGGATTGAAATGGCAATCACAGCATACATAAAAAGAAAGAGGCAAAGAGGTAACCTTTGAGGATATTTGAGGAATGGAGAAGTCAGTCGTCAATTGAAGTCACGAGAGTTGAGTAAAATATCATTCGGGCTAAGACCAAATGGTGCGCCATATAGTGGATGTGATTTGTATCTACATAGTGCTATTACGAAGAGACATTGTTTTCCGTAATTTACATGTACATACGATTTATGAACTTATAATTAATATCTAAATAGTGTTATTACAAAGTTACATTGTTTTTCTTAATTTGCATGTACATACAATTTATGAACTTATAATTAATATCTAAATAGTGTTATTACAAAGTTACATTGTTTTCCTTAATTTACACGTACCTACGAATTACGAACTAATAATTTATATCTACTCAGTGTTTTTTTTTTTTTTTTTTTTTTTTTTTGAAGTACATTGTTTTCCTAAGGCTACCTGAATAAATAAATTTTGAATAAAGACTGCCTTTCAATTAGTGGAGTCGGATATCGAAGCGAATCAGTTGGGCAAACGTGGTGAACCTGTGCCCTGTGGCACCCGATATTTCCATACCACGACTAAAATACCCATAGTGTCTATTTTACGAGAACTCGCGCCGACCCACTCTGGACTAGTTTCTTCGATTTTCCAATACGCGCCGATACTGCCAGCGCGAATGTTAACTCTACCCTCGTTAGCGTATTTTCTTGAACTGATTAAAACTTCCCTTAGGGGATGTCACGACTCAGTCGATTGTTCTCTTTTTTGCTGATTCTCCTTTGATTGAGAATCTCCCTTCATCAAAAATCTCTCCGCTAGGAGAACACACCTATGGAGGTTTCTCTATTCTACATGAGAAACAACCCACAATCTCAACCAAAATTTCCACCTAATTTCGACCGCTTTCAGCGCGTCATACCTACCCATTTCCTTTATATGTTATTCCCCTGTAAAACATGTCAAACGGACGTATAGCTAAACTCATTATCCTTTGCAGATAATACATAATTGAGTTTAGCTACATTCTTGTCATATGGAAACTCCATTCTTGCTAACCATGAGTTTCCCATCGAAAATCTCATAATGTCGGTTAGCAACAACAAGTCTAAACGAACGACGCTGTTGCATCATAGCAAAATCGCTGGGGTTATATCAGCGTCTTAGAGTCTGGTTCGCAGGCGGATTATTTCCCAAGCATCAGCGGCGTCCTGTCGACTTTCCCTCAGATCACCCATTCGCTTAGGATCAATGATCTCTTTTTGCAGGGGAGTAACATCAGCTAGGTTTCCCTCTCATTCGTATTTCTTTCCACGGTTCAATGTGCTCCGACTACACCATAGCCGTACCACTGGGTCAGCAGGTCATGTCAGTAGCCGCATCTGATACCAACACACATAACCAAAGCTACCCCGAGATCACAGCACATCATGTTTTTTTTTTTTTTTTTTAGTTTTTAAACCACATTTATTTTCCTAATTCTTTTTACATGTTAAATGTTAAACCCTTTTCTACAATCACAATCCTTAAATTAACTTACTGGCTCTATGCGAGCTCTCTAAATTACACATTGCAACTTGATTTTTATATATGCCTTTCGGCGTACATCTTTTTTCTTTTTTTTTTCTTATATATATATATATATATATATATATATATATATATATATATATATATGAAATAAGTCATATATTAGAGGGACTCCTCGTTTACATCTATATGTATATATCATTATTACAATTTTTTTTTTTTTATTATAACAAACAAAATTTTCAAAACGATACGAATAAAACATAAAATAAGAAATAAAAAATAAAATAAAAATAAAAGTAATGGGGAAAGGTGGACAGAGGGGGGGGGGGGGGCAAGAGGAAGGAGAGCGTTGCTCTTGAGAGGCATACTATATCTGAGGAAATGAAGTCCTTTCCTCGTTGAGAAGCCACCACCATTTGGGAGATGTTCGATCTTTGGCTGATTTATTTCTTTCACTGATCGCCGTGCTAAAACGCATGCGGTCTGGGGCATTGGAGATATCACTATCATGGAGAATTCGTTTGTCCCTGGCACCACAGAGAGCGGGACTCCATGCACGTCTTGGATAAGGGCTTTTTGATCCAAAAAAAATAAAGTCCGAGGCAGGAACGCAAAAACTGCCGTTCGAACACACGAAACTTCTCCATATAATCATCATCATTGGCACTACAACCGGGAACCGGTCTTGGCCTTATTTAGCAAGTTCTGAGGCTTGTTAAATTTTCCTTAATGATTTGTTTTTTCCGGCAAGGTCATTAGTCTTGCGCCAGAGGCTCCCCGGTCTCCCACGTGACAGGTGGGTATACTAACCACTATACTATAGCGGAGCTCCATATAAAGTGGAGATATAGTATACCATGAGTTAGTATTAAAGCGAATAAGGGTAGTATTCTGGAATACAACATTTGTTTATAATTTTATCGAATAACTTGCTGATGTTGGGAAGCAGGCTCATCGAGCGCAGATTAGCTGGATTGCTCTTGTCTTTACCCTTTTTGGGGATAGGGTGGACTACTGCAGTTTTCCAATGGGTTGGATAGTGTGCATTGTTTAGAGCGTTGTTAAACAAAGTAGTGTATATGTTCACTGCTTCGCGAAGCAAGTACCTTAGAACCACATTTGGAATGCTATCTATTCCAGATGATTTCTTATTTTTTATTGAGCTAAGTATGTTTCTAAATTCATCCTTGCGCACAAACATATTTGTATTTTCATTTCTGACGGGAAAATCCGCCCTATTATTTTCGCCGAATGTGATGAAACTACGGTTTTCAGATCGCCAGTTATGAAATTGATTGCGCAGCGAGCAATGTCTTTGACGGGCATTGCTTTCAATTTCAGTGTTAGCATGAAGTGCTTCGTTAACTGTATACACTGCTTCGAAACAGGCTCCAATTGAATTCGCTTTCTTTTGCGGATCTTCGACTACTATTACTTCATCATTGGAGTTGATGTGCTCTAAGGTGAGTCCTGCGTTCAGCATTATCTAACAATTCTCGGGAGTCCGTGGAATTCGGAGACAGGGAATGTCATTGTGTTCTATTCTTCGACATATTTTCTTGATTTGTGAAAACATGTTCGGTCCGTTTGCTTGGACAGCTCGAATTCTGTTGCTCCACTCCTCATTTATTACTGCTCGATAATTATCCCGGATCAGTTTTTGAAGATTTTTAATCAAGGACTTGATTGTTTTGATTTCATTGCTATTTGGGTCACTGAACGGCCTATAGCACAATTTCAGCTTTGAGAGCAGGGTGCTCTTTTGCCTATACAAAGCATCGATAGTTGCATTTCTGTATCGGTGGGTATAGCCATTCATATGAACTACTTTGGGGATGGAACGATTCATTGTGTTAGTAACAATATCGTTCATAGTTAGGAGGTAATGATCGATATCATCATTACGGAGGTTTCTATTAGTCGGTGGGTCTATGCCAATGTTGCGTATTTCTCTTTTTACTATGCGATCGAAACGCGACCAATGTGCTTTTCGGAAATCGAAAGAGTGTATCTGGTCGTACTGCTCAAGTAGATGGTACTCGTTTGGCACGTGTATTACGGCTCCAAGTCCGTAATGATCGCTATCGTACTCAATTGTGCGAAGACAATTTCGAGTAGTTACCTCGGTATCTGGTAACTGAATTCGATCATCTGTCATAAGTAAATCCAGGAAGGAGTTACCTCTTGGATAAGACGGTGTACTTGTAGCGTACAATTCTAGTTTATGCTCGAGCACATCATGTTTCTGTTCTCTCATTCTCAATGTCCGTCAATTACCATATTAACAAAAGTTACTCACACTTTGACGGGCGTGAGGTTGAGAGAGCAGATGCGTGAACCAAAAGGGAGGTTCTCCTGTGTGTGGAATGAAATATGAATTTCACCCTAATTCAAATAGTAGCTATTCAATCATTACCGCGGTCGGTCACGCTGCACCGCGCCAGAGTCGCATCTCAACCATTGATACCGTCGCGTCGCCGCTCGTCTTCGTAATAAAAGCGAAAACTGCAAAATTTCGTCTCTATTGCCAAAAGTTCCTAAGCATAGAAGAAGTTTATTATTTGTCTGTGAAGCAATTGTGTATTGAAATTCTAGAGTGATAATAGAATTTAAAAAAACTAACGAAATAAAAGGAGAAGATAATAATTTTCAGCACGATTTAATCCAAAAGTTTCGTTTTTATTGTATTATAAAATAACCAACAAAGCTCTTCTTTGAGTTAAATAAATAAAAAGTGTTTTCCTGTCTTCCTGAGTGAACTATTTTTCGTCAGAGCAACATCGTTGGGGAGTTAGTGAAATACTTGCCATACGTCGGCATCTACACTTCAACCCCCACACACCGTCTATCTGTGTCCTGCGATTTCCTGTTTGATCGCAGGCCAGATGTGCGGTCACACCCACACACACAGACGCGGATGCTGCTGCCTGTGTGGCCGGAGATCTTCCTAGGATCGCCAGAATTTTCACACCTTCTGAGGCATCGCTTTTGTATATATTCCGGTGTGTGGTTTATTATCCTTGGCGATCTCTGGGATCGTGGTAATTATCGTCGGTTATAATAATTGTATTTATTTTGCCCTATGGGAACAGTGTTTGCTAGTTTATTGCTGTTCCTCTGCAATGGCCTTTGTAGCCAATGGATTGTTTTTCGGCAATTTGCTTATCACCAGGGATTTGATGTTTGTCGACATCTGGCGCACCTGTGCCAACCACTTGTGTTAATCCAGCTAATGGATCGATACACAATTTCTATACTGGGTCGTGGCCTAACGTGAGGTTTATGCTAGGGTGAGTATGTCCCTTGGTGGAACGACAGGTGTTTCAGCCTACTGTGGTTTGTGCGGTTCGTAGAACCGCCACAAAACCATTCTAGTTTCTTCCCGTCGGTCAATTATTTCACATAGGTGCAACTGATATCAGACTGATGGATGTAAGGTTTAAAATTAATACATTACAGACTGTGAAAGGACAAAAATCACTGAGACTTCAGATTCCGTAACTTGACATAATTCCTCAGCAATTATTCCCAGCTGCCACCAGGAAATAGACTCCTTTCTTGAAACTGCTTTCGCACAACACACGCATATTGCAAGTTCTTATAAACTTAACAACAAAGCTGCATCTCAAGAGGCCACTTACAATTGGCACAATATCATAAACGAAAACTAAGGAGAAATCATTTTGTAATAATTTGTTATAGAAATGTAACACTTGTGACAATTTGTATTAGCAAAACTAAATGATATTTTCACCTTCGGTTTTGTTTAAGGTCTCGAGCTCATGCAATTATTTCTTCATGTAATTTGGTTGTCCGGAGGATGTCTGTGTCATGTGCTTGCAAACAAAGCGGTCTTATAGAAAAAATATAATAATTAAAATGGAACTTAAAATACCAAGTCTCACCTGTATGTTTTGCATCTGGGACTAGGCATCGAGTTTGCCACAATTTAATTTTAATGAGTTCATTTTGAATCTCTTTCTTTTAAATATGTATTTAATCTTTTTTAACCCTTTTTATGCATCAATTAAGCTTCCTCATTTTAGGGTCGCCTAATACTGTTGATCCCTTTTTGTTTAAAGTACAATACTTAGTTTTCCAAGATATTGCATCCACAATATTTATTAGATACTTTGTCTTAATACATCATGGTGGATATAAATTTAATTATGAAGAAATATTAGTTACACGTCATCCCAGACGCCGACAGATTTCACTATGATATCGTTCTAGATTTAAAGCTAACCCTGGAGTTCCGGGGATGTTTTTCCCCCACAGGAAGATTTTACTTTCACTTTACTTAAATATGCAAAAAATTCATCCAATCTACTGGATTACCTTCATGTCAAATGTTTTCTCATTTTTTTTAGAAAATATGTTTCTTAAATTACATTATAGAAGCAACACGGCTCGCGTGTACGGTTACAATACATATGTCTCTATATACAAGTCATTGGCTTTTATAAATTACTATAATATCCATATAAAAATTCTCTAGGTTCTAAAAGAGTATTTAATTTAGAATAGTTGATGTCATGGGTTTGCTTCGCCGCGAACTTATCCGAACCGAGGTGAGCACATAGCTTTTCTGTAGCAGTCGTGTCAACTTAGGCTAATTATTATTATAGCGTGTCATATTCTACCTAGAGTTCAACGGTTCTAATTGCCTAAAAAAGAATACGATATGTACAAATAATGAATACTAAGCTTAATAAACGATGCTTACCTAATCAATAAGGATGAGATATTGTATAAGAAATATTATGTTGTGCGATCAAGGATATGCCTAATTCTTAGGAAATAAGTACAAAATAGGGCTTTGGAGATTCTGCACCTCAAAGTCATGTATGTTGTGCTCCGTTCCAATATTATACTAGAATGTGCAAGTACGATGAGTTGGTGATGTGTTGTTGTTGTTTTGTCATGCTGATATGTTCAATTTTTTTTTTTTTTTTTTTTTTTTTTTTTTTATTATTATTATTATTATTATTAAATTAGGCTACTCTCGGGAGAGGCGAACCTATAGCGCCCGATGGGCGCCCCGAGGTGCCATCAAATAACTGTTGCAGTTCTTTTTGAACAGTTGCAGGTTGTAACGCTCCGGGAACACTCGCGTGGGAAGGGAGTTCCACAGCTTCCCCGCTCTGTAACGGAACAAGTTCTGAGGCAAGGATCTTCGGGAGATGAACCACAAATTGGTCCGATTTCTCGGATTGTCTTGTGAAGGGCATATAAGCCGAACTGCGTGGAACAATACCACGAATCTCCAAAGAACAGTACCCGTGATAATATCTGTAAAACAGACAGGTCAGCTACGCGCCTTCGATATGATAGCGACTGTAGTCCGGACGTCAGCGCCGAGTCCCCGATCAGGCAGATCGCTCGTCTCTATGCTCTCAAGTAAGTCGAGGGTATGTTTAGGAGCTGAGCTCCAAACATGAGAGCAATATTCGAGCACGGGTCTTATTTGGGATTTATATAGGAAAAGAAGTTGGGCCGGAGTAAAATATTTCTTGGCTCTAAACAGATAGCTCAGCTTTCCTGAGGCTGACCGGTCAATGCTCGACACGTGTTTATGCCGTGATACATTCCCACAGACCGTGACGGCGAGCAATTTCAAGCTTTCCCCAGCTTTGAGGGCCCGGCCATTCATAATCAGCTGTAGAACCGATGATCCACTCTTCTTTGTGAATGTTGTATATTGTGTCTTAGCTGCATTGAAGTCGACGAGATTGGCCCTTCCCCACTGCAGGACCTTATCTAGATCTTGATTCAGAGAGTCAATCTGTCTACATCTCAGCTGATGCGACGTAGAGGTACTGCGGGGGGTTTCAAGTAGTTGTGCCTACGTATGGCACTGGCTCACCAAAGTCCTACCGTCTGCTATCGTTCGCCACCAAATAAGAAGACAACGTGCAAATGTATGGTTTCACATAGAATTTATTTTAAGCACTGTTTTACACAAACAATGATAGTTGTTTGGAAAATGTTTTTTGAATTGTTTCTGTTTAGATGCTGTTCGAATGTTCTCTTCTATTTCCCTGTATAAATGTTGTCTAAGCGTACCTTTATGTTCAAGTTCCGTTACTTATTTTTAGCAATCGACTTCTACACTATAAGTGGAAATCTCAGTACAACAACGACACGACACAAACGTAGAAGGACAATTTCGCCTTTGTATAACCCTGGTGTTTGGTTACAGCGAATACTACTTTGCCAATGACGCGACCGATCTGCGTTTTGATCAGGTTTTGCAAGATGACCCGGCGGACAATAACGGGCGGAAAAACGCTACCTTCCGGAAGAACGCGAATTCTCGAGTGTGGAGTTCTCACGAGAGACGTATTGACGCGCGGATCTGACACGTAACTTAGTGTACTCCTCGGGCTCTGACGACCTCGATTTGGTTCCTGGAGCCGTTGAATTTGAGTGACTAACGAAAGGAAAAGTTCATCGCGTCGTGGCAGTGGAGTCATAGCTAAAATAAACTCGCTGCCACTTACTAAGAATTTCGGGAAGAGTTGCATAAGAATTTAGTTCCAGCGAATCCTCGCCGTATAAGCTGAGTTGGGCTCGTTGGTTGTGTATACCGGGAAATTGGCATAGTGAAGACTGATCAAGGGTTTTGATCGTTGTGATTGTTTCGTGGAAAATTAGTTGTCCCAGACGAGAAGTGTGATTTAAGGAAGAAATGAACCGAAATGGTTTTCGGGGGAGATTGCAATTGCTTGGGTGCAAGCAAGGAATGTTGTTTAGGTAAGATATTAGCCGAAGTAATTTCGGGGAAATGTATGCGGCGCGGTATAGTTGGTGGTGATGGTTAATGTTCGATGTAGGTTTGAATATGCGTTTTATTACAGCACATGAATATCAGGGAAATTAAGATTGCTTGGTCGTAAGGAAAGAATATTGACCGAAGCAATTTTGGGAAAATGTATGTGGGGTGGTGTAATTGATGATTGGTATTCCATTGTAGGTTGGAATATGCATTTTATTACAGCTTATGAATTTCCGGGAAAATTAAGGAGGGAATATGAATTAAGTAAAGAATTGACCGAAGCAATTTTGGAAAAATGTATTCTGTTGAATTGTATTCTGTGCCGGGTTTTGGAGTGTGTTTATTGCAAGGTTAGGAATGTATGCTATTGCGAATTTTGCATGGGGAGTTGGGTTAAAGTGACGCGCTGTCAGCGGTCAGCGTTGGTTAGAATTGTGGGTTGGTTCTCCATGTGGTGTAGAGAACCACCACAGTACTAGTCGGCCGAACACTCGAAAAGAAGGAAACAAGCGTACTATCATCCGCAAAACTGAACACTTTGTTATCCGTTGTCTCCACAAAATCATTTATGTGAAGCAAGAACAAGGTTGCAGCTCTAATGGCAGCTTGAGGCACCCCCGAATTAACAGGATACAGATCCGAACACTCGCCGTCCACAACAAACCCGATCGATCGATTTTCGAGCAAGCTCTTCCTCCAGTCGCAAAGCTGCGGGAAAGTCCATATGAACGAAGTTTGCTCAGCAATGCCCCGTGCCAGATGCGGTCAAAAGCCTTGGAGATATCCAATACGACCGCCCTTGACTCACCATGCCGTTCAATCGCAGATGTCCATATATCGGTTATAAGTGTCAAAATGTCTCCCGTGGACCGCCTGCCACGGAATCCGTATTGACGGTCATTCAGAAGTCCGTTGCACTCCAAATACTTAACTACCTCAGTATTGATGACTTTTTCCATTACCTTATATAAAATAGACAGTCATGCTATCGGACGGTAATTTTGTGGAAGACACTTTTTTCCCGTCTTTCGGATTGACTGAACTCGAGCGATTTTCCAGCAGGCAGGAAAGGTCCTCCGTGCACAAGATAAGCGGAAAAGTCTGCCAAGAACCGGCGATAGTTCTGGAGCACAGTTCTTAACGACTATTGTTGGTATTCCGTCCGGGCCGGTTGCCCTCCTACAACCCAGTCCACGTAGAATGCGTTGAATAGTTGGAGTTGACCAGAAGGAGCGCGAACCAGTTGGGCACCAAAGGAGCTTATTGATCACCCTGTCGTTGTGAGCCTTCTTCGCGGTATCAATCGCCTGGTTGCACACGTTTCTGATTCTAACAAAACCCGTTCTGTTAACATCGGTGGGATTGGAGCGCCATTGCTTAAAAGCTCTATTTTTTGTCGCTGTAATCAGCTCGCATTTTTAATCAAACCAAAGTTTATCAGACGAACTTCGTTTGATGGAATGTGGAATATACATCTCCGTCCCCAAAAGAATAATCACTGATACCGTCTCCACGCAAGCGTTAACATCGGAGTTTCCGAAGCACACCTCGGACCATGGGAAGGATGCGAAGAAATCTCGCAAATTGTACCAGTTAGCAGCCCCATACTTCCGTACATGGCGAAGCTGCCTAGGCCGGCTATTCGCTTGGTATGCAAGTGCTTGCGCGACAGATACCAAGCAATGATCTGAGTTTCCCAGTGGCGCAGAAACCTCTACGGTATAAATACTCGGTTCGGATGTCAAAAACAGATCCAGGGTGTTCGCATAATCGCCTCGGGCATCCGGTATTCGCGTTGGCTCTCCCACGAGTTGAGTTAAGTTGTGGCTTACAGCAAACATCTCCACCAGCCTCCCAGCCTCATCGGTTCTGTTAGAATGTAACAACCAGCCGGAATTGTGCATATTAAAATCGCCAAGGACAACAATTTCAGAAGCTGGGTGGTTGATCTGTATCCAGTCGACGGTATATGAAAGATGTTCGAAATATGTCGCCGGTCGATCGTCATTCGCGGAGCGGTAAAGACAACAAAGAAATTTAACAGAATTTGAAAAGTTTAACTAGTGAATGTAGGGGCTGAAAAGTTTAGCTAGTGAATGTAGTTGCGCATCTTTTGACAGTTACTCAGCTATTTCAGCTATTTTGAACAGGTAGTTTTTAGTTGACAGTCCTTTGAGTGAGTTTTCAGACCACCCATATATAATTACCGAAACTTAATCAGCGATCCCAGGACCATAGAGCAAGCCTTCTACTTCAGAAAAACTTCCATCTCGGCTGTTTGTTTTTTTTTCTTTTTGAGCAGTTCTGGCCTATTTGGGGGAATTTAATGAGCCTCGATCTTGTCTATTCAGTCAATTGGTGTCATACGAATCAGCGAACATTTTACATTCTAGCCCAATTAGCAGTTTTAGATCATCCATGACCCTAAGGACAAATAAATATCCATCATTGAATATTCCTGCAACTAAATATGCTGTAATTTCTATCATGTTTGAGCCACAATTTAAACGTTTAGCAGCTAAACGCCACACATCCCTAATAAGGGATTCGTTAACGTTTTGAGTGAAACTGCCAATGCCACGTTCCTGTAGATCGCCTCGTGATAAATCTTCATATATCGGGAGAATATTCTTTTGCACTTCTGGGTCTGGATGTTCCCCAACTTTTCAAAAAAGAAACAAGCAAACTTGTTTGGCTTAGAAATTAAACGGTAGACGGCGTATAGAGTGGTCGTTCGCTTACCTGCTATCGGTACGCATCATTTTGGTGACTGACTAGGAACATTAAGGACTTTCTGTTGAGCCCCAAACTTTGAGAATACATTCTTCAGATGCTAAATTAATTTTTAAAGCCATAAGGAATCCAAAAAAAAAGCGTTTAAAGAAATCTCCCCCTTAATTCCAGAAGAACTACTGCAATATAATGAACAAATATTAGAGTGTCTACGAAATTGTTGGCGTGTGCCACTAAGGATTTGTAACTGACACCATCTCCTCCTGTTCCCACCACAACCTTGACTCCATTTGTCATTTGAACAACGTAAAAGAGCCAATAGACGATAGTGGACCCATTTACGAGCAGCAGAACAGTTGTGTAATAAAAGTCCCAGTGCACCACAGCGCTTCCGGTTCTCTGGGAAGAGGGCGCTACCGTTGTCGTCTTTAGTTTTAAAATTAAAAGGTCCTTTGATTTTTTCAGTTTGTTTTTATATTTAATATTTTAACTGTACATAGACGGAACTGAAACTTTTTAAATTAGAAACACTGTTAGTTTGAAGTACCGACACGCTTCTTTTCCTTTTAGGTTTTTCTTTTAACATCGAAAACGCGATACATCTTGGTTCGCACGGCACCCCATCTCGACTCGTCTTAGTCTAGAGTCACCCAACATCAAATCTAGACTGCCTCAATTGCCACCCACCATTCATTTTCTTAAACAAAGGTCATAAATGAACTTCGGCAGGAAACAATGTATGCAGGATCTTGCGGATGCGCATTTATGATCCTAGATGTTGATTCGCGATGAAATGAACATGTGGTTCGGTTTATGGCGCAATTTGTTGGTATTTGAATTTGAAAGGTGTAATGGATATTGAGTTTTGTGGGACCAAATTTGTGCAAACAAATTGATTGATTGATTAATTGATTGATTGGTTGATTGATCGATTGATTGATTGATTGAAGGCGGAACCCCCATTTTTATTTAGCTTAATGCAAGCTTAAATGAACTTAACATAAAATCTTACAGACTATCTTAAAATCTAGAGTAGTGGTTAAGACAATATTCAATTATTCAATCGAAAAAAAGGAGAAGAAAACCAGGAAGTAGAAGATTACTAGGCGATAGGGGAGGTGAGAGGCCAGGGAAGAGCGAGTGTATGTGGGGGTGGTAAACGCGGCCTTTGTGCGACAGTGGGGGGCATGTGTACGGGCTGATATAGCTGCGGTGATTAGTGAGCAGGGAAGGGGGGGGGGGGCGTTGTGGCTGGGGTTGGAAAGGTGTAGGGGAGAACTAGTTTGGGGGGAGAGGAGAGAATTGCAGGGTAGGGGGTAATTTAAAGGAGGGGGCGGATTTAGGACGGGTTTCTTCTGAGACGTCGTTTAAGAGCGGGAGTGGAGATGTTGAAATCGAAGGAGGTGGGGAAAGAGTTGGCCTGCCGTAACATACGCGAGATGGGTCCGTTAGCGCCGTAAGAAGTGTGATGAGCGGGCACGTAAAACAGTCGAGGGTTACGTACGTTACGGGGGTTTGTATGAAATTGTCTTAAAGGATCATAAAATTGCAAACGTCCATTTTATGATTCGTAATAATATTTGTTCGAAGATGGGGCATCTGGTCCACACATTTAGTTTTAGTTATGAATTTTGGAAATCTATAATTGAACATACAATACAATTGAAGATAAGCGTTGTGGTGTTTGAATTTTAAGGATTTCTGGGAATTGAATCAATGTGACTATTGAACGTTTGATTCAATTTGTTCAACATTAGGTTCAATGCTGATTTGGGGATTTGGATGAAGTTATAGGAAGAAGGTGCAAAATGTATGGGGGCGGGTTGGGAGGACTTCGTGGAGCACTACAGTTGCTCGAAACAGGAAAGTTATTTGCATTGTTGCGCTGGGTTTGCGTAAGAACTAAGCCCATAACCCCAATGGCAGGAGAATTATTCTAGCTGTAAGTTATACTAGAAGCTCTTCACACTGACCTACTATATTGTATAACCCTAGCGTTTTCCAATAGGGACTTGACAACTTTTCTCCGATAGTAATTTTTTATAATTTGCAGATATTGTTCGTTCATGTACTTAGCCACGATAAAAATGCTGAGTTTACTGAATAAACTGACAGTGACAGTTCGCTGATTAGTGAAAGGGTGCGTTCACAAATTAAATTGAAAGTTGTCAAGTCCGTATTGGAAAACCCGATATATGCTAACAATGGGTTTGAACAGTGTGATTAAATTGCGGGTAGTCAAACACGGAAGGAAAAAGTCCCAACTTCGGCATCATTACTATCGCCACTGGTGAGAAGGAGGAAACGAATCCAAGGATCAGTGAAAACGCCGATTCTACATAACATTTGCAAGCGAATCCCAAATTAGCCTTGTGATCTCGATTCCATGTACCATGTATTGTTATCATCATCAGTTGAGATGTTCTGTTCTAAAGCGTTTCCAGTCACCGCAGTCGTATTCTCGTCCCAATTTTCGTCCTGGGACAAAATCTGTACTTCTATAATTTCCTGTTCTTCACGCGTTTCATCTCCGGTTACATTAAGGCTGGTTTCGAACGTGGCCATGTCACGTGACCATGTGGCATGTGACCTCCTGTATGACTACTAGGTGTTTTCCCGATGATAACTGCTGTTAATCAGTCCGGTGCGTTAAACATTAAGTGTTCAGTGACTTTTTGTATTTCCCGCCTATTACTATTTTACTATTTATTGGCCTGTAGGAACCCGAAAGTACATGACCTCACCGACTCGACATCGCCATTGTTCCCTGTCGCGTGCGTTCTCCTTCCACGTTCGACCATCCGATCCGATCTCCTCGAGGTCCAACCTAACATTGTATTTCCCGCCTAGTAACTTTAAATCTATAAATATACTACTGTCAAAGTTTTAGCAAGCTGCGTCATTTAGTTTGTGTTTGACAGCGACTGAAAGCAGACAACCGCGTGAATTTTAACGAAAATGGAAAAAAAGTGAATTCCGTATGCTGATTAAGCATTCAAGCAAAATACATAAATTGGGCCACGAACTGCTACCCCGTCCAGAGATTCCAGATTTAGCCCCCTACGACTAGTTCCTGTTTCCAAACCTGAAGAATTGGCTGGGCGGTAAGAGATTTTTGTCGAATGAAGAGGTCATCCCAGAAACTAACGTATATTTGGAGGGCCTTGAGGAAACCTGTGGGGCTTTTCAGGGCCCGAAGACCCACGCATCGCTTGATCCCCACCATTACCAGCAATACAACTTACCTTTAAGTTGAAATTTCGGCAAGATTGTACAATCTCGCTAGGGCATTAACCGCCACCATAGCTGGAATCAATTCGGTTATCCCTACGGATAACCGACATAAATGCATACTAGGCAGCTTACCTTATTTGGGGGCTGTTCCAAGCCTCTTCTCCACGGTCATCACCTGAAAGCATAATTCATGGCAAGATCATCAGCTTGCCATGACATTGATTCCAACATCAATCGATTCTCATCGGTACGATCCTCGATCTATCCCTTCCAAGAAAAAAAAGGTTCAAATTATTATTGGCCTTGCTGGCACGCATATTACTGGGTTATCAGCATGACCGATGCTGCGATCCGTTGCCGTTTCTCGGAACGGTCGCCAGCGTCGGGCATCACCATCAATATTATTTACCCAATGAATGACCAACGATTCACACAATGGCTAGTGATGCAGTTTCGTTTACTTAAGTAGACATCTAAGCGGATGCTCTTGCCTTATGGCACCAGAACAGGAATAATTACCCTAAAACTCATGCATCTGATGTTATCTGGCCGTTGTGTGCTAGATTAAACAGAATCCAAGGCACCCATGCTTATTGGGATTGTTTGCCTTCGGCGAGTGTGTCTGTTATCGGTCGCCAGCCGCCCACGGACCTAGGAAACATTATGCCAATCAACTAAACGTTGATTTATGGTTCCACAGATGTGCTAGCGGATCTTCGGTGTATTTTCACACCCGACGGGGTCCGCTGCCGACGAGTGTTACACAAATTAATTGTGTACACAGCTACCGAACTATCCTATGCTTGATTCACTTATTCCAAGATAGATTCCTGCCTTCGGCAAGGGTTTTATTGACTCACGTCAATCAAAGAAGCTATCCCTTGCGGATGACGGCAGTTTATCTTGCCCAAACATGTAGCAGCAGATTAGATCTGCTACATGAGTTTTCCCCTGTTTCCTTTTGTTTTTGACCTTCGCCATGGGTCGCCCTTCGTCGGCGAATCCCTTAGGTTCGTTTTCGTTGGATGTCTGTAAAGAGACATCCAATAATTAGTCAGAGTTTTACCACCAAGCCGAAGTGCTCGAGTCAAGGAGTCGCGTCATTTTTGTTGTCATCTCTATTTTTCATCGATCGTCAACATTTCGTGTTGTAAACAAACGCTCTCTGATCCTGTGACTTTTGTGTTAGAATAAGTTTAAAAACTAGATCCTGTGACCTTTATGTTGAAGTAAAATCCGAAACCAGATCCTGTGACCTTTGTGTTAGATTAAGTTTAAAAACCGGATCCAGTGACCTTTATGTTGAAGTAAAATCCGAAACCAGATCCTGTGACTTTTGTGTTAGATTAAGTTTAAAAACCGGATCCAGTGACCTTTATGTTGAAGTAAAATCCGAAACCAGATCCTGTGACTTTTGTGTTAGATTAAGTTTAAAAACCGGATCCAGTGACCTTTATGTTGAAGTAAAATCCGAAATCAGATCCTGTGATTTTTGTGTTAGAATAAATTAAAAAATCAGATCCTGTGTCTTATATGTTAAAGTAAAGATTGGAGTCAGGCCCTGTAACTTGTATGTTAAAATAAAACAATAAAAATTGAATTCAGACCTTATAACCTGTATGTTAAAATACAACAATTCCTTCCATTAATCAGTGAGTTTCATTATTTATCTTCATACGTTCTGGTGAATATTCGTGATTGATGTCGCTCGGCAAATTATTAGATTGAGTGGGAAGAAGGTGAACCTTTGTCCCTGAGACATCTTCTACTTTTAACCCCACAAACCTATTATATGGAAGGAATACAAAATTGGAGAAAATGAAGACTATGTTGAGAAATAAAATGCTTATTTGCCGAAAAAAAAATCGTTTATCCAAAACGTCACTGACTTATCAAACTGCACCCGTATGAATTTTACTTTGTTCTCGTTATATGGTGTTGGTGTACGATGTTCCCGTGGCAAAATAAGACACTCTATAAAATAAAGATTTCACCGTTACTTATCCTTATACATAGGACCGGTTGGCACATCATATATCATCTCAGAGAAAATCAAGAGATATTCATTTCATATTTCTTAGGGCTTCCGCCAAAATTGTAGGAGATTTTTTTTCATTTCAACAGAACGCGATAAAGATATTACCTGGGCATGAACGTAAGAATAAGTAATGTTCACAAGCATGTATACAAGAACTTGATTTACGATGCGAAATAAGTTGTCCTTACAATTCAGAGAGTTAAAAAGCTTTCGGGTCGCAGGAATGTTGCAGTCCGTAGGAGATATGGATTCGCGTTAATAAAAGGCAATCGTGAGTCGGAAGGATGTAAAAAAAATTATCTAGGGTTTGTATACATGTTTTAAAGACGTTCCGTTTACCTTCAAACAAGTATAACATGTCCTGGTTCAAGGCGATATTATCTCGTGGACTAAGTGAATAGACTCATGATTCCGTAGTATTAGTTTGTGGACGTGAACAATAATCTGGAAAAATGAAATATGTTTTGCACTTCCCTGTGAAAAACGGAGGTGTATCAAATCGAAAACAAGAAGAAGTCATCAAATAAAAAACTGAAACGCAATTTATAACACCTTATTTTATCTTTGATATCCCGAAACATCAAAGTTGCTTATTTTGCGACGTATTATATGAGTTTGAATCTAGGATCCTGCCGATAAACGAACTATTTTTTTTTTTTTTTAAATGATGCCTAGTGGCCGTGTAGAAATTCTGATGTGACTTACTAACGCGATAAGAAAACCGAAATTATTATACTAATCTCTTGACTACGCTGTCAAAAGCAGAGATAAAAGGAATTAATGGGATCACAAAGCCACCACAGTGCTCTCCCTTAAAGTCACGAATTTGTCTACCCATACGGGTGAAAAGAACTTCCTGACTTATATGTCGCATGAACGGGAATGGTCGTCCTGGCGTGTGAAACATTGAGAAACATAAGGGATTAGGATCAATACCTTAAAACATCCAGGCCGTTTTTCTTTCTCCATTGACTTTATATTACATTTACGAAAGAGAAGCAATTTAAACCAACCACTAATCACAGCCGAAGAACCAACAATAACAACCGCATATGGTTGTTCCAAAACATGAAGACTCAAGCAACCACGACGGGATAAATGCGATGAGTTCGATCGGGTAAATAACCAGACAGAGGCACTAAAAATCTCCCTGACTGTGGCGGAATATCACTAGGTTAACAAATGTAGGATAATGGAGCCATTGAACTTTACTATTAACCACCACAATATCTCTGACGAAAGGTATTTAGACAAAAGGCACGAGGTCGAGGAGTGTACTCGGTCGCCACGCAGACTTCGTTGCTGTGGCTAGTCACTTTTTAGAGTAGTACCTTGACAAGCTTATCAAGTCGTGGAATAAACGGTTCGGTATATAGAAGAAATTGGGGTGAGTAAAAAGTTATGGCGTGTTTTTGCAACAGAAGATGTTAGTACAATTTTGACAGTAGTGGCGGCATCCACACATGTTCAAGAAGAATTGCAAACGTTATTTGTTGGGATCTCGAGGCGCGACTCGGCACTATAGATTCACCTTTCCCTGAAGAAGGTGTGGGGGTTCTTTAAAACATTCCCAAAGAACCACCATTTTCCTTAAATCAACCTGCCTTTCCCTCACTCCACAAACCACTTTACTTACCTGCAATTGAGCAGCGGAAGCTATCTTTCAATCGCTTTCACCTGAAAGTAAAACCCCAGCAAGCTTGCACATCATCAAATCATTTCGTTCATATTACATGAACCATACCAACCCAATCGGCTCAGCTTGTCAGCAATTATAATCATTAAACACGCGCTGGCGAGGGGATCTGTTGAAACAGCTGCAGCGGACTTTTCCGACCATTGATCGCCCAAGCGACACCCGATCATCGAATAGGACATGACCGCGATCGTTGTTCAAATAATCATCCTAATGATCATGTCCTATGATACGGTTTTCCGAAAACTAACATCCATTGAATCGGACACGATCTATTTAAACAATCATGCCAATGATCGTGTCCCACGTACAGTTTTCTTAACTAAACAATAGCCACCCTAGCCTTCGCCATAGGCGAATAAATCTTCGGTTGGCTTATTGTCACAGAGAAATCTGTTGCCTGCAACGGTATGATTCTGGGCGATAATGTAAACAGCCGACGTGCCCATGCAGCATTGGTTAAACCAAACAAATGCCCATCTCAGCGTATGAACATCCGAAATAGCGTTTCTATTTACAGAACACACAGAAACATATTTCTTCCTTCGGCGATTTTCGCTATCGCTTATCTCAACGATGCTAGCAGGCCTAATGCTTGTTCCTTTGTTTGAACAAGTGCAAGATCGATCGATGTCCGTATTTCTAGCAAAGGGTATTGTACCTGACCATCACGGCATAGAAAATTCCATCACGATGGCCGCTAGCGGATGTGGAGTGAAACGGTCATCGGGGAGTCAGATCGTAACCACCGCGAAACGCACACGTACCGGGGACACGGTTTTAGTGGATTCAAAACTTATTCGTCCAACAACACAGACGTGTAGAGGTCGCTGAGTGTCGGTTTCGAGTTAGAGCGCGAGAGGGGCAAAAAGCACACACACTGTTCTCATTGTCGCAATCTTGTATTTGAATTTAAATTTATAACAAACGAAAACAAAATTACGTGAAGTTATCGTCACAAACAGTGTTTCAGACATACAAATGATTGCCTTCCGCATTTTCACTTAAACAATAATTCACCAATGTTAAATAATCTAGAACAATAGAGGATCCTTTAAACAAAATAAACGTTTTGCTGAGTTTTTTTTTTTTAATCTCTGTGGTTTTGTGACGGCTCCTCCTTCTCTAATCTACTGTCATATCATCTTCGCCGTGAAGCAACAATACCAATTAATTTTGTGATCGATCCGTTATCACTCGATGTCTCATACGGCGAGTTGTGGAGTTTTGTTTCTTTCTGGAGAACAGTTTGGTGTTCGATGGAACTATCACAATTTATAAAGGATGAGGGAGGAAGAAGAGAATCAGCGCCGTGCGCCGGTACACAATGCTTCTCCCCCACAAAGGGATTAAAAAATAAATAAAAAATAAAATAAAAAAATTAAAAAAAAAAAAAAAAAAAAATATATATATATATATATATATATATATATATATATATATATATATATATATATATATATATATATATGTATATTGTGACGCATATGACAATCAGTACTGGAATCTTCGAGAAAGTCCGAAACAAAGTACTAGAATATTGTAGGAAGTACTGGAAAACTGTAGACTAGGAACAGTAGAACATTCAAAGCAAATGAAACGCGGAAATGAAACGCAAAATCAGAATGAGGGAATGGTATAAATACGTCGCACACAGATCATGGAGACAAGTTATGAGTAATAAGTAAGAAAGTGAAGCAAGCGATAAGTAAGAAGTAAAAGACGCGATAAGTACGGAAGCTATAAATAAAGAAATCGTTGTGTGCGGTATAAGTAACGGTTGTTATTAACAAACTAATAAAGTGTTATATTAATTCAAAATCGATTTAACGGCTCTTATTTATTAAAAATAATTAATCCAGCGAACCCTAAGCTCGCTACAATATTATTATTATTTTTTTTTAATTACACTTCTCTTGGGAGAGTCGAACCCATAGCGCCGAGCGGGCGACCCGAAATGCCATCAAATAACTGTTGCAGTTCTTTTAGAACAGTTGTAGGTTGTAACGCTCCGGGAACACTCTCGTGGGAAGGGAGTTCCACAGCTTTCCCGCTTTGTAACGGAACGAGTTCTGATGCAGGGATGATCGCGCCGTCGGGAGATGAACCACAAACGGGTGCGATCCGTCGGATTGTCTTGTGGAGCGCATATAAACCGAATTGCGTGGAACAATACCCAGAATCTCCGAAGAACAGCACCCGTTAAACAGACAGAGGTCGGCTACGCGCCTTCGATGTGATAGCGACTGTAGTCCCGACGTCAGCGCCGAGTCCCTGATCAGGCGGATCGCTCGTCTCTGTATGCTCTCAAGTAGGTCGAGGGTATGTTTAGGAGCCGAGCTCCAAACATGAGAGCAGTATTCGAGCGCGGGTCTAATTTGGGATTTATATAGGGGGAGAAGTTGGGCCGGAGTAAAATATTTCTTGGCTCTAAAAAGATAACTCAGTTTTCTTGAGGCTGATCTGGCGATGTTCGACACGTGTTTATTCCATGATACATTCCCACAGACCGTGACGCCGAGCAATTTCAAACTTTCCCCAGCCTCGAGGGCCCGGCCATTCATCATCAGCTGTGGAACCGATGATCCAGTTTTCTTTGTGAATGTTGTATACTGGGTCTTCGTTGCATTGAAGTCGACAAGATTGGCATTTCCCCACTGCAGGACTTTATCCAGATCCCGACTCAGAGAGTCAATCTGTCTACATCTCAGCCGGTGTGACGTTGATGCACCAATCGGCCGATCACTCGAAAAGGAGGAAACAAGCGTACTATCATCCGCAAAAACTGAACACTTTGTTATCCGTTGTCTTCAACAAATCATTTATGTGAAGCAAGAACAAGGTTGGAGCCAAAATAGAACCTTGGAGCACCCCCGGATTAACACGATACAGATCCGAACACTCGCCGTTCACAACAACCCGGATCGATCGATTCTCGTGGAAGCTCCTCGTCCAGTCGCAAATCTGTTGGGAAAGTGGTGCGACGTTGATGCACCAATCGGACAGTCACTCGGAAAAGAGGAAACAAGTGTACTATCATCCGCAAAACTGAACACTCCGTTATCCGATGACTTCAACAAATCATTTATGTGAAGCAAAAACAAGGTTGGAGCCAAAACAGAACCTTGAGGTGCCCTGGAATTAATAGGCTACAGATCCGAACACTCGCCGTCCACAACAACCTTAGTATTCTCAGACTTTTTGTACAACCCAATAAATTTAAAGGCAATTAACCTTCAGTTATTTAGACTTTTCATATTAGTTTACATTACAAAGATCTGCAACTAATGAGTTAGTAACTAAGCTATCATACCGTACGGTTCGTCCTTTCTAAAATTGTCTTGCCGCATTACACGTGTGCCGTTTTATAAGGACGTTTTTCCTGGTCACAGAAATTTTAGTTCAAGTATAATTAATTACCTGTCGTTTCAATGACACTATCTCGGCAACGGTTCCCGATCAGGTCACAAAACTGCTAGATAGCTGCCCAATTAAGTCGCTGTGATTCAATTGTCTCAACGGCTATTTGGTCATCAGAATAAGACACTTTGGTATTTTCCATACGATTGGTAAAATTTCGCCATTGAGTTTTTACTCGACACACGGTATTTTCTTCACTTCCTCAAGGGGGTATCCTGGTGTAGAGGGCCAAAATCGAATGTTTTGCTGATCATCTTCTACGTTCCTCCACGTATGGGGATTATAAATATAGGTCACCCAAGAAGCCCGCTCCGGAAAGTTTCGGTTCGGCAAACGGTTCTCCCATGGGCGGTTATATAGCTCCTCCGCTTAGCGATCTGTTGCTGGGCCACGATTTATCGGCTTAAGGTTCCAACTTTAGTGATCATATAATTAAAACACTATTCGGTGTTATCCAGAGCGCAATTATCATTTTATTTTAAACTTGGTTGATTTTACAATTAACGTATGGGTATTTTACATGGACTCATTTTGCTCGTCCTTTTCGTTCTGTATCTGGTTGACAGTACACCGAACTTTTAAACAATTCAAAATATGTAACCAACAAAGAACAACGATCACAGATTCGTTTCTTTACTATTTAAAAACTACCGAAAAAGCTTTTCGTGTTTCGCTGCGGCACTACTTTTTTCCTTGACCCTTCGATTCTTTTTTTCTTTTTACTGCGGTTCTTCAACTCAACAGTAACCAACACCGTATATTCTCAAAAACCAAAACCAAAAACAAACGGAATCGAAAATTCCCCTTGCTGTTTCCCTCTCTCACTCTCCATCGACATCCACTCCGAAAATCGAATTCGAACTCCCCCACGATCCACACTCGAATCGGGGCGTGTTCGAACACTCACATGTTGATCGTGCAATTCTTCCACCACCTTACCATCAAACTACATTAAAACAAATTATATTAAAAACAATTAATTGATGGGGTGGCGGAAGCCGCACGTAACACGCGACCATAAAAGCGTAATGAATAAAATCCTGATCCGCACACGAAATATATAATTTTATCGTTTTGTTAGTTCGATGTTCCCAACTTAAACCACCAGGGTCATTAACAAGTGTTTTTCTTATTGCTAAATATGAAAAGTGAAGTTCTGTTCGTCCTTACGTGGATTTGAGTGTCGTATAAATTATAATAACAATATCAAAGCGCTATCGGATACGAAAATTTAAATAAGCAACTCAATCACTCGGGTAGTGCGTAGAATGTAACGTCCGCCGGTATCATTACTAATTTAAGGGGACATTCCGGTTTGTTCGGTTCAAAAAATCAATTTTGCTTAATTGATAGTTTTATCCTTCAAAAATAATATGTTAAAATTCGGAAACGAAATCTTAGGCGGTTCCAAAGTTATAGGTCATTAAAGGGTCGGGTCTCCCGCGGATACAAATTCGTATCATAGGTGGCAACTACCGTGTATTTAGAAATCTGCAGACTATCCATTTATGGGCATTAATTTGCTTCGCTGTTGGCTTGGGCCAACTGCCATTTCTTTGAATATGTCGCAATCTAGTGCGACTGAACAACATGTTCATAAGCGGTAATGGATAGTCGCTCCTGTGTATGTTGTTTTTACATTCGGGCGTCCTGCGGGTGACCTGCGATTGCGTGAGTTTTAATTAGTTTCGTATATGTGAAACTAACTTGCCGGTTGCACGGTGCTGGTGGTTTCTTCTTGTTTGGTGACTATGGAAGATGTTCCTACCGGTGACGTCGCCGGGTAGGTATTTTTGATGTTTCTTTGTTTCTTTTTCATGAGGAGGAAAAAGTATTTAGTGTAAACGTGGTCTCAGAGCGAGCAGTGCTCGCGTTTAGGCGTCCGTTTCATACATTTTTCAACGGTAAATTTGTCTAACATAATGTTTAAAAACGTTAAAGGTTCGCGTAAGTCAGGGGTGCGTCCAGGGAGTCGAAATTGATTCTCGGTCTGTCTTTTTTTTTTTTTTTTTTTTTTTTTTTTAATATTCTAACCATAATATCTACGATAAGCTGGTTGACATTACTCATAACTCATTACCTCTGAATTACTCCACTATGGTCCTACAATGGGTTATAAAACCAATCATTTGATTTTGTCTTATTTTCGTTTATCATTTATTTGCTTTAATTTTCTCTGTGTGTTTTGTTTTATACATATAAATAGTATCAGTAAGGTGTAAGGCAATCTGGTTTAGTGGTTGGCAACTTAAGCTGCCATACAAATAAATCTACTTGCATATCAAATCACATGAAATCAATAGCACACAACAGTGACGAGGTAATTGCTTCTCTATCCATAACGAAATCTATTTTCCTTCTGCGAGACTTCCATGTATGTTCTTTGTTCCAAGGATGGAGCAGGTATATTTCATTCTTCCCTCCAGTCTTTACTTAATTTCAAATATTTTATGAGCAAACAGGATAATGTGTATGTTTCCCACCCAACCTTTCAACTGTATGGGAATAAAGGATATGAATTACGTGCATTGTAGATTCACTGTTAAATTCTCCACAGGCATGACCAAGGATCATCTTTGCAAATAAACGAAATGAAGTTTTGATGTATTGAGTTATCACATGCTGGCATCGTAGGAATGGGATGGGAAAACCAGAAGGATAAATTTCATTACAAAAGTTATCGGTTCTTGAAGATATAATATTTATCATTTTTATATCAGTTACAGAATATTTACCATTTTTAATTATTGCTATTGACGCAATGTACCCAGCAGGAAATACGAATTGGGAATGTAGACCGCTTGTTTGTGGAGTTTTGCCAACAATCAATGCTTAGTAATACTGTTAATTATTAATCTGTTTCTGTGTGTTTCATATGTTTGCGATAAGTTTCATCAAATGTCAAAAATCGATCCTAGGTGTGTCAATCAAAAAACAACCTACGACCTAAATATCTGGATATGTGGGGTTATTGTATTGTGCCAAGGCACTAGATTCACTAACTTCCCCAACTTTTTGTAGCGAGCTTGGGGTTCGTTGGATTAATTATTTTTAATAAATAAGAGCCGTTAAATCGATTTTGAATTAATCTAACACTTTATTAGTCTGGGGGGTTAATGTGTGTATGCCGACGTACGGCAAGTATTCACTCACTCCCCAACGATGTTGCTCCGACGAAAATGTTGTAACTCCAGCACTCAAAGGGGCACGATAAATAAAAACACACCGTCTTTACTAAAAGTTAGTTTTATTTTTTTTTGTATTTTTAATTCTACGAGTATTATCACGCTATATTTTCAATACACAATTGCTTCACAGCCAAATAATAAAACTTCTCCTAAACTTAGAAACTTTTGGCAATAGAGACGAAATAACGAAATAATAAAGTCGAGCGGCGGCGCGCTGTGACACTGTGGAATATGACTAGCGACTCCTGCGGCAGCGTGACTGGACGCGATGGTGATTGAATAGTGACTGACCAAATTAGGGTGGAAATCGTAATTTCTGCTTTTTACACATTGATCTGCCAATGGTAATCATACTCTCTTGTGTGTTCCCCAACTCACCACACTCATCCAGGTCGAAACGTACTTGTGTATTCGTTCGACGTCGATGGGCGTAGCCAGAATGGAGAAATCAAAAGGGAGAGCACAATAACCCAGGGTTGATCTGGCTAGGTGTGTGTGCATCAGTGCCGTGTATACGGCTGGTCTACTGACCTAGTGATAATCTCTTAGGTCAACGCACTATAGCAAGACAGAAATACGAGAGAGAGGAAAAGCTAGCTAAGGCCATTCACCAGCAAAAAGAGATCATTGATCCCAAGCGAATGAGTGATCTGGGAAAAGTCAATAGGACGCCGCATCGGCTGGGGATATAATACCATTCTGTGGAATGCTCGATAAATACCCAAGCCTATGGACTATGACGCAACCGCGTCGCTTGGTTTGACTTGGTTGTTGCTAACCAATACGAATGGAATTTCCGGTGGAAATCCCATGGTTAGCGCAATAGTGTTGCCGTATGTCGTTGATTGTAGCTAAACTCAATTATGCATTATCTGCATAGAATAATGAGTTTAGCTATGCGTCCCTTTGACATGTTTTACAGGTAAATAACTTATCAAGGAAATGGGTAGGTATTGTGCTTGGAATTGTGGGCTGTTTCTCCTATAGAATAGCGAAACCCCTACAAGTCCGTTAATAACAACCGTTACTTTTACCGTACACTTAACGATTTCTTTACTTATCGCTTCTGTTCTTATCGCGTCTTTGACTGCTTACTTCTTACTTTTTACTTATCTCCATGATCTGTGTGCGACGTATTTATACCGTTTCCTCATTCTGATTCGGCGTTTCGTTTCCGTCCGTTCCATAGCCTTAAATATTCTACTGTTCATAGAATATTCTAGTACTGATTGTAATATGCGCCACAATGTATTGAACATAACTCTTCCCACAATTATGCAGCAAGTAAAAGGCGCTGGACGATTTTTTGTCGTATACTTTTAATTTCTTTATTTATGAAACACCAACTCTGGTTCGGAAACATTTATTTTTAAAACAATACATTGGTTCGGACAACGTTTGTGGGTTAATTGGAATTTCTTGAACATTAACATTCACAATCTGCAATCTGGTAAATCTGTCTCTGGAATTATTATAATTTATTATCACTAAGAGATCGTACGACCTAATGAGTTCTTTTATTCGAACATTATTCCGATATTGTCATGAACAGAAAGGCAAACAAAACATGCGTTGAGTGAAGGAGGCGAAAACAAACATGCAGCTGGTCAAATATGATGACCGATGTACGGAGGCTAGCTGCCGCCATAAACGATCCGGGATAGGTTTTTCTGTTGATGTTATGTCAACCGAACTTCGCTTACGATGGCAAAGGCTAGAATGCATGGGTGCGTGTTTGTTTTAGGAAAAACGTATCGTGTGACACGATCGGGATGATTACACAATGACGGTAGTGTATACGTCCACGTCGATTGTGTATTGCACCCATAGCGAGTCAAGGGTCGAATTCCAGTGTGCATATTTACACTGGCAAAGAATTCGGCTCTTGGCAGCTAGGCGCGAGTTGCGCTATGTTTTGTATTAGCGAACAAAACGTGGGACGTGACCGTTGCTAGATTATTTAGGGAAAACAAACTATGATCACGTCCGATTCGATGCCAGTTTATCGCTTATGCAACCGATCAGGGATAAATGGCTGCAGCTGTATAAGCAAGCGATTTGCCATGGCTTGTCTTTTGGACCAACGGATTGTTGGAACAAGAACACACAGAAGGATTGGCGTGTGTTTGATGGGCATGCGGCCACCCATAGGAACCGATCGGTTCATGACAGATGAACCGAGATGGTGTAATTGATGCTAATTATTTGATGCCATGGCAAGACGGTAATCTTGCCGTGGGCTTATGTTTCAGCTATGAACTGATCGATGGAGAGCTTTGAACAGCTCATATGCAGGTAAGTGGCTTATGAGTGAGGGGAAGGCAGGTTGATTTAAAGGGAATGGGTGGTTCTTTGGGAATGCTTAAAGAACCCCCACAGATACATCATATGTTTTTTTTTAACATACAGTGTTTATTTGACCAGTAATCAATTTTACATTAAGTACTACAGCTAACTTCTAATTCTAGTGATACAACTGTTTACATGTGTACATTACACATTTTTCAAATATAACTGAATGTGTGAATAACTATTTCAGTACTATAGGTTTTAATATTAATAGTTTTCCTGGAAAAGGTCAGAAACCCAGGATTTTTTATTTTTTTAAATTTAATCTATTCTAATACTTAACTTAACTCTAACTTAATCTAGCTTAACCTAATTTATATTATAATAAGTTAAATATGTAATGTCAGTTGGGGAAAATAGGGATTGATGGTTAAGGAGGTAGGTTGGCGTGGGATGTGGTCAGTTAGTGGTCTCGGGTGGGGTAACACTTTCCGGTTGTTCGTTAAAGAGCAGAATGTTGGAGAATGGTTGTATGTTACAGTATTTGAACTGATTGGGTGCCAGCTCGATGTTATGGTACACTACCTCGTTGGAGTCATTCACCAATCTTCCAGAGGTGAAGAGACTTCTGGTGTGGAGACAATTTAGATAGTGAGCCCTGTTATCTAGAGGAGTTGGTAGTAGTGAAGTTATGGGGTAGAGGGTATGTGTGCCGTCGTTAGCGCGGGTTCTACTCTTACCACCATTAAATGTTCCCTTAGATTGTCACTAATGTGGGGGTGTGTAGAATTATGGTTTCTTACTAAGGTACCTCAGGGGCACAGGTTCACTAAAAGCCCCACTGAACTTGCACTAGAGACTCCGCAAGAAATACGAACCGGACACCAATAAAACTCCGGAACAAAGGAAACTCTTGGATTCGTCTTAATTCTGATCAATAAGCTTTATTTATTACCGGATCTTAACAAACTTAAATGTTAATCATTTCATATAATATTGATTAATTCGAGTTTTGGTTTTGGTTGGAGGAAAATAAGATACAAGTTCTTGATTTGATACAGAATAACATGAATACAAGTTTTAATTTATCACAACGGAAATAAAGTACAAGTTTCACTTTGTCACACTAGAACAGAAATGCAGGTTTTCGTTTGTCACAAAAGAACAGAAGTATTGGTGTTAGTTGATCAGAACAGAAATAAAATACAAGTCTCAATTTGTCACAGAAATAAAGTACAAGTTTCACTTTCTCACAACAGAACAGAAATGCAGGTTTTCGTTTGTCAACGTTTCACAAGGCGATACACTCCGTTCCGGGTAAATAATTCTTCGCACATTACGTGTTAATTCGCTTTTTAGTTTGGTTCAACACTCTATGAAACTAATTTCCGATCAGTGGCTGGTGGTCTGCGGATTTAAAAAGGATGCGACTCGAAACACCCTCACCGGTGGTTGAATTACGACTCCCTTTCCCGTTTATTTAACGTGGAGGCCAGACTTGCCTCCACGGAATCTAGAACGCGATTCGAATCTCTTGGGACGCCCCACGAGAGATGTGTATTTTAACGTGAGGGCACAACCTGCCCTCACGGAATCCAAAACGCGATTAAATACGCTCATCGAAGCGACAGAATACCACATATTCCATCATCGCTTCGATGACCATATTTGATAATTTACCCTTTTGCGTTTTGTTTAACACAAAAGGGGTTGAAACTCACACACGATGATTGCTCTGCCGTTCATCGCCTGTATCCGCAAATATGCAGACACAGCATATATCCCATTTAAAGTTCGCAGCAGGTGCGAGTAGCTACGAAAAGGGTTGAAGTATTTACACGATCAACGTGTGCGTAAGGCATTATGCTGATCGTGTACTTTCCTATTCCATAAATGGATATGTTTCCTCGGCATCATTGTGTGGGCTTCGCGCTGCGTGGGCGCGCTTTTCCGGCGTCCCCTGGTACAAATCACCACGCGCGTGTGTGCGAAAATGCTTTTGTCTTATGCGCATGGATTATGTCAGGGAATCATATCGAACACGCGATGTTGTATCGATCCGTGTTTTCAAGGGCATTTGGCTGGTGCCAACAAATTCGCTTGTCGGGCGGGTGGTCGATCGATGTAGGTATAGACGTCCACAAAAGGAAGAAATATCTCCTGTAGTATGTGGTAAACACATTAGGAGGCATTTCTTTGATACTTATTGGGCAGTGTTGATTGCTGCATGTGCAACTGGATTTGCCTTTGGTGAACATAGTACGATTCGCACGACTATGCCCTTGTAGGGAATGTCTGTTGTTGCTGATATATTTTTCGTATCAGCAGACATTATGCTTCACAGGTTTTTCGTGGTTATTGGTATGACCAATGCAGGTAAGTACACGCTTTTTATGAATTAGGACGCGCATGGAAATGGTTACCCGGAGGTATCCGGGCATGTAAGTAGTGACGTTTGCAAGAACCGCCACAAAGTTATTATGGGGTTGGGATTATTTGGGAGGTTTTCAATAAATTTGATAGACATCTCTAGGAAGCGTCTATCGAGACGGTCAATATCAGCGGCATTGTATAGCAAGTTGTTATTGTCATATTTGTAAGAGTTGGGTTATCGGTTGAGGCCAGTGACCAGCCTGAAGCATTTCCTTTCGAAAGCACGTAGCTTCTTCATTTGGGATGGTGTTATATGATACCACAGTGGACACGCATATGTGAGTGTGGGTCTGATTAATTGTTTATAGATGAGCAGTTTGACTTTGTGAGAGAGACCGTTGGGTTTCCACATCACTCTTCTACAAAGATTCAGTTGTATTGGCTTTACGTAAAGTATTTTTAATGTGGGTGGAGAATGAAAGGTCATTATAAAAGGTTATTATTATTATTATTTATTGGCCTGTAGGAGCCCGGAACTTCATGACCTCACCGACTCGACTCCGCCATCATTCCCTTTCCTATGCACTCTCCTTCCACTCCCGACCATCTGATCCGATCTCCTTAAGGTCAAACATAAGATGTGGAAAATTCAATCATTTTAAAACAAAATATAAGACAAGCAATAGACATTCAGTGGTTTTATACAATTACTATTATTACTATTATTTATTGGCCTGTAGGAACCCGGAAGTTCATGACCTCACCGACGCGACTCCGCCATCATTCCCTCTCCTATGCACTCTCCTTCCACTCCCGACCATCTGATCCGATCTCCTTAAGGTCAAACATAAGATGTGGAAAATTCAATCATTTTAAAACAAAATATAAGATAAGTAGAAGACATTCAGTGGTTTTATACAATTACTATTATTACTACTATTTATTGGCCTGTAGGAACCCGGAAGTTCATGACCTCATCGACTCGACTTCGCCATCGTTCCCTGTCCTGTGCACTCTCCTTCCACGCTTGACCATCCACTCCGATCTCCTCAAGGTCCAACCTAACATTGTCCTCCCATCTTCGTCCCGGTCGTCCTACCGGTCTCTTTCCCGTTGGTCTACAGTCAAGAATTCTACGCACGGTCGTATCGTTGCCCATCTGCGCCACGTGTCCGGCCCATCTTAATCTTCGCGACTTGATTACTCTCACTATTGTAGTTTTGCGGTATAGCTCTTCCAATTCGTGGTTGTGGAGTTTCCTCCATTGTTCTGCCTCGTCGTCATATTTGCCGGCAAAGATACCCCTTAAGACTTTATTATCTTTCGCATCCGTATAGAACAATCGGCATGACTATGGTTCTATAGACACGGAGCTTTATGTTAGGTGATAGCAGCTTGGATTTTAGCAGTTTACTGACTGCGTGTCAACTAGCGTTGGTGGAGTGTAGTCTTTTGTTAATTTCCTTCGACATTTCGTTACTGGCCGTCAATATTGTCCCCAGATATTTAAATTCGTTAACTGTTTCAAATATCTTGCCTCTGACGTTTATATGTGTTCCCTGAGTTCCACCTGCTCTCGCCGTAATCATGTATTTTGTTTTGTCATCATTTATTTCTAGGCCCACCTCTTCTGCCGCTTGCATGATGATTTCACAATTTTTACTTACAGTTTCTAGATTATCGCCCAGAACGGCGATGTCATCCGCATATGTGAGCACTTGTGTGACACCGTTCGGGGATGATCCGGTCATGTTGTCATCTTGTACCTTTCTGATGACATACTCGAGCACAAGGTTAAAAAGACACGGTGATAGACCATCTACTTGTTTTAGTCCGTCCCGGATTTCAAATGGTTCTGAGAGGTGGTTTTCTAGTTTAACTCGCCCTTTGTTTTCGTTCATGCAAATTTGAATGAATTTTATTAGGATTCCCAGCTTAACTACAATATGGTAGAGTCCTTGCCTTGTGACTGAGTCGTAGGCCTTTTTGAAGTCAACGAACAGTTGGTGAACCGTCTCTCCGTATCCCCATTTCTTTTCCAGCAGTTGCCTTATTGTGAACATTTGGTCGCTTGTTGGTTATTGGTATGACCCGCATTAGTAGTCTTCCAATATTTCTTCTGCGTGCGGTGTGCTTCTTGCCAGTATGACATTTGTTAATATTTTGTATGTGATTGGGAGCAATGATATTCCTCTGTAGTTTTCGCAGTCAGATCTGTCACCTTTTTTTTGAAAATGGGGAAAACTATTGAGGTTTTCCATTCATCCGGAGTGACTTCATCATCATCATCGGCACTACAACCGGGAACCGGTCTTGGCCTTATTTAGCAAGTCCTGAGGCTTGTTAAATTTTCCATAATGATTTCTTTTTTCCGGGCAAGGTCATTAGTCTTGCGCCAGAGGCTCCCCGACGGGGAATCGAACCCCGGTATCCAGCGTGACAGGCGGGTATACTAACCACTATACTATCCGGAGTGACTTACTTATCCCATATTGTTTGGATGAGCTGGTGAATCTTTCGAGAGGTTGCCTCTCGTCCATCCTTCACAAGCTCTGTCGGTATGCACTCGACACCGGGAGCTTTGTTGTTTTTCAATCGATATATTACTTCTACAACTTCATTGAAAGAGGGCCCGGGGGCCTGAGGCTCGGCTGTATGTACGCCTGGCGCGTTTATTTGTGGTTGATGGGTGCGTACATTGAGCAGGTTTTCAAAGTACTGCTTCCATTTTGTCACGATATTGTTTGTTTCTCTGACCAGACAGCCGTATGCGTCTCGAATTATTTTGGCTCTTCCTCGGTAGTCATTTCTAATTGAATTTATGCCGGCATACATACCTCTGATGTTATTTGCTCTGTGCATTTTCTAGGATTTTTTCGATCCGAGTTTTCTCCCATTCGCTTTTTTTGCGTTTGAAGAGTCGCATTGTCTCTTTCCGAATTGTCGCGTATCTTTCTGCGTTGACTTCATCATATCTTTCTAAGTGGATCACTCTGAGGCGTTCACGTTCTTCGATCTTCGCCCTGCACTCATCGTCAAACCAAGGTTTGGACTTAATTGTTTTCTTAAATCTTAATACCTTTTGGGCTGTTTGTTTGTGTCTCTGATCGATGTCCATTTAGTGTCCACACTATTAGTTTTCCCTTCCTCACTGCTCCCATTCTCTAGAATTCTAAATTGGAAAAGGTTATTCCCAGATATTTTAAAGTTTTAGAAGGTTTTATCTGGGTGTTATTTAGTTTGAGTCTAATATTGTTGTGGGTGCGCCTTGTGTTGTTTGTGCTGTGCTCATTTTTACCCTTAAACACTATAAGTTGTGTTTTATCAGGATTTAGGCGAATTTTCCATGTTTGTAAGTATGTTGAAAGGTTTGAAAGGAAGTTATTAATGCGGTTTCTTGCCTCTTTTACAAACTTGCTACTGGAGTAGACTATGGTGTCATCAGCGTAATTCAACATTACGGTGTTGGGTAATTGAGACTGCGGTATGTCTGAAGTATAGAGGAGGTGTAGCGGTTATACGAACCACACAAATTGTGAGGTTTTTCAGGGCCCGAAGAGCCACGCATCGCCCCAACCCCATATAACCTGCAAATACCCCATAGACAGCTTACCTATACCTGTTCTACGCAGCTTGCCTTTTTATGGGTTGTTCCAAGCCCCCTTCAAGCGGTCATACCTGGAAACATAAATTCATGACAAGATTATCATGACATCAAACCAGCATCAGCCGAGCTACCTCGACCGAACAATGGACGACATATGTCCACCAACACACGCCAACCTGTCCGTGCGTTATCTCTTCACCCCTCCATTGTCCAAGAAGACATTTCGGGCTGCTTGCTGGCTTGCACATCTGCAAACCAGATTTCCAACGGCATGCCCTACGATATATTTTTCGAACAGAAAAAAAGATCAAATAAACCATTGGCCTTCAAGTACGCATATTTGTTTGCATACCAGCATGACCAATTATATGATCCGTCGCCGCGTCTGGGAACGATCAGCAGCATCGGTCATGACAGGATATGTTACCTAAACAACGAGTAGCCACGATTCAACGGCTTTCAGGATAGGATAATATGCACTCATGCATTTTAACCTCGATCGTCTCCTCGAGGTTTGTTGATATAAGACCAACAGAATAGGAAACCGGTTCCTATAATTTATGACGGTATGCCCCGTCAGCCTCATTTCCCCATTTACCCTGTCCCTAGCCAGCGTGGGCAAAGGCTCTATTGATTTAGCGTCAATCATAATTGTATCCTTATCGCACGACCACAATATGCCCGGTCCATGCATTGATCGGCATGTTTGACCTGTGGCATACGTGTTCGTTTTCCCTTTCTTTTTCCCTTTCCTTCGCCAAATACATCCGATTGTGTTGGATGATATTCGAGCGAACTTTCCAGTAGAATGAAAATCGTTTTTCATTGGTCATAGGGGGCGAAGGAAGAATTGTTTCCTTCTGTGATAGTGCGCGTTGAAACCCATCGCAATCACCGGAGGCTGGGTCAATGTACCAGCTGAGATGAGTCAGATTTTAACATTTGAAGAGTGCGCATGTGCCACGGAGTCCCTTTTTAAAAGTCGAAGTTTTCACCTCCAGTTAACCGGGCGCTAAGCTGTTGCGGAATATTGTTTGTCTGTATTTTTAATTAAATTCCGAGGATATCCAGTCAAGCACTAATATCGTATGTGCTGAAATAAATCGCACTTGCAGGTGTTGTGTGTAACAGTGGTCAAATTAAACCCGAAGGGAATCCCGTAGAACAAATAAGTGAACCAGTAAAACTTAAAAAAGTGTAAAGACTACAGGAGGAGAACAATAAATTTTCAAATATTTAATAAAGAAAAACATTCACCCGTTAAAAGTACACCAGTGCGTTTTCTTCTGTGATCGTTTTGTTTTCTTTCAAGGGAACAATTTCCAGTGTAACATCGGTGGAGTTTTTATTAAACTTGCATCCTTGCTGATTCCATCATAAACACCCCCACAAATCCACTATAGGTTGACATATCGTCGTTCCACCAAGGAACATACTCGCCTATATCCAGATTACACGTGCCCACAGACACGTGTGCTCAAAAGTTCTCCTTTCTACCGGAAACAAAAGGTAACATGCATCCAGAGTCAACAACCCCATGTATTCACGGATACATGGGCCACAAGTCCTCAATAAGTTTTCTGCGCCTGCACGCCGACCGAAGGACATGACTCACCATTGTGTACCAATCCATTAACTGGATATACACAAACGGTTGACTCAGCTGCGCCGTATGCCAGCAGACATCGCATCTCCGGCGATAAGCTAATTGCTGGGAAGCCAATTCGTCTTAACAAAGAGCCTTGCGATACCAGCAATAAACGAAAATTCTGCTTCCATAGGGATATGTAAACAACGATAATTACATTATCCCACGATCGGCTAGAAGAAAACGCAGCCCCGATTGTTTACGTAAGCAATGCAGTAGACGTGTGAGATTCCGATCACAGAATGATCCACAGCAGGCAGCAATAAATAACCTCCACGTCTGTATGTGGGAGCGCGATCCTCTCTGGTGAAAAGATGCCCGAGTAAGAGAAAGTCACCACCAAAAGAAAGTGAAAGGAGGATAAAGGAAACTATGCGGGTGAATGAAATCATCCCCAGAGAAGTTACCTCAGTCTACTTCTAGAACAGGACGGTGAGAGAACCCGAACGAGGAAGTTAGTCCGCGCCGCGCAAGATAATTAAAAGTACATATATACTCGACGTGCAACGCTCCAAGTGTAATAATTTGAGAAACAAAAGGATGAAACAGTAAATATAAACAATTCTTAAAAACAATTTCACGGTGTTTGATTTGTGGCAGTGTCTCTTCGCTCCGTTGGGTTTATCTGAGAACAGTGTTCGACGGAACACTTCGACCAACACATAAAATCCACCAAAGAGGTATAATAGTGGTCCAAGAATTGAACCCTGCGGAACCCCTGCGGTTATATCATACGATTGGGAGAGAGAGAGGAATTTATTTTGACCATGAATTTTCTACCAGAGAGGTAGGAGGTGAGAAGTTTGGCGGTGTGGGTGTTTAATCCAAATATGTAGTGCAGCTTGTAAAGCAGTCCTGAGATCCAAACACGGTCGAATGCTTTAGATATGTCGAGAGAGATACAGACCGTCGGGCTTTGGTTTTGAAGATTAGTTGTGACATCGTGCGTTAGTTTTAACAGAGCATGACAAGTGGAGTGTTGTGGGCGAAAGCCAAGCTGGGAATTTGGGATAAAAGCGTTGTCATTAGCAAATAAAAGGATATTTCGATGTATCTTGCATTCCAGTATCTTGCTTAATGTGTTTAATGACGATATCGGACAATAATTGCTGGGGTTGTTGGAAGGACTGGACTTATTGATAAGGGCTATAACCGTGCTTTTCCAGTTATCTGGGAAATGTGATGCGTTCATTATGTGGTTGAGAAGAGCGAGAATAGGAACTTGATTTGACGGGAGAAGTCTTTTGTAAAGAAGGTTTGGAATTCCATCTAAGCCGATCGACTTTTTGTTGTTGCGTGATATTATAAATTCAGATAATTCGCCTGCTGTTAGGAATGTCGCATTATCCAGAGGATGAGACGCTTTGTTTGTTTCGTTGAATTCCGCGATAAAAGGGGTGAAGGATGGGATCATTGGGCGTGCGATGTAGTCTTTTACGGTAACTTGACTCTTGAGACTGAGAGGGAGTCGTTTTGTTGATGGGTTTTATAAAAGCGATTAGTTTGCCGTGCCATTATCTGATTGAACTGGTAGATTGTTAGTAGGGTTGATAATATAATCGATTCGGGGTTTGTATTTTCGACCCGTTAGTCTGTTGATATTTTTGAATAAATCACGATTGGGTTTATAACTGTTAGGTATAGACGTGTAAGCCTGTAGTACGGTTCGCTTCCGTGCTTCTCGATCAACGAGGAAGAGAAGCGAACGATTGTTGAATTCGGGTCCTGGGCATCGGCCAGGCCCAATAAAAATGCAGCTTTTTGAATCTGCAACTACTTTTATTTATTATATTATTATTATTCAATATTAAATTTAAATGATTGACGTCCTTAAACGTTGGACGCCAACCTAGAGACTGATCCTCGAATTTAAAATGCATCGCCCTTTTACACAAATCTTCATTGAGATTTGTATGTGAAAAATTGGAGAAAAGGAAATGGAATATCTATTTTTAGAATATACACATCTGGCTGCAATCCAGATGGAGATAAGGATTTTAGAATTGAGTGTATGGGAACGAAATGGATATCTTTTAATGTGTGTTTGTTTCCATATGAAGATATGCATTATGCTGTTTAGTTTTTAGGAAGGATTTGGGAATATTAGTATGGTAATTGAACAATTCAATTTGTCTAGCATTGGATTGAATGTGAGTTTGGGGATATGGATTAATGATAAAGTAGGTGGGTAGAAATGTATGTGGGAGGAAAATGGTAGGGCTTCTTGGAGCACTACATCCTCCCCTCCTTCAAGAAAAAATTAATCTGTAAGAGATTAATTTTCTAGGAGTGGCGCGATAAAAGGTGAAGGGCGATGTCATCATGATTCGTTACATAATTTGGATTTCAAATTATAATGGTTACTTTAAATTTTCATTGTAGTTACAATTGGTTGCTACTTTTTTAAATGTTTGTTCTTGTTTTTAAGTATTATTCAAAATTTTGTGTTAATTCTGTAGCTTACGGTAGAGTGTTCTTCAATGTTTTGTTATGTTTTTATAAAGTCTAAGATTATGTGTTAAACTAAAGGCTTAAATTCACAATTTTTCTTATCGTGTATATAAGTACATTTTTTACGTTTTGATATTGAATTAATTAAAGATTATATATATATTAATAATGTTATTTACAGAGTTCTTATGTTTGTTCAATATAATTAATGATAACTGTGAATTATTTTTATATAATAAGGTTATTTTAAATAAAGTATTAAATCCAATTTGTGCTACAGATCAATTTGAGGTAAGCCTTACAACTTATGTATTATATAGGAATTTACATTATCTACAGAGTATATTTCTGTTTCATTTTGAGGACTATATTTATGTTGTTTTTTTTTTTTTTTGTATTATAAAGAAAGTTTTAATTCTAAATTTTTAAAATTCATTTTGATCTAAAGTCAAAAATGTTAGTTCCTTATTTTTCTTAGGATATATGTGATTAGGTTAATTGAAGAATCTTACATAGGTATTTGAAATTATTATATTTGTATATAATATTGTTTATTTCATAGAATTTTGTTATTAATTTTTGCTTACTTAAAGTTATTCAAACTGTCATTTACAGCTTTCTATTTGAATAATTCAAGACAGTTTATTTGTTTATTTTATGTCAAGCTTTTATATATATAAGCGTTAGCTATATAATATTTACAAACTTCATTTGATATGAATTTGCGGAGATTTTCTTCATAATATAAGCAATTTAAAGATTTATTTGTATTATATTTTGCTTATTATCCCCTGAGTTGTTAATACTGTTGTATTATTTACAAATGTTCTATGTTTATTATAGACAATTTTCTTTTAGATACATAAATTTCCCAAAACAAAGTTGGTTGTTTTATTTTATTTATTTCCGTTATTATGTATATGTATCTATTTTGTTTTTGTACAATTATTTGTTAAGAGGGGAATTCAATATTATTAATTATATATTTTATGTGGATATATTTAATTTACATATAGTTTTTTTATATATTTTTAGATTTATAATGCGAGAATTGGTATTTTATTATTTATATGTTCATACACGTATACATATATGTTTGAATAATAAAGGAAAATCCATTTGTTTCACTTTAAGTTTTTCTTTAAATTTGTGGAAGACTTTCCAAACTCTCGTCGGTTTGGTTTGTGTAAAATTTTTCAAAGGTTGGGCAGTAAAACCATCTATGAAAAGCATTTTAAAGGGTGTAGAATTCATAATCGATTTTGGAAGATTAACCATTGTTTTATTTGTGAAAGGGATTTCGATCATTTGTTTATTTATATGTTTTATTTGTAGAACCCATTTTAAAGTATGGAAAATTAGAGAAAGGAGAGAGACGATGCGGACAAACAAGTAATTTAAAAGGAATATTTTGATATAGCTGGTCTTTACAGACTTATACTCTGCTGTGACTTCTTGTTCCTCAGTCTTGCTCTTAGCTGGGAATCTTTGTTCCTCAGGCTTATTGGATGCTGGGAGATCTTGTGGCTTTTCAGGCTTAAGTTCTGCTGGGACTCTTTGTTCCGCAGGCTTACACTTAGCTGACATTTTTGGTTCCTCGGGCTTACAGTTTGCTCGGAGTTCTTGCTCCTCAGGCTTACACTTTGCCGGGGTTTTCAGTTTGTGCTCTATGAGCTTGGCCGTGTTGTTGCTAAAAGTCGGAGCATTTAAGAGTATGAAACTAGAGGGAGGTGTTAGGATAGTATTTTCAGGGCTCTTTGTCGAATCATCAGATCCGGCCCGTAGACAAACGGATTCAGATGTTGACTGTTGGATGCGATCTTTGGCCAATACCTCCTCTATTTGGGGGGCCTCTAGATCGTCCTGCCTCTGATTTTTGTCCCTATTATCTCTAATGCCAATTTCATCCGTAGACGACACCTTGTAAGGTGAGGCATTTTCTACCTTCCTGTTTATATCATTAGCTTCTAATAACGATTGTTTAAATCTTTGGCTGTTTAATGTTCCTATACAAATTTGTGATTGTTGTACCCTACTCGTTTTGTTTATTACTCCACTTCTCCAGACGTTTGCGGTAGAAGTGGGCGGAGCTCTAAAATCGTTTTTATTCGATGGAGAGTCGTTTAGACTTTTGAAATGAGACTGTATCCTACATTCTACTTGAGAATGATCAAATCTTTTACAATAAGTGCATTCAACGCGTTGAACCTCTGTCTTCATTTGTTGGGGACCAACATTTAGAGAGTTTGTATTGCAATAACAAGTCCAGGAAGTATGTCCAGTCTTATTGCACGATTGGCAAATTTGTGGCTGGCTATATTTGGAATTATTACATAAATTAAGAAGGTTTCTATCGCCTAGTCGTGGGGCCTGCTCGAGAGCGTAATTTATTGCTGCTCTAAGACTTGGGGTACCTCGTGCTTTCACTAAGAGTTTTAAATGGGAATCCCTAAGACCATCTTCAAAAGTATGCAAGGCGAGCTTTTTATTTTCTTCGAGGAGATATGTTCGCACCACAGGATCAACAGTGCTTTCAAACGTGGCTTTGTCCAGCAGATGCAGGAGGTGTGCGAGTCTGTTGCCAAACTCCTTCACATCTTCCTTGCTATCTTGCTTGGCAGTCACTAGACTGTTTTGCGCCGCTGACCTACAGGTGAGAATTTTAAATTCTTCCTTCAATTCCGAAGCAAGATCATTCCAGGTTGAAATGACCTTATGTCGGATGTGGTCGTATGCTGGCCCTTGTAGTCTGGTTTTTATCACGCTTAGATAAAATACATTTTGACTGTAGTCCCGAACCTGTGAGAAAATAATATCCCCGCAAGAAATAAAATCATCTAATTCGTCCGGGTTACCGTTAAACACCGGCACGAAATCCAAAATATCTTTCAACCCGATTGTGATATTCATTGTTATTAGTTTCGCGTTTTTATAATTGGGTATTAATTTTCGCGCGCCTCAAATATTCGATTCGCTTATTATTTTGGGCGAAATATTCCTTCGGAAAATTCATCCTACCAAACACAAGTGTAACAAAGGGCGAAGAGTAAGAAGAGAATTTTTCGAACTCAACTGAAGCGATCCTAAAGAGAAAAAAGAAAAAATGACTTCAAACCCAAACCCATCGATATATCTACAGAAAATTTCGATAATACTAAAGGTAAGAGAAGATTTTTACCGACACTGCGAAAAACAATCCTAATATCGAAAGATCCTGTGAAAGAAGGCAATGGTAAAAAGAGAAGAGACTTTTATCGAGCCCAAAAGTGAAACGAGCCTGCAAGTGGAAAAGATCCTGGATAGGGGAAAGAGATCCTAAGCAATTTCGATCTAAACAGATGAAATGAAAAAGACCAACAGGCAGCTAAAGGTGAGCGGGATAAAATCGAGAATTTCCTGTCCGAGAGAATGGGAGATGTGGAAAATGTAATGTAATTTAAATTATTAAGCAACTTATTTCACGAATGTGTATATGCATATGTATATGTAAAAATGTACGTACAAATTGATTTTATATGTGTGAGGTTTTCTAATTTCTTATTACCCCTTTGTATATTTAAATTTTGTTTGAGGTTTTCGTTATTATAAAGGAAATATATTTAATAAAAATTTAGGCTTCATTAAATTTGGGGTTTGATTTGTCCCCTTTGTATATGCAAATTTTAGATTTAGTCCTCTTAAATTAACTAATATATATAAAAATGGACATAAGTACCTGTGGTTGTTGCTGGACATTCTGTTAAGTGTGTTGCTGTTGTAGGGTGTTGTTGCTGATGCGTCTGTGTGGCATCGTATATATCGCTGTTGTTGATGCGGCTGCGACTGCTGTTGGTGCTTTTGAGTACATTGTGGTGGTTATTGCCGCTAATACCACTGGTCTTCTCTGCACTATTTGTTGGCCTTTGGTGTGGTGTGGGTTGTGCTCAATTGAGCCTTGAGTATGTGATTGCGATTGTGGCCGGCATTGGCATTCGCTAAAGATGTCACTTTATGGTTGATGGCCTGAAGGACTGATTATCCTGCTTCTCTATATAATGTTGACGGGACTGGTGGCCGTCGTCCACTTTACACTGTTTAGGCGTTCGCCTGGTGGTGTCGTCAATGATGTAGTCACCACAGGATGTGGCTGTCTCCAACTTTTCACTTTTTTGTTTCACTGTTGTCGGTGTTTAGCCCCGGGGACGCTTTTATTATTTAAAATGTTTGAAATTTTTTTTTTTTTTTACTACTCCCGGTGTTTAGCCCCGGGGACGCTTTTGTTATTTTAAAAATTATGTTTTTTGTAGATGTGTTCCCGATAGCTGCAAACATCAACAAGTCCATCCGCTGCCGTCAGTCTCCTTTGTAGGGGATGTATGAATCAGTCCGACCTACTGCTCAATTCATTTTATATTTTATTGGTAGGGGATGTTGGGATCCCAAACCGCTGCCACCATTTTGTAGTACGGTTCGCTTCCGTGCTTCTCGATCAACGAGGAAGAGAAGCGAACGATTGTTGAATTCGGGTCCTGGGCATCGGCCAGGCCCAATAAAAATGCAGCTTTTTGAATCTGCAACTACTTTTATTTATTATATTATTATTATTCAATATTAAATTTAAATGATTGACGTCCTTAAACGTTGGACGCCAACCTAGAGACTGATCCTCGAATTTAAAATGCATCGCCCTTTTACACAAATCTTCATTGAGATTTGTATGTGAAAAATTGGAGAAAAGGAAATGGAATATCTATTTTTAGAATATACACATCTGGCTGCAATCCAGATGGAGATAAGGATTTTAGAATTGAGTGTATGGGAACGAAATGGATATCTTTTAATGTGTGTTTGTTTCCATATGAAGATATGCATTATGCTGTTTAGTTTTTAGGAAGGATTTGGGAATATTAGTATGGTAATTGAACAATTCAATTTGTCTAGCATTGGATTGAATGTGAGTTTGGGGATATGGATTAATGATAAAGTAGGTGGGTAGAAATGTATGTGGGAGGAAAATGGTAGGGCTTCTTGGAGCACTACAAGCCTGGTCGGCTAATTGTTTTAATTGTCCATTTATCAGGGTAGTCAAGAGTTGGATTTGATTTTTAATAAAAGGGGAGTAACTGCTATGTAGTTTTCGTCTAAGCTATTTTTTACGCGTAACAGTTTTGTAAGGATGTTGGGTATAGGTTTTCCTAGGTGATTATGAGGGATGGATGTAGGTGTGTGACTGAAGAGTGCATTTTTTAGTATATGCTCTATTCTTAAGGCTGCTTAACAGTTTTGTAAGGATGTTGGGTAAAGGTTTTCCTAGATGATTATGAGGGATGGATTGTTCTATTTTTAAGGCTGCTTGATCTATTTCAGCAGGGAGTAGGTTTGAAGTACCTGGCAAAGTATAGTCTGTAAAACTGGCAGCAATGTCTCTATTGACTTTTTTCCAGTTTGTCCTGGAGAAATTCGGGATCGGATTGAATGAGTAACTTGGTTCGAGGGTAAGGATTTGGACAGTGGTGTGGACGGACCCATGATCGGATGGGAATTCGAAGGATACTGTAGGGGTGTTAGGCGAGTAGATGTCTACAGATTTTAGGAAAAAAATCTGTTGTTGATTTTGTTGTATTGCAGATACGTGTTGAGTGTAATGGACAGTCCGAATAGATATGGATGAAGTTGAAGGAGTGCTAGAAGTCGGCAACCGTATGTATTGTACTTAGTGTCGTAAATGAAGTATGCCGAGTATTCCAGTCTCCTCCTATTATGAAAGGTGCAGGTAGAGACTGTTGGATTATCTCAGTGATGTCGGAACTAGGGAAGTTTGTTTCCCGAGAAGGATGAATGTATACGGACGACAGTACAAACACTTTGTTGCTTTTGCAAAAGATTTTAATTGCCGTGTACTCAATTTTATTTATATTGGCGAATCTAATTTCGAAAAATTGGAATTTTTTGTGTATTAGAATTCCAGTACCTCCACTAGGTCCAGTGGTTCTCGGATTAGAAACAAGTGTATAATTAGGGATAGATACTCCGGAGATTGGTTTAAGCCACGTTTCCGAGAGGAGGGCGATATCTGGAGAAAACTTGTCAACGAACAATCGGAGGTGTTGTCTATGAATATTGGAATATATGGACTCTGTTTTGAGGGAAATTATGGTTAAATTAGCCATTAAGGGAAAGGATATGTGAAGTTATAAGGGATAAAATCTGCATTTTTTTCTATTTCTGAGCTGTTCTTCAGCGTGGGCAGCATCTTCTGTAGCTACTTATGTATCCTGTGATGTCTAGATTAATATCGTCACAGTTGAAATGGTGATTTTTTGTCATGTTATGGGACTGCTTGACAACCTTAGCGTACGACATTCCTGGACTTGTAGGATTTGTTGATTGGGGTGATGTTGTTTTGGTTGGTGAAGGTTTGCTCGTTGCCATGGGTGTTGTTCGCCATTGGAGAATCCTCATCTTATGAGGACATTGCGAGAAATTGGGAGGGTGGTATCCTCCGCAGTTACAGCATGTCACTGTGATTTTCTTCGTTGTAATGGATCCATCGGGGTTTGTTATTTGGATTGTTCCTGGTTCCATCCTAGGCGGGCTGACCTTACATTCTCCAGGTTGATGTTGCTGTGCACACTTTACGCATTGTACGCTTAGATGACATGCGGCCGCCAAGTGTCCTGAGCCTTGGCATATTTTGCAATGAAGAACGTTTTGTTATGTGGTTACTAATTTTATGCGTGAATATATATTTTATTTGTTTGAGCCGGGTTACATCAGTTGGAGGAATTTGTATAATACGTAGATGCAGAGTCTTGTTAGTCAGCATGTATGGCGTTTGGAAGTAGTCTAACCGGTTTATTTTCAGTTCCGGACAGATCCTGAATATTTCTGCTGCAAGCTCCTCATTGGTCCACGCTGGATCAATATCTCTTATGATGAAAGTCGCTGGTTTCAACTGTGCATGTTGAAAAGTGAAAAATTCAAGCTTATGTTGTGCAAGTTTTTCTACCACCTTGTTGTGATCCGTTAAAGTGGTTGTTGTGATGGAAGTCGAAGCTCCTCTTGTGTTTGTGGTGAAATTGTGGTGGCCTAAGGTATTTTCGAGGGGCTCTTCGATAGTATAGTGGTTAGTATCCCCGCCTGTCACGCGGGAGACCGGGGCTCGTTTCCCCATCGGGGTGCCTCTGGCGCAAGACTAATGACCTTGCCCGGAAAAACAAAGTATCATGGAAAATTTAACAAGACCGATGTAGTGCCGATGATGATGAAGGTATTTTCGACCATCTTAATTAGCTCCTTGATATTTGTAATATTTTTAATGAGGATGGGTGGTGGCTTTTATATTTTCGGCGTATGTGTTAGTCATTTGATTCCCGCCTGTCTGCTGCAAGAATCCTACCTCCTCACCTCCTTGGTTTAATCGGAAGCTTCGTACGTTACGTAATAAACGAAACAAGCTTCCTCCGTAATCGCTCCGCCTGTGGCTACTCCAACTACCTTGGCACTTATTTTCAATTCAATGCACCCTACGTTGACCTTTACTACAAATACCTAACAAAAACTCAGCCTAACCTAATAAATGACCCAAAAACGTTTTTCCAATTTATCAATCACAAACGTAAATCCGATGATTATCCCGCCTCCCTCTCTTATACTCGTAACTTGAAAACCTAAACGGATTCACACGAGATTTCGAACCTCTTTGCCTCATTTTTCAGACAATCCTTTACTGACGACTCTTTCATTCCCGACCTGACCTATTTCAATTACTTACCAAATTTCTCCCATGGTCCATTTCTTTCGCAATGTATAGATCCACCCACGATAGAAAACAAACTAACCCAGCTCAAAGACGAATTCACTGCCAGGCTCGATGGTCTCCCCGCTATATAAAAAATGCTCCTCCGTTCTCTCTTCCCCTCTTTCGACTATTTTCAATCTGTCGCTCTCTCAAGGTGAGTTTCCTAATATTTGGAAAACATCGTTTATCACACACATATTACATATTATTACACACACGTTTATGCCTAAAAAGAGACCCAAAGGCGATATCGTAAACGATCGTCCCATCGCCAAACTCTCCCACATCCCCAAAGTGTTTGAAAGCATTCTCTACCAAAAGTTGCGCTTCCACTGCAAATCCCTAATTTCACCCAGGCGGGAGATCTACCACCACCAAGTTAGTCGAATTTACATCCCAAACACTCCTAGCCCTAGACAACGACAACGATATCGACGTTGTTAGTACGGATTTTACTAAAGCCTTCGATAAAATTTCGCACAGACTGATACTCTTCAAATTATCCACCTTTTTGCTTCGGACCTATATTAAAAGGGTGGATTTCGTCACACTTGAGTAACCACTTCTATAGACTGCGTTTCCCATCCGTTCTCTCAAATCCTTTCCATGCTACCTCTGGAGTCCCCCAGGACAGGCATTTAGGGCCTCTTTTGTTCATATTAACAATAAATGAAATCGATATGATTATCAAGTATTCCTGTATCTCCCTTTATGCCGACCATACCAAATTCTACAAAACTAATAATTGTTCTCCTGTTGATTCTTTCCTTCTCCAGTCAGACATTGACAACTTTTCGTGATGGAGCCAAAAGAATTGTCTGGAGCTTAATGTCAACAAATGTCAATCAATTACGTATTCAGGGAATGCCCCTCCTCCTCCCCATTTCTTATCTCTTATTCAACCATGCTTTATCCTCTGTTATTTCGGTTCGAGATTGTGGGAGTACGAAGTATGATTGCCAACATATGGCACGATTTCTTCAATCCCCAACCATGTTTCGATAAATATCCACTTTACACAAGTATCCAACAGAAATATAAGCGCACTGTGTTGGTTGTTTAATTCAATAATTTGTTTTTTTATTGTTTTGAATTGAACACTTGTTACTTTCTGCTGTTCAGCAACAATACGATTCTTCAACCGAGGATATTTTTCTCGTTGCTCTATAAGCAACGAATTTAAATAGCAAATTTCGCATTCCGATTTAGCTAGTGCACTACGAAGTTCTTGATTATTAAGTATTAACTCACGAATGATTTCACGGTACGTCTCCGTTCGTAAATAATGTTTTGTTAAACAGATTTTCTCCAAAACTTCTGGCTCGAGCGTGTGCACCCGCGATGGTGATTGAATAGCGACTGATTGAAAGAGGGATGGAGAAATTTAATTTTTGCACACAAGACAACCAATAGAGATCATACGTCTGCTCTCTCATCGCCACGACCGTCGATGTGTGGTGAATACATCGGTTAATTCGATAGTTTACGAACATGGGAGAATCGGAGAACAGAAACACAAGGTACTATGATCTCGGGATGGGTTTGGTTGTGTGTGCATGAATCAATGTAACTTTGAGGATAACCCATTGACCTAATTCGGTGAATATGGTGATCTCAAAGTACATTGAACTGTAGGAAGACGGAACTATGAAGAAGAGGAAAAGTGGCCGGTGCTATTCACCTGCGAAAAAAGATCATTGATCCCAAGCGAATGGATGATCTGCGGAAAGTCAATAGGGCGCCGCTGATGCTTGGGAAATAATCAGCGTGAGAACCAGACTCTAAGACGCTGAAATAACCCCTGCGGTTTTGCTATGATGCAACAGCTTCTTTTGGATAGACTTGTTGTTGCTAACCGACATGATGTGATTTCCGATGGAAATCTCATGGGCTAGCAAGATAGAGTTGCCGTATGGCAAAAGGGTAGCTAAACTCATTATGCATTATCTGCATAGGATAATGAGTTTAGCTATGCGTCCCTTGGGAAATCAATGATTCTTCAGGCGAATAGCACGAATGGTGGAATAGGGGATAATGTGACGCGCTGTAGGAGGTCGAAATTAAGTTGGAATTGTAGGTTGGTTCACCATGTAGTATAGAAACCCCCACAAGAGATCAGCATCTTATGTGATAATCAGCTAAACTTCCTTACACATATTGACGACATGATCCTCAAGGCCAATTCATCCCTCGGCTTTGTGAAACTCTGCTCTAAGGAATTTTCTAACCCTTACGTGACCGGTCGCTCTACATTACTTTCGTTCGTCCTCTTATTGAATACGGTAGCCAGGTGTGGTCCCCAAATCAAGTATCCCATATCCGCAGAATTGAAAGCATTCAACGACGGTTCTTGTCCTCTTGCCCCCCCCCCCCCCCCCCCACACCCCCACACACACAAGTTGTCTCAAACTAATTAACCTAACCACTCGAAAAGAATTCACGCTGACATCCTCTTCATCCACCGCCTTCTGTCAGGATCAATCGACTGCCCTAGCCTTCTCTCTACCATACCGTTCTATACCTATCCCCGTAACCTACGACATCCTCGTCTGTTTTGCCTACCAGCCTGTGGCGACTCTAACAGATACACACACAATTCACAAGCAAAATAGTGAAGAGCACCAAACGAAAAATCGAATAAGAAAATACATCAACAATTCACATCAGTGGAGTATAGTCGAGTTTTAAAATGAAATTCTAACATCGGCCAGTAGCCTGATGGGTAACGCTTAGGTTCAATTTTTTGGGTGATTCAAGCTGTCATAGCGTCAGTTCGAATCACACGTTCTTCTTCACTATTATTTCAAACGCTATAAGCCCACCACGCCTTGTATGGCCTTAACGAACCGATCTCACGTATACTACGCAACGTCAACTCTTACCCCGCCTCCTTTGATTTCAACGTCCCCTCTCGTGCTCTCAAACCTCGCCTCCTTACTTTCTCTTCTTAGCCCGCACCTAAGTTATGTAAATAAAGCTTGTATTGGGCCGAATGAATGAGGGCCTTGATCTCACTTAAACACTAAACCCATCCTCATTCCCGTTTCCAAGCTTCTGGCCTATTTTTGTACCCTGTCTTTCCACTTACACCACCCTCTCTCTTCCCTCTTTAAATTAATTATAATTAATTTATTGTTAATCCCTAGTTTTTAAGTTAGTTCATAACTTTATTTTTATAATCTGGTACCGCTTGTACTAAGCGTAATAAATGAGGGTTCTGCCCTCGCCAAATTACAAATTACAAATTAATCAAGTAAATATGTGACAGAATGGGTAATAAGGATTTTGAAAACTACAGAAACACTAGACAAAGTGATTTGAAATAAATGAGGACTACATTGACAAATAAATGCATCTTTCCTTTAATCCTTTTTTTTTTTTGAACCAAGAACTTTTCATCTTGCCCTCCTATACGCAATACCTCAGCGACAGACACCAGTGTAATGCTTGTAAAGCAAACTTGCTATTGAATCTCTGCAAATCTATTCAATGCCTGTAATTGATATCACGCCACCCCCCCAAAAAAACAAACTCGAATCAATATTTTAATAATAATGTAGTTAAATTTCGCGACTATATCAGTACCGAAACCTGAGACTTGTAAAATAAATAAGTAATCGTTTGTTTTTGCTTCTTAGAACATTGAAGATACAAGTTGTGCGTTTAATCAATTCCAACCTAGATTGAATTGATTTGAAAATGTACTGCCATTCGTTCAAGCCACAATAAGTAAAATGTCATATGATACTCGTAAGTGATGAATCATAATGAGTTTTGTCCATATAAATTCCTATGATCGCTTTCCTAATCATATCTTTCAGACACGATGTGTACTGTCACTGTCAGGAAAAATAAGATCATCTTCGAAACCTTCACACCGCTTTAATTGCGGTTCTAATGCTTGTCTACTCTTCATAAAGGACTATTTGTGCACAATTATTCACCTCCCAGTGAAAAACCTCTTCCGCCCCACCTCGTCATACCAACAAAAAATAAAATTTCCTCCTCAATACATATCAGAAAAATGACGACCCATGATAATTTATTATACAGCAAGACCACTAATTCCAGCCTTTTCCATTCGAATGAATTGTGATTCAACAGCGCCTTCCCCTTTAATTCTATTCAACTCACCTGGTCCTTATTAATGACGTTAGCTCATCGAACATTTCTCTTTCTGCTTTCTTTTGTACATCATTAGGAGATTTTCCACGAGCACTCGACTCACGTGAGATTTCTCAAGGAGCATCTTGATTCAGAAAGTCTCATCTCATCGTCTGTTCCAGATGGCATTCGAACAAACCTTATGCTGAATTTTCGAAATGGAAGTCGTCATGCACCGTATTTCATTTATGGCAAAAACGGAAGCGGCAAAAGTACTCTCATGGCTGAGCTGTACATTCAAGTGGTGAAATGGTTTGAACAATTACCCACACGAGTGCATCGGGTTATACGTTTCGCATCGGCTACCCCGAGATCCGCATACAGTTTGGAACTATTAAGAGTCATTTGCCAACAGATCTCTATCATTTTTGATATCCCTGAAGGATATTTGCCCAAAGATGCTTCCTTCGACCCACTCTACATCAATAACTGGTTCCAGAATCTGCTGCGGAAATGCGAGGACATGAATAACGACATTTTGTTCTTGTTTATTGACGATCTTCATAAACTCCACCCTTTGGATTGTGATATTGTGGCTGCGTTATCCTGGTTACCCATAAGCCTTCCGTGGAATGTGCAAATTATTTGCAGTACCAACATCCCAATTGATCAACTTAAGTTCACACCCATTCAAAAGGACCGTTTCAAATCGACTGAATACCTTTTTGACTTGTCTTCGGAAACCAATCTCACAGTTGTCAGGACCATCGATGAGATGTTGTTCGAGGATAAAGTCAATCAACTGTTCGATTATTTCGAGAACCGTTATGGAAAGAAAGGATTCTGCCGCCTGGCTGCATACATCACGTGTTCGGAGTACGGCCTCTCAGAAACTGAACTCCTCGAACTGCTGATGCCTACCGACAATCCGGATATCTTCATTGAAACGGAGCGAGGGAATTTTAATTTTTCGTCAATGAAGAAAGCCACAAATGAAATGAGTGAGTATTGATTTCCGTTTCCTCTGGGTAGTTGAAAGGAGGATGTAGCCTTGTGCAGAGGAAATTCATTTACAACGAAAATACTTCTTGTTTATTACAGAATTACTGCTGCGGGAAAAAATTATGTCCGGGAAAGTTTTGATGCACTGGCGTCACCAGTATTGTGAAGAAGTGGCCAAAGCCAGATATTTGGATCCCAGGAGCAAGAGGACGTTGCACTGTGAAATCGCAAACATATTTTTCAATCAGGAACCGGAAGAAAGTGAAGAAACTAGTGTTGAAAAAAGTGACAATGTATCAGGTAAATACTTTTACTATACTTTTTCGATTTGTCAAAGAACATTTAGAACCAAACTGAGTTTAGTATCGACGTAATTTGCTATTCGTGACAAAGCTTATAAATTAAAGCCAGGTGAAACTACAACAATAATACAACAACATGGTGCTGTTGCCATTAAGTATCTATATTACATCCTGTGGGATGCTCACCTATCCAACTTCTTTACCTAGCGATGTTACTGATGTTGTTTCTTTAGTGGGTGTTTATTATCTTCAGTGTTGTTTTGCTTTCTTTTCCCTTTTCTGATGTTCGTGGCTTTCAGTTTATTGGCTCTCCGATCTCTAGAATACTGCCGAAATAATATCAAATTCACTGCACCTTGCCCTTGCAGTGTGACTACGAGTAATTTTGATAATGAAGTTGTCTATCCTGTTTAGTCCTGATTGGTCATATAGGATTTTATTGGGGTAGAACTGTGGGGGTTCTCTATATTACGCCGAGAACCAACCCGCAATTACAACCACAATTTCGCCCACAGACCGCGCACAACGCCAACCCCAATCAGTTTCGTCGGCCTATTTCACCTGTAAAAGGTTGTGGGGGTACGAGTAGGTGTGCCAGCACGGGAACTGGTTCCCTCCTATCCCCATCATGATCAATAGATCCACCGAACACTTTCCACCAACTAATCTAAGACACAAAAATAAAACACTTTTTCAACGAGTTTAGATTTTTATTTGGTGTACTCTATTTGTCACACGTTGGTATACAGCTTGTCATCTAAATTAACACTGAACAAAAAGTTTAATAGTTTGTTACACGTTGATGTACAGCTTCTAAATTAACACTGACCAAGTGGTTTAACTATTTTTATTTGGATACTGTTTGTTGTAATAGGTGGCGAGCGATAATGAGGTTGCATCCAGGAGGAGTGTGCGGTCTGCTGGTGCTGGTTGGTCTTGGTCGTTGAGTCCCTGGTGGCTGGATGTTGCTGTCCACTTTCACGTGGATGGTCGGTTGTGACGGGGCCGCCCGCCTTGAGAAGCGCTAAAGGCTTGGGGGTCTGGGATGGCCCGTAGGGTAGATGGCGACAGGAACCTCCTTTCCATCGCTGATGTCCGTTGCCTCTTGTGGTCGCGGAACCAGCCAGTCGATCTGGGTTGGAGTTGTAAGGTCGCAATCCACGATCAGTGACCACGTGATGGCAGGTGATGGGTCTCGCTGCATCGGGACCGGTGGTGGTGAAAGGTACTGCGACGTTGGCGCCCGTCCGAAGTAAGTGGCCGGCAGGATGCGGCCGTTGGTGTGTGAGGCTGTGGCGTGGAGTCGGGTGCGGTGTCGTCCCTGGCACTGTCCGTGTGTTCTGGCGGAATGACAGTCACGGGCCAAGTGTCTCCTGGAGTCGTTGGAGTGCGGCCTCTGTTGATGCACTGAGAGGCCTGCTTTCTGGTTGGAGTTCGAGCGACCGCTGGTTGCTGGGGAGCGCCGCCCGCCAAGCGTGGCATTGCGCTCTCCTGGTTCTGTTGTGGTGGCCATATGTGGTAGCTTGACCACGTGGTGTCCGGGGTGTGGTGTGGTGCCTTGAAGCATTTGGGGGGGGGGGGGGGCGGGGGCAGGCTCCTGGCTCTTCGAATGCCCCCTGCCTCTGCGATGGTTCAGCGGGCGAGGGACATGCCTGATAGTTGGGTCACGCAGTGGCCCTCGGGGTCGATGCCGACGAGACCTCTCTTTGTGGTGCTCAGAGGAGCTACGATCTGCAGTCGCATGCTCGACCATTTCCCGGGGTTGGAATTGTAAATTTGCAACCCACGACCAATGGCCACGTGGTTACTGGTGGCAAATCTTGTCACATCGAAGCTGAATGACGTGGTGGGTGCTGCGCCTGTTAGCACCCACCCCAGTTCAGTGGGCTGTGCGACGAGGCCGGGACGTTGGTCCTTCTTTAGACCTTCGAGGATGAGGGTGGGGTATAGGTCTGCCCCAATGATGATGTCCACCTTGTCGGCGGAGGTGATGTTCGGATCGGCAAGTTCCAGATCCGCCACGAGCTTGGTTGCAGACTGTCGTTGAGTAACGACGCCGAATAACTGCCAATTCAAAAAGGGACGATGCTGACCTCATCGTCGGTGAGAACCCGCCAGCTGGTCCGTGACAGCTGCCGCGCAACTGGTATACTGCGAATGTACTAGATTTCTCCAGCACATCCCAGCATATCCAACTGCCAATCCGCAACACTGTTAATTGATTAATTGTTCCTTGTTTTCTATTTACATTTACTTCCTGGTCTACTGTTACAAAAACGCCAATTTCTGTGAAATACAACACTTGTCTTTGATTCACAATTTTCGCTTGGAACTCTTTATCGATTAATTGTTCCTTTTTGTGTACATTTAGGTTCTGGCCAACTGCTACAAAATCACCAATTGATGTGGAATACAACACTTGTCTTTGGTTTAAAATTTTTATTTTGGATACTGTTTAACAGAGGATTGGCGTGAACTTTAAAGATTTAATTTAGTAAGGGGAAACTTTACACTCGCGCTGCGACTTTGTGTGTACGCACCGTACCGGCGCACGACCGACCTCTTCGGTGTTTGGAAAACGACTCATCGAGGTTGAATTCCGACTATGATTCAACCCTCAGTTTGGGGTGAGTTTGGTGGTGGGGTGAAAAGGAAATGAAATTTCCCTTTCGTCCAGTGTCCAATGGGAGAAGATCTCTGGTCATAGATCCTAGCGAGGGTGTGGTTATCTACACGGCGATCACTTTGTTTGCTCGTGCCGCGAGCTGATGGATAGACGAACCGTAAAAAGAAATTCAAACAAAGGGAAAATGGACTGTGGGGAGGAAGTATGTTGTGCAGGCGTACTGCACTGGCTCACTTCCTCTCCCATCATTACTGTCACGAAGATCAAAAGAAAGTTCCACTGTTCTGCCGCAAATGCGAGCACCAAATTGTCCACAGACGCGGGAGGATCAACGATAACACCCAGGAAACTGCAGCACTGGAGAATAAGAAATAACATACTGTCTATTGGTACTTTAATTGTTTTATTGTTGACTTGGATTTTTCACACTATTGTTTATTATGGTTTTACTTAAAAGTGGGTTAACAATTATTAGAATACAGGTTGACAAAGTTACTTTGGAAGTACACGAATTTACTGGATACATAATTATGACAGTTAAAAGGGGATCAGGTAATGTACGCGGTACACATTTTTACAACACTTTAACTTTTGTTCGCGCGCAGCAGAATCAACGATTCAAACTCGCCCCTTTGTGCACACCGTACCGGCCTCGGTACGGCGGATGGCAGGCGACCCGACCACCTTGCTGGTTGAAATACGACTCCTCGAAGGTAGAACTCTGGTTTGAATTCCATCCTCGGTTAGGGTTAGGGAACGGAAGAGAGAGAGTAAATTTTTCTCTTAAGGGTGTGGCCACCAAGGAAACGCGATCGTTTGATCCAGTGGTGTGAATGTGTGAACGTACACATCACCGTGTTTATCGATGCATTCTAGCAAGGATAAACAAAACCTACAGCTAGGAAAAAAGAACAAAGGAAAAGCGACCTAATGCATCGGTCTGTGATTAGGGTCAGCTAAATAAATAAGCTGGAACTCATTAAATGGGAATTGCATTTGGGATACAACAAACGATATGGCTTGTCTATGGTATCGCCAGAAAACCTTTGAAGGACAGCGTTCTTTTGTTTGCAGATTGCGTGCTAAAGAAATTAGTTTCAGTGTCTATTGCGCTAATTATATGCAGCTGCTTGGGTTGGTTAATGTTGGGAGAAAAAATCGCCAGCCAATGTGTATGAAAAGGGATTAGTTGTACACATGATTAAGTTGGGAATAGGCGACGCAATGATCATTATCCCTGGTTGGGATGGTTACATGATATGTGAACCGAATTGTTTTCTCTTCAGGAATATGCTGTTTGAAACAGAATTCTTAAGAGGAATTTTGAATTCAAATAAATGAATACAGGTAAGAATTCTCTTCCAGGAGCTTTTAGGCTATATAATTGGATATATTTGATGTGTGAAGCATTTAAGGCGCTAATGCGATTGCATTAGCGAAAGCCTGTGCAGACTGGGTTGTAGGGGTGGGGGTTTTTTAGGGAAGCAAACCGTGGGGGTTGGCGGAACCGCCACAGGACCAAGGGCACCATGCGATGAGAGTGCAGCTGAGTAAACAAGCTGTATCTCATTGGAGAAGTATTGGGTCCTAATGGATGATTTAAATCTTACATAATGGGAATTGTGTGTAGAATCTATGTCGGCGGGAAGAATCGAATTTTTTGTTTGCTTATTGTGTATGCTAAGGAATTCGATTTTTGGCGGCTAAACGCGAGAAGCGACGATGGCTTGTCGGTTGGATTACAGGCCGCCGTGCATTCAGATAAACCAGGAAAATCTACTGTCCACCTGTGTGGCAGAATACGTAGGTAGACAGGGGTGCCGATAAGGATTTTTCGGATTTATGCCGGTTACTTGGTACGGTAACCGAATTGTTTTATTTTTAGGAAAATGCTGGGATGCCTTGATGTTGCACAGATTCTTTCCGAGGGTATTTTAGGCTATGCATTAGATATCCTTGATGAAGGAAACTTTTGCAGGTGCTAATGCAATTGCATTAGCGAAAAACAATGGGGCTTTTTAGCTTCAGGACAGGAAGCTTTAGAGGCAATTGGAAAGGTAAGAAGTGACGTTAGTGGAACCGCCACAGGTACCCCCCCCCCCCCCCCCCCCGCCCCAAAGGACGCATACCCTGAATTCATCGTTCTATGCAGATAATGCATAACCGAATTCAGCCTTTTTATGCCATATGGCAACATAATTTGATAAACCACATGAAAATTCCTATCGGAAATCAAAAGTCTCATGTCTGCTAGCAACAGCAAAGTGTGGGCAAGCGACGCTGTTGCCTCATAACGAGGGTTATCGCGGATTATTTTAGACTTTTTCCCAAGCTGATATTTTCCCAAGCCACCGCGGCGTCCTTTGACCTGCGCCAGACACGGCTATTCGCTGGGGATCAATAAACTCAGAGTCGGGTGAATAGTACGAAAAATATACTTTTTCTACTCACCCCCATTTCCCCTTCTCGGAGTGCATTTTTGATTCTGCACTCTGAGAGCAATCCGAATGCCAAACTAGGTCATGCGGTCACCTTGCGAAAGCAAATCATCCCTGAGATCATCACGCTCCTCGTTTAAGTTTTCCCATTCTACCGAACTCCCTTGACTGTTGAGTGAATTCGCAAGAGTTTATTCACCTTGATGGATGGTGAAATGAGAGAATGCGAATGAGTGTGCGATCAAGATTGATTGATCGTGTGGGAAGAGAGAGTTCCGCGGTAAGCTACCAGTTGGTTGAGTTTCAACCACCGGGGTGCGTACACACACGTTTTTCTTGACTGCGAGTTTTACGTGCTAGTGGTCGAGTTTTCCTTCTGTTTCATGAGGCGGTAAAGTCGATTATCAATGAAGTGAAATTTGTTGCAATATATTAGACGATTCTGAAAGAACTTGAAGGAGTACATCAGCAAAGAATCATGTGTATATAATAAGCAGTTAACAAAATATCACTATCAAATGATATAGAAAAGTAGTCAGTGGTTGTGAGCTTAATTTATAAACAATATTAATAAAGAAAGTGATCCTCTGGAATTACCAATATATATTAAGAGCCACCAGCAGAGTGTACTATGTGTATACGCCCATACCAAAAATAAGTAAAAACAAAAAAAAAAGAACTTTTAAACAACTAATCAACACCAGGGTATTTTATTTTTCCCTTTTCTTGGCGCTTGGATTTTTGTGAACTATTTTCGGCGTAACACGGTGGGATATTAGTGAACCCACACCCGTGTCAGGCACAAAGACTTCTACCCCTACATTGGTGACCTTTGAGTTTAGTGAATACGCACGCAACCTTCTGTGCAAGTGAAGAGTAAAGTGAAAACAAAAAGACATTAAAAGGGCAAGTAGAGCCCCAACGCAGCTCTAACCACTAACAGGCTAACAGAAACAGCGCATCCTAGGAACAGCAGCTACATCAACAACATTAGCAACGACAAGCGACCGAACACAGCAGGTACAAAGGGTACCTTTTGTTATTTTTTTTAGTTCTTGTTAATTGTTCGCTAAGAACTACAACAACTTCAACTGACGCAACTAAATGTCTTGCTAAGCTCATTTTTTACTAGTCATAAGATCTTAAATATTATTTAAAAAAAAAAAACTTGATTAAAGTGTAAATCACAAACTACAATTTAAAAATAATTTAAAATAGTTAAATTGGAAATTAAAAATCAAAAACCGTATTTTTTTTAACAGTAAATAAGTGTATTAAATCAAAATAAGTAGACAACAACAACAGAAACATCAAAATCTAATAAGAACCCATAAATGTTACTCATGTTCCATAGACGATCCGTCAATTTTATGAATGTCCAATGTCCATATATCTAAACTGAATGTGATTCCTCCGTACTGCAGTATTTAGTCCTATTGTATTTTCAAGTATTTATTAATCCGCATCGATTTTGGGCAACGAATTCACAGTTTAACTATTTATTTGACTGAATCAATGCTAATAATATATATTCTAAATAAAACAAATGAACAAAAAGTGTAATAAATTATTATAAATATCTTCAATTAAAAATTAAATTTAAGTTAACATTAAAAAAGGGAAATACCTGAAAAGATAATTCGACTCATGTAGAATAATCGAACGAAGTTCGAAAATGAATTGAAATTATACACTTCAAACCAAATCATAGGATCCATTTATTTTAAGTAAATTAAATTAAAAAATAACACTTAAGACGATTTACAATACGAAAACCATATTACATAGAAAAAAGAAGATAACTAATTAAAACGATACAAATAGTAATAATATTAAGTGGTCCAGCAACAATTCTAGTAAATAAGCAATCTCTTGGATTAAAATAAACAAACAAACATCATTCTAAATCATAATTTCCTCCAAAAGGGAACGAACTGAATAGTGACATAGCTTAATTTTTAATAAACATTATAAATAATTTTACATTTGGATGGAAAGAATTTTTCCGATTAAATATTTAACACCAAATAATTTTAAATAAAGCTGAGTAACAATACAGCCCTGTCCGTCCTTATAGCAACTTCACTTGACTTTACGCGACCCTCTTTGGATTTCGCTCGACTCCACGCAACCCCATACAAACGTTCTCAATCCCAGCTCCCCTTTAGACTTCAGCACCACAATGCCCACCACACGAGCCGGTACCACACAGCAGACGCAACCGCGATCTGATTCCCCACTGTATCTGGACGCCGTCAGCGTTGGAAACCGACCCCATCCAGCCAATATAAAGCTCCCTCCTTTCGACGAGGAAAGGTCCGAGCTATGGCTCGCCACCGTCGAGCTGGTTTTCACAGCTCGCGGGCCAATTTCGGAAGCTTCTAGAGCGGCCGAATTGGTAAATGTTTTAGGCCCCGCGCAGCTACTGCACGTAGCAAATATAATTAGAACGACAGGCTCTACCCCTTATTCGGACATAAAGTCCTCCTCCTCCTAAATGTCCCCCAGGCGTCTCGTCAACAACAATTGGCGAGAGAACCTAATATCACCGGCTTAAGACCTATCCACTACCTAACACATTTACGTTCGGTAGCGGGCCCGGAAATGCATGACGACCAAATTAGGCCGCATTTCCTAAAGTCTCTGCCCAGCTCTAACCAGGCAATACTAACAGTACTAACAGACCAGAACCTGGGTCATCTGGCTCAAATTGCCGACGCCATCCGGGCAAAACACCCGCTACAGACCGAACCCTCGGCCTACCACGTGGATGCCGTCAACACCCACCTCCCGCCCCAACATCTACCCCCACAGCCCCGCCTCCCCCTCGCAAGAGCTGCAGCCGCCAGCAATTCCCAGGTCCAACGGAGGACTCATGACCCCAGACCTGGCGAGCACAGTCGGGTCTACCCTTCGGCACCCGTCACCCCGTCCGACCTTCTAGCGCTCCAGGCCTCACTCCGCCGCGACTTAAGCCAGATTCGCGCGGAATTCCGTAACGTCCAGCGAAGCGCGCAGAACAGATCCTCGAACCGGCAACCACCGCCCCAGAACACCTCGCACAAGTACAGCCACCACCGAGCCCCATCGCGGCCCAATAGTAACAGCAACCCAAATAGACAGAACACGCCTAACAATGCCGTCACACGCGCTTGGTGCGGCAATCACCAACGTTGCGGAGCGCGCACGATAAATTGTAGGTGCCCTGCAGTTGGTCCCAACCAACCACTTTAAACTAAGATTGCCAACCGTCACCCCTGCGCAACCGGTCGGGACCCGCCCTATAAGTCGCCTAACTGTCAAGGACCCGCGATCGAATATCGATTTCACCATCGATACCGGTGCCGATATATCGGTCCTTCTGGTATCGTTCGCCCCGCGCAATCGCGAGCCCGCCGCCTTACAATTGTCAGCAGCGAATAATTCTCCAATACTAACGTATGGACGAAAGAAGCTGACACTCCACCTGGGTCTTCAACATCCCATCACATGGCACATGCCTATAGTGTTTGAAATGATAGTGAAGAACGTGTGATTCGAACTGACGCTATGAAAGTTAGAATCACCAAAAATTGAACCGAAGCGTAACACATCATGCTACTGACCGATTTTAGAATTCGATTTTTAAACTCGACTATACTCCACTGTTGTGAATTGCTTTGGTTATCGCTATGGTATACGGCTCTGATGTATTGTCTTATTCGATTTTCGTTTGGTGTTATTCACTATTTGCTTGTGATTTTGTGTATGTACCATTCTCTGCGAACCCTTGGGCGAAATCTGGTGTGATGTTTCTACTGGAACCGCTAGACCCTACATCCCTGAAAAACTACGTTGGGGCGTGTTCGAGGTCTACCACGAGCCAACCCACCCTAGCGGCCGCGCAACCGCTGCAGCAGTCCGGCGAAAATTCGTTTGGCCCCGAATGAGCAAGGACCTCACTGGCTGGGCCCGTGCTTGTCTCCAGTGCCAACGCTGTAAGATAGCTCGGCATAACGTCCTGGAACCGGCCCAATGTAAGCTCCCCGAGGCACGCTTCGCCCATGTCCATATTGACATAGTGGGAACACTTACACCGCTTCACGCGATGGGCAGAGGCGACTCCCCTCAGAGCAGTTACTGCTGAATCAGTCGCCAAAGCCTTTTACTCGACCTGGGTCACACGTTTTGGCGTACCTGCCACCATAACTTCGGACCGTGGGCCGCAATTCGAAGCAACGATATTCGGGCAACTGACCGATCTCCTCGGCTGCCAAAGAAGTCGTACGGCGACCTACCATCCCAAATCCAATGGGATGATAGAGCGCTGGCACAGGTCCCCCAAAGCCTCTCTTGTGTGTCATAACGACACACTGTGGTTCGACACCCTCCCTACCGTTCTTCTAGGCTTGAGGACAAGTATTAAGGAGGACCTGGGTGCTTCCGCAGCGGAACTCACCTACAGCAGCAACCTTTTACTTCCAGGTGAACTCTTCGTGGATAGCGTGACACCACGTAATCAGCTTCACGACGTAGGCCACCTCTGCGACCTCCTGCGTAAGATCAGAGCAATTGCACGTCCAGGTACAGTAAAAAATTTGACGACAAAGAACATCAAGTTTTACTGGATGCAAATCCATGTCAAACTCAAAAAAGCTTGCAGAACAGTTAGGAGTTTCTCACCAAGCCACATCACTTCGATTGCATACCATGGGAAAGATATTTAATGAGTTTCTACTTGCGCATCTATTATATATTCAGTACTGGAAATCACTACTGTCTCAAGAGTGGCTTCTATACTATTCAAAAGAGAAAGTGGCTTCTATGCTAAAAAGTTATGACTTGTAACACTATACTAACACTATTTTTTGCCTGAGTCTTTTACTTCATTTGAACCATTTTGTTGGGGCTAAGTCGACATAGGCTTTCGTACGTTCGAAATTGAAAATGATAGTCGATAACTATGAAATATAATGCAAAATAAATATCCCCAACACAGAAGTATGGATTTCGTGATTGAAAAGAAACCCACAAAATTTACTTGGATTCCCATCACGCTCCCAGAATATTCCTGACGGTCTAGTCAGGTGCTGATTTCCCTACATCAATACTCACTCTACACAATAGTCAATTTTCACATTACTGTTTCCCTTATTTTTTAGTTGTGAGCCCGAAAGAGAAGGACAAAGACACCGAGTCTGGAAAGCAATCTTCGCATCATCAAGACGACAATTCAACATTTTACAACCCCATCGCGGCAGATGTCTCATACAGCATACGGCATGTCGAAGAGTCCTGGCATCATCTAATGAGATCTGATGACACTACAAAATTCAAGCAAATAGCTGTTTGTAATTTTGACTTCCTCCTCGCTGCGGTAAGTTTTACTTTAGCACACACACTTCCAGCTAACAAATGAACTTTCAACGGGTACGGATGGTTATCGAAAGGGTAAGAGTATAAAACATTCCAAACTAATGAATTTTCAAGGACGATGGTGCATTATAGCTTTTGTAAACAGCTCCATGTGGTTTTACGACATAGGCCGTTGGCTTGTCTGTATGAAAGGATACTCTAAATTTTGAATGAAACGCTAATTGACTTCCGGAAGCATGAAGCAAATTGACTTAGGGAAACAAACAAATTTTGAGTGAAACTCATTTCGAACTGAGGGTTGTACATGGTTCGGGCGTCCTTCCCATAAATCAGCACTTTTGAACGGCACGAGTTGATGACTAAGGCTTTATGACAGCTTTTTGATTGGATCGTCTGTGCTGGAGTTTTAGATTGAATTTTTAATTTCTCTTTGGTGTCGGTGCTCTACTGACTGCAGAATATCACTATAGCTGGAAAGTCTTTGTGAAAATACTATTATAAGGAAGCCAACCGATGTGTATGTTTTCAAAATGCTAGTTAAAAAGATGCGCCCTGCTTTTGCTTCTGTCTCTATTTAAAAAATTATTTTTGTTACAACACGGCGATTGCCGATACCACCTTTAACCCTTTTTTGGACCATTTTCAGTCAGTAAAAACCCTCATTTATTTTATTGGAGCGTACTCCAGTAACCTGAGAGGGCTTAAGTGCATCGGATCCACACAGACGCGATCATTACCACCTATTTGGCCGATCATACATAAGGATCATATTCGATTTTCACCGAAAGTATTACTGTTTAGGAACAACATCCCACTGTGTGATTTATTTATTTTACATCTCTTCGGTTGAATTATTGTTTTCGGACACGGCGGTAATGGCTCTTTCGGTAGAAATACTCATTACAGACCGTGTGCCTGAATATAGGACCCGCATTATATTACCCTTCATGGTATAATTGGCAAAATTTCCGTGAAGGAAAGCCCAATCGATGCCAAGTTTAAACGAGGATCGTCAAACTAATTTACGTTTGACACTTCCGACTGTGGTTTTATCGCCTAGAATTTTTGGAAGATATCCAGCAGCTGGCGAAGCTACAATTGGCCAATTGCGTTTACTGAGCATCAGAAAATGCCGATTTTACAAACATGTGTCACGATGCGGGACACTTGGGGGACAGTGTTCACATAATATATTTGAATATCATTATTTAAAATATTTTTAGTGTATGGGGCGATTCGTAGAGACACCATAGCACAACTGTATATTGATCTAACAGCAATTTCCCCAGGTGCGCCAACTATTTTATAGGTAGCAGATTTTATAAACCATGACTGTTTAAACAAAAAATGTAATATTTTGCTTAAACAGCACCTCCTCCTCGTCTAGTCCAGTCATAACCTGGATATAATAAGCATTTACATTCCTGGAGAGTAATTTAATCATCCCACATGGAAAATTTGGTCGATAGAGCCAACCAAAAGAAAAAGCTATTCTCAAATTCACACTTTGACTTTGGGTAATAATTTGCAATTACAACAATTTTTCTCATAGAAATCTCATTAATCTTGTGTCTACGCAGTCACTCACCTGACGTCTCAAACGCTCTCTAAGTTACACGTGAACTTTCCTGGTCTAACTCATACTAATGCGCTTAAATCAACACATTGCTTTGCAATACCTGTATCATTACTGCATAACTCCATTCGCTCTGAAGTTGTTGGCCTTGTAATTGTTTTTCTCTGACAGCTTCTACGCATATAGTACCGATTTACCTTCATCGACATCTATATCCTTAACATTCTCAGTTGATTAACTTTTGTATTAAATTAAGTTCCAAATGATGGCTGAAATTATGCTCAAAGTTACCGGCTAAGTTTGGTCGTCCTCACACCCAAAGGTAGATAAAAACGTGCCACATTTCCTCCAGAATTCGACAGCCATCATCATCCGACAGCCTAGCACATCTCTTGACAGATAATGCGAACGTTTTACGCAGTCGACGATTGAAACAATCCGTGACCTCTTCAGTTAACGAAATTTCCTTTCAGGTACAAACAGTTTCGATAAGCTACCTCCGCTGTTTAATTGAACATGTCCGATGTTACCTACTCGACCGTGATATTGAATTAATCTACTACACGATCCGTAAATCCAGCGACGTCCTCACACGTGATCCGATGCAATTAGGTGCTCAGGTAAGGATATTTTCAAAGGCCTATTCAATTCAAGTGTTCCTCCAGTGCTAATAAATTGTTTTGTATCTCTATGACTGTTAACTGTTAGTTAATCTCGTGGCTGCGTCCTATCAGTGAACATGACGAAAACGATAATTCACTGCTGAGCATTACAGTCCGGTCGGCAACAGCGTGGTGCGACGGATATACAGTGCCATTGTTAGTACCACTTACGGGATGGCTTCCGCCACCACTGCCTTCACAAATACGTACCATGACAGTCTCCGGAACTGGACCAATCCGAGATATTGTTGTTGCGCCATCCAAGCAGCACCTCATCTTAGCCACAAAGTCCGGTGATGTCCAACTATGGCACATAATGAGCAATTCACTCGAGCACGTTTTTAAGGGTAAGTACAAACGAGAGACTTATTGATCGACTTTGGACGTTGGAATTAAACGTCCGAGAAAGACAAACAGTGGCTCCTCGATAGTATAGGGATTAGTATACCCACCTGTCACGTGGGAGACCGGGGTTCGATTCCCCGTCGGGGAGCCTCTGGCGCAAGACTAATGACCTTGACCGGAAAAAACAAATCATTATGGAAAATTTAACAAGCCTCAGGACTTGCTAAATAATGCCAAGACCGGTTCCCGGTTGTAGTGCCGATGATGTTGATGAAAAACAAACAGTACAATTCAATTATTTCGCAGTGCTAAATTAGAATCTATTCCCGCAGGACACTCAGCACCAGTCACATGTATGCTAGTCGCACCGCAATCTGATATTCTGTTAACTGGCTCCGAGGATAAGTCTGTGATTATATGGGACGTGAGCAACCGTGAGATGTTACTTTCTATACGGTGAGCTACTTTGCAAATCCCTATATCCAGTTGTTACATGGTACTAATGAAGCAATTCAATATGTGAATCACCCTTAGGGAACACCAAGAGTCAGTCACATGTGTTGCCGTTGGCGTAAATAATACATTGGTGATTAGTGGCAGTGAAGACTCAACAATTGTCATTGCGGATCTACACGCCGGAAAGAAGGTAAGTTTACATGATTGCTACTTCTTTAGTCTTCTAGCAAGGGTGGAAATTTCATCGATAAGAAGAAAGTTATGTTACGCCCGAAGGATTTCTAATTGCACAAGTTATGCTATTACATGACGAAGTAAGTTTTAATGGACCAACCAAACTGTACGTTATAATTAAGTAATCAGTAGTAATGATACACAACTGGGAGGAGCAATGAATAAAACTCTTATTTGGGAAACTAGGTAGTAGTCATTTGGTTGCATCTGATGTTAATGAAGGGATTGAACCACTGCGATGAGCATCAAAAGAGGCTACTTTTTAGAAATCAAAATTCCAATAATATATCGAAGTCTTATGAGCAATTTGTTTACCATCTTGTAAACTACAAAAACTGTATCAAAAATCGTTTTACGCAGAAAATATAAAAATCGGCGAAATATCCCTCTGCATACTACTCTCATTTTTAAGTGAAGTCGGATGGTGAACATAAAATCACGAAAGCGAAACTGTATAACATGACTGTAATCGGATAAGTGTGAGTTGAGACCGAAAGGCAGCAGAGCTACACAGGATATTGATATGTGACATATATGATTGGCACAAACAGCACTACGTGAATTGTGTACCGACCTTGGCTGCGGAGTGAAAGAGTTTCTTGTGAAAGGATATTCTCCAACTCTGAATTCCTCGAAGAACGTCTGCTTCACCACACCCTGCAGGTTAATCATCAAAGCCTTATCGTCAATGCTGGAGAATGATCTCTGCTTCTAAGTTCCTCGAAGAGGGAAATGAAAGCCTCCATCATAGATTGATCTTAACTTGGATTAACAGACTGATCATATTTTCATAGTTACCAAGTTAACTGTCTGAGATTACGAGAAAGATATTAATTATAAGGATCTGTCAAGCCACTACGTCAAAAGTAAAGCAAAAACGAGCATCAAAAGCATTTACTCACCTTTCCATCGTTCGCGCAAACTATCACCTTAAATGCATTAAATCTACAATTTTCGCTGATGCAATTCCATCGGTACCACACCGTATTTTTCCTAAGGGCATGGTCGCATAGGAGCCTCTGGCGCAAGACTAATGACCTTGCCCGGAAAAAACAAATCATTATGAAAATTTTAAAAAGCGTTAGGACTTGCTAAATAAGGCCAAGACCGGTTCCCGGTTGTAGTGCCGATGATGGTGATGATAATGATAGTCGCATGAAACGCACCATGTTCCTAAAAAGCAATTTGGTTACACCACCAAGCAACCAACATGACTCGAACAATTTCGGTGCACACATCTCCGAACGAATTCCGTCGCACAGATGCAGGAGTTATTCCTTCTTTCATTTTTACCTACGAGCATTCGGTCGTTAAACCGATCGACAAACAAAGGCTTTAGCATCCTATAAGCATTTCCCCCAGGGGCATGCCTGCATACAACGCAGCGCGTTCCTGGAATTCAATTAGGTTACGACATTACGTAACCGACATAAATCCTTGAACTTGTCCATGCACACAAGAAGAAAGTATTTTTTCCCACACACGTGCATGGCACCCGCCTGGTAGAAACCTTGACGTGGTGCGGGGGCTTAAACTACGAAGAATCACTCAGGCTATGCTGACGGAAGCATACGCTTCCAGTAGGGTCACCCATGTCAGACAGGCTAGCGAGGAGTAACACACAAAGATCTACCACCCCTAATCCCGGGTGTTACGCGTCACCGTGCCCATTGGATGGTTTGCAGCCAGGGGTATACCGACTGTATTATAACGGCGCCTCTCTGACACCAGGTCGAATCAGAGCAGTAAGCAGACGTTACCATATCAAAGACGGGCTCTGATATGGCGAACTATTTGACCCCAAGAGTGATCCAATGAAATGAATGATCAATACACAAAAAACAATCTCACAAAAAAACCGGTAGGCGTAGGTGTGATGAGCCGACACTACCACAAGGGAACAAATCATCAAGAAAACACCGACTCGGCAAAAAGAAGACGTAGGGAAAAACGGAAAAAGGGGGATATACGCGTCGGCACGTGGAATGTTCGAACGTTATATAAACCAGGCGCGATACAGACGGTCGTAGAAAACGCGAAACAATATAAAATGGACATCGTCGGGCTTCAGGAAGTCCGACTCCCACATCAAGTAATCGAAACCAACGGTACCGATACACATAACCTCGGGACTGGCTTCATCATAAACAATAAGATTACGCCTCATGTAAAAGATGTGCAATTTATTAATGACCGAATGTCTGTGCTAAAAATACTGGGACCATGGTACAATTATGTATTTATAAACGTACACGCTCCAACAGAATCTACGGACGAAGAAACGAAGGACGCGTTCTACGAGACTCTAGAGGAAGTATTCGGTGGGATGTCATCATTCGATGTTAAAATCCTCCTCGGGGACCTCAATGCAAAAATTGGAAAGGAAGATATCTTCCAACCAACAATAGGTAAGGAAAGCCTACATGACGTTTCAAATGATAATGGTATTCGAATTATCACATTCGCAGCGTCAAAAGATCTGGTAGTGAAAAGCACGATGTCAAGCACAAGCAAATTCATAAAGCCACATGGATATCACCCGACGGCGTGACGCGTAACCAAATAGACCACCTCCTCATAGACAAAAGACACCACTCGAATATCCTTGACGTAAGATCATATAGAGGAGCAGATTGCGACTCCGATCATCTTCTAGTGATGGGCAAAATCAGGAGTCGCCTCGCAGCAATCCCACATGGGCAATCACGGGAGACGAGCAAAAAGTTCGACATTGATAAACTGAAAGACCTGCGCAAAAGGACTGAATATCAAGAGGAACTAACGAATAGATTTAGCATTCTAGAGAATGGAAGCAGTGAGGAAGAGGAAGCTAACAGTGTGGACACTAAATGGACATCGATCAGAGATACAATCAAACTAACAGCTCAAAAGGTACTAGGATTTAAGAAAACAATTAAGTCCAGAACTTGGTTTGACGATGAGTGCAAGGCGAAGATCGAAGAACGTAAACGCCTCAGAGTGATCCATTTAGAAAGATATGATGAAGTCAACGCAGAAAGATACGCGACGATTCGGAGAGAGACTCTTCAAACGCAAAAAACGCGAATGGGAGAAAACTCGGATCGAAAAAATCTTAGAAAATTCTAGAGCAAAGAACATCAGAGGTATGTATGCCGGCCTAAATTCAATTAGAAATGTCTACCGAGGGAGAGCCAAAGTAATTCGAGACGCAAACGGCTGTCTGGTCACAGAAACAAACAATATGGTGACAAGATGGAAGCAGTACTTTGAAAACCTGCTCAATGTACGCACCCATCAAACACAAATAAACGCACCAAGCGTACATACAGCCGAGCCTCAGTTCCCAAAGCCCTCTTTCAACGAAGTTGTAGAAGCAATAAATCGATTGAAAAACAACAAAGCACCCGGAGTCGACTACATACCGGCAGAGCTTGGAGGAGAGGGAACCGCTCGAAAGATCCACCAGCCCATTCAAACAATATGGGATAGGGAAGTCACTCAAAAAAGGCGACAGATCTGACTGCGAAAACTACAGAGGAATATCATTGCTCCCAGCCGCATACAAAATGTTAACAAATGTCATTCTAGCGAGAATCACACCGTACGCAGAAGAGATACTGGGAGACTACCAATGTGGATTCCGTAGGAACCGGTCCACAAGCGACCAAATGTTCACAATAAAGCAACTGCTGGAAAAGAAGTGGGAATACGGAGAGACGGTTCACCAACTGTTCGTTGACTTCAAAAAAGCCTACGACTCAGTCGCAAGGCAAAAACTCTACCTTATTGTAGTTGAGCTGGGAATCCCGAATAAATATGCCGCACTCATTCAAATTTGCACGAACGAAAACAAAGGGCGAGTTAGAATAGAAAACCACCTCTCAGAGCCATTTGAAATCCGGGACGGACTAAAGCAGGGAGATGGTCTATCACCGTGTCTATTTAACCTTGTCCTCGAGTATCTCATCAGGAAGGTACAAGACGACAACATGGCCGGATCATCCCTGAACGGGGTCACACAAGTGCTCGCATATGCGGATGACATCGCCGCTCTGGGCCATATTCTAGAGACTGTTAGTAAAAACTGTGAAATCATCATGCAAGCAGCAGAAGAGGTGGGCCTAGAAATAAATGAAGACAAAACAAAATACATGATTACGGCGAGAGCGTGTGGACCTCAGCGAACACATATAAACGTCAGGGACAAGATATTTGAAAAAGTTAAAGAATTTAAATATCTGGGAACGACACTGACGGCCAGTAACGAAATGTCGAAGGAAATTAACAGAAGACTGCATTCCGACAACGCTAGTTGGCACGCAGTCAGTAAACTGCTGAAATCCAAACTGCTATCACGTAACATAAAACTCCGTGTCTATAGAACCATAATCATGCCGATTGTTCTATATGGATGGGAAACATGGGCTCTCACAAAACGGGAAGAAAACAAATTCCGCGTATTCGAGAATAAAGTAGTAAGGGATATCTTTGGAGGTAAATATGACGAGGAGTCAGGACAATGGAGGAAACTACACAACCACGAATTGGAAGAGCTATATCGCAAACCTACAATAGTGAGAGTAATCAAGCCGCGAAGATTAAGATGGGCCGGACACGTGGCGCGAATGGGCAACGATAGGACCGTGCATAGAATTCTTGACTGTAGACCAACGAGAAAGAGACCGGCCGGACGCCCGCGACGGAGATGGGAGGACAATGTTAGGTTTGACCTAGAGGAGATCGGATCGAATGGTCAAGCATGGAAGGAGAGCGCACAGGACAGGGAGCGATGGCGAAGTCGAGTCGGTGAGGTCATGAACTTCCGGGTTCCTACAGGCCAATAAATAATAAAATAATAATAATAACACCCGTGCATGGCAAGTCATATCAGCAGACCCACCGATCGATCGTTCAATCTGCAATAGCATATCTCGCCATTGGCTGCCGAAGGGAATCGTATTCTCCAAAAGAGTCATCGTGTGTGTGTTTCGCGCCTTTTGCTGGGACCAATGTGTGTGTTGTTTTTTTTTTTTTTTTTTTTTTTTTAATTAGACTTCTCTCGGGAGAGGCGAGCCTATAGCGCCGAGTGGGCGCCCCGAAATGTGTGGAGAATCTTCCCCTATTGGTTGACGAGCGAAAATCGAAATTCAATTTTCTGTATAAATTAATCTTAAAACAAGTTCCGCGGAGGCACGTCGTGTCCTCCACGTAAAACGTCGAGTTGAAAGTTGAGTTGCGACGCGTAGTGTTGTGCGTTTGATAACGTCTTCGCTGTGTATTGCTTTTTTTTTTTATTTTTATTGTGAATTTATCTTAATGACTGTCAATTATCCTGGAATAAAACAAGTATAGAAACGATGTGTTGTGTTGAAGGGAATGAAAAGTGTGTTTTAATCTCATTCGACTAGTTTTGGACTGAGCACAATCGGGAAGTGCGTTGCTCGCCATTGAAATTCCTTGACGTCTATCATTTTGCTACCTCTTCGTCAGTTGATCCGCCTTTATTAATGATGTGTCGTTTCATCGCATTACGATCGACGCGATTATAGTGATATAGAAAAACGCATCGACAAGATGCCCAGTAAATCAGTGTATCTCGAAGCAGCAAATGTTTACAGAAGTTAAATGTTTCAAACTGTAGAGCAGCATCCACGGCACTTGCATTCCACAAATCGATCTTCAGCTCCATTAATCACAAAGCCGAAACCGGAACGTTTACCCCTGTAGTGCTCTAAAAAGCCCTACCACCTTTTTCCCCCATTCCTACATACAAATTTTAGCTATTTTACCCAAAAACCCAAAATCCCATCAAAACCCACAAAAACCCAAACATAAACCAAAATTCGCAATAAACGAACCAAACATTCGTTTATAGCCTAACATTTGCCCCCACGGCATAATTATAACCAAAAACCTAAATTAAAATTAAAATTCACAATAAACGAATCTAATATTGGTTTACGTTTCACATTTGCCCCACGGTATCATCGAAATCCAAAAATTCAGAGGTCATTATGTTGCGGATTGGCAATTAAATGTGCTGGAATGTACTGGAGAAATCTAGTACATTCGCATGTATACCAGTTGCGCAGCAGCTGGCACCAACTGTCCATCATTGTCACCACGATGATGTCATGGCGTCACTTTTTGAATTGGCAGTTATGCCATTTCGTCAGTCTGCAATCAACCTTCAACGGGCTCGTTACATCGGAGCAAGAATCGTCATCACGAGTAAAACGGACAAGAAGGTAAATTCCTCGAGTTGTTTTGTTCTTTCATTTGCCATGTTCGTCAGCCAACCTTCACCGCGCTCACATCATCGGAGAAATCATCGCCAGGTTAATCTCCTGAAGTAAAGATCTTGGACTTTGGTTTGTGTGGTTCCTTCCTGCCTTTCATTGGATTCCTCTCGTCAAGGGTAACGTCATACAAGGCTTACCACTCAACATTTTCTGAAGGGAACAGCGGACAACTACGAACACTACTATTAAAACATTTCTGGTCCTTCGAAACGGATCCAGTGGCTAATTGGATTTTCATCATCGCCGCCCAGTTCGCGGCACATCGACAACTGCCAGCTACCTCGACACAAATCAAGGATCTGAAGGTATTACTAAACGTTATTCATAATCAAGCAAGCAGCAGCATTTGCCGAAGCATCAATTTAATTTCAATCCAATCGTCTGTGAAACAAACACAAGATGTCTGACTGGGACACAGTTACGGTTCTACGTAAACGGGCTCCGAAATCACCTGCCCTCAAAACGAAAAGTGCTATTAATCAGGCACGTCGTCAGGACGTTCAAGCGGATACTCAACAGAAATTTGGTGTCGGTACTAAAAAGCATCACATCAACACTAACAACACTGCTAAATTGGACAGGGAAACTGAAGAAATTAAACATGAAAAAATACCTTTAGAAGTCGGCAAGATCATTCAACAGGAACGTCAAGGGAAAGGATTGAGTCAAAGGGACTTGGCAACAAAAATATGTGAAAGGAAACCACAGGCAAAGGTAGAAGCCGATCTATCGAAGCTGCGCCCAGTGCAACAGCGAAGGCTGGCAATATCCGGACAAAATGTTGGTGAATCCCCGAAGGGAACGGAGAGTGCTCAAAGGAAACGAGGAAAGGAACAGGACCCTAAGCCTAACCACAGTGAGAGTGACAAGCAGGAAGAAAGTGATACATCGAGTGAAGCTGGTGACGGGGAAAGTGATTCGACGTCGAAACCTGGTAACGATGCTCCTCGGACTGGTGCACCGGCCATCTCCCCGCCAGCAAGTCGTTCGCCGCCAATGATGTTCCGGCCACCTCTACGGCGCCCGGAAACTCCGTCGGGACTTGACATGCGAATGCCGTCCGGCCCAACCACGGTTCGTCCCTGCCTTGGCGGCTTGCCTCGGCAATTAGGAGTTAATATGCCGCTCGGCCCTCCACCCGGATTGCCACCACGGATGATGCACCCGGAAAATTCCCCCCGTAGGGACAACGGTTCCCCGACGACATTCCTCTGTCGGCGGAACAACAAAGATCTCGACCGACGACATTCCTCGCTCGGAAGAGATCATACGTTTTCTCGCTACACTATGCGCAACGGAGCCGACAATCACCACGGCAGTGGTGGCGGCGGCGACGGCGACAACTTTGACAACGGTTCCGCGATGACATTCCTCAATCGGCGGAACACCAAAGATCTCGACCGACGACATTCCTCGGTCGGCAGAGATCATACATCTGTTCATCACCAACCCGAGTCGAGTACAAATGTAAGGACATGCACAAAAGAAGATGACAGTTCCAAGGATTCCTTAAGTCGTGGATCAGAGGACAGCGGCCGCCAGATGATCATTGCAAATCAAACGCTAAGTGATTTTTTGGAGAAAAATTCAATGGAAACCGCTGTTGATGCAAAACGAAAGCAGGATGACGAACTTTCTACAACGATAATTCAAACCAACGTGTCTTTGACAGCTGCTCCAATACAACAACCGACCACGATTAAGGAACTCATCGCCGCTCAGTTCGCGGCACAGGCCACCATCTCCGGTACTTTCCTCAACATACAGGAAAAGGGACAACCAAGTCCGACAGCAATCGAGGCAACCAAATGCGCACTCCGCGCCGAATGGGAAGCCTTCTCCAAGCGGCACTACGACATCTTCTACCTGGCGGCACCTGAGGATCAGCAACACGCGTACTTCGCGGATGATTGTTTCGGCGAAACCGAAGAGATATACCTCGAGGAAGAGACGAAGCTCCTTGAGGCCCAGTACGCGCTCAAAGCAGCCTCCTCAACCATGGTCAACAGCACCAATCGCCTCCACCCTAGCGAGCTACCCCCAGTGCAGCTGCCAATGGCCGACATCAAGCCATCAGAAACGGAACTGCACCCCAGAACAGTGGATAAGAGTGAGCAGGCCGCCGACCAGAGTGCCGCCTGCCCAAAGCCCAACCTACCCAAGGTCCCGATGATCGACCCAGTGCCGACCCCCCCACAGAAGACGATGCCGCGCACGCATTGTGAGGCACAACATGACATAGCCGTTCCTCGTAGGTTGCGAACTTACAATTCCGACCCAGAGGAACTGGCTACCATTACACGGACTCCAGAGCAAGCAGTGGGCACGGCGTACATAGGATCCGTGTCAGATCCAACGCCAATGCCTTCCACGAATTCGACTGTTCCAGCAACAGTAGCCGGCCCGATGACTAACCAGCCCAGTGTCCCGATGCACAAAACACCGCCGACACCCGTAAAGCAAAAGGGCGCTTGCACATTCTGCAGGGCCTCACACACCATTTACGCACGCGAGAGCTTCCGATCACTCACACCTGGCCGCCGGAAGTCCTTCGCACACAAAAGAAACCTGTGCACCAACTGCTTGGGTCGCCACCGACTGCGCTACTGCCACTCCAGCAAGACGTGCCGTCGATGCCAGCGGTGACATCACACCCTGCTGCATGTCCGGTCTACCGCCATCGACGGGACAACATCACCGCCGCAACGAGCCAAAGGATCCGCCCCCCGGATCGACCGTCAGGAAGGGGTCTGCGCACATACAATCAGCACCCCTTCACAGCATTCCGCGTTGCTGCCAACAGCCAGAGTCATCGTGGCATCGGAGAACAACCAGAATGTTGAAGTCCGTGCTCTGCTGGACCCCTGCTCCAGCGGCACCTTCATTTCAGCATCACTCGCCCGAAGATTAAACCTCCAGCGCCAAGCTTCATCCATCCCCACCTACGGTGTTGGGGGCACTCGTGGCCTTGCCAGCAGGACTCAGGTCGCCATCAGCATCACTCCTCGCCTCCACGGCTCGAGCCAATGGACACTAAGGCCCTTTATCCTGTCAGGGCTCTCAGTGTATACACCACCACCACAATCAACGACAGGGGATCTCTCGTTCGTGGCGGATCTGGAACTGGCAGATCCGAACATCGCCTTCGCCGAGAAGGTGGACATCATCCTTGGGGCAGACATATACCCCAACATCATCCTCGAAGGTCTCAGGAAGGGCCAACATTCCGGCCTCGTCGCGCAGGTCACTGAACTGGGATGGGTGCTAACAGGCGCAGCACCCACCACATCATCCAGCGCAAAGGTGACAAGGCCTGTCACCAGCCATCATATGGCCATTCCTCGTGGGTTGCGAATTTACAACTCCGGCCCAGAGGAACTGGTCGACCTTCCGACTGAGGGCCGCGGCTTCCATCAGAGAACCCAAAGGACGTCTCGCCGGCATCGGCCGCAGTGGCCACATACGAAGCCCATTCAACTACCAGCCACCGATCACTTGCGCGACCCAACTACAAACGTACCCCCCGCCCCCTGAACCATTGCAGGGGCAAGGGGCAATCGAGGAACCAGGAGCCTACCCACTCGAACACTTCAAGGCATCCCACCACACCCAGGACACCACGTGGTCAAGCTCCTGCCCAGCTCCAAAGCTACCCAGGCCAACCGCTACCACCTGTAGCCACCACAACAGGACCAGGGGCGCGCAATGCCCCGCTTGGCGGGCGGCGCTACCCAGCAACCAGCGGTCTCTCGAACTCCAGCAAGAAAGCACGCCCCTCTGTGCATCCACAGAGGCTGCATTCCGACGACCCCGGGAGGCACTTGGCCCGTGACTGCCACTACGAAAGGACACGCGGACAGTGCCAGGGTAGACACCGCACCCGACTCCACGTTACAGCACACACCCCCAACGGTCGCAACCTGCCGGCCACTCACTCCAGACGGGCGCCAACGTGCGCAGTACATGGCACCACCGCCGGTCTCGACATAGCTAGACCCATCACCAGTCATCACGTGGTCATTGATCGTGGGTTGCGACCTTACAACTCCAACCCGGATCAACTGGCCGGTCCCGCGACCACAAGAGGCAACGGACATCAGCGATGGGAAAGAGGTTCCTGTCGCCATCGCTCATACGGGCCATCCCAGGCCCTCAAGCCTCCAGCGCTCCTCAGGGTGGGCGGCCCCCTCTCAACCGATCATCACCGTGAAAGTGGACAGCCGACCAAGACCAACCGCCACCAGCAGACCGCACACTCCCGGCCCTTGGCCACCGTCCCCTGGAACGAAATGATTCGCCAATGATTGGCGAAGGCGGGCGGAATGTTGCGGATTGGCAATTAAATGTGCTGGAATGTACTGGAGAAATCTAGTACATTCGCATGTATACCAGTTGCGCAGCAGCTGGCACCAACTGGCCATCATTGTCACCACGATGATGTCATGGCGTCACTTTTTGAATTGGCAGTTATGCCATTTCGTCAGTCTGCAATCAACCTTCAACGGGCTCGTTACATCGGAGCAAGAATCGTCATCACGAGTAAAACGGACAACAAGGTAAATTCCTCGAGTTGTTTTGTTCTTTCATTTGCCATGTTCGTCAGCCAACCTTCACCGCGCTCACATCATCGGAGAAATCATCGCCAGGTTAATCTCCTGAAGTAAAGATCTTGGACTTTGGTTTGTGTGGTTCCTTCCTGCCTTTCATTGGATTCCTCTCGTCAAGGGTAACGTCATACAAGGCTTACCACTCAACATTTTCTGAAGGGAACAGCGGACAACTACGAACACTACTACAAAACAATTATCTCTATCTGAAAATTTTCCATTAAGAAAAACAAACAGAAAACCAAAAGCAGATACGTTCCCACATCTGCGAAATAGTTTCGAAAGAATTCAAGAAATTGAATTCTTATCTTATGTAAACACTGAGCATCTCACTCAGGATACAAAAATGTGTATTTTCGGGATACAATTTTCGATTTGTTTTCCTTTATAAAGGAATAGTTAAGTGATCTCCGGGCCGCAGTATAATATCTCCATTCTCCCTGGAGGAAGTACCGCAGTAAAAGATCACTATTTGTCCCGATAGGACATACTACAGAAAGGCCAGTATTTTGATGTTCCTGGAGGAAGTACCATAGGAGAACAAGTTGATAACATATAATAAAAGTAGACATTAAACACGTGCGTTTTCTGAGTTTTGACTGTTCCAACACAAGAAACTGGTGAGTAAAGTTGTGGTACCTCCACTAGGGAAAAAAACTATCCTTACAGAGTATCACCTGCTCCCACGGAAACCTGCGGAGACGAGGACCGTGAAACACAAAAACGCGGCAGGACTAAACTTAGGACGTTGCTCTTCCCTCGAGGTTTGAGGAAGCACGGCGACGCCTCCTTGTAGGACGGTTTTCTCAGGAGCGGTCTGTGGTGGTTCTTGCAAACGCCACTACTTACCTGCTCATCTACCACCAGGTAACCATTTTCACGCGCGTCCTATTCTATAAAAAGCACGTACTTACCTGCCTTAGTAAAACTATAGCCACAGAAAAACCTGTGAAGCATAATGTCTGCTGATACGAAAAATACATCAGCTGATACGAAAAATACATCGACCGACAAGCGAAATTGTTGGCACCAGCCAAATGCCCTTGAAACACGGTTCGATGCAACATTATGTGTTCAATATAATTACCTGACAATATCCATGCGCATAAGACGAAAGCATTTTCGCACACACGCGCATGGCGATTTATACCAGGGGACGCCGGCAAAGCGCGCCCAAGCAGCGTGAACCCCACACAATGATGTCGAGGAAACATATCCATTTATGGAAGAGGAAAGTACACGATCAGCTATAAGCCTTACGCACACGTTGATCGTGCAAATACTTCAACCCTTTTCGTAGCAGAGATACTCGCACCTGCTGCGAACTTTAAAGGGGACCTATGCTATGCCTGCATACATGGGGATACACACGATGAACAGCAAAAGCAATCATCGTGTGTGTATTTCAACCCTTTTGTGTTGAACAAAACGCAAAAGGGATATCCTACCATATATGGTCATCGAGGCAATAAATGAATATTTCGTAATTCTGTTGCTTCGATAGCGATCTTTAATCGTATTACAGATTCCGTGGAACGTAAAACAAGAAAAACGAGTCGAGTATCAACCAGTGGTCGGTCTGCAACGGAGAGTTCTTTCATTATTAAATTAATATCATTTAAACAGTTGTATCCAGCTAATACGGAGAGTTCTTTCATTATTAAATTAATATCATTTAAGCAGTTGTATCCAGCTAATATACAGAGTTTCTCTCATTATTAAATTAATATCGTTTAAATCATTGTATCTAGTTAATACATCTAGTGTTTCTTTCATCGTCAAATTACCAGTTATTTTAAGACTTTAAACCACAATGTTATTTACATGGTGCTAAGTGACCCTTTTACCGTAATTGTAAGATTTTTAATCGCCATTGAATCTGTGTGTTATGTTAAACTTTAGTTTTTCCTTATTTGAACAAATAATAAATAAAATATTCAGTTTAATATTGTTAAGTGAAATCAAACTATTTATAAAGAAAATATTTTGGTTACTCCACCTTTACGAACTCATTCAGTTTAATATTACCCACTTATTAATAAATAAAATATTAATAAACAAAATATTCAGTTTCATATTGTTAAGTGAAATCAAACTATTTATAAAGAAAATATTCGGTGATCCACCTTTACGAACTCATTCAGTTTAATATTACCCACTTATTAATAAATAAAATATTAATAAACAAAATATTCAGTTTAATATTATCCACTTATTAATAAATAAAATATTCAGTTTAATATGTTAATGTTAAACTGTTAATAAATAAAATATTAATAAACAAAATATTCAGTTTAATATTATCCACTTATTAATAAATAAAATATTCAGTTTAATATGTTAATGTTAAACTGTTAATAAATAAAATATTCAGTTTAAGATTATCCAACTATTAATAAATAAAATATTCAGCTTAATATCGTTAAGTGAATTCAAACTATTAATAAATAAAATATTCAGTTTAATATTGTTAAGTGCATTCAAACTATTAATAAATAAAATATTCAGTACCATTACATTGAGTACTTATTTCGTTAAACATTGTTGGGCGGAACCGTCTCGCTGTGACTTTATTATGTGGCTGCCTTCGATTAGTGTTTGTGTACAGAGGGTGTTTGGCGGAACACCAGTCCACTCCATACCACCACAAAAACCGCCAAAGGTCCACCAAAGAGATCATACGTCCTTGTTAGGACAAGAAGACGCGCTCCCTGAGGAACAACCCCTACAGAACATAACACCCCCACATTGGTAACAATCTCCGGGGTAACACAGTGGGTGATAGTGAACCCGTGCCGTACGCCGGCATATATACTTCATACATTATACACCCATAAGTTTGCTTTCCAAAAAAATTCTCAGAACACAAAACCTCTCAGGATTACCAAGAACCGCGGTTTATTTCTTAATAGATATCGGTCAATAAATAAACACATTTCACCTATCCAACAATTCGCAAAAACAGAACTGTGTATTGAATAAACAAGTTAACACACACAGATCCGTAAGAAATCAAAACGTGAGTTGTTGGGGGAGCACATTTCATTATCTTTGCTTCACCAGATACAGGACTTCAAACTACTTCCCCGGTGCAACATACAATCTGTGGAACACAAGCAAACAGGAACCTCCCAGAAGGGTGTTCTTCCATATCCAAGTGGTCACAAACAAAAGAATGAATGCAAGGTCCACTCGGCATGGCTGAGTCCCAAAGCCCAGCCGCCCGGTGAAATACTACTCTATTAAGTTATACAATTCGTAAAATGGCTGGGAGAAACCCTTGAGCATCTTTTGGAGCTTGGCTGATGGAGCCGGTCGAGAAAGAAATAGCATCTCCGAGCGCTGACTCAGCGTTATAGGTTCGCCTTTCCTGGGAGAATTAAAATGAAAAAAACATATAAAAAAAAACAATGGCAATCGAGAGAAATGGCTTTTGTGTTTTGTAGTTTTCTGGATCCATTGAATAGTCTAAACAAATAGTACGATTGCGGCTCAAAAGTTTGCAATTTTGTTGAGAGAAAATCCATTGTGCCGTAATAATTTTCATCGCGTTACATTTTTTGAATGTTTTGTGTGTTCGTTCACTACAACTGACCAACAACTCACGCTGCGAATGGGATCCGCAACTGAAATTCCATTATATCCTGTCTCAACCACTTGTCATGGGTAATTGGGGATAAATTGCAAATTCCAAGAAAGAAACAAACATAAATAAGGAATACAAATAAAAAATAATTACGAATTAGAAATAATACTACAACTAAAACTACATCTAGGGAAGGGAAATGAGAGCGTTGTGCCTGAGAAGCATATTATATTTGGGGACGTAACGTCCTTTCGTCGTGACCAACCCACCACCAGTTCGGATGAGATCACTTTCTTTTAGATTTATCTCTTTCACTTATTGCCATACTGAAACCTAAGCGATCTGGAGTATTAGAGATATCACTATCATGGAGAATTCGATCATCCCTGGTACCACGGAAAGCGTGGTAAATGATGGGAACTCCATGTTTGTCTTGAATAAGACCTTTCCGAACCAAGAAGAGGAACGCTTCTGGGGGAATAAAGCCATTCTCGAGAGTACTCTCAGATACATATCATTAGGACAGAACAAAGAATTTAAATATCTGAGAACAATACTGACGGACAGTAACGAAACGTCGAAGGAAATTATCAAAATACTACACTCCGGCAACGCTAGTTGGCATGCAGTCAGTAAACTTCAGCAAACTGTTATCACGTAATATAAAGCTCCGTATCTATAGAACCATAATCATACCGATTGTTCTATACGGATGCGAAATATGGGGTCTCACAAAGCGGGAAGAAAACAAATTCCGTGTATTCGAGAATAAAGTTTTAAGGGGTATCTTTGGCGGTAAATATGACGAGAAGGCAGGACAATGGAGCAAATTCCACAACCACGAATTGGAAGAGCTATACCGCAAACCTGCAATAGCGAAAGTAATCAAGTCGCGAAGATTAAGATGGGCAGGACATGTGACGCGAATGGGCAACGATACGACCGTGCATAGAATTCTTGACGGTAAACCAACGGGAAAGAGACCGGCAGGACGGCCGTGACGGAGATGGGAGGACAATGTTAGGTCTGACCTTGAGGAGATCGGAACGCCTGGTCAAGCGTGAAAGGAGAGCGCATAAGACAGGAAACAATGGTGGAGTCGAGTCGGTGAGGTTATGAACTTCTGGGTTCCTACAGGCCAATACATAGTATAATAGGATAGAATGCTCCCGAAATAGGATTATATTCACTGCACATTGCCTTTGCAGTGTGACTACGTATAATCTTGATAATGAAGTTATCTATTCTGTTTAGTCCTGATTTGTAATACGGGACATTATTGGGATAGCATTTCTTATATTGCGACTCTGGGGTTCTATACATTCCGAGGCAGGAATGGAGACACTGCCTCTCTATCACCCGAAACTTCTCTATGTAGATTGGGGATATGTTATACCATATCGGGCAGCCATAGACTAAAACTAGTCGGATGAATGCCGAGTATGAAATTATTTTCACCTTGAGGTTATAGCGTTTAGGATGATAATGAAGAACATGTGATTCGAACGCTATGACATTTGGAATCACCAGATATTGAATCAAAGCGCAACTCATCAGGCCACCGTCGTGTTTACGAATTCGATTTCTAAACTCAAGTACATTCGACTGATGTGGGTTTGTTATGTTATCGCTATGGTATATGGCTCTGATGCATTTTCTTATTCGATTTTCGTTTGGTGTTCACTATTTGCTTGTGTATTGTGTGTGCATCTGTTAGAAACGCCACAGGGTCCAGAAGACTACTACGGAAGAGACTTCGTGACATTGCGTAAGAGCAGCTGCACTGCTGTAAGAGCAGCTGCTGAATGCTTACCAAAGTAAAGATACTGATCAAGCCAAATGTCAAGGTATCTGACTTTTTTAGTTTTTAGATTATTACTTCCGGCAATGGAAACATTTTTCCAATTCCGTTTTGTATCGCTTGATGTCCTGGACAGGAGCGTTCTGAAAAGGATAGTCTCTATTCTTTGAAAATAAATATTTTTAATTTCCAGTCGTCGCAAAAACTTTGATTTCGTTGAAATCATCTTGCAGAAGTCTGTTGATGACATCAATCTTTTCCCCTATATCTATACACGACAATGTCGTCGGCGTACGCAATTGCATGGTTGAGATAACCCACTAGATCACTAGTGTAAATGTTACAAAAAATGGGAGAATTAACTGTTCCTGTTGTAAGCCGTTTTTGATGTAGAAGGTGTTGTTAGAGATTATATCTCCACATTTCACCACAAATTGTTTACCCATTATCATATCATAGATACTATTTTACTATTTATTAGCCTGTAGGAACCCGAAAGTTCATGACCTCACCGACTCCACTCCAGCATCGTTCCCCGTCCTGTGTACTCTCCTTCCACATTTGACCAGCTGATCTGATCTCCATATCGTAGATTATGTATAATAAATATTTGGGCATACCTAGATCTGATAACTTAAATACAAGCCCCTCTAACCATACGGTGTCGAAAGCCTTTTCAAAGTCAACTGAACAGACCCGCTTCGCCTTGTTCCACTGTATGTCGGAAACAAGTTTTGTCGCTGCACGAACTGTGTCATGTTGCATTTTCCTCACACCAGTTAGTCAATACTTTATTTATATTGTGTTCGAATCATCATCATCATCATCGGCACTACAACCGGGAACCGGTCTTGGCCTTATTTAGCAAGTCCTGAGGCTTGTTAAATTTTCCATAATGATTTGTTTTTTTTTTCCGGGTAAGGTCATTAGTCTTGCGCCGGAATTGTTTTGGAATACCTAACTGATATTTGGAAGCAAACTAATCGAGCGAAGATTGGTTGGATTGCTCCTGTCCTTGTCCGTTTGGGGGGTGGGATGAACTACTGCAGGTTTCCATTGGATTGGATACTATGCGTTGTTTAGAGCGTTATTGAACAAAATAGTGTAAACCTTCACTACTTCAAGAGGTAAATGCTTTAGAACAATGTTTGGAATACTATCTATTCCAGAAGATTTTTTGTTCTTAATCGATCTAAGAATGTCCGTCAATTCATCCTTGTGTACAAATATGCTAGTGTTTAGATTTCTAAGTGGGGAATCCGCTCTATTATTTTCACTAAAGATAGTGAAACTCCAACTTAAGCGACGCCAATTGTTGGAGAGCCCTATTTTCTAGGTCAAGGTTAGAATAAGCCAATTCGTTCAGTCTATACCCTGCTTCGAAACAAGCACCAATTGAGTTCGTCTTGTTCCGGGGTAAGTCCTGCGTTCAGCAGAGTTTGACAATTCTCGGTAGTCCGCGGAACTCGCAGACATGGGATGTCATTATAATCTTTCCTTCGAAAGACTTTATTTATTTGAGGGAACATGTTCGCTCCACTAGCTTTAATGGCTTGAATTCTCTTGTTCCAGTCTTCATTAATTACTGATCTATTGTTGTCACGGATCAGTTTTTGAAGATTTTTAATTAGTGACTTAATTGTTTTTATTTCCTGGCTATTTGGATCGCTGAACTGTCTGTGGAGCAGTATACTCTATACAGGTATACAGAATACTCCTATACAGCTCGTCGATCGTTGCGTTTCTGTATCGGTTTGTGTGGCTCTCTATGTGAGACACTTTTGGGATAGAACGATTCATTGTTTTAGTAACAATGTTGTTTATCGTCGATAACAATAAGATAATGATCAATTTCGTCATTATGAAGATTTCTGTCAGTTGATGGATCTATGACATTGGAGCGTAATTCTTTTTTTATTATCCGATCAAAGCGCGACCAGTGTGCTTTTCCGAAATTAAAAGAATGTATCTGTTTGTACTGCTCAAGTAGTGAATGTTCGTTTGGGACATGTATTACAGCACCAAGTCCATAATGATCGCCATCGTACTCGATTGTACGAAGACAATTTCGAGTAGTTAGATCGGTATCTAATAATTGTATTCGCTCGTCTAGCAACAGTAAATCCAAGAAGGAATTTCCTCTTGGATATGACGGCGTACATGTAGCGTAGAATTATAGTTTGTGTTCGATAGCGTTTGCTTGCCACCAGTCGAACAACGCACTGTGCTTGGAACTGAGATCTTCCGCCGTAAAGCAATCATTATTTTCTGAGTCTTACTTGAGACTTCGAAAAAGGGTATCAAGTTCATTGATAAACTATATACACTGTGGAGCTTCGGGAGCATAAGCAGAGATCACATATAGATGCTTTTGGCTTTTCAAAGAAATATCTATAACGCAGGCTTCTAGTATCTGGAACATGTATACATCTCTACTGTAGAGGACTTGGTGTTGTAGACCATTTTTAACTAAGACAGCGACCCCGCCCCCCTGAGTGGAATTTGTACGATCTCGTCTAATTACTTTATAATTAGGGTAGCCCAATTTGTGTCTTTAGTTTAGCTTACTTTCGCTAGCCAAAAGAACATCTGGACGTTTAGCTTTTTACCATACCGATTAGTGAATTAACATTGACACCAATAATTTTTAGGGTTATTTCAGTCGCAGAGAACGTTATGATTAGAGTGTGGGTTCGTGTGGAAACGGGGTTGTGGCGGTTCCCTTGAACGCCAAAAATCATCTTCCCATTACCTAGGTAAAAACCCCCATCTAGGGCATACAAAATGAATAAAAAACTGGTATTGTGGCAGTTCCATTGAACGCCACTACTTACCTTACAGCTATGATAAAGAAATAGTTTCCTAAAACACATAAAAAGCGTGTACTTACCTTCCATAGCCGTACCTATAATATTAGAAATACTTTGAGGCATTAATTCTAGCTGACATAAAATTTCATCAGCAACAAATGTTAATTTCCCTGAAAGCAGTTTGGTCGCACCATCACGCAACCAACATGAACCGAACCAATACATTGTACATGTCTCGGTTCGATTTTCATCATTTAACACGCATCCTCCACACGTAAGCGCAATTTGGTTGCACTTTCTAGCAACCAACATTGCCCGAACAATATCCATGCGATATTCCCTTGCGCGCCAGCCGCACACATGCAGGGGATGTTTTATCTCAAAATGGAAATTTACCATCGAGAATTCGACTACGTGGAGATACCAGAAACATGTACACGGTCAGCAATAATGGTTTACGCAGTCGTTGATCGTGTAAACATTTCAACCCCATTTGATGGGATGCTTGCACCAGCTGCAACCTAGTCGATTCAATCGATTCTATGTCTGCATACTTGTGGACACACGCGATTAGCAGCAGAGGTAATAATCGTGTGTGTGTTTTAAGCCTTTTTTGTAGGACAAAATGCAAAAGGGAATCTTACCATATATGGTCATCGAGGCGATCAATGAATTTTTGGTAATTCTGTCGCTTCTGTGGCAGCAGTAATCGCGTTATGGATTCCGTGGAGGCAGGTCAGGCCTCCACGTTAAATATACGAGAAAGCAGTGGAGTTTGAATAGCGTTGATGTGCGGTCGTGTGTTTCGGAGTCGGTTGGAGCATTTGATCAAAGCGTGCAAAATTGATATCGAGCCGCTTGATATTTCATTTTAATTAATATCCAATAAACAATAAGTGACCACTTCAATGAATAATAAGTGCCAACGTTTATTTTAATCATTTAATTAATATGCGATAAACAGTTTCAATAAATAATAAGTGTCAACGTTTATTTTAATCATTTAATTAATATTCGATAGTCAATAAGAGACCACGAATTAAGTTGTATATTTTCTTCACCAATGAATAATAAGTGCCACGCGTTACATTAACCGTTTGTGTTCTATCACATATACGTATTATTTTAAGGAACCCTTTAAGTAACAATAACGAGAACGCTATTAAGTTGGACAGAGCGTTTTACTTCCAGTGTGTTCTAATTTGGAGTCAGAGTTAAGTGTAAATCTTTGCGAGCCAGTGCCCATGTTGGCACACGTCAAATAAATTACCACAGGGTCGAATAGATAATGTCCGTGCGAGCCACCTGTTCCGTAAGTTTTTTTCCGATGATTTCGAATTTTTTATCAAACGCAGCAAGCTGTCCTTGTATGGACATTAATATTGCTGTTATATCAGTTTGTGCCTCTGGAGCAGGCGTTTTAATGATATTGCGCGATTGTTCTAAGATTGGTGCATTTTTTACCCCACCCGCCATTTGGGCGTATGGCACACTTGGTGCCACGAAGTTGTTGTAAGAGTGAGTTTTCATCCGTTTCTCTTCTTCAACTTGCTTCTTTCTGGCTTCCAACTTTAATTTTAGTTGTTGGTACTCGGGGCAACCTCTAAAGTTAGCAGGATGACCTGAGTTGTTACAGAGGACGCAGGCTAGTTTATTTCTACCCGGGAGCTGTTCTTTGCCCAATGGGCATTCTCCAATGATATGCTTATTTAGGCATTTGACGCACCTGACATGCATATTGCAATTCGCTGCCACATGCCCGAGGGGTTGACAGCGCATACGCTGCAATACGCGGTCGGACTTCTTTTTTCTCTCCCAACTTATTGTTTGGTGATTAATGTATTTAATATATCTAAGTCCATCAATTTCACTATTGGGGCTTAGCGACTTACGGTTGCGATTTCTAGAATTTGCTGTAAAAAATGGTTTCACACCTGTAAATTTCAAGGTATCGTTTTCGAAGCTTTTTAGTTCTTCGAGCACCTCTTCGGGAGTAAAGGAAGGATCAACTCCTTTGAGTACCATGGAGACAGTTTTCTTCGATTTAGGGGTGTATGTGTAGTACTCGCTTTTCGATTTCTCCAATGCCGATTTTGCTATAGACTTCTAAATTATCGCATGTTAAACTTATCTTAAAATTATTTATCCGTTTTGTTTTAAAAGTTTTGCATGTCAACTCACCCAATTTTATGATATCCTTTGTCTCCATGTAGCTGATGCAGACAGGAGGTACTTTCTCCCTTTTTTGACTGGCACCTGCTGAGATTTTTCCTGCTGAGATTTTTCCTGCTGAGATGTTTCCTGCTGTTGATGTGGTTCCTGCTGTTGTTGTTGATGTGATTCCTGCTGTTGAGTTTCCTTATCTTGTCGTGTTTTCTTTGTCTTCGTGGGTTGCTGTTGTCTTTGTTCTTGCTGTTGTTGTTGTACCATATTCGTTTTTCGGTCGTTCTGGCTCAGGTTGTTTTTTAGTTTAACAACTCCCTCCATTTGTTTATCCAGTTGTTGTTATTTAAGACTAATCTCATGGATGAGTCTGTTGAGGACCTCGATCTGATTGCTGGCGTCTGAATTTGTTTAGCTGACAGCTAGTTCTTGGAATTGGTTTCCAGCCCTTGAGTATGGGCACCATGGGTGTTGTCTTCGTCGTCCGTTCCGTTCCGCTCAACTCTTGAAAAACAAGTCCGTTATCTCACCGGCTCGGTCGAGATTCAAAATCCAACCATCTCTAGTGGTTTTCTCATTTCTTTTTCTTTGGATCGAAACCATTGTTTCCTCCGGCAGATAAAGGATATCTCTTTTTTCCCGCTTGATCCACTTTGCGGTATATCAAACACAAAAGAATAGTCAGTAGTGCATCGTGTTAATGCACATTTCTGATTCCCTTTTTTTGTGTGTTGTTATGGTTTTGGTGAACGTGCAGTTCATTTTATGGTGTCTGTTGTATTCTTTAGTCGAATGGGCAAGGATCTCTTCCGTGGGGAATCGATAAGCAATACAAAGAGGAAAATCAATAGTGAATCCTGATAATGGACCTTTGTGATTCTCTATGTTTTTATTGTTTAGGCGAACGTGCAGTTCATTTTATGGTGCCTGTTTATTTCTTCTAGGCGAATGGGCAAGGATGTTCCTTGTGGGAAATGATTTGGGTAAACAACGCACAGACATGCAATTTATGATTCTCAACAACTTTACTTAAAAGTGGTCACCTGGTCCACTGATTTGGATCCAGGGGATTCTGTGTGTTGAACAAATGGTACATTCTTTCAACCCTTGGATTCAACTTAAATTCAATATGGGCAAATTGAGCGTGCAGTTCAATTTGTTTGATATTGAATTGATATCGCGATATTTAGTGTATACGCGATTAATGATGGAACTTATCTCCAAAGAGGTAGGTTTTATGGGATGGGTGGCTGTGGCCGTAACACAAAACACGGCACGAAAATCAAAATGTATTGTCTTGTTCAGGTAACTGGTCTATCTGACTTCACTTTTAAGGCCTTTCCGTTGAAAGATTCATTAACTGTCGTTTGTCGATTGTCGATACGTCTACACCAGATGCCCGAGTACGTCCGCACGGCTCGATTTCACATTGATTACTGTTTGACCAAAGCCTCCTCTGTCTAGCGAGATGCCAAGGTATTTAATTACACTCTTGGTTTCCAATTTACAATCCTACGGTTCTACCATAACCATAATAACCTTCGCCAGTTTTTTTTTTTTTTTTTTTTTATTGTTGTATCTTTCGTGGCTTTATACAATGGGGTTCTAAATAGGACGACTCTATATTTCGTGTAATCGCGCTGTAATAAATTGTTTATGATATCAACTTTCGGAGCTGTTCTGTTAATTATGAGATCGTCTGCGTATGCAATAGAATTCGGAGTGCACCAAATAAAGATTGGAGAAAGTACCGCTCCCTGTTGAAAACCATTCTTAATATTATACGTTATATTGGAGATTACTTTGCGACTTCTGCCACACAATCTTTATGGTATATGCTGCATATGCTACTCAAGCCCTGGTCGGTCGTCCTCTGTTATTAGCAAAGCAAAAAAAAAAAAAAAACCATTACCATTAACCTTGCCTTGTATTATTTTTCTCTCTTCCATCTTAGCGATGGCAAATAAATTCCCAAATCCTTTCGTATATTTTCACGATTAAAGCAATCCATATATTATTAATAATTTTTAAGCAAAATATTAGAATGAAAAAATCCTGCGTGAACTGAAAAGTACTACTCCTTATATGTACAACAAATTTCACGTTGATTTATCGATTACAACTCGAGATATCGGGCACAACAAATTGAAAAACAGAGTTCGAGAAATACCCACATCGCGACAGTGATTACTTCTCCCTTATCCCATGGAAATGAACAAATACTTAAAGAAAAGAGGAATTTTTCCCACACCACGTACAAAACGTAAATGTTTACCGAACCTTAAGCTCTTTGTACTTTTCTATTTCCGGAAGCTCATTAAAATTGTTCCCACCCCTCATGTAATAGCACGTTTCCATCCAGCTGCCTAATTCCACCAATTTTCCGCCAATAACCTCAACAATAAACGCCAACACAAGAACAACAACAAAGTAGCGCATCCCTTTTAAGGAAAGAATTAGACATACAAATCAGGGAAGAATCTTCGCTTTATTGCTATTCTTTCGGGATCATGAAATTTACATGACAGAACACATTTGACTTTCAAATTATTTGCGAATAGTCCTGTTTAGTTGGTCACGTACATGGTGAGTTTACGCATCAAGTCTTCGTATCCTTTTCGGTTTGTTCTTTCTTCTTCTACTGTAACTTTGGAAGTGTGTATTTTACATCAAACTTTAAGGAGGTGTCCGTCTCTTAGTGGAATGGGCTTGGATGTACTCCTATCGAGATTTAATTCGTCCAAGCTCGTACTGTTGTCAATTAATTTAACGTTTGTGGTGAATATGAATGAAGCTTTTGTAAGAAATATAATTTACTGAGTGGGCAATAACATGATGGCGAAGGTGAGACCGAGGAGCTTGTGTTAACGACTCAAAATTAAATAAGAAGTAAAAGTTAACAATAGAGTGGACGGAAGTCATACTAAGTATCATGAAATAAGAGATGTATTGAATATATTTTCATTACACTCTACAAATGACAACCCTGAAGTCCTTTAAAACTTTAGAAAGGATTACTGCAAAGGCACCCACACCATGACCACGATAGTAAGGCGACGGCGCGTAAGCAAATTTAATTTAAGAGAACGTGCTACGCACTTGAATAAGATTGCAATAAATTAAGCAAGTGGTCCTGTGGCGGGGAGGTATAGGGCGCCGGCGTACGACTCTGATTCACTACATTCCGCCATCGTCACTATAATTTCCGCTGTAAAGGCAACGAGTCGAACATCGAGGGAAAAGCACTAACACCGGACAAGCAAAAATAAAAAAGCACTGAATTACTATTGTTCATTTTTATTTTTATTTTTACGGAAGCACACGTGAAAATTACAACGCGAAGTCAATAAAAATGCAATCTTCGAAAACTGCAACGACTATAATATTCGACACGGGGACTATAATTTCAAACACTACACTCCGGGTATTATCGATCCCGTCCGCGGAACGGGAGCGGAAGTCCGCACGACTATTGTCGTCGGCCGATGGAAAAGGACTCAACGATATTTTATCGTTTGGGGTGAGTTTTTGGTGGTGTGGTGAAAAGGAAATGAAATTTCCTTTGACCAGTGACCAATGGAAAGCGATCTCAGGTACGCGGTGGTGTGTGTGTGTGTTTGTACACATCACCGTGTTCATCGATGCGTTTTGCCTGAAACGAGGAAAAAAAAGAACAATGGTGAAACGACCTACAGCATCTTTCAGTAATGAGGGTCGGCTGTCTTAATAGCAGCCACTCATTAGATGCTAAAAGGATCGTATACATGATTACCTGCGACTGGGAGAATCGGATTCTTTTGTTTTGCATATGTTTATGCTATTGAATCCGATCTGACGGCGAAACTTGGCGTCGGTGATTGTTTGAAAATTCAAACAAAGCAATATTTCCTGGTGAAGTGCTTGCAATTGAATCCATAGTTGCAAGTCTTCGGAAAGCAATTTAGATGGGTACACAATGACGGTTGTGTATACCACATGCGTCAATTATGCATGGCATCTATTGCAACGGCTGGATCGAATTATAGTGTGAATATCTACACTAATTGGAAATTCGGTTTTTGGGTCGCTAATGCAGCGATGCTTGGTAATATATGAATGCCCTTGTAGACGCAATTCTTTTTAGGAATTCTTTGTAATGCGTGTATGCATTAATGTCCTTGGAGAAGGAAATATTTTCAGGTGCCAATGCAATCGCATTGGCGGGAGACAATGGGAGTTGAGTTGCGGATATGGGGAGTTTTTCAGGTAAGTGGGCCGTGGGGTTTGGTAGAACCCCCGCAGTCCCATATCCCCCGTGGAAAAACATTGACGTGGTATAAAAGCTTAAATTACAAAAAATCACTCTAGATATGCTGACAGAAGCCCACACTTCCAGCAGGGTCACTCATGAAAGGTAGACTAGCGAAGAATAGCATAAAAATATCTGCCAGCCACAATCTAGGATCTTACCCATACCGGATGCATTATAATGTCGCCTCTCTAGGTCAAATCAGAGCAGTGCGAGGGTATTACCATATCAAGGGGCTGATATGGTGCACTCTTTGGCATCTCAAATACCTCATACACAAAAAATCGGGTAGGAGTAGGTGTGATGAGCCAACACTATCATCAGGAAAGAACTCGTCAAGAAAACACTAACCCGGCATAAAGAAGGCGGAGAAAGATATGGGGAAAACAGAGTATATGTGCCGGCACGGCAAACAAAACCATGTTAAATAAACTCTTGCAATAGAAGTAAAAATAATGGATATCTTTTCCCCCAAACCAATAATAGCGATTGTCACATTTAAGAACACAATACCATATTAATAACATATTCCTCTTAACTTTTTCAGATACATAGAATTGAACAACATCGGGGACCAGTTAGTGGACTGAAGGTGAGCTCAGCTTGCGACGTGTTAATATCTGCCAGTCACGACAAGTTTATTTGCCTTTGGTCCTTGGACGACTACACACTCTTGAACACAATGTCAATGGCGAGTCCAGTTGTAAGAATAGACATATCATGCGATTCGGTAAGTGGACAGTTCGAGTATCCTTTTCCCCTGTCATAACTACTCTAAGCACACAGCGATAATTCACTCACATTCAAAAACATGCCTCAAGCTATTTGCCTTCACAAGAGTCATTGAACGACGCCTGCATGCACTTTTACCTTTTTCCTATTTCCGCTTCCATTGCTAGATACGATATCAGCTCTCGAGAAGCCGTTAAAAGGATTTCCTCTTTTTTGAATAACCTGCTTATCAAGGAATATGTGTGTCCTTCCCGAGAATGTTTTTATATTTATGCAGCAGTAGAGGAATTCTGTTCATCGGTACGATGAATCCTCTTAGATAAGAAGGACATAATAATCTAGATACAAATAGGATGGATAGTGAGCATAAGATGGATTCATAACTTACCGGGGAGAATCGAGAATTCAGTGGATACCATGCTACACATTTGACATTATTTAAGTGCATTCCTTTAAGGTTAACTCGAGCTTTAAGTCAGGCGTAAGGAGTAGGATAGACCGCTTCACTATGGGAAACCTCCAACTCCGGCATGGGAATGTTATTTTATTTGAATGAGTGTAAGTATTTACGTTTTGGATATTCCTGGAAATAAAGAAGTTGTTATAATTATACGAGCGGGAAGTTGGAGGAGAGCTAGATAATCTGAAGATATCAACGTGCTATTAAAGTAAGACACAAAATGTATGTTACTCTTAGTGAATGTTTCGAGAGTGCACAAACATCTTAGAATACTTCTTCGGAGATATAAGAAAATGTTAAGTATGCTTTTTTGCCACAGTCAGACTTATAAACCCAATAAATGTAACAACATTATAATGAATGCAAGTATGTAATGCATTTGGAGAGTGTAACGCCTGAACAATAAGCAGTATCAGATGTTATTTGAAAAGTAAAGCCTTGTTTTTGCCTCATAAAATACATGAGAATCATTACGCTCTCGTTATAACATAATACACAATAATCATCATCATCATCGGCACTACAACCGGGAACCGGTCTTGGCCTTATTTAGCAAGTCCTGAGGCTTGTTAAATTTTCCATAATGATTTATTTTTTCTGGGCAAGGTCATAAGTCTTGCGCCAGGGGCTCCCCGACTGGGAATCAAACCCCGGTCTCCCGGGTGACAGGCGGGTGTACTAACCACTATACTATCGAGGAGCTCAATACACAATAATACATAATTTAAAATCGCGCCCTGAAAGACATTTAACATAGGACTTGTTGAAAGGGTGCTACAAACTCTATAAAACTCGAAAAGGATACCTTACAAACTGTTATAAAATCTTATCCCTTATGGAGATTTTTTTTGTTACACTAACGCACGCACAAATGGGGATTTTGGAGTACCCTTAAATGTCAGAGCACAGTGCGAGCGGAAGAAGAAAAAGTGGATAAGGAAGGAGGTATTGATGTACATTGGCGTTAAATGCCTGGACATTACAACGGCGAGGAAACACATGATCAGGTAGAGTATTCCTCATTCGTGTGAATATGAAGTTGACTTTCAATGTGAATTGATGCGCATTCTCAGACTGACGGGTATCGTGAAAAAATGTTTGAGGGACGGAACACATTGAGCAAGTTCAGTTGAGCAACAACGGTGGTAATACCTATAGAAAAGAGATAGGCATCATACGTTGTGCCTATGTTCTAACGACGGAATTGATCGACTTACAGCTGGGTCCCAAATAAGTTTCATTGCTCGTTTTTGCATCCGATCGTGCAATTTTGGATGCGCCTGACCAAATATGGGAGTTGAACTCGATCTTAGGGCGAATGCCTTGTAAATAGTGGCCAGGTTGGATGAAGTGAAGTATCTTTTGCATCTCTTAAGGAACACCATACATTTGGCCGCACTTTTCGCAGCATCAAATATGTGGTCGCTCCAAGTGGGTTGAATTAATTCGAGTGTCGAGGATAGATAGTTCCTTTGATTCGTCGATGCAAGTGCCGTTCATCGACAGTGTAATTACTTTGGCGTTCGCCTTTGACCACATGAGGAAGGACTGAGTTTGAATTCTACTCGGTTAGATGACCCCCGTTATATATATCTTGTTGAGATCGGAATTCTGGAACCTGCTGATTGGTAATACGGTTCTAGGAGTTTGGTCGGAAATGTTCCTATGAGAGTGAAAAACCCAAAGTGCCATTATCAGCAAACAAGTGAATTGGGGTGTGGATAATGGATAAGAGATCATTTATAAAGATGACGAAGAGAAAGGGGTGAGAATACAGAACCATGGGAGCACCTGAATTAATTTGATGGGAGGCATATTTAACACCATCAAGAACTGTGGCGGTTTTACTACGCCGCTGCCACCTTTTCAACTTACCCCCAAATCTTCCTGCCCTAAAGCTTTAGTAACTTTACCAAGTGTCCCTTATGCAAGCACATTAACTCCCCCAAGCATTCTCCCACCGAGTTTATCATCCTTCGATTATGCAAATCGCGTCCAACACCGCAGGCATTTTTGTCACCAAGGACATTCACGCATTCAATGCGTAATATCGTTTTCCCTGGTAAAATTCGGTACGCCAGTACCGCATACATCAATGCATCTCAGCATTGCTCTGAAGGAAACATGTTGGTTGCCATACTAGATAACCGAAATGAACAATCAAACAATCAGACAGATTTTCATGTTGTATCCGTACCCAAAGCGGCTTTTAGCGACCTGTGCCAACGCTCTATCACCCCGTTGGATGAAAAGGGTGATATGCGGTCGTACGACTTCTTTGACATCCCAATAAGTCGGTAAGCTGCTTGAAGATCATGGCCTCCAACTATGGACCTCGGTCTGATGTTACCGTTGCGGGTACGCCAAAGCGTGTAACCCAAGTCGAGTAAAACGCTCTGGCAACACTCTCGGCGGTGACTACCCGTAGTGGCGTTGCTTCTGGCCACCGAGTAAAACTGTCGATCATGGTGAGGATGTAGGAGAATCCTCTCGAGGGTGTTAAAGGGCCCACAATATCTATGTGGACGTGTGCAAATCGAGCCTCAGGGAGTTTGAATTGCGCTGGCTCTAACACGTTGTGCCGACTAATTTTGCAGCGCTGGCATTTAAGGCAGGCCCGAGCCCAACTCGTGAGGTCTTTATTCATGCCAAGCCATACGAACTTACGTCGTATGGCTGCAGCGGTTGCACGTCCGCTGGGGTGAGCTGGACCGTGAGAAGCCTCAAATACGTTCCTTCGCATCTCTTCGGGAATATAGGGCCTGACCGTTCCCGTGGACATATCACACCATATCTCATCTGCGGATTGCTCAAACGGGAACTTGCGCAGCTGAAGTGCTGTCTCTGCTTTGAGAAGAGACTCCAGCTGGTTGTCCTTTTGCTGTGCCTGAGCTAGGTCGGCGTCGGCGTTGGCGGCGGGTAGCTGAATGGCATCGATGCGGGATAGGGCGTCCGCGATAACATTCTGTTTCCCTGAGATGTGTTTGATCTCAGTGGTGTTTTGACCTATTAGGTCGAGTTGCCGCTCTTGGCGTGAAGATGCATTCCCGGACCCCTTCCGGAATGTGTAGATCGGTGGCTTGTGATCCGTTCTGATTAATAGGGGGCGACCTTCTACATACGTAACTCCCGTTCGTAGGTACTGTATTTCCGCTCGGCCGTACTAAGTTTCCTTGAGAAAAAACCGAGCGGTTCCCAGCTTCCGTTGCATTCCTGGTCCAATACTGCTCCCATGGCCATGTCTGACGGGTCACATTGGATGGCCAATGGTGCGCCTTCTGTGGGGTAGCGGACCAGCTGTGCCTTGGACTGACGGAAGCGTTGTCTGCAGCTTCCGTCCAGGCGATTGGGCGTTTGTCGTTTTTCATTGCCCCCTTTAAGTACCCATTTAAAGGGGCCTAAATGTGCGCGATCAGATATTCACCCTTAGGCAGGCGATGGAAAAATGTCTGGGATTTAAGATTCTACTATATCATCTGTTTATAGGCTTCAAGGCCGCCTACGACAGCATAGCTAGGGTAGAACTGTATAATGCCATGAGAGAATTCGGCATTCCAAATAAATTGATACGACTTTGTAGGTTGACCATGACCAACGTAACTAGTCAAGTAAAAGTAGCGGGATTGCTGTCCAAACCAATAAACATCTATAATGGACTCCGACAAGGGGACGGTCTGGCCTGCCTCCTCTTCAACCTGGCGTTGGAAATCCGTGACCCTGGCGTTACAACAAGAGGGACTATTGTCACCAAGTCCAGCCAGATTCTTGCCTACGCAAATGACATCGACATCATCGGTAGAACCGAATCGGCGGTACAGGAATTCTTCACCCAGATCGAGCAGGCGGCACAAAAACTGGGACGGCACATTAATGAGGGAAAAACCAAGTACATGGTGGCAACTTCTGCGAAGAGAAGACCTAACGTTGGTCAAACTATCAGGGTAGTGGAGCACGAATTTGAAGTAGTGCAATCCTTTAACTACCTTGGGTCAATAGTATCAGCCGATAACCATATGGAAGAAGAAATACGCCAACGGCTGATTAAATCCAACAAATCCTACTATGGTCTATCAAGGCTCTTTAAATCCCGAAATTTATCCAGAACATCCAAGCTACTACAGTACAAGACCATGGTCTTACCAGTACTCATGTATGGATCCGAGACCTGGGTGCTTAATAAAAGGCACTCTGAACTCTTGGCCGCGTTCGAGAGAAAGGTCTTAAGGAGAACTGTTGGCCCCGTATGTGAGGAAGGACGATTCCGGAAACGCAACAACCATGAGTTGTACGTAATCTACCTTGAAGCTCATATTGTAAGAAAAATCAAGCTCGGTAGACTCCGGTGGGCGGGACACCTAGCTCGAATGAGCGAAGAGGAACCTGCCCGGAAAGTCCTTTGTGGCAGGATGTATGGAAGGAGACAGCGCGGCAGACCTTGTCTGCGATGGAGGGATGGCGTAGACCAGGACGCCCAGAGCCTGGGAGTGCTAAACTGGATGACATTGGCTCGAAATCGAGACCGGTGGAGAGATTTGTTAAATAAGGCCAAGATCGGATCCCGGTTGTAGTGCCGATGATGATGATGAAATGTGCGCGGCATTTCGTAGTGTGAGTCGGTAAAAGTTTAGCATACCCAGGAAACGGCGTAGCTCGCGAACGTTAGAGGGGCGGGGGAATTGGGTTAGTGCTTCCACTCTGTCTGGAAGGGGGCGGATACCTTGGCCGTTGATATGGTAACCCAGGTAGGTAACTTGCTCTTTGGCAAATTGGAATTTTTCTGGGTTTATTACGAGGCCAAATTGTCGGAGGCGTTCTGCACCTGTCTGTGGTGTTGGTGATGCTCCGCAGGGTTCCGAGATGCTATTAGTATATCCTCGATATACGCGTAACAGCGGTCCAGGCCGTGTAGTGCTGAATCGATATACCTCTGGAATGTCTGAGCTGCATTCCTAAGGCCAAACGTCATCACCTTGAATTCGAAGGGTCCGAAGGGGGTAATGACGGCGGTTTTGGGTACGTCTTCAGGTGCCACAGGAACCTGGTGGTATGCGCTGGTGAGGTCCAGGGTTGAGAAAACTGTACAATCGCGCAACTTGTACGAATAGTCGTAAAGATGGGCTATTGGGTACCTGTCGGGGACTGTGACTGCGTTCAGCAGTCTATAATCACGTCGGGGTCACCACTGTATGTCTTATCTTAGTTATGTGCCGACATTGGCACGGGTTGACTAAGATTGCCTGACAAGTTCACTTTACCGACGCACTCAGGATACTTACAGAAACACCCAGATGTCCAACTGGTTACTGGCACTGTTCCAGCAAAGAAAATAAAACTCCAGGAAGTGGTTGATGGTATATGGTGACTTTTATTAATGTTAGTTCTTATATTACAACGGCGCGGGGACCTTATTTGTTTTACAAGTGTGACTTCACAGGTGACTTTAATTGTTTTTAAGTTGTAACTACACATCTCAATTTAGCAATATTACAGGGAATCCGGTCGATTCCGCGCACTCGGTAACACTCTGAATTATTATCTTTCCTCGACTTGCTATGTAAATTATTGGACACTCGCCCGTTTCGAAACACTCACATCGACTGACTACTTTCTCCTCGGTTAGGGTGAGTTGGGCGCCGTGGTGAGAAAGACAATGAAATTTCCCTCCTGGCTCGGCCAATAGGAGTGGATCTCCAGTGCATAGACCCTAACGAAGGTGTGTCCACTTGCGCGCGGATCACTTTGTTTGCTCGTGATGCGAGCTTATGGGTGCGCGAACCGTGGGAATGCGCATTCACAAGATAGAACGTCTTTTAGGAGAAATATATGCAGCTGTTCAAATATCGCGCTGGGGATTGGGAAACGTTTGGAATGATTACACGATGATGGTTGTGTTTACATCCATGTCAATTGTGTATCGCATTCATAGGGAGTCATGGGTCAAATTCCAGTGTGAGTATTTACACTGGCAATGAATTCGGCTCTTGGCAGCTAGGCGCGAGTTGCGCTGGTTGCATAAAAGCCGTCCTGGGTACGGGTACAACATGAAAATTTGTCGCGCACGTGTGGGACAGACAACGCAGGCTGCAGGGGTTCCGCTGATTGTTTGATTGATCATTTCAGTTATCTAGTATGGCAACCAACATGTTTTCTTTAGAGCAATGCTAAGATGCATTGATGTATGCGGTACTGGCGTACCGAATTTTACCAGGGAAAACGATATTACGCATTGAATGCGTGAATGTCCTTGGTGACGAAAATGCCTGCGGTGTTGGATGCGATTTGCGTAATCGAAGGATGATAAAATTGGTGGGAGAATGCTTGGGGGAGTTAATGTGCTTGCATAAGCCACAAATGGTAAGGTTACTAAAGCTTTAGGGCCGAAAGATTTGGGGGTAAGTTGAAAAGCTGGCTGTGGCGTTAGTAGAACCGCCACAGAACCACTTGAATTCAACTGCCAGAAAGGTAGATTCTTATCCATCGGGTCAGGGAATTGTCCACTCCATAGGAATGTTATTTTTATAAATGGACTGGATTCCAAACTCTGTCGAAAGCTTTTGAAATATCCAATGCAACAACCTTGCTTTCGCCGAGGTAGTGGATGGAATGGCTCCACCTTTCGGTATGGTACGCCATCAAATCTCCTGTGGACTGATTACTACGAAAGCCATATTGGCGGTCATTGAGGTGATCATTTAATTCCAGATATTTCGAAAGTTTACCGTGAATGAGTGATTCTATTACCTTCGAGAGAATAGATATTAGTCCCATGGGCCGATAAGAAGAAAGGGACGGCCAATTGGCTGAATGTTTTCTGATTTCCATCTATATGGGAAAGGGCCAGTAGAATAAGACAAATGAAAGAGTTTCCGCAGTGGTTTAGCGAGTGAAGAAGAACATCTCTTCAAGAGAATGGGGGAAACGCCACCCGAACCGGAGGATTTCTTTACGTTCAGCTCTTTGAGTGCGCGGGCAACAGTACGCTTTCGAAAGTTAATCTGGCTCATGATGTGCTTTTTATGTTTAAGTTGAGGCGGACTGATGTGGTATCAGGCAGCATCGAATACGCTGCAGAATGTACATCAAGTATATTCACCTTCCCTATTGCACTGGTGACTAGTCTATCATCGACTATAAGCGAACGAAGGGATGAGGAGACCAAATTGTTGATGTATTTCACGAATACACAGAAGTTTCCAATATCTGTGGGTAAGTGTAGTATTTTTGTCTCGCTCTCTGGCCATACAAAAACTTTTTGCGTTGAATATGTGCATTACAGTCATTTCTAGCTCTCTTGAATCTCGTTCGGTTTTCCTCAGTATTGTTTGATTTATACAACCGGAAGCTCAACTCTTCAGTCTTAATGGCTTCTCTGCACCCGAAATCAAACCACATACTTTACCAGTGTATCAGTTCACAATATACTTGCGAAGTCAGGATAATTTAAAATATTCGATTTACCTTGTTTGGGGTTGTTGCACGCCAGGTACGAGATCCATAAATGTAATGTAGTTCCATTTAACAACGATGGGCCTTGGAGAAGCCGTATGGGTAGCTGACTCGTGAATTTCCTTATAGACAATAATAATAACGACAATATCAATATTGGAGTATGTTTTTTTTTTTTGTAAAGGCCCTTTGTTAGGAAATACAAAAAGAGGGGAACAAAACAAGTTCTCGATCTATTTAACAGCATCCATTCTCATTCCCATCTCTATGTCCTACATAATCAAGCTTTGCCCACCGTTCAGTCGGCCCGCGGCTTTGGCATTTTATGTGGCCGAATAAAGCCAAATGTCGTTTTAAGGTTAATTTGACCTCCGGTTGGGTTTTCCAAAGAATCCCTTAACCTCTACGTGACCGGGTCCCATCAAATTTCCTCTGTCCGCATAACACTTAATTATACCTATCAGGTCTGGTTGCCTTATCATAAGATTCAAATCCGCAGAATCGAGCATTTCTTACGATTTGCTTTCAGAGAATTGAGGTATGAAGATCCTTTCATCCTGTCCTCTTACACTCGTATTATCGCCTTAAAGTAATAAACTCGTATAACTTAGAAAAACGCAGAAATTGATGATCCGACATTCTCTTCATCTACCGACTTCTCATAGTTTCAGTTGACTGCGCAAATCTTCGGAACTTCTTCTTTTTCAATACTATCCGCCACAACTTACAGAATCCTCCCTCATTCTGAATGCTGTAAACTATCAACTCTAACAGAATTGTGGCGGTTCCTCTGAACGCCACTATTTACCTTCCCACCAATTATAAAAAAAACGGCTTCCTAGAGCACCAAAAACCTGGAAAGCATTTACTTAGCTTTCCTTTGTTTGCGCAAACTATCACCTGAAATGCCTTAAATCTATAATTTTCGCTGATGCAAAATCCATCAGCACCAAACAAGTATTTTCCACAGGGGCATAAGTACGTGAAACACCCATGTTCCTACAAGGCAATACGGTCGCATCACTAAGCAACCGATACAACTTGAAATATATTTGGGCGCGCATATCGCCTATCCAATCCCGCCGCACACGTGCAGGAGATATCCTCTCTTTTCTGTTTCACAGCGAGCATTTCGGTCGCTAAACCAATCCATAGGCAATGTAAGAACCATGCTTTGCTGCCCAAGAAGACCAAACCAACATACCACCAGCACCAAGTACCAATCGGGGGATGTACGATCGGCGTAGATTGGGCGCACAGTCGCCCATCGTATAAACATCCAACGTCCCCTTACATCAAATTGCACAGCTGCAACCCTTTCAGTTGTTGTGCCCAACTTGTAAATTTTCCTTACCTATCTGCGTGCAGGTTGGCTGGTCGTGAGACACAAAAAATAACCTGCACGAGCAGCCAAAGTGCTGTGCGCAGTTTAGATGAACATAAGCACCCTAGTCTAATTAGTTTGCCCCAGCTGTAGGCATTGCTTTCGTTTCAGGAAAATATATCTACATGTCCACGGTTCACATGCTGAGGGATGCTCAGCATGGACGACCGAGGTAATCATGTGTGTGTGTGCATCCTCACTGGACCTGGTCGTCGGAGATCGTTTTCCGATGGGTCGCTTGGGCCAGGGGATGCCAAGCGAAGTTGTTATTCCTTTTTTTATCTGATGGATGGCGTTTTTGGGTCGGACGGTGAATTCAGTCTGAATCGAGTGGCCACTGAAAGAGTATCTTCCTGTCATATTGTCAAGTGTCATCTGGGCGGCAAAAAGTAATTTAATGTACGGTACGAAGTTGCGTTTGTGATCGTTAGAAGAAATAACTATTGTGTATATTTCCAATTGCTTAACGTATAAATAAAGAACTGAATTTATACCCGTTTGTGTCAAATAACTATTGTGTATATTTGCAATTGCTTAATGTATAAATAAAGAACTGAATGAATACCCTTTGCATTAAATAAAGGAGTAAGGACCTGTGGTGTTTCTTTCAAAGTTAATATTCCGTTCGTAGAATTCAAAGCCAGAGGATTCGCGGTTCTTTGCGAAAAGAGAGCCCCAAAGGAATCTCGTGGATTAACGATGGAGTCAGAACAGTCTTTTCTTTGCCAAACACATGACGAAGCGGCGACAGGCTAGGAAGGGTTTGTGAACCGGTTCCCATACCGGCGCCTAATGTAAACTCGAATACCTACAAAACCTCTTTCGACTTATACCCTGAACACTTCCACTTTTAAACTCCGTTTCCTAAATCAATCTTGTTAACTACCTAACATTTACAAACTCATACGTGCTATAGGTATCTTAGTTTTAAAGTAGTTTTTAGGATAATGTAACACTATTCCAACAAATGGCGTTTCTCGTCTCAAACTATGCTAACGAAATCATTAGATATTAATCAGACAACTATTTCGAGACCTTTTTAAGTATTAGTGTGTGTCCAACAAGCGTTGAACACACCTTCCACTAACACCGGGTTCTTGTTGTGTTGTGGGCTGGCGTCAGGAACAATGAGCAGCGCTCGTAGCGTGTCACGATGATAGTTGCCTGACTGAAATAATTGCTAATTTAAATGATGTTAAAAGGGAAAAGAGTACCTCCTCAATTCCAGCAATATTCCTCCAGAATGAAATAACAATTCAGTGTTCGTTTTACTGTGTTTAATTTTTAAATTTATTTATTAAGATTAATAGGATTTTATATGATTCCAATTCTTGCGACCTGTATCGCTCAGCAGTTAACGAAGAAGAATTTATTATATGCTTGACAACCAAAACAATTGATTATGTCAGCTCGTTGCTGACATTTGTCATTCGGTTGCCACGGGTAACATTCAGTTGCGAATTCGCTGGTTGTGTCCAGTGCGAATCCGCAACAATTAGGAATGATTAAACAACAAAGCACATTGGGTACCAAACTCTGGTCAGCGGCCTGCTGGCCCATACTGACTGGGAGTGTGTGCGGTTCCGTAATCGCGTGATTATAATGGGCGCGGTTCGCCTGTGTGGAAACTGAGTCGAGCGCGAACTGAGCCTCGAGCAGTCTCGGCAGTTGGGCATCATTGCCTTGGTCGGCGGCGTTTGCTTTAATGGGGTAGACTGGGTCGAGCGCGAACGAAGCCTCGAGCAGTCTCGTTGATGTGGTATCCTCGCCTTGCTTGGCGGGTGTCTCTGCAGCAGACTCTTTTGGGCTAGGTGCCTCACAATTCTTGGCATCGTTATTAGCTAGTGCTGGTGCCTTCTTGCTGAAATAAGCGTTCTTTTGTGATGTCGCTTTAGAGGCGAGGGGTGCTGCTGCAGTTTTAACTTCTTTCATTGCCCCTGGAACCTTCTTGATGTCCTTAGAGGCGTTAGTTGGAGGGTTTGGAACCGTTTTTTTCTCAACTGTTCCTCCTTTGGCTGTTTGGCTTTCGGCAGCACCTTCCTTGGCTGGACTTTCAGTGTCTGTCGTCATATCTTGGGTTGTTCGATGGCTTGTGGGTTTCGGGGACATCATCCGTGATGGGGTTCTGGATGGGTGGCCAGGTGGCATACGCATGCCAGGTGTGAACGGAGTTCCCGACCACCGAGGTGGTTGCGAAACAAATGGTGGCGAAAGTCTCGGTGGTTGAATGACGATATCTGTCGCAGTCTTGGATGCGGTCGGGCGGTTAGTGGTGAGGACGTTCCTTGCCTCAACAAACTTTGTGACCTCGTCCAGATAGATCTTTTCGGCTTGATCCATGAATCGGTCCACGAAGTAGCGATGGCCGCTGGTCATCTCTGGAGTGGCTAGGCGTTCTATCTCTTCATGGTTCTTTCGGATGTCCTCCCATGTGATTTGGAGGTTGTGCTGGCGTATGTCCACCGAGAACAACGTTGGCGGCCCTCTCTTCTCAACGTTGAGAAAGGCACAGGACATCCGCTCCTGGGAAGCGAACTGGGCGCTGATTAACTGTTCCGCCAATGTAGCCTTTGTCGTCTTCGACTTCTCGTGCATTGGGGCCACCATCTCCTTGTAATTTAGATGTATCGATCTTGGCGACGGTTAGTCTTTGCGTCTGGACGCTGGTCTTCCGTGACCATGACGTCGGTCGGTCCTTAAGTCTGGACCTTATAGTAGTCCGCGAACTTGGCGGCGATCCGCATCTCTGGATACTTTGCAGTGGCACCTCTAACTTGACTGCGGTAACCGATCCACATATCTGAATCCCAGACTACACCTCGACCTGGCAGTGGTAGCCGATCCACAGATCTGGACCTCAATTGCGTCGCGAACTGGTCGCGGTGTGGTGGTAAGTAACTGCTGGGGGCAGTTTCGGTGGGGGCCAGGAATTCGGTGGCGGTAATTTAATTGAAAAATTGAAAATTCTCTTACCTGAGAACTGGTCGTTGATCCGTATCTCTGGATCCTTTGCAGTGGCACCGCTAACTTGACTGTGGTAACCGATCCACAGATCTGAATCCCTCGACCTGGCAGTGGTAGCCGATCCACAGATCTGGATCTCAATTGCGCCGCGAACTGGTCGCGGTGTGGTGGTAAGTAACTGCTGGGGGCAGTTTCGGTGGAGGCCACGAATTCGGTGGCGGTAATTTAATTGAAAAATTGAAAATTCTCTTACCTGAGAACTGGTCGTTGATCCGTATGTCTGGATCCGGTAATTGCACTGCGAACTTGGTCGCGGTGTGGTTATAATGTAGCTGCGCTGGGGCTGCTTCTTCATGCACCACTAATCTGGCGGCTAGAGGTCCTTAGGCTGGACCTTGGGTCTGCGAATTGGGCACCGGTATCTTGTAAATGTAGTTGGTTACTGCGCCACTAATCTGACGGCAGTATTATGGCTCCCATGTGGGCAGCTCATGTTGCGCTCTGAACTGGCGGCGGTCGGTCCTTAGGCTGGACCTTGGGGCTGCGAACTGGACAGCGGTAAATGATCCACAGATGGATCCCTGGTGGTCAATGATTTTAGTGGAGAGAACTTCCCAAACGATGACACCAAGAACAATGGAAGTCTCCCAGAACTTTTCCGTTTGGATAAATTAGCAACATGTTCTTTTGCACAACAAATTGAAGGACGTCTCTGTTTACGCCGTGAACCTGACAGTGTTAAGGCAGCTGGTCTAACGGCGTCAATTTAGCTGTACTTCGGGACAGCTCTTTAGTTCCACTGCGAACGGGCAGCAGTGGATAGGATCCACAGACTGAATCCGGCTCGAGGGACCAAATTTGTGTGTCCAACAAGCGTTGAACACACCTTCCACTAACACCGGGTTCTTGTTGTGTTGTGGGCTGGCGTCAGGAACAATGAGCAGCGCTCGTAGCGTGTCACGATGATAGTTGCCTGACTGACACAATTGCTAATTTAAGTGATGTTAAAAGGGAAAAGAGTACCTCATCAATTCCAGCAATATTCCTCCAGAGTGAAATAACAATTCTGTGTTCGTTTTACTGTGTTTAACTTTTAAGTTTATTTATTAAGATTAATAGGATTTTATATGATTCCAATTCTTGCGACCTGTATCGCTCAGCAGTTAACGAAGAAGAATTTATTATATGCTTGACAACCAAAACAATTGATTATGTCAGCTCGTTGCTGACATTTGTCATTCGGTTGCCATGGGTAACATTCAGTTGTGAATTCGCTGGTTGTGTCCAGTGCGAATCCGCAACAATTAGGAATGATTAAACAACAAAGCACATTGGGTACCAAACGAGTTGAGGCCAACAACAACTTATTTAAGTCCGAATAGCTTATTTATTAAGTCTAATACCAGGTGGCGAATTATTAATTAACGTATCGGAAGATGTTATAATGGATATTGTGAAGGAAGCATTTCCTGGTTGCGTCATCTCCCGTTTTGGCCATTGGCATAGCCAGTAACCATTCCAGACTTCTTTCCTTGGGGCTACTTGAAGTCGCGGGCTTATGCCAGCAAGCCTCAGACAATCGCAGCCGTTAAGAAGAATATTCGACAGGAATGCGAACATGGGAAATACAATAAAACGGGTTCAAATGTGTATCAACACTGGCGGCAGCCACTTGACGGATATCATATTTTCCACTTAACAGAAAAAATTCTCAAGCTCCAAATAAAGATTTCCTTGACTCAAAATCATTTTTTTTTATTTAGTAAAAAAGTAATTCGAAAACAAAATTGGATGTTATGTTTGCGTCACCCTATAGAACCGTAGCTCCCCCATAATCAAAAATACCTCTTGTCATTGAGAAAATACCAGGCGACTACAAAAGGGTCATTTTAATACAGTTTAGGCTTCTACACTGACGCGCTACATCTTCTTAATAAAACAAAAAGAAAAACCTCCTTTACTCACCGCCTCCATTGTTTTGCGCTTGATTTAACATTTAAGACCGCATAATATAAATGAGTTGGATTCGTAATGATCTTAGTTTTGTTCCTACAGATATTTTTGTTGGCACACTGCGATGACAACGTGCTGTACCTGCGAACTCTGGCAACTGGAACCGAACTGCACACACTCAAGGGCCACAAGTCTAGGGTAATAAATAAGCTTCCCCATGGGATATCCTTGCCAATGGCATAACACTTCCATTATATCTTATAATTGAATAAATTGCTTTTCCATGTCGTTCTTCAATCCATCCCTGGGCTCATCTATCTCTACAGGTACGGACAATGTCAATTGCAAAAGACAGCCAGAGAGCAGTGGTGGGTTGCGAGGATACACGAGCTTTAATCTTCGATATGCATTCAGGAAAATTAATTCGGTCGATGCCACCCAACCCAGGTCCTGTGACAGCTGTATATGCCATGGATAACGACGACTTCCTGATTACGGTAGGAGGAAATAAGATAACCTTTTATTCCTTCCGCAATGAGGAGCTCTACGTAAATCCATATTCGCACAATCAACGCCGTAAGCGTTCTCTCAAACGAATGCAGTTCCAGCGATCTCCTTCAACAAACCTCCCCCCGATTAGTTGCTTCGACGTATCCCGTGACTCACAGTTGGTCGCAATCGCTTCAGGGAAAAATGTTCATATCCTGAAGGTGAATAACTCGCCAGAATACCAGACAACGTGCGATGGTCACAATGGAACAGTTACGTGTTTAAGCTTTGCCCCGAACAGCGAGTTCGTGGCATCAGGTTCGGAGGACAAGACTGTGCATATTTGGAACTTTACCTTGGGAGATGTAGCCACACGATTTAAGGTGTGTATGCAATTATTGTCGTAGATACAGTTTTAGTACACTGGCTTTTTCCACAGGGACATAATGCGACTATCACGTCGGTGGTGGTGTTAATGGATTCGCTACGAGTCATCTCATCCGATAGAGACAGCTACTCATATGTTTGGTTGGTACAGACAGCCACTCTTCTACAAACAGTTCAGGGACCATATAAATGTCTCGCATCGACCAACAACATGAAATTTGCCGTAAGCGCATGATATATTATCTTTGGAGGAGTTACTAGAACTGACTAGCTTCTACGTTCTTGCAGGTCTGCACAAACGGTGACACTACCCTGAAGATTTGGTCGTTAACCAGGGAGGATGAGAAGTACTCCGTATCTCACTCAGACGACATAACATGTTTTACCATAACAGCTGATAGTTTGTATGTGATAACTGGCTCAAGAGATATGTCCTTAAAGGTATGGCAAGCGACAGGTGGCAAACTGGCACAGGTCCTTGTGGGACACACTGACGCAGTAACATGCGTTGCAACGTCTGTGACAAACAAGACGCAAGTGATATCAGGTTCAAAGGATAGTAATCTGATTATTTGGGACTTGCACACAGGGGAAGAGTTGCATACACTAGCCGGACATTTAGCCCAAGTTACTTGCGCCAAAGTATCGGCTGATGGTGAGTTAGGTGAAGTCAAGGCTGGTGGATTCTAGTCTATTCTAAACTCTCTTAGGAACAACTTGTGTTTCGGGAAGTGACGACAAAACCATAATTGTGTGGGAAACAAAACGAGGCCTAGCCTTAACATCACTACAACTCCACGTGCCCTTTACCCGATTCGACATCAGCTTAGACTGCTCACGAATTTTTGTTCAACTCATTGAGAGCTTCAATCTGCCTGTGATTTGCCTACACAACACTCCAGCTCAGTATGTTAAGCTCCCCACATATTCAGCGCCAGCCCGAGACGTTGAAGGTGAGTAGGTTCACCAAGGGTTAACGTTAATTTAACATTTTGTTATTTTCGTTTGCTTTTTTATTTAATTAGATCTCCGCCCACAAGGACCAAAGAGACAGATGAAACGATTGCTTAAGAAAGAAGTATCACTAGACACGTATACCTGGCAAAAGAAGTATGGTCATTTGACGTCCTCGGTTATGATGGCACAGGTTGATGAGCGGTTGAAGAGACGTTTCTCCGTATCTGCGAGTATGGAGGAGATATCTAAAATTGCTGAAATGAAAACATTGACCTCACAAACAAATCTCGGCCCTGAACAGGCTGCCTTAGCACAATCACAACATTTTGATCAATTAGAAGCACTTTGGAATAGAAGATCACCTCCAAGAAGGCGCCACAATACGGTGAGTTCTTGACTGTATTTGTTTTTATAAATCGTATAAAATTGTTAGCATAACACGTTCTTGGTCCAAAATGTTATTATCTTATTTTAAAAGATGTACACAGAAGAAAATTGATTAGCTTTTGTTACATGCAAACACGACCATCCCCCACCCTTACCCCTTGTGGCTGTCCCTTACAATATTAGGATTCATGTAACGTGGATTTCCTCAAGTTGAGTAATTTGTACTCAAGCAACTCACCAAATTCTTCATGGGTAAACCTGTAAAGATGCATAAAACCCGAAATGCATAAACATGAACTCATAAAGGCCAGATACCCATATATGGTAAGACTCCTATGATGACATCCATAAAATACGTGGGAATGATGCCAATAACATATCAAACGATATTTGTGGGACATTTCACCACGAGTGAACACTTGTGTAAACACAAGTTGTTTAGCATCGCGATACACATTTCCCAAAGTGATAAACAAAGCGATCAATCAGGAATGGCAAATCTTGGGTAAATAAAATAAAATGATAATTAAAAATATACCGCGATGCATGCACCTTAAAGAAACTTTAGATTATTGTCGTCAATGGTGCGCCTTAATTATCATGAATAATAACAAAGTGTAAGAAGAGAAACCGTTTGGAAAGGTGGAATGTACTCACCAAATTCGACTGAAGAGCTTGATAACACAAATATAAGACATAGCCAAAATATGTTGCGTCTATTAATAATGATGGATATGAAAGACTTGGGGTCGGCTCCCAAGCTAAGTTACTGACAAATAACCAAGTGACTCTGTAAACGCATTAGATCTGTTCCAGTCACCCGACCAAGTATGCTCACTTGCGTCAGGTCCTCCAGCGCCTCTACGAATACGGCCTGGTCATCAACCCAGATAAGTGTCAATACGCTAAAGAGCAAATCACATATCTGGGATACGTTGTTGACAACCGGGGCCTACGCCCACTACCAGACCGAGTGGAGGCACTCATGAATTACTCACGTCCCACCAACATAAGTGAGCTCCGCCGATTCCTGGGCATGCTGAACTTCTACCGTCCGACTCTGAAGAACGCTGCCCAGATACAAGCGCCCCTCAATGAGTTCCTAAAAGGGGCTAAGCACGATGACAAGCGCCCAATCCCCTGGACAGAATCCTCGGATCGAGGTTTCCAACTGTCCAAAGATCAATTGGCAAACGTCACTTTACTCTGATACCCCCTCGAGGGAGTGGCACTGTCCATCCAATGCGACGCATCGGATACCGCAATCGGAGCTCTCCTTGAACAGGACATCGAAGGCCGACCGGAACTACTCGGTTTCTTTTCACGGAACCTGAGTCCCGCAGAGCGACGTTACAGCGCTTATGATCGTGAATTACTTGCGATCTATAGCGCTGTTAAATACTTCCGTCATATGGTGGAAGGTCGCTCGCTCTCCATCTCGACAGATCACAAACCGCTGGTCTACGCGTTCCGGAAAAAGTCGGGAAATGCCTCCCCCGACAAGAGCGTTAATTAGACTTCATAGGGCAATACACTACGGAGATCAAGCACATCTCTGGTAAGCAGAACGTCACGGCTGACGGCCTTTCTCGAATCGATACGATTCACTTACGTACCGCCTTAAACAATGCTGGCCTTGCCCTGGCTCAACAGGAGGACAAACAGCTCAATTCCCTCCTAACTGCCGATACGCCACTAGAGCTTAAGAAAATCACTCTTCGCGACCCTTTGGGCGAAATTTGGTGTGATGTTTCCACTGGAACCGCTAGACCTTACATCCCAGAGAAACTTCGTATGGGCGTGTTCCAGGTTTACCACAATCCCGCCCACCCCAGCGGCCAAGCGACAGCCGCTGCTGTCCGTCACAAATTCGTTTGGCCCCGGATGAGCAAAGATCTCACCGGTTGGGCCCGTGCTTGTCTCCAATTCCAACGCTGCAAAATAGCGCGACATAATGTATTGCAGCCAGCACAGTTCAAGCTTCCCATGGCACGCCATATAAACAAAGTGGGACCGCTTACTCCATCAAGGGGATGCTCCTATATCCTCACAATGATGGATCGCTACACGCGATGGCCAGAGGCGACACCTCTCCGGGTAGTTACTGCCGAATCAGTCGCCAGGGCCTTTTATTCAACTTGGGACACACCCTTCGGTGTACCAACTACACTACCTTCGGACCGAAGCCCACAATTCGAGGCAACGATATTCAGACAGCTAACAAACCTCCTTGGCTGCCAAAGAAGTCGTACCACCGCCTACCACACCGAATCCAACGGGATGATAAAGCGCTGGCACAGGTCCCCCAAGGCCTCACTCATGTGTCACAACGACACCCAATGGTTCGACGCTCTTCCCACTGTCCTCCTCGGCCTGAAGAGAAGCATAAAAGAGGACCTAGGTGCTTCGGCAGCAGATCTCACCTACGGTATCAACCTCCTTCTTCCAGGAGAACTCTTCCTGGATAGTGAAACACCGCGTGATCAACTTCATGAAGTGGGACTGTGGTGGTTTTCACTGTAGCATCAGCAAGGATGCGAGTTGCATAGAAACTCCACCGACGTCTGCTGCTAAAATTGTCACTAATCCTAACGTCTCCGTTCTACACACACGAGTTCCGAGACACTGAACCGTGCGGAAAGCTGACCATTAAAACACGGATGTTGTTATTCTAGAATGATTATTTATTGTTTCGTTTAAGGTTCCTTAACATAGACATAGATCACTCCTTTGATAATTATTAATTTTTTGACATCAAATGGTTGTACAGTAAACAAAAAGAAAAACAACACAACTAGTCACACTATGGATAGTTCACTAAAACGAGGTAAGTGTCGACACATTATTTACACTGGTGAAGGACACCATAGAGTTCGTAGACATCTAACACTGATGTAACAAGGGAACCGGCAAACATTAACGATAAGGTATCACGATTTCCGAAAGGGGTGTATTTGCGAACGAATCAAATAGGCAAGTTAATACATTATTACAACTCCCCGACTGTTAAATTGATTGAAATTGATTAATTTCTAAAGTGGTTAGTATACCCGCCTGTCACGCGGGAGACCGGGGTTCGATTCCCCGCCGGGGGGCCTCTGATGCAAGACTAATGACCTTGCCCGGAAAAAAACAAATCATTATGGAAAATTTAACAAGCCTCAGGACTTGCTAAATAAGGCCAAGACCGGCCCCCGGTTGTAGTGCCGATGATGATGATGATGATTAATTTCTAAACGTACGTCGACCTCACGACTCACTTTGACTCCGTACTCCTGATGAGAAAATCTGACTGACTAAAATCCATTCGTCAATATAAGAATGAACTGGGACGAATAGCCTCAAAAGGGGAGGAGCGACTCGATCAACCCGAGGCAGTCAATCGTGGTTGGGTTGGATAACATGGGGGTGAATTTTCCATGTATGTGTATCCGCTACATAAGACCAGCAACGGACGAACATAGATGGATGCGGGCGTTGTTATTGTATCCCATCGTAATGATCATTAGCTGAAGGAAAAGGTCTCTGCGATCTAATGTCAACAGAAACGCTATTTCCCATGATCGAACGACGGGGATGCGGATTGTTTGAGTTCGCCGGCATTGGATGGTTCGGCAGCTGTGTACACAATTGAATTGTGTAACGCTTGCCGGCAGCGGACCCGTCTGGTGTGAAAACGCACCGAAGATCCGCTAGCACATAGGAGAAACCATAAATCAACGTTTAGTTGATTGACATGCTGTTTCCTAGGTCCGCGGACGGTTGGCGGCCGATAACAGAAACTCTCGCTGAAGACAAACAATCCCAATAGACATGGATGCACGTTGGATTCTGTAAACGAACACAGGATACAACCGTTGCCGGTCGTTTAAAATAACACACAATGGCTAGATACAATCGGATGCATGTAGTTTTAGGGTAATTACTCCCGTTTTGATGCCATCGGGCAAGAGCATCCGCTTAGGTGTCTATATTAAGTAAACGAAAGCGGCTTCGCTAGCCATTGTGTGAATCGTGGCTATTCATTGGGTAAGTAAATATTGATGATCTTGACCGATGCTGGTGATCGTTCCAAGAAACGGCAACGGATCATAAATTGGTCATGCAGATGGCCAAGCAAATATGCGCGCCTGCAAGGCCAATGTAAATTTGAACATCTCCTCCTTGGAAAGGATAGATCAAAGATCATACCGATGAAAATCGATTGATGCTGGATCGATGTCATGGCAAGCTGATAATCTTGCCATGAATTATGCTTTTAGGAATGACCGTGGTGAAAAGGGCTTGGAACAGCCCCAATAAAGGTAAGCTGCCTAAGATGTATTTATGTCGGTTATCCGTGGGGATAACCGAATTGATTCCAGCGAATTGGTTGGCGGTTAATGCCATAGCAAGATTGTATAATCTAGCCGAAATTTCAACTTTAAGGTATGTTGTATTGCTGGTAATGGTGGGGATCGAGCGATACGTGGCTCTTCGGGCCCTGAAAAGCCCCACAGGACATCTCCGTGGCCTGCTACGTAAGGTTAGGGCAACCCCAGTAGCCAGGCACGGCTCCAAAAAACTTTTCGTCCACCCTGAACTGCGCAGCTGCACGCACGTCTTTGTCAGGGTGGATAACGTCAAAAAACCCGTCGACCCCCCTTATGATGGCCAATTCAAAGTCTTCCGCCGCATCAGCGACCGCGTCTTCGAGATCGATATTAGAGGCAAGCGATCCACGGTCAGCGTCGAAAGACTTAAGCCCTGCTTTCTGGAAGCTTCCGCCCCAGATCAGCCCCCATCATCAGACGCAACAACCAGCCAACCAGCACAACCTCCCCGCACTCGCGCCCGTACGCGTGTTAAATGTGTCGATGATGTCATAGCTAAAGATAACATACAGGAGATCATTGACACAATCAAACAAAAAGCGCCACCAAATTCTAAACCCAAATGACCCCCCAGAACGACAACGCAATCGAGGCCGTAAGCCCATTAAGCAATTCAATCGAAAACGATTAATTTCAATTTCAAATTGCTAAAGCAATTAACGATTACATAGGCTGGAACAATTAAATTGCAGAAACGTTTAAACTGAGAAGTGTAAAGCGGAATAGTGTTGACGAGTCTGATAAGTGGTTGACTTGTAAGGAATACAGTGAAAGGAGTAAAGATTTGATAAAGAGAGGAATAAGAACCTTATGACTTTTATCACTGGTAATGGAAATAAACTTGTAAAGCTGGAGCTACGTAATTCATGGTAAGAAATATTGAGAATTCAGAATAAAGAATAGCATCGTTCGTATAGAGTTAAGTGAATTCACTGATCAAAAGGAAAGTGGTGAAGAAACTAATAAATGAAGGAAGTAGTGTCCAATTACTTTTAATAATGAAATAAAGTAAAGTATTGCCATACAGTGTTAAGTTAAAGTGCACCTAATAAAGAAGAAGTGGTGAAGACTTAAGAAAGAAAAGAGGAAGCGTTTATTAACCTTGTACGAGTACATTAGTAATAAAAATGAATAGACGAGATCAAATGTATGTAGTTAATAATTAAGAAACTGTGAGCTATAAGCAAAGAAAAAATTTATTCAAAAACATTTAGAAAAAGTGTAAAGACCAAGATAAGAAATAAAAAGATAATTAAAAAAAGAAAAGAGTGACTATCATAAACTGGTTTTTCATTTAATTCTGGAAAGACCCCTAGATACCATAACTCGCGCGCCCAAAGACAACTACCCCCCTCTCAACATTCTTTACCGGTTTCGTGACTACGTCATGGGGGGGGCGATCAATTACCTTTATCGGTTATCTACCGATCATTGGATTTGGGCACGAATATGATTGACGTTAGACAATCATACCCTAGATCATGCCTAACCATGTTCCACCAGTAAAACAAACGAACACACAGTAGCATCACTGTGTTTATGCTACTTACCAACCGCTGTCCATGGTCCCCCTGGGTGAGACGTACGCTGCACATCTGCAAGTCAAATTCCTCACCGTCATGCCCATGTTCCATTTAATTAGGGCAAACAAAAGCCACCATAGCCTTGCCCATAGGCGAGCAACCTTCGGTTTGCTTATCGCGACGAAAAATCGATTGCCTGCAATGGCATAAGTCTGGGGCGATTATATAAACAGCCGATGTTCCCATATAACATCGCCTAAATCACAAATAATGTGCATCGCATCGTTTGAACCTTGGAATATCGTTTCTGTTTATTTAGGACACAGAAACCTATTTCTTCATTCGGCGATCTTCGCTATCGCGTATCACAATAATGCTTGCAATTCATTACACCAGTCCATGTTTATTTAGATGCGTTTTTGTCGTTGCCGATATGCAGGCTGAAGGGCATCTTACTTGTCCTATACGGACACATATTGAATCCTCCCACACCGACGCAATCCACCACCGTTGAATCTTGCGGATATGGATTGCATCGGCGAGTCAGGTTTTTACCGCCCAACCGCACACACATGCCCAGTTCATTGCGTCGTCGGCGTCGTGAGTCTATGTCAAGTGATGTATCCTCGAATAGATACTGCTTTTCGAGATGTCAGTATTGCAATAACCGTGTCTGGAAAAAATCTCGTTTGTTAGCTGTTCTCGTGAAATTGGTGTTAAGGCGGTGTCTGGTATATCTTTGTGTGACTATTTGTGTTTGTTTGCTTTTTCGCTGTACAACGATCAGATATTTCAAAAAAAAAAATTAATAATTTTCAAAGCTGTGGATCATGTAAAGTTAACCAAAGAGTTCTTATAATTTGGAATAAACAATTATACAGCAACGTGTTACACCATAAACAAAACAATAAATGAACATTCTACAAAACAACAACATCCGCGTTGTAATTTGCCATTATTCAGTTTTCTTCGGCACAATTTACATCAATAACCAACCAAATCAGAGTGTTTATTCTTCTCCCGGCGGAACTTTTAGATTGTTTGGAGAGTGAAGTGAACCCGTGTCGTGTCAGCCACCTACCTCAACCCCACAGCTTCATTCCAAGAACATGCGTTTCCTGTATCAATCGCCGTAAACGATTATGCCTAGACTCTGAGAATGCCTTTAAAACTATATTATATCCTTGAACGCGGAGCAGAGAGTAAACCGAGGAGGTAAAATAGCAAGGTGGGTTACATGTGGCCGTAGGTTTTTCTCAACATTCCGAGTGATCAAAACTACTGGCCCGGTACCCCAAACCATGTCCTCGACGGCTTCTTCGAATTCCGCTACGTTAAGGAAAAGACTCCTTAAGACAAATATTGCCAAGCACCCAGTGTTGTAGGTTACGAATTTAGGAATTTTTTAATTTTTTTTTTTTTTTTGCCAGAATTCTCGTGCCAAATATTTGTTGAATATGTCCTGTAGCTTAGATTCCACTATTGTCCAATTCCGTTTTTAATCGCTCCAGTTCAATACACTTATCATGTATATCATCTGAACCTGCCTATGCCTGACCATAGACTTTTAAAAGTTTAGAACGCTTATAGCACGATTGTTTTCTTTTTAACATCGATGGGAATCAACATAAATACGTTTAAGGAATTTTTCCGAAAACAGTTTCAAATCTTGCAGCTTTGTTACAAATTCAATACATTCCTCGCACTTGATGTGTCGGAAATAATACGAGGGCAGTTTGATAATTCAGTGACTTTTCGAAACAACTGTCAAAGTTTGAACAAGCTGCGTCATTGAATTTGTGTTTGAAAGCCATTTAAAGCAAGCAACCTCGTGAATTTTAACGAAAATGTAAAAAAGTGAATTTCATGTGCTGATTAACTATAATCAAGCAAAATCCATAAATTGGGCTACCAACTATTACTGAACTGTCAGTTCAACCGTCTCATCTTCCGCAACCGGGAGTAGGACCAACTTCGTGAGGGGTCACTTAAGGGTGCCCCCTGAATCTTTACAGTTGCCACCCGCACCTTGCCATCTCAGCCAGGATGAAGCTCGATAACCCTCCCCATGGGCCAATAGGTCGGAGATAGTTGCTCGTCCTTCAGGAGCACCAAGACCGAATTTCCTCGGTTTTGTTCCGGATGATACCATTTGTTTCGAGCCTGCAGCGTGTGGGTGTATTCGTTCTTTCACCGATACTAAAATGCTCGATCAACGCCGGCAAGTACTTCCATCTGGACCGCCAAGTGATTGTTGTCTCTCCCCGATCGACTTCCGACTTAGAAAAGACTGGGGGTCAACACTTCGGGGTGACCAGGCTCCGTTGGCAGGACGACCAGCGGTCGGTTGCCGGGCGAATGAATCTCCAAGTGATCCTGTTGGTGGCCAACTCCGTCATGATCTGGTCCTGGGTATCCTTCCGGTTTATGTGCTCATAAACTTCTCGCAATTCTCGGCATGCCCCATAAGGTGTGACAAAAACCCCTACGCGCGAGGAATCTCCTTAATGCTGCCAGGAAAGCTTCGCTGGACATCTCGCTAACCCATTCGAGATGTATTGCCTTGGTTGCCAAGCATAAGAAGAGACAGATGTAGCCTTTTGACTCGCTTCGCGCCGCGTCCATTCCATGTCCGAAGAGTGATTGGACCTCCATAATCAACACCGGTGTTACTAAATGGCCGTACGGGATTAGTCCGACTGGCTGGTAATGCCACCATTTGTTGAGATAGCACCCGTCCCTAGTGACAAACGCAAACCGTGCATTCAGCGATGACCCTCCGGACAAGTCCTCGACTCCCTATGATCCACTACCGGGAGTTCACTGCGGATAGCAGTAACCGTCTTCCAGCGTGCATCAGTCTCAAGTGCAAATCTCTCACGATGATCTTTGCCAGGTGATATTGCCGATGTACGATTGGTGGATACCGGCGTTCGTATTCCATCCTTGCTACTTCTAGTCATCCGCCCACCGTGAGCAAGCCTTGGTCATCGATGAATGGGTTGACCACAATCAGTTCGCTTCGTCTTGATACTTGTCTCCCGGCTCTAATGGCCGTTAAGTCCGCCTCGGACGTTTCGGTCTGAGCCGCTCGCAATATAATGCATGTGGTCACCCTCACTTCCTCAGCATCGAGAACGCTCGATCGCCTGATTGACCTGCGTCCCTTTTGCAGCTACTGTTGCGGATGAATCGCTTCAGCTACGCTACTGTTCGTACCGTTCGAGTGAAACTGGAGAATCTTCTTGTTATTGACAACTCCTCTTGTTGTATTACGAAGCACGCTGCCTTTCGCTCCTCGAGGTCTACCGGTGTTCTGGTGTCCGCCTCTCGGACTTGGTGAGTGGGCGTCCGGGGCAACTTCAGCTCGTTGTCTCGCAGAAAAGCGGGTCCCCGCCACCGCAGATCTGCTCCGACGAGCTCCTTTGCTTTAAGACCCCTTCATAGGTAATCCGCTGGATTTGTCGCAGTCGGTACATGATGCCACTGGTCTCTTGGCAGCTTTTTCAAAATGTACGACGGACGATTCGCGATGAATGTCTTCCACCACCTGGGATGATCCGATAGCCATTGTAGCACTACAGTGGAATCGGTATATGCGATGTCCCAACCAACGTGGGATCTTCACCGATTCCAGCGCCGGCAATCCTTCGAAGTACTCCTTCCACTCTCTCCGAATCTCTTCATCCCAATCGACACCTCTAAGCCACAGTTTTTGCAATACCGGCTTGGTTGGCACCACCACTGGAGCGACCAAGCCTAATGGATCATATAGCCTGGAGACGTGTGACAGAACCTTCCTCTTCGTGAGTGATGATACCTCCGGAATCTTCTGCACCTTGTAGCTCAAATAGTCCGGGTCGGGATGACAATTCACTCCAAGTAGCTTCGTTTCCGCGCGCATGATGAACTGGTACACTTCTTCAGAACCCGCTCTTAAGAGCCTCCGCCAGTTGATCCGCCAACCGGATTGCCTCCTCCACGGATTGCGCTCCAGGTATACAATCGTCCATGTAGAAGTCCTCTCTGATGATTCACGCTGCCTCCGGACACGATTGTGCGATCCCCTCGGCAATTTGGACCAAACAACGCGTTGCCATAAATGGAGCAAACGCTGTTCCGTATGTCACGGTTAGCAGCTTGAACGTTTGGTACTCCTCCTCTGGGTTGTCTCGCCAAACAACTCTTTGGAAGTCGTTGTGACCAGGCTGGACTCGAATTTGGCGAAACATCTTGGCGATATCCGCGGCAAACGCTATGGGATTCTTGCGGAACCGGGTCAATATTGAGATGAGATCCGACTGCAAGGATGGTCCGTCAATCAAGTGACCGTTCAGAGATGTTCCATTACTGGTGACCAGAGAAGCATCGAACACCACTCTGAGCTTGGTGGTTTCACTCTCGGCCTTAATTACTGCATGCTGGGCTAGATAGCAGTATTGGTTCAGTCACCCGCGAACTCTCTTACAGAGAACACCAGTTTAACAGTGCGCCAGTTAAAAAGTGAAGTGACTACATATTTAAAAAGTAAAAGTATGTCAAAAGCAATTTTGACAACAAATACAATTCCTAAGAATTCACAAACAAAAGACAACAAGGACACACCAGTAAACTAAATATTAATGTAACAAGCGCGACAAACAATAAATATACTCGAGTTCACGCCAAAAGTTTAAATTCAATAGACATGTGGTGACCAAAATTAAAACAGTGAAGATAGTCAAAACAATGAAATTCAGAAACCAAACAAAACAAATAATAAACGTAAAAACTTAATTGTAAATACTAAGTGAATTAAAAACACATAAATTAAAATAAAACCTAAAAGCAAATGTGCATATTGCAGTGAAGTGCGAAAAATAAAATAATAATCAACTATAAGAAACATAATATATCACCTCGGTCGCAAGCGCAAAAAACAAAAATTAAAATAGATTGCTCGTTAAGGAATCTGTATTTACCAGGTGTACCGGTATAAATGCATTAAATAAAATCAAAATAAGTGCATATAAAAACAGTTGAGTGAGGTGCAAAAGTGTTCGCGACAATAAAAACAAAAACAATAAAAAGATAATACTGCGGTCGCAAACGCGAAAATTAAAACAAACAATATATTGCTTGTTAAGAAAACAATTTTTAAATCATCGTTTGGCGCGAGTGCAAGCTTATTGACTCTTAGCAGGCGGTAGGCGAGTTCAACTCAGCTTGCAGGAGAAATCAAGTCGCCGTGGTTCAAAAGGTCGCCTTTGTTTTTTTTTAATGAAAACAAACTGGAAAGAACCAGAATGAATACGGAGGACGATAAGAACACGACAACGCACAAACGAAAAGGCGCCCCGAAAAACTCCATTGTGACGCGAAGCAAAACCGCGAAATTGACGATGGATAAAGGAGATCAACAATTGGCGGACGACAGTGAGCTCCCCTTCCCCTCCAATTTTAACATATATGGGGCAAATAATTCATTCGCTTCTCTTGCATCCTCAGAGTCTGAGGATGAAGAGGAAGAGATAAGTGAATTGGAGGCGAAACTGGCGATGGCAAGAGCCCGATTACAAGAGAGACGCCGAAAGAAAAAAATAGCGGCGCTCGAACAAGAACAAAACCAGCAACAACTACAAAAGCTAAAGCCAAAAGTCGGCCAACAGCAACAATCTCACCATCAACAGCAACATCAACTTCAACATCAGCACCATCAACAGCAACAGCAACAGCAACAATTAACACAAAAGCGATCAACGAACCAGCAAGCAACACAGCAGCAGCAAAGCAACAATAACAGCGGAAAAATAAAGATGCCACCAATCAACACCATAGATGTTGACTGTAAGGAATTGGTAAGTCCTTGTAAGCTAGCCATAGGTAACAATTTTGCAGTTAAAAGACTGACGGGTAACAGGCACGCCATTCAAACATATACGGTGGCAGACCACGACAAAATTAAAGAGGTCTTAAAAAGAGCCACCGCGGAATTTTACTCGTTCACGCCGAAACAAACGAAGAGCGTAACGGTTCTATTAAAGGGTGTCGACCCTGAAATGGAACCGGAGGCTCTGCTCGAAATGCTTCAAAACCTGAAGCACGAAGATCTCGAGTTTACCGCGGTAAAACCATTCACCACACCCAAGGCAAGAAGGGAAAACCGCAAGCTACCCTTCTTTTTGGTGCAATTAACACCCAACAGTAGGATTGGTGGTCTAAGAAAAATTTCAGTCTTGGATCATCAAATGGTCACATGGGACAAATTAAAAAAAGGCAGAGACATCCTGCAATGTCTACGTTGCCAAAGGTTTGGTCACTCGGCGGCTAACTGTGAAATGCAGCGCCGTTGCGTAAAGTGCGGAAAGGACCATAAGGCAGAAGAATGCCCTCTGGGAAAAGAACGGGTAGAAGACAAAGCCCTTCTAAAGTGCGCAGTGTGTCGGAATGAGGGACACCCCGCTAACTATCGAGGATGTCCTAAATTCCGAGAAATAATGGCAAGAAGTGTGACCCGGCAAAAAAACACAGAGCCAGCTCGTACTTCAACAATGCCCGTAACATCGCAGCGGTCGTACGCACAAGTTGCTTCGGGTGGGAGAACACCAAATCAGGCTACATCACAGGTAGCCACAAATACTCCCACACAGACTGAAACAACACCGCAAGCGGACGTGTTCGCAATCCTGCTCAATCTGCAGAGACAGATGACACAGCTACAAAGCCAAATAAACGAGATCTACTCGCATTTGCCCAGTCTAAATAACAAGTCGATATAAACCCTCTAACCACAACATCAATAAAAGCTCTTGTCGTGAATGTAAATTCACTAATAAGAACTGAGAGAAGAGCCAATCTTTTTAACCTGTTGCAAGAGGAACAACCTGATGTACTTCTGGCGGGGGAAACAAAGTTAAACCAGAGACATAAGATAGGACATAAAAACTACGATATTATACGAAGAGATCGACCTAACTCCTCTCAAGGGGGGGGTGTCGCAATCTTTATTAGAAAAGGGATCAATCATAAAGTAATATATAGTGGAGAAGTGCGCAGGTTCCGGGTGCTGGAAGCCTGTATCGTCCGCATACCCCTTCAGCAAGGAAGGGGTTTGTATGCGATTGCGGTCTACGCACCTGAGGAGCACCAACAAAACCTATTTATAGCGGAGCTCGAGACACTCTTTCGATGCTTACAATTGCACCTGGACAAAAATTACTTTATCCTAGGGGGAGATATGAACGCCAAGCATAGAAATTGGGGAAATTATATATCTAATGCCAGAGGAAATCAGTTGGCTGGTTGGTTAGATCAGTATCATATTGAATATAGAACTGACCTGCTAGCTACGAAATATCCATCGTTCCCCAGAGGTAGATCGTTCTTAGATATCTTGCTAATCGACTCACGACTGAGTTACTTAACACCAACAGACGAAACACAAACTGTTTACGGACAATTGAATACGACAGTGACCACTGTGCATTGACGGCAGTAATAGAGCTTCCGAGCGAGCTCGCAGATCTGGAGGAATTCGTGACCCCGCAACCCTATAACTACGGGGCAATGCGATGGCCGCGGTTCACCAGATCATTAACAAGAGAACTTCGTTCGAATGACTTTAATCTGCCAGTAAACAGAAACCTGACTAATGACGAAATCGACAAATACATTCAACAAATGGACGAAGCCGTAAAACAAACAATGGACAAAACAATTCCCAAAACAACAGTTACAGATCACATTAACATGTACAGAAACGCAACAATAAACGCACTCCACAAGAAAAAGAGCAGACTGCTATCGAAATTAAAACAATTACACAGACAGTTTACAGACAGACAAGACCAGGAGATAATATCACTGAAATCTCAATTAAAAAACCTCCAACAATTACTTAAAGCTAATTATAGATTAGCAACAAATTTGTATTGGAACAACAGAATTCGAGCTATAAAAACTAATAACCCGAATATGTTCCCACAAATAAATAAAATATTCAGGAGAAATAATCAAAACGAGATTCAGTGTCTCCAAATTCCACGTACCGAGGTAAACAAGCAGCTGCTAACCAACATTGGCATAGATACAGAGAACGCTATCTTCAATAGTGAGCTCTTCGTGATCGAAGATCCTTTGGAGAAGGCGAACGCTGTGGGAGCTGTCTTTCAGGAAATGTACAAGGTGAATGAAAGCATTCGCCGAAACAATGACCTGGAGGACAGAATTCGACTGAATCACCTGCACCTCCGGAATGAAATTTCACATTGGCAATCGGAGAATCCTGGTTTTACGGAATTCAGTGACGATAATCTGTCAATCGACATTAATGCCAATGGTGGGGCTAATAGCCTTTTAATCACAAGGGAAGGAATCCAGAGTATCTTCGACTCATTAAGAAGCAAAAAGTCAGTGGGAATAGATGGAGTACCTAACATCGTACTCAAGAACCTGCCCCCAAAGGCAATAGATATATACACGGTCCTGTTTAACAACGCGTTGAATAATGCATATTATCCCGCGCGTTGGAAAACGGCTATCATTCAGCCCATCCCAAAAAAGGGCAAAGACTGTACAAACCCAATGAACATGCGTTCGATAAGTTTACTCCCAAGCATCAGTAAAGTATTTGAAAAAATCATTAACAAAGCTCTGCTAAAATGGGTAGACGACAATAGCATTATTCCAAACAACCAGTTTGGCTTTAGGGCGGGTCATGAAACCACACATGCCGCAGCTAAACTGGTCTCCGATATACAATGGAATAAATGTAGGAACCAATGCACAGGTGCCTGTCTGATCGACCTGGAAAAAGCCTTTGATACCGTCTGGATCGAAGGGTTGTATTACAAACTGGTCAGATATGGCATACATAAGCCTTTACTATATGTACTTTACGATATGTCAAAGGACAGGAGGTTCGTGGTCAAAAGTGGTAATGTGACCTCTAATAAAACGTATAATATCAAGAATGGCTTGCAACAGGGCGCGGTACTCTCTCCGATTCTTTTTAACATTTACATTAGCGACTTATTAGATGCACTTCCGCAGGCTATTGCGTACGCAGACGATCTCATAATTTACAGAACAGCTCCGAAAGTTGCGATCATAAATAGGTTAATACAGCGAGACTTCAACAAAGTGCAGCGCTATTGCGATGACTGGAAACTTAAGATCAACTTCCAGAAATGTGAAGCCATCCTATTTAGAACTCCATTATATAAAGCCACGTACGACACAAGGAAAAACTGGCGAAAGCTAGTTATCGTGGGACCGCATGGAGATAAACTGGAAACCAAGAGTTTAGTTAAATACCTGGGCATCTGGCTAGACCAATATCTGTATTTCAACAGACATGTAGAGGCTGCATTGCTCAAAGCGAGGAAAACTTTTGCTATGACAAGGAGGCTATTTCATAGTAGCCAACTTGACAGCAGGGTAAAAGTCATATGCTACATGACGCTAATCAGGCCAATGCTCATATATGGTTGCCCAGTATGGTTCAACATAGGTCCAAATTTGATAGAAAAGATTCGGGTGTTCGAAAGAAAGTGTCTCAGAAGTTGTCTCAGATTATATCGGACACCGGAATCGGACTATAAAAAGTATTACTCAAATGAGACTTTATATAATGAAGCGTACATAAATAGGGTGGATAATTTTATGATTAAATTAATCAGAGGACATATTGCGAGAGCAATAAGCTCGTCCAATGACCTAATTTTCGGGGCTTATTATCCAAACACCCTGTACTATGAGAACGTGCGTCGCAACGGTTTTGTTCCACCAGAGGCGTTCCTTGACTTGGATATGAAAGGGCTTATACAGGATAGATCCGGAATTCCGCTGATCTATCATGTAAGTAGATCATCTGTAGACGGGCGATTGTGCTATGACCGGGAAGTAGCGCGCACCGAAGAAGAGCTCCTGCGCTTCAGTAGGGCTATCTCCCGCAGAGACCGGGACGATAGTATTAGACAGCGTCAACAGTTCTGGTGGTTGAATGGCATATAAAGACCTGGATACCAAAGTCGGTATAGAATCACACTATCATCAGCTAGCTTACATAGACTTAGCTTTTCTAGAATTAGGGTAGTATAAGATTTAAGTTAAGTTAGGCTAAGTGATTTTACATAAAAAAAAAAAAAAAAAAAAAAAAAAAAAAGTAGATAAGTTTAGGTAAGTTAAGTAAGTTAAATTTTAAGAAAAAAAAAAAAAAAAAAAAAAAAATTTACAAAGTTTTTCAAATTTTTCTTTGTCTTTCAAATAATTATAAGTTATGCCACAAAGTTCTGTCGCCGAAAGGCAAATTATACAAATATTAAGTAATGTTTAGCTTAGAGCGTCTGCGAAGGACCAGTAAGTTATTATATAAGATATTTAAGCTAGAATTTAAGCATTTTTTGTCTAGCCTTTAATTTAGAAAATAAGAATATAAAAAGAAAATAAAAAAATGTTTAAAAAATGAAATGAAGCAGTATTGGTTGTTCGGTAGTTTTGTGTTTTCTTCGATCAACCGCTGCATGTGGCCCATGTTCTAGTATTCCTTCATAAATTCCGCATACTGAGGGCCTAGTTCCGGGCGTCGCCTGAATCGTCTCTCCATAGACAGAAGCCTTTGGATGGCAGCTTCCCTGGAATCTCCCAATGGCGGCGGGAAATGTTTGAACGGTATGTAGTGTAACAACATATCCATGAAATTACCATAAACAATAATCTCAAATGAATCAATTGCCCTTATCACAATTTGCACTTCTCAAGTAACCAGCATTCGTTGTTTACAATAAATTCAAGGTCAACTCATTTCATTGAGTAAAACAAACGAATTGCTCCAGGTACGATTTGAAGGAATCAGATGACAATCGTTTGCGAATTTGTCATTGGCAAGTGATTCACGAATTAATTGGGTCAACTCATGTCATTGTTCTTTCGCTATACGGTGATATGATATTAAGTAGCATAATAAGCAAAATTGTATGAGTGATGTTCCAATTTATTATTTTATAGCTTGTTAAGCAATATTTGTATGAGTGAATAAGGAATTGTGTAAATAATTGAATGATTGATTGGGAGTATAAATATCCCAGCATTTTATAGAATAAATTAATCAAAAACCAATCGGCTTTGATTCAACAACTGCGACGCTCTACGCCATCATATTTTAGCGAGCTGCGCTTTGTACAGAGTTAAGTAAGTTAAATTTTAAGAAAAAAAAACAAAAAAAATTGACAAAGTTTTTCAAATTTTTCTTTGTCTTTCAAATAATTATAAGTATTGCCACAAAGTTCTGTCGCCGAAAGGCAAATTATACAGTCGTTATGTAATGTTTAGCTTAGAGCGTCTGCGAAGGACCAGTAAGTTATTATATAAGATATTTAAGCTAGAATTTAAGCATTTTTTGTTTAGCCTTTAATTTAGAAACTAAGAATATAGAAAGAAAATAAAAAAATGTTTAAAAATGAAAAATGCGCTTTGTACAGCACCGATAGGAAAAATAAAATATTTAGTCAAGTTGTCTTGCTAGATTGAACATTAAGACACAACCCCCAAAGCCTAAAACATTACATGGCGACTCTGTCATGATCCCCTGTCATTTGCAAACATTACAGGTATCTCCACCTCGAAGCGTCCCTCTGCTGAACGCCGGTGAGTGTCCGCAAAATGGGTCATTGCCCTTATAGCGTTTGGGATGATAGTGAAGAACATGTGATTCGAACTGACCCTGACAGTTAGAATCACCAAAAATTCAACCAATACGTAACACATCAGGGTACTGGCCGCGTTTAGAATTCAATTTTTAAACCCAAGTATATTCCACGGATGTGAATTGTTTTGTTATCGCTACGGTATACGGCTCTGATGTATTTTTTTATTCGATTTTCGTTCGGTGTTATTCACTATTTGCTTGTGTATTGTGTGTGTATCTGTAAGAGACGCTACACTACTCCCTCCTCAGTAACTTCGTTACGATCAGCTTCTGTGCGAATGACAGAACGAACGAGAGAACGTCGGAGCCAGCGAGTGTACCGGTGCTCATGCCGAAGCCATGATCGTGTGTGAAGTTCTGTTTACTACGGGAAAGTGTGTGCTGTGTGTTGTTATATAAATGTTAGTTGTGCAATAAATATTGTTGTACGGATCCTGTCCGCAACGCCAGTTGCTATATAAATATTTATGTGTTGGATATATATATATATATTGTTGTTTAATTGTGGTATAATATATAAGTTGCAATATATTTCTGTTGTTATATAAAAGTAGCTGTATAATATATATATATAGATGGTTGCCAGTTGTGGTATGGTAGACAAAGGGGCGTTGCTGGGTCACAGTACAGGACGCCAGTGTAAAATAGATGAGGCCCTATATATTGATATTATGGACTTGCAGTTCCGGTGTAATCTCGATAATCGGAGACATCAAAAGTCAGGCCGGTATGGCATAAATATAACGTTACACACAAAAACATACTTAATTAAAGTTGTGACCTTCAAAGAGCTAGTGCGCCTGAGTGAAGGATAAATATAGTAACGATACTTTTGCAGAATAAGTCTGTGGAACTTTCATGTAGAAATAATTTGATTCATCATCGCAATGGCAACCGAAATTCCAATTCAATTTTCCTGTGACGCATGATCACAAGTACCGCGGCCACTCCACACCATAGAATGTACCACTTCTCCGTACAGTTGCGATAGGCGCCGTCCGTTAATTACCCAGTACAGTTATGTATGTGGAAACCGATACTGCGCCTGACCCGTTGCGACACCTCCGTCGTGGCTGCAATCTATTGGATTTCTTATAACAATCGTACCTCCAATTTCTGCTTTAAAGACTTCTTAGTTGTGGTCACCAGACACGCACCATCTCTCTTCCAATTTCTGACTTGAAGACTTCTAAGCGGCGGTCACCAGACACGCGCCATCTCTCCTTCCACATAAAAACACACGTATATAGATTTCACAGACTGAGACTTTTATTTAACTTTGAATACAAAACTGGAAGTCCTTCGTGGACTGCTTATTAATACTGACAAATTGAACACATTATACAACTAAATTTCCTTCTTGGAACTAACTCAAAAAAATAATTCATTAACTAAAAAACAAAGACATCCTTCATGGATGGAGGTTAACTTCAGACTCATTTAGCTTCTATCAATCTGACTGAAAGACACACTCTCTCTCTCTCTCTCCCATGATCACACCATCCTCCCGACAAGAAACTTTCACCAATACCACAACTCAACGACACAGATTTGTGCACCTGCTTGCAACTAATCAATGTTGTGGAACGTGTTCATTCACAATATAATTAACTTGATTTATTCAACTTTAATGTGTGATATTAAAATATTTATCCTCTAATTATTTACTCATCCTCGATTGGGCACTGGTAGTGGAGAGGCCATCACGTAACAGTATACAGATAACGTCGTAGTCACCAATTGTGGCGTTTAGAATGATAGTGAAGAACGTGTGATTCGAACTGACGGTATGACAGTTAGAATCACCAAAAATTTAACCAATGCGTAACACATCAGGCTACTGGCCGTGCTTACAATTCCATTTTTAAACTCGGGTGTATTCCACTGATGTGAATTGTTTTGTTATCGTTATAGTATACGGCTCTGGTGTACTTTCTTATTCGATTTTTGTTCGGTGTTCTTCACTATTTGCTTGTGTATTGTGTGTGTATCTGTTAGAGACGCCACACCCACCTCTCTTCTTCTGTTAGGCGCTCCTTCATCTCGGGTAGTTTAGTGAGAGTAGAACCCTCGTTTATTACACTTAGTACAAGCGTTAGAGAAAAAAAAAAAAAGAAATTAAAAGTAAAAAACTTACGAACTAACTTAAGAAGTAGGATTACAAAAATTACTTCCGAATAAGTAAGAAGATAATAAGGTGGGAAGGTGGCTGTGCACGTGATGGGGTGGCGAAGGGCGGGTAGTAGGATAAAGGGGCGGGGTGATAGGAATGTATACGGGTAGTAAGAGTGTAGATAGTGGGTGGGGCAAGGTCACGAGGGGAAAGACAGAAGACGACGTTTCAGAGCAATAGAAGTGAGGTAGAAATCGAAGGAGGTGGGGTAAGAGTTTGCCCGCTTTAGCATTCGTGAAATTGGTTCATTACAGCCGTAGGAAGTGTGGTGGGAGGGCAGATAGAAGAGATGAGGGTTTCGTGGGTTGCGGGGGTTGGTGTTGAGTGCGATGGCGGAAAGCAAGCTAGGGCAGTTGATTGTGCCGGAGAGAAGACGGTGGATGAAGAGGATATCGGCAAGAGTTCTGCGTTCCTCAAGTGTACTGAGGTTGATCAAATGGAGTCGGCCTGTGTATGGGGGAAGAATCCGAGGATTCTCCCAGTTCAGTCCACGGAGGGCAAAACGCAGAAACCGGCGTTGCGCGCTCTCGATTCTGCCGATATGGGACGAGCAATGTGGAGACCAGACCTGACTGGCGTATTCAAGAAGGGGGCGGACGAAGGCTATGTAGAGGGAACGGGAAACGTAAGGATTAGAGAATTCCTTAGACCAGCGTTTCACAAACCCTAGGGCGGAGTTGGCCTTAAGAATGATATCGTCGATATGTGGGATGAAGCTGAGTTCCCTGTCAAATAAGATTCCGAGGTCACGTATTGAGGATACGTATGAGATCTGCTGGTTAAGCAGGAAGTAGGGGCGAGGAAGTGGGGGCGGGGGGGGTGGGGGTGGACGTTTGTGGGAGAATGTAATGGAGTGACATTTGGCAACATTGAGATCAAGGCAGTTATTACGGCACCAGGTTGAGAAGCTGTCGAGGTCCTGTTGGAGGAGTGGGGAGTCGAGGGGAGAGATGATTGTTTCGTAGAGTTTGGCGTCGTCAGCATAGAGGGATATGGATGAGTGTTTAATAACAGAGTCGACATCATTGATGGTTAGGATAAAAATGAGGGGGCCTAGATGACTTCCTTGCGGAACCCCAGAGGTGGGGAAAAAAGGATCGGAAAGGGAGGATCTGAATTTGACACGGTAGGATCGGTCTTTCAGATATGTTGTATTCCAGAATACTACCCTTATTAAATTTAACACTGAATCTCCTAACACATCCTAAAAAAACTTCACTTAACATATATTACATTCTCACTTAATACATACCATTCATAAACATTCACAATATTACCAGTTACAGCACACTTAATAACCTGCACCTTTTGATTTATTGAAAACATAGCAACTTGGATTTTCGTCCAAATGAATGTGAAAAGTCATAGAGAAAAAATTCAGTTGATAACTTCGATTTGCCTTGAATACTTCGAGGCGTTTACTTCTACTCTAGAGAAAATAGATTTAATAATAATTTTTAATAGAATATTCACTCCAAGATACAATAACCAGAGATTTGTGTTTATAAAAATATTTTGCAACGAGATCAAATAAAAGCCCGACATAAAATAAAACTGATATGGACATTTTTAAATAGCCGGCTGCAAATAAAAATCTAAGAAGAAGGAAAGGCACCAAGCGAGAGTTAAGTAATATATCTTTAGTGACAGTTCGACATAGCCATCTGCATAATATTCCCGTGATAAGTTTCAACCAGAAGACGAAATGTAGAACAGGACCAGCATTTTTCAAGAAGAAAAGGAATAATAAAAGGTCCCCGCTCTTCCCTCAACCGAGGAAGCACGGCGCCGGACATTCAACACTGGTGGCAGCGGTGGGATACAACCAAAGGATCCCAAATAAAAAGAAGAAAATAAGAAGAAAAAAAAAAACAAGAAAAAAAAAAATTTTTTTTAAACAAAACAAAATTTAAAACAACAAAAAAAAAATGTTTATAAGAAGAAAAAACAAAGTAAACAAAAAAATTTAAAACAAAAAAAATAATAAAGTGAACACAAAAGAAATAATCAAATAAGAAGAAGAAAAAAAATGTTTCAAGAAGAAAAGAGAGAAAAAAAAAAACAGGAGAAATAACCAAACCAAAATAAGAAGAAAAAAAAAACCCGACAAAACTACGAAAAAAAAAACATAAAACAACGAAAAAAAAAAACATAAAACAACGAAAAAAAAAATCCAGCAAAAGACCAGGATATTCAACTTCTAGGGCGTGAAGTCTGCCTGGCAAGAATAACAAAATAATATAAAATATAGAAAGGAACACAAAGAGGAACTCTACGACACAACAAAGAAGAAAAAAAAAGGACAACAATAAGAAATTCAACAAGACTTCTATCAACATCTAGAGTAGTAAGAAATTTTTTCAATATTTTGTTTTTTCTCTCTTCCTTTTTTTTTGTAGGAATATTTTACTTGGATTTTTTTCCTTTTTCAAAAAAAAAAAAAGTGTTTTCTCGATAGAAATTTTGAAAATTCTCTTTTCAGTTTTTTTTCGACGACATTTCCGTTTCTTTTCCTTCTCGTCGAAAATTTTCTTTCTTTTCAGTTTTGGGTCCAAACCATATCGTTTCCATATATATATATATTGAATAATAACATAAAGGCCATTATTTCATAAACCATATTTTTAAGAATTGATAACAAATTTTCGCCATACTTTAATTCAAATTTTCAATATTACGAGTCCATATTACACGAGACAGGTGGCTAGGCAGGGGGAAGAACAAATCCACTATCAACCGATACACATTAAACCCCCTGAAATGGCTCTTTCTGTCGGAATTTCTGATGTTTTCAGAATCGTCCCTACCTTTGACGGGAAACCCTGCGACTTAGGTAAATTTATTTCCGGGGGAGACATTTTATTTAGATCCATAAAGAAGGCAGACCCGGATATATACGAGACATTTTTAGATCTAGTCAAAAATAGACTAGAGGGTCATGCTTACGATCTGATCAGGTATAGCAAAATCGCTAAGTGGGAGGATTTAAAAGAAAAATTAGAATCGGAATATAAAGAGGAGCAATCTCGGTCGACGGCACACAATGAGTTGATTTCTCTGAAACAACGCTACAGAGAAACCGTCCGGGAATACGGCGATAGAGTCGCGAATGCTCTAAGGACTCTAAACTCTGCCACGTGTGAAATAACAGCAGACGCGGTGGTTAGGGAATTCTTAATGGAAGAAAACAAAAAATTGGCCGTACAAACATTTGAAGATGGACTAATGAACGAACAACTAAAGATACTAGCTAAAGTCCATGGGGGAAATAATTTAAAACAGTCGATTGCACATGTAGTATCACATGGTGCTCGAATGGACAACTCTCCCAGGTCATATCAATATAACGAAAAACCTACATTCAATAGTATAGTCTGCCAAACCTGTGGTAAGTCAGGGCATACACAGGACACATGTTATCGGAACATGCAATCCAACTTTTTTCCGAATAGACAACCCATAAAAAGGGAATATAACATTGTATGTAATTTCTGTGGACGGAATAATCACACAGAGAATGAGTGTAGATACAAGATATCTAGGAATGGATCGGCTTCAACAAATTACCAACAAGGTACAACAACGCGTAACCCATTCCGAAATAATCCTACAATCTCTGAAAATCGTTTTGGTGAAAATGCTAGGAGCACCAATAGACAAAACGATAGACAAAATGTTCACTTTTCTCGGGTGCAAGAGTCGGAAAACGAGGCCTGACGCCAACCAAAATTGATGGAAGACAGACCAAAGTTTTCTATTTACAGCATTAGATCTTTGGAAATAGATAACGACCATTTTAATGAAGCTCCTAGCCAAATTTACCCTGAGCCCACATACTCCTATAAACCAAGCCATATAAACGAAGATAACCCTGTCCCTAATATAAAGACTCCGATTCATACTCCCATTCTGGAAAACAATTCAGCAACACAGACTGAAAATCCGAAATTTTCAGCAGTATTAAAGACTGAAATCGCTAATATCTCAGATATCCCTATTGACAACGCAGACACTTCAGCAACCAAGACTGAAAACTCAGCAGTATTAAAGACTGAAAATTCGGATCCTGCAGAAAATATACAAACAGAAATCCCGAATATTCCGGCTATCCCAATAGACAACCACGGCACTTCAGCAACAAAGACTGAAAATTCAGCAGTGTTAAAGACTGAAGACCCAATAGTTGCAATAAAAGTCGAAACCCAAGTCAGTTCAGCAGCTAATACTGATGAACAAATCTTTTCAGCAGCAAAGACTGACGGATTAAATGTTTCTACAGCAGATATAACTGAAGAAATAGTTCAAACAGCAAATAGGACTGGGAACCAAGATGTTCTAACAGCTAATAAGTCTGAAGAACTATTCGAATCAGTAAATGAGACTGAGAAACTAAACGATCCATCAGCAGTGAGTAAGACTGAAAAGGTAGACGTTCCGACAGAAGTTAAAGCTATAGAAAATGATGACATTGAGCCGAAGACACTAAACATTTTAAATAACGATACTGAACAGCAACACGAAGTAATGAAAATTGAAAATAATAATTCAATTAAAGAAGTTAAAGCTATAGAAAATGATGACAATGAGCCGAAAACACAAAAAATTTTAAACAACGAAAACAAACACAGACACTTACTCAAACACGATATAATAAGTAATGAAAATAATAATTTAACTAAAATAGGTACGGAAAAGGAAAACCATATAAGTACATTACAAATTCTTTTTTTCAACAATAAACATTTATTCAAACACAAAATACAAAAAAATAAAAAGTTACACAATCATTTAGGACATTTGAAATCAGTTCTTAAGAAGATTTTTGGTATTATGCATTTCTATACAATAATCATAGTAATAGGCCCAGAAAGGTTTTGGAAACTTTTCCATAAATTTAAGGAAAAGATAAACACATAACAAATGGCCTTTGTTTTATTATTCAATATATATGAAATAATCTAACAATTGTAGGAAATGACGGAAATGAAAAAAAAAAAAAAAAAAAAAAAAAAAAAAAGTTAATGAGGGGGACGAAAGAAAGAAAATTTTAGAGGTAATATATATTGGAAATTTTAGAATATATATATATTCGAACGGAAAAGGAAAGAAAGGAAATTTTAGAGGTAATATATGTATTGGAAATTTTGGAATTAATATATATATTCGAACGGAAATGAGAATTTTGAAACAATAATATTAATATTATATATTTAATATAATAAGTAATAATGATTTTTAGATAAGAAAAGAAAAGGTTCCAAGGAGAAATATTTAAATTTAGTTAATATATAATGTAAATAGACTATTTTGGACTATTTTTCTAGTGTTAAGAACTTTTTGAGTATTGGAAAAAATTTAGTTAATATATAATGTAAATAGAATATTTTTCTAGTATTAAGAACTTATTGATTATTGTAACCTTTGATAAAGATTAATTTTGAAAACCATTGTACTGTAATTGAACGAAAATCCAAGTCTTTCTTAATTTAATATATAGTTACTAGAAAATTATTCTCTTCAAGGATAATTTTCTTTCTCGAAGAAGGGTGGGATGTTGTATTCCAGAATACTACCCTTATTAAATTTAACACTGAATCTCCTAACACATCCTAAAAAAACTTCACTTAACATATATTACATTCTCACTTAATACATACCATTCATAAACATTCACAATATTACCAGTTACAGCACACTTAATAACCTGCACCTTTTGATTTATTGAAAACATAACAACTTGGATTTTCGTCCAAATGAATGTGAAAAGTCATAGAGAAAAAATTCAGTTGATAACTTCGATTTGCCTTGAATACTTCGAGGCGTTTACTTCTACTCTAGAGAAAATAGATTTAATAATAATTTTTAATAGAATATTCACTCCAAGATACAATAACCAGAGATTTGTGTTTATAAAAATATTTTGCAACGAGATCAAATAAAAGCCCGACATAAAATAAAACTGATATGGACATTTTTAAATAGCCGGCTGCAAATAAAAATCTAAGAAGAAGGAAAGGCACCAAGCGAGAGTTAAGTAATATATCTTTAGTGACAGTTCGACATAGCCATCTGCATAATATTCCCGTGATAAGTTTCAACCAGAAGACGAAATGTAGAACAGGACCAGCATTTTTCAAGAAGAAAAGGAATAATAAAAGGTCCCCGCTCTTCCCTCAACCGAGGAAGCACGGCGCCAGACCTCAACAGATAAGAAGATAACCATTTGATCAATAGGGGTTCGAAGCCTAGGGAGGACAGCTTGAAAAGGATGAGATTATGGGAGATTTTGTCAAATGCCTTGCTGAAATCGGTGGTGATAACATCAACTTCGTTGCCATTCTCTAAGGCACGGAGAGTATGGTATGAGAACTCGATCAAATTGGTTGTGGTCGACCTACCCGAAAGGAAACTGTTGGGTTTAGTTATCGTACCGGTCATGGGCACTAGTTCAACTCAACACCCATCACTTACCATTAGTATGACTGTAAATTGTCCACGAATAAAATTCACTTCAAGCAAGCAGAAAAAAATAAAAATGCACACAAGTTATTTAGTTGATTGGTGTTCTCTATTTCTATTTTTTAATATGGCATCGACACATGCTCATACAACTGGGACTTCACAATCACTTAATCATTTGCGATGACGCCTGCACTCCTTCAGGTTCATTGGGAAGTTTTGACACAAAGTTTACTTAAAAAGAACAACGGAAAGTTCGCTTAAAAGGAACAAAACGAATTCCTTGACTTATTGACCGAAAGGAAAGACGGCACTCCAACTCGAATATTTAAACGATGAAACAATACAAAAACTGACTACGCAGTAGCGGGGCCGGTAAAAGGCGGAACTCTAAGCGGATGCGACTGTCCGCTGCGGTAATAGGAATCTGACTCTAAGAAACTATCCTTATCTGCCACATTCAACGGTGTGGATTACATTAGTGTGGGAGGATTCTATATGTGTCCGTATGGGACATGTACGTTGCCCTTCAGCCTGCATATCGACAATGACGAAAATGCACCTAAATAAACATGGGCTGGTGTAATAAATTGGTATTGGGAGCTGCAGGCGTCGTTGAGATAAGCGATGGCGAAAAATCGCCGAAGGGAGAAATAGGTTTCTGTGTCTTAAATAAACAGAAACGCTATTTCGATGGCCATAAATCTTTGATGACCTGCGCCTGAGAACGAAATAGGTTTTTGCTTTAAGATACACAAAAACGCAATTTCAAGGGTCACGATGATATGCACATCGTGTTTGTTTATTTAACAGGCCGGAGCATCGTTCGTCTAACGTCAATCATATTAGTGCCCAAATCCCATGATCGGTAGATAACCGACAAAGGAAATTGGTCGCAAGTTTTGCGAACCTTGGGACTGGGGCAATAAATGGATATGAACCGTAGCAAGAAACCATCGGCTTCAGCTATGTCAACAATTACGCTGGCCAGCTAGTATTTATCTATTATAATTGCTGACAGGCCGAGCCGATGGAGATATGGTACGGATCATAAACGGAAAAATTCAATGTGATGCATGCCTTAAGATTTAACTTTCAGGTGAAAGAGAATGAAGGGTAGCTTACGCTGCCCCAAAATTGCAGGTAGGTATGGTGGGGTGGAAAGTAGTTAATTTAAGAGGATGGGCGGTTCCTTGGGAATGTATTAAAGAACCGCTACAAAACCATGCTGGTTGGATGAGATGATGGATTTACAACTAAAAGATAACGCATTGTAAAGAAGCCCTTCGAACAGTTTGGGGATATGAGATAGTTTGGCGATGGGTCGGTAGTTGCTGATATCATTTTTAGGTCCCTTTTTATCTATGGGGGGTGACATAGGACGATTTCCAGATACAAGGGAAGATCCCTTGAGATACAGATAGGTTGAAAATCTTTGATATCGGGAGAGAAAGGGAAGTGGAACAGTTCTTTAAGAATACAGACAGAAGTCCATCAGGTCCGGGGCTGAACTCGTCTTTGAGTAAGTTTAGTTTCTCCTCAACTACGTGACGTTGAATAAGTTGAGGAGAGAAAGGACCAAGGGAGAATTCGGACAAGTCATTGAAATACGACGGATTGGGTTCGAAGGAGATGTCTGTGAAGGATTTATTGAAAAACGACGCGAACAGGTTGGCAATAGTTAGGTTGTCGTTTGACGTAGTCGCGCCATAAGAGAGGGAGTTAGGATAGGCGTCGGATTTACGTTTATAATTTATAAAGTGGAAAAAGGATTTGGGATCGCTAATCAAATTGGATTGTGTTTTAATAAGGTATTTGGAATAGAGGGAGTTGTAGAGTTCGGAAAATTTATAAAAGGCCCCGAGATAGTTGGAGTAGTTTTCAATGGATCGCATTTTGAGGAAAATGTTCCATAAGTTATTCCTTTTGTTCCGAAGATTGCGGAGATTGCGGTTGTATCATGGTGGCGAAGAAACCGATGAGAATAGGGGACATATAAGGCGACGGCATAGTAAATCTCCTTATAGAGAGTGGCCGTGGCTTCTTCTACACCCAAATGATCAAAGCGAGATGCTGTTTTGCTAAGGTGTTCATTTAGGAGGCGGAAATTAGCCTTATGGGAGTTGTAAGAAAAGCAGTCAGGAGGTAGAGGGGGCTGGGTTTCGTGGTCGAGATATAAGGATAAGAGCAGTGGGGGGTGATAATTGTCAATGGTAGAGAGGGCGTGTGGGCTAGGGGCAACTGAGGACATGAGAGGGCAGTCTCCCCATATGATTTGGGACATTGCTAATTTGATGGAGGCCTGAGTCGGAGAGGCCGTTAATAAAAATACGTTCATTAGAACTAGTGGGGTTAGAGACGTAGAAGGCTTGTTCGTCAGCTGTACCTGAGTACCTTCTCCATCTCCCAGAAGGCTCTTAGCTGACCCTCTAATGGATCGACCTGATGGGTGACAGTACAGCAATGTTGTTCTTGATCGGACAGAGCTGGTCCACTCCCTGCGATCACCCAGCCGAATATAGTGTTCTGCGCCATCATTTTACTGTCAGGATCCATCAGTCGTCCATCGCGCAGGACCTGGAAGATAGTGTCGGAACCCAGCAACAGGTCAATGGGTCTTGATTTATGGAATAGCCGGTCGGTTCAATTGTAAATTCTTTTATCAGATTTACAATTTCGCTTATTGAAAGGCGGCGTACTGTGCCACACCAAATCTTGAATACTTTCTTCGTCAAGCGTAGACGCAACTTTCACCAAGTCAATGTGCCGCGCGAGGATAGTGGCTGTTGACTGAAACAAGTCGGAAAATAAGTGCTATAAAAAAGACAGGAATACCTTAATCCGTTGACGGTGGTAATCCTCATAATCTCCTCCAGAAATGCAAACACTTTGCCTTTTGATTTAGTGCCTTTATTTGGTGATCAATTCGATGTTGATTGATTTACAATAATTGCACTCCGACTCGTTTGAATAGCAAAAAAGATAAGACTATTTACAAGAATGACGGATGATTTAATATAATTTGAATGTCAACTGTTTGCTGACATTTGTTATTTATGTTGTGAATGGCTGCATTCAGTACGACTTTGCTGGTTGCATCCAGTGCGGCCATCGTGTGCTGCTCCGCCTCCAACAATTACCCTTCATCATATTCTCCAGATTTAACCCCCTGCGACTATTTCCTATTTCCAAACCTGAAGAAATTGCTGGGCGGTAAAAAATTTGGGTCGAATGAAGAGGTCATCATAGAAACTAACACCTATTTTGAGGGCCTTGAGGAAACCTATTATTTGAAAGGAAAAAAAATTGGAAAAACTCTGGACTAAATGTATCGGGCTAGAAGGAGACTATGTTGAAAAAAAATTGTAACGCGTAGCGACCGCCTTTAGATTACAAATTATTACTAATTTATTGTACTTATTTAATCGTATTAGGCGTTTCTTTAAAAAAAAGTAGATTGCCTTTATTCTATTTTAAGTGCGAAGATCAACGTGTATGTCTTTAGCAACATTTTAAATGACTTGTCTTGATTTTTTTATTTTTCTCTCGTCAGATAAACTTTGATACCAAAAGGTATTATAATAACCAAACCTCGGGGTTGGGTACACAAATGTTTACACAATGTGTCATCAAAATGGCAAAAAAATGAAATTTGGTCAGAATTTTATAAATTTGCTACAAACTCAGATCCTTTAGTTGCTGCTTATAAACCGCTGATGAAACTGAAAGTATATTCGACTTCCCTACAACGTGGCGTGTGGCGGTTCTTTAACACATTCCCAAAGAACCGACCATCCTCTTAAATTAACCACCTTCCTCTTTCCATGCATAGTCATAGTACTTACCTGCAATTAGTGGCAGCGTAAGCTCCCCTGCACCATCATACCTGAAAGGAAAACCTACCCGACGGCATCCATATATTTTGAACTTTCCTGGTTCATATTCCATGAACCAGTTCATCTTCTATCGGCTCAGCCTGTCTTCAATTACGATAAACAAACACTGGCCAGCGTATTGTTGACATAGCTGTACCCGATATCCTTTCCATAGTTCACAATTGTATATCGCGCCTACACCCTTAGGTCCGCGACAGTTGCGACAATTCCCCGTTATCGGCTATCAACCGATCATGAATTTGGGTATGGATATGATCATTGTTTAGGAAACCTTACCCATGCCATGCCTATGATGACCGCCTGAAAACTTAAATTTAACATACAGTATCTCACTGTGTTCGTTTTACTTACCCGCATATTAATCTAAACATACAGCCATCCAGCCTGACCCTTTGCCGCCGTCGACAAGGTTTCTGCTGACTTATGTCAACAAAATAATTTTCCTCCTTGTGCACCGGAGCCATATGGCTAGATAAGATATTGCCTACATCGGTGTTTCCAAGGAATTTTAGACAAATACCATGACGACCCCTTTGCATCATAGGCACATCATGTACATCATCTGTGCCACCATTTGATCTGTGAAATAGCGTTTTTGTTTACTTTGAAACAAAAATCTATTTCGATCCCTGGCATACTTCATCAACAATGTATGGGTACATCGCCGCAGCCCCCGATGATCGTACGTTTATTTAATCAGGTGTCCGCCGATCATCGTCCTCATCCCGGGGCATTGTACTTGTCCTATACGGACACATATAAAATCCTCCCCTATCGAGGCAATTCGCGGCCATTGAATCTGATGGATGTGAGTTGCATCGTTGAGTCAGATTTTATCCCCAGTGGTGTGTGGACACACAAAATTAAAAAAATCAAGCTTGTCAGTACGGTCGCGGTTGGTTATAATTCTTTATCGCGCGATTTCTGTAATCAGATTAAATTATTTCCGGCGAATATATCACCAAATAGTAGTCAGTGTGTGGGAAGTGAATCGAACAATAATATGAGAGGACGTCTACAGTGCTATAATTTTTCTTCTATCATTCCTTAACTTATTAAAAAGTAAAAATAAAGAAAAACGTACACCAGTAAAACTACCACAGTGCATTTTTTATTTTTTGTACTACTTCGACTGGATAGGAGTTGGGGATTTAAGTGAATCCGTGTCGTGTCAGGCACCTACTTACAACCCACAGGCGCTTAAGTCATCAATGTGAAAGAATCGACGTAAACTATATAAGTTTAAAAGAATTAGGGTATATTTTAGCTATAAGCTTTGCGGTAATAAGCTTATAAATTTTTTCGATAAAATCCCCATTTTTTATCAATCAATTTGATTAACATTCTTCAGAACTTGGAAAAAATCTCTTTATTAACTTTTTACCATTACATTTCATTAACAGGGCCTATCTCGTCAAACATCTCTAGTTGAAGACCGCCTGGAATTATCTGATGATGACGAGTATCACGATGAACGTGCAGGTATGTCAACACCTTCAGAAACCCTTAACAGCTTTTACCTTAGACCTGGAATGCCAAGATTACGTCCAGTTTCTTTGCCATTAGCTGCACTAGAAGCATGTAGTATTGATGGATGCCTTGGTTGTAATGTAGATTGTAATGCCCAGCCCGATCTTATCAAGGACATTTCCTTTAAGTCCCACGACATTTTCTATTCCACCAATTCACACAAACCATCTATTCCTACTTGCTCTACCAGTAAAAAAGATCGCATTCGAAAGAAGTGGAACCTATTTCATTGGAATAAACACCGAACGTACAAAAAGTCACATGTTTCAAAAACACCCAATCCAGAGCTTTTTAGTCCACTAAAAAAAGTTATTTTTGAGCCTAATCATTTAGCTATCACTAAATTTATACATAATGAACAAAAGCCAACGTGTATACCTCTTCCACTTCATTGTTCGACGCAAAATTGTTTTATTCCTAATAAGCCATTCTCGTGGAACCGTTGTACGCAGAGGGCTGTTATTGATGCTCCACAACATAAATCTAAGAACAACAGGACAAAACATTCGTCCTTAAAATACCACTCTTGCCTTCCACAATAATTGTTAGCAAATGTCTTTATATTCTCACTGCTTATTTATTGTCGCATCACCTTGTGTAAGAGCAATGTTGTGCACTCATCTTGTAATTAAAACGCATCATTTATTTTTTTTTTCCAAAGCATTATATGTAATGGAAAACATTATGAAAAAATGTACCTTTGTAAAAAATATTTTAAGTGCATGTGTAATCAATACTCTAGTTTCTCATATGCTCACCAAAAAATATTTGTCTGTTTTACACTTTCTTGAATTTAATTTTTAAATAAATTTATTCGTTTATTTCTGCAATTATGTTTATTTGTTTTAATTTTTAATTTCCGTGTACTGTGCGTCGTAAGTGTTCTGGGTCTGAAATTTGCAGCGAAAAACGGTAAGTAGACTACTTAACTTGTTAACATCAGTTCCAGTAATGGTCTTCAAGTAATCGAGAGGAGAATAGAATGGTCGACAATCTAAGGTAGGAGGAGAAGTGAATGTCACTCACCAAAATCACAGGATATCATTCAGATATGAAATTACTTCGTTTATGTGCCTAATGGCGTCTAGTATTGGCCATCGCTAGCCACACCTTTTCCCATCTTTCTGGCAGAGCTCGAATACCGGTACGATAACAGCGTTCATCTTTTGAGGCTATCCACTAATCAAGTTATTTTTTGATGTCTTCATATGAGCGGAACTGCTGAGTAGCCAGACCATGAGCCATCGAACGGAACAAGTAATAATCCGACGGCGCAATATCTGGGGAATATGGCGGGTGGGGTAGGACTTCCCATTTGAGCGTTTCCAGGTAGGTTTTACCGGATTTGGCAACGTGATGCCGAGCATTGTCATGCTGTAGAACCACTTTTTCGTGCCTCTGCTCGTATTGTGGCTGTTTTACGCGCAGTGTTCTGCTTAGTCGGATCATTTGAAGTCGATACCGTTCCCCAGTGATGGTTTCTTTCGGTTTCAACAGCTCATAATAAATAACACCGACCTGATCCCACCAAATACACAGTATAACCTTCGCAGCGTGAATATTTGGCCGAGTCGACTTCGTAGAAGCATAACCGGGCAATCCCCATGACATCCTTCTCCTTGAATTGCTGTGATAAATCCGTTTTTCATCACTCGTCACGATGTGATGAAGAAAACCTTTCCCTTTTTGCCGCCGGAGCAGTTGTTCACAGGCGAAAAAAGGACGCTCAACGTCCCTTGGCTTCAAATTATAGGGAAAACAAGTTCCTTGCTTTTGAATCATTCCCAACGCATGCAATCGCTTGGAAATCGCTTGTAAACTCTTAATGCTGATGAAAACTCTTGTTGCGTTTGGCACGGATCCCCATTGAGCAATGCCTTCAATTTATCGTCTTCGAAGATTTTTGGCCTTCCTTCACGAGGACGGTCATCAACATCGAAATCACCGCCTTTGAAGCAATAGAACGAATCACGGCACGTTGTTTCACTTAGAGCAGCATCTCCGTAAACTTTGACGAGCTCTTGATGCAGAAAAGGTTGATTAGGTGGTAGTCGGTCCCAAGGTGAGATACCATCCCGTCACGCTGTACATTCTGCGATATCGCCCAGAGAAATCTTCGACGGTGTTTCGAATGTGTGGCTGATGGCCCGGACTGACACGGGGATAAGTCATGATGGTACGTTCTGATATAAAGAATTCCGGAGGTAAACTAGTCTCCGATTCGGATCTCCTGGGGGGACTATGTCAGGGGGAACATCATGCAGATATCATGATAAATAATGGAACTTTAAGAGGTTCGTCATCGCATAACCGGGCTCGCTCTCGAGGCTCGGCCCACGCTCGACTGGTAACGGCATTTTGTAACATCAGGGGCATCGGTTTCACCAACACCAATGTAAACACCGTCCACCAATATTTGCAAACAACGAAACCTGATATCCTTGCCCTAACTGAGACCCAGGTCGATTCGTCAACTGATTCGACATATCTTCGTTGCTCAGGATACGACTTACATTCGAGATTCCGTTTTAAGGGCGGAGTCTGCGTCTTCGCGCGGTCCAATCTGGCTTGCCAGAGGATGGAGGCGTTGGATATTTTTCGAACATCTTTCACATACCGTCCATTGGATACAGATCACCACCCAGCTTCTGAAATTGTTGTCCTTGGCGATTTTAATGTGCACACTTCTGGCTGTTTGTTACCTTCTAACAGAACCGATGAGGCTGGCGGAGATGTTTGCGTTTATCCACAACTTGACTCAACTCGTGGAGGAGCCAACGCGAGTGCCAGATGCCCGAGGCGATTATGTGAACACCCTGGATCTGTTTTTGACATCCGAACCGGGTATTTATACCGTAGAGGTTTCTGCGCCACTGGGAAACTCAGATCACTGCTTGGTATCTGTCGCGCAAGCACTTGCATACCAAGCAAGCAACCGGCCTAGGCAACTTCGCCATATATGGAAGTATGGGGCCGCTAACTGGGACGATTTGCGAGACTTCTTCGCATCCTTTCCGTGGTCCGAGGTGTGCTTCGGAAACTCCGATGTTAACGCATGTGCGGAGTCGGTATCAGAGATTATTCTTCTGGGGATGGAGATGTATATTCCACATTCCATCAAACGAAGTTCGTCTGATAAACCTTGGTTTGACAAAAAGTGCGAGCTGTTACAGCGGCAAAAAATAGAGCTTTTAAGCAATGGCGCTCCAATCCCACCGATGTTAACAGAACGAATTTTGTCAGAATCAGAAACGCGTGCAACCAGGCGATTGATACCGCGAAGAAGGCTCACAACGACAGGGTGACCAATAAGCTCCTTCGGTGCCCAACTGGCTCGCGCTCCTTCTGGTCAATGGCAAAAGCTGTCAGCGGTAACTTTGCATCCTCTTCTTTCCCTCCGTTGGTGACAGAGATCGGGACGTTAGTCACGAACTCAAGGGATAAAGCTAATGTATTCGCAAATTTATTTTCGGCGAATTCAAACCTCGGTCCTGGCCTTTTGGACCCGCCTGAGATCTCGCCGGTACAGTCTTCCATGCGGGATGTGAGATTTCGTCCGCGCACTATTCAACGCATTCTACGTGAACTGGATTGTAGGAAGGCAACCGGCCCGGACGGAATACCAGCAATAGTCCTTAAGAACTGTGCTCCAGAACTATCGCCGGTTCTTGGCAGACTCTTCCGCTTATCTTATGCACAGAGGACATTTCCTGCCTGCTGGAAAATCGCTCGAGTTCAGTCAATCTCAAAGAAGGGAAAAAAGTGTCTCCCACAAAATTACCGTCCGATAGCATTACTGTCTATTTTATTTAAGGTAATGGAAAAAGTCATCAATACTGAGTTATTTAAGTATTTGGAGTGCAACGGACTTCTGAATGACCGTCAATACGGATTCTGTGGCAGGCCGTCCACGAGAGACCTTTTGACACTTATAACCGATATATGGACATCTGCGATTGCACGGCATGGTGAGTCAAGGGTGGTCGCATTGGATATTTCCAAGGCTTTTGACCGCGTCTGGCACGGGGCATTGCTGAGCAAACTTTGTTCATATGGACTTTCCCAACAGCTTTGCGACTGGACGAGGAGCTTCCTCGAGAAACGATCGATCCGGGTTGTTGTGGACGGCGAGTGTTCGGATCTGTATCCTGTTAATTCGGGGGTGCCCCAAGGTTCTATTTTGGCTCCAACCTTATTCTTGCTTCACATAAATGATTTGTTGGAGACAACGGATAACAAAGTGTTCAGTTTTGCGGATGATAGTACGCTTGTTTCCTCCTTTTCGAATGAACGGCCGATTGGTCCATCTGCGTCACACCAGCTGAGATGTAGACAGATTGATTCTCTGAATCGGGATCTGGATAAAGTCCTGCAGTGGGGAAAGGCCAATCTTGTCGACTTCAATGCTACGAAGACCCAGTATACAACATTCACAAAGAAAACTGGATCATCGGTTCCACAGCTGATGATGAATGGCCGTGCCCTCGAGGCTGGGGAACGTTTGAAATTGCTCGGCGTCACGGTCTGTGGAAATGTATCATGGCATAAACACGTGTCGAACATCGCCAGGTCAGCCTCAGGAAAACTGAGTTATCTTTTTAGAGCCAAGAAATATTTTACTCCGGCCCAACTTCTCCTATATAAATCCCAAATTAGACCCGCGCTCGAATATTGCTCTCATGTTTGGAGCTCGGCTCCTAAACATACCCTCGACTTACTTGAGAGCATACAGAGACAAGCGATCCGCCTGATCGGGGACTCGGCGCTGACGTCGGGACTACAGTCGCTATCACATCGAAGGCGCGTAGCCGACCTGTGTCTGTTTTACAGATATTATCACGGGTGCTGTTCTTCGGAGATTCGTGGTATTGTTCCGCGCAATTCGGTTTATATGCGCTCCACAAGACAATCCGACGGATCGCACCCGTTTGTGGTTCATCTCCCGACGGCGCGAAAAAAAGTTCAGCCGCCGTTTTCTTCGAATGAAAGATGAAAATCAACACTTCCCGCAAATGACGATTATTTAGTACAAAATCATACATTTTCCCACAACCGAAAGTATATGACGCCAAAACAAAATCCCTACTGTGTCAAAGCGGTTTGTTTACCATATGTCTAAGAATTATTCATGATGTTTTGGATATGTCGAAATCGACCAACACATTGCTGGAGCCATCTATTGACAAACAGCGAGAACTTAATTGTGCCCCTAATAGCAAAATGCCCGAAGATTATGTAGTCTACTAACCTCCTAACGAAGTTCCATTGCCACCTTGGTAGTTCAGAGGAAGAGTTGGCATACATACTATATAATACACCGAAAATATATTAACTGCGGCGATCTGGACTGCATAAGTCTGTATCTAACCATCTCCAACTACCTCATTCGCAGTCTGAGTTATCTGATAAACATTCAACTCCATTCGCGACACAATGGGCTTTCTGTGGAAGATTCTCGACCAAAAAAGATTTAAGGACATTTTTATCTGCTGCAGTGTCAGCTAAAGAGTGCAAATATGCAAGGGAAACCGATCAAAACGAAAGTCAAACATGAGAATTCAAATTAAAATTTGCTCAGAAAATGTGGGTTCCTCATGGTAAACTTTAAGCCCTGAAATATTGAATATAATCCACCGAAGACAACCAAACTTGTTGAAAATCGTCGCTACCAATCTTGATTCGTGGGGTTTTCAATGTCATTCTATTACTACTATTACTATTTATTGGCCTGTAGAAACCCGGAAGTTCATGACCTCACCGACTCGGCTCCGTTCCCTGACCTGTGCACTCTCCTTCCATGCTTGACCAGCCAATCCGATCTCCTCAAGGTCAAACCTAACACTGTCCTCCCAACTTCGTCGCGGCCGTCCTACCGGTCTCGTTTCCGTTGGTCTACCATCAAGAATTCTACGCACTTTGGCCTCATCGTTGCCCATTCGCGCCACTCCCTACGTCGAGCTCTTCGAGGGTGAGTCTCGGCGCATGGCCAAAGGTGTTACTGGTATTCTCATTGAGTAAAGCAGCCGTGTTGATTTGACCCTGATCCGCGGATGCAATAGGTCTCCGTAAGGTAATCCGCGCTCGGAAAGCTGTACCAACAAGATAGTGATCCGAGTCGACGTTGGCACCGCCATCAGGCTCGAGGAATGGCGGCGATCTATCAACACGTGGTCAATTCAGTTGCGAGTGGCTCCATCAGGTGATACCCAGGTGGCTTTGTGGACATCTTTACGCGGAAACCTGGTACTCGCAACGACCAAGTTCTTTGATGCTGCCAATTCACTGACTCATATTCCATTGTCATTAGTGTTGTATATCTCCTCGCGTACCTGCGTGCTCGGCATGCAGCATTCTTGCGTTCAGGCGCTAGTTTGCACTCATCATCAAACCAGTCACTCCAATCTCTACGACTACTGCCTAAGATGGAGTTGGCAGTACTGATGACAGTATTCTTAAGGCGTGTCCATTTCTCTTCTACGCCTGGCATTCTGGCCCCAGGACTTACTCTCCCTCCGTCGAGCTCTTCGAGGGCGAGTTCTAGCGCATGACCAAGGGTGTTACTGGTATCCTCATTGCGTAAGACAGCCGTGTTGATTCGAATCTGATCCGCGGATGCAAAATCCGCGCTGTACCAACAAGATACTCATCCGGGTTGACGTGGGCACCTCTGTACATTCGTACCGTCATCAGGCTCGAGGAGTGGTGGCGATCTATTAACACGTGGTTAATTTGGTTGCGAGTGGCTCCATTAGGTGATACCCTAGTGGCTTTGTGGATGTCTTTACGCGGAAATCTGGTACTCGCAATGACCAAGTTCGATGACTCGTAGTCCATTGTGATTGGTGTTCTCATGCAAACTATGGGAACCTGCTTAGTGCCTGAAAACCGGCGCCCGACCTATTTTCGCATTCAAATTACCAAGAACGATTTTCACACCGAATCTTGGGCAGGCATTGAGGAGCCGTTCGACATTCTCGTAGAATTCTTCTTTCTCGTCGTCGGGGGACTCCTCTGTAGGTCCGTTAACGTTTATGAGGCTGTAACGTTTCCGCCAAACCCTACGGTCTACTTACCTGAAAAACCCCCATAACTACTACCCAACTCCCTTAAGTTTGCTAATGCAACGGTATTAGTACCTGTAAATGCTTCACGCATTATATAGATCACCATCTGTAATCATAAAATCCCTATAAAGAAAACTTACCTTCATGCATCCCTTCGCATACAATTTTCCGTAAGATTTCTTTGTTTGCTTATTTGGTATTCTGAACCAATTCGGTACCAGACAAATACCAGTAAACAAAATAATTCGGATTGCATTCAATGTAACCGTCATGACAGGGACCATAAATATCGCGCCGTCTATTTTCCCAGCCGCGTCATATACTTTTTCATACACATTGCCTGGCAACCTTTTTTGTTTGTCTTACATATAATTAGCGCAATAGACGCTGAAACCAAATTCTCCAGCATTTCCTAATGCAAATATGAACCCGGTTTCTATTGCAGCCAAAGATGCCATAAACATCCAATTTGCTTTTAGCACCTTTTTCTCCTAACGTCGAAAATAGCGACGAGGCATCGTGTAAACAATGACCCGCATTACCAGCGGCGCATGTGGCCATTTTTCCCTATTGTCCTTGCCGCCTGCCTGTTTTCGAACACATGCAACAACATTGAATCTGTTCGATCGCGCACATATACCACTGCGCCACTAGTTACACCCTTAAGAGAAAAGTTTTTCTCTCTCTTACTTTTTCTTCCTTAGCGAAATCATCTCTGCATGAGATGACGATCGCGGAGTCAAATTCCATCCTTCGACCGGACCAGGTCGTGTCACCTATCGCTTCCCTGGTGCGCACAGGGAAGGGATAATCGATTATAATCGTTCGAGTCGTTGTCTCCAGTCGTGAGTCGAGAGTGCATATAAATTTAATATTAACGTGAGTGCATGTAAATTTAATATTAACGTTTACATTCGGAAAATAAAAACCGGATGTCTAAATAATAACTACGCCAGTGTTTGTTTCATTATTTTTGTGCCGCAGCTTCCGAGTGTTTTATCTCCTTTCCCTAGTGCGTTTAACTTTTCCTCCTTGTGGACGGTTTGTCGTGCAGTTTTGCACAAGTTGGTGTCCGGTGTTTGTGTTTATTTCTCACCATTACTGATGACTTGTCCGGTGTTTCTTTACTTTGCGCGATCGGTGCGTGACGGAGTTTTACTGTTTCCGATGAGATCTATGAATCTTCGTGACAGTGATGATGGGACAGGAAGTGAACCAGTGCAGTACGCTCGCACAACATACTTCCTCCCCACAAGGCTTATATTCTTAAACTTGCCTCGCACGCGAAGAGTGCACAGCCTTTCTTTTGTTGTCTTAAAGGCGAGAATGGCGGGCTTCAGTTTTTGGCTGACTAGAAAGCCTACCCCGAGCACATGATATTTTCCATAACAGCTATAATAAATGTCACACTTGTTTCTTTGAATAACACCACTCTCCGTCCATCTTATTTCTTGTAATGCTGTTTTGTCAGGCTTATATTCAGACTGGGGCATCGGCTATGCAGCTCAAGCTCTGTATAGTGAACGGACGTTCAATGAGAAAATGCTCATATCGTTTAGCCGTTTTCGTTCCGTGGTCGTCGTTGTGTATCCGGTCCATATCCGAGGCTTGTTAAATTGTCCATAATAATTTGTTTCTCTGGGCAAGGTTATTAGCCTTGCGCCAACCTTTCACAGAATGTCGCTGCATGGATTGGTTCCCTAGTTGGCGGGTGCCAAAGTAGCTATCCAGGGAACTCACGTGGAGACTGCCTGTCAACTTGAATTGAACAGCGACAAGGATCGTCCTGGCCTTCGTCGGGTTGAAAGCAAACAGTGAATTTGCCCTTGTTCACTCCCATCCCCCCTCACATCAACATATCTCTTTGAAATTAATCGTAAAATCCCTAAACCATCTAAGCCACCAATATAATAACTCCACCGTCAATACATTTTCCGAAGTCTGCTTTAAAAAGGAGCGTACGTTATGGAATTGAATAACTATAAAGTTTTTCAATAGAAACATAACAACTTTCTATTCAAATAAAACACGGCATAATTAAAATATACATCCGAAATATATGCCCGATATAGTACGCAAGTTACATTTAATTATGGAATTCAATCACGTTCATATGTCCACCGGGAGCACGTTTGTAGTCACCAATTCTTTGCAGGCGCTTTTGCGGGAATCTTCCACACAGATCGGATGGACGTTAGCAATTTCACATTCGATATTGTTCCAAAGCTCTTCTAATGTTATTGACTTATTGGCATAACACAACAACTTAACGTAACTTTATAAAAATAATTCCAAATGCGTCGCATGAGCGAGATTACACGATTACCAAACTTCCCCTTCAACAGATCAATTTTGTGACCAGCTGTGGGGCATGTGGCTCCATCTTATTGCGGCCAACGATAGTGTTCCAACAAGGCAAGATAGTGAACTCCATGGACCGGGGATCATTTTCATCGTTGGATAAGATTCGGCGATTCAAATTACCAGAAATGCTTCAGTTCTTGGGTTAATTTAATCTTGTAAGGATGTAAGCCAGGATCTTTAGCCAAAATTTACCACAATATGAATTGAGACATTCTCAATACCATATAGATTTGGCTCATTTTGAAGTGAAGCTTTTTCAACTACTATAGCACACACAACCTGTCTGGTGGAAAGATGATTACGATCCAAATAGGGAGTAAGCGCTCTAAAATTGCGACCAGCGATCCAGACTTTCGGTCATAATTTTTAGTAATTTACTTCCGTTGCTTGCCCATGAATTTAACATCATAAAAATCTAAGCCTTGACTCACGTTTTGACAATAACGGGTCCTGAAAAAAGTTTAAAAATGTATACGAAGTAATTCACAAAATTGTTGTTTCCTTTCGAAAAACCTTGTACCAAATTCTAAACCCCAGTTCTAATGTATTGAATAACACTACTTTTAATAGACCTTGATCTCAAATATTTTCCTCCTGTACCCCAATTCTAGAAGCAAACAATAAAGATTATCGACTACAATAAATGTCTTTTTCGCCTATTCTACGTTAGAATACACACTAGGATCTGTTTTGGGGTAAAACCATAACGAACGTCGGGATTTTCCGTCAGTAGAAGGATCGTCCTAATAATCCATCCCCCTTTTTTGGTGTTTTTATGTCATATACCATCATCATCATCATCATCATCATCATCATCATCATCATCATCATCATCATCATCATCATCATCATCATCATCATCGGCACTACAGCCGGGATCCGGTCTTGCCCTTATTTGACAAATCTCTCCACAGGTCCAGATTTCGAGCCGATACCATCCAGTTTGGCCCTCCCAGGCTCTGGGCGTCCTGGTCTACGCCATCCCTCCATCGCAGACAAGGTCTGCCGCGCTGTCTCCTTTCATACTTCCTGCCACAAAGGACTTTCCGGGCAGGTTCCTCTTCGCTCATTTGAGCTAGGTGTCCCGCCCACCGGAGTCTACCAAGCTTGATTTTTTTTTACAACATTAGCTTCAAAGTAGATTGCGTACAACCCATGGTCGTAGCGTCTCCGGAATCGTCCTCCCTCACATACGCGGCCAACAATTCTTTTTAAGACCTTCCTCGAACGTGGCTAAGAGTTCAGAGTGCCTTTTATTGAGCACCCAGGTCTCGTATCCATACATGAACACTGGTAAGACCATGGTCTTGTACAATAGTAGCTTGGATGTTCTGGATAAATTTCGGGATTTAAAGAGCCTTGATAGACCATAATAGGCTTTGTTGGATTTGATCAGCCGTTCGCGTATTCCTTCTTCCATATTGTTATCGACTGATACTATTGACCCAAGGTAGTTAAAGGATTGCACTACCTCAAAGTCGTGCTCCACTACCCCGATAGTTTGACCAACGTTAGGTCTTCTCTTCCCAGAAGTTGCCACCAAGTACTTAGTTTTCCCCTCATTAATGTGCAGTCCCAGGTTTTGTGCCGCCTGCTCGATCTGGGTGAAGGCGTCCTGTACAGCCGATTCGGTTCTACTGATGATGTCGATGTCATCTGCGTAGGCAAGTATCTGGCTGGACTTGGTGACAATAGTCCCTCTTGTTGTAACGCCAGAATCACGGATTGCTTTCTCCAACGCCAGGTTGAAGAGGAGGCAGGCCCTAAAAGATGTCCATTAAAGATGTTTATTGGTTTGGACAGCGGTCCCGCTATTTTTACTTGACCAGTTACGTTGGTCATGGTCAACCTACAAAGTCGTATCAATATGTTTGGAATACCGAACTCTCTCATGGCATTATATAGTTCTACCCTGGCTATGCTGTCGTAGGCGGCCTTAAAGTCTATAAATAGATGATATAATGGAATCTTAAATTCCAGACATTTTTCCATCGCCTGCCTAAGGGTGAAAATCTGAGCAATTGCTGATTTTCCTGGGATGAAGCCACACTGATATTGACCAATGATGGCTTTAGCGTATGGACCTATCCGATGTTGTAGGATAGTGGAGACTATCTTACAGGCGGTACTCAGCAATGTTATACCCCTATAGTTGCTGCACAGTGAGATATTTCCCTTCTTATGTATGGGGCAAATTAAACCACGACGCCAATCTTCCGGCATCTCCTCTTGCTCCCATACGTGACGTGCACCACGATCTCATGAATTGTGTGATGTAACGCAGTCCCTCCTTGTTTGGTCATATACCATACGATTTTTAATACGACTTCCCTAAAATATGATAACGACTTTATTACTTTCGGGTACCATCCGTACTCTTGCGTTCTCAACGAAGCCGAATGGGCTATTAAACTCTGGTTCCTCAATAAACTGTCCTCTCTGGGTCCTAGTTATGACTCTCCTTTTACCAACAGGAAGGAACAAACCTCCACTAAAAAACCCACGCCATTTTACACAAATCTCATACTCTATCCGTTGAAGTTTTCTTACTGAAATTTAATTATTTAATTGAACTAAAAACATGCACCTTTTCTAGTCTTCCTTGCCTAGACTTGATTCACGTTTTTCACTACCAATGTTAAACCCTATAATTTGGGATTTGATGTGGAAACATATCACACGCTCTTCCATAGGAAATCAAAACTTTTTGGTTAGCATCGACTCACTCCGGCTCCTCCGGTTATTCCCCAGACAAAGTGATCGTAACCCAGTTTCTGGATAGGGAGTAAATTACAACAGACACACACGAAAACGCAACAATAGTGAAGAACATACCACAAAAAAAAAAGTCTAAAATGACTCCACCGACTTTTAAATAATATTCTTCGAGATGACGATTGCACCGGCTGTTCCGGTTATTCCCCAGACAAAGCGATGGTAACTCAGTTTCTGGATAGGGAGTAGATTACAACAGACACACACGAAAACGCAACAATAGTGAAGAACATACCACACAAAAAAGTCTAAAATTTTTTCCCCGACTTTTAAATAATATTCTTCGAGATGTCGATTGCACCCACTCTAATACTGAGTCGTGTGGGCCATATGTTCTATATGAATTCTATTATTCTTATCACGACAACAGGTTAGTATTTAAATACTGGTATAGTCATATAAATTCATATCTCGTTGCATTTTGTTCGCTTTTGTTGTCGAAGTAATTTAGAAAACGTTTGCCTTAAATATTGAAGAATAAATAAGATCTTATCATTTGCTTGCTGAATAAAGTAACCAAAAATATGTTTTATTTCTTTTATTGTTTTATCACACAACATTTTTAAAAACTCCAGTGCATTCAAAAACCAGCTCCAGAAGTTCATTGCAACAGCCTCTTTAAATCCTAATTGTAGAAAACTCGTTTGCAGAAACATGATAACGTATTTATTTTCGAACCACACGTAAAAGCAAAACTTCTCAAAAAATCATAACCATCGTATTAGATGTAAACCACCATGTATTAAGAGATATGTTAACCTTGTATATGTGACCTTTGCACACATATATAATATATGTTATTCCCAAGTAGTCTGTCGCAAATGGATCACATGCAATTTTTTAAACTTTCCAAAAAACAAAACCAACAAAAAGATGAATATAAAAATGTTTGCAAAAAGTCCTTTCCTTCTTTAAAGTGTAACCAACAGATAACATTTCACTTAATTTTCTTATAGAATTAATCGGTGATCTTGAATGGTTTTAAATTAAAAAACAGAACAAAAAAAAAAGAAACAGTAGAATACTGATAACTTAAAAACCATTAATGGGGATTAAGTTTTGTTTTTAAAATTCGGTAGTGTGCTAGAACTGCTTCGTGCTTAGATTTTTGTTTCATTTGATTAGTTTGTGCGTTAAACAAAAGTTAAAGCTTAATTATTATACGAGTATGATCAGAACAAAAGATATGGTATTTTAAAGCAAACAGTTTTTATTTGATAACAATAATAATTTATAGTCTGCATAAAGTAAATGCTTGTGAAATATTTTACATACCTCAAATATTTTGAATTAAATATATAATTGCAATAGGAAAACATATATAATAAATTAGTTGAAAGCTTAGAAAAAATGCATACTGTACTGTCCTTAGTTTAGTAAGAATGGAATGTGTGCCCAATCAGCGCCGTGGAACCTTAGTCGGAATCATTAATCGTAAGTAATTTAAAGTACAGCGGATAGTGTACAAAGTAAGTTGTTGATTAGTGCGTCCAATCGAGCTGTTATCAATATAAATAATCTCCTTTCTTCGAAATATTTTTTTAGTACTTTTAAGTTTGTTATCATTTCCAACGTTTCTCATGCCCAATTCATTTTTCACATCTGCTCTTTGCAAGATTGCATTCCAAAATATTTCAATTATGTCCGCACACTATTGGAAGTCTAATCCTTAAAACATAAATTAGTTTCATAACATTTTTATTTTTAGCAATGTTCAAAATAAGTTTATAGTTAACAGTTTGATGCGTAGCAGTTTACTACCTTAGCATTTCCACAAAGTTCATTTTTGTTTACATCATTTTTATTTAAACAATTTTTTTTATATCTATTTATCTAAAAAATATAAATAATTTTGTTTATATAATTTTCCTTTAAAAGTTTCGCTATATAAATTGTGTAATTTTTATTTACACCAATTTTAATAACGTAATTTTAATTATGTAATTGTTTTTTATATAAACTTGTTTGTACAATTTTAGTTTAGATAATTTTGATTTATATAAATTTTGATTATATCCCTTTACCTAAGAAATTCAAAAATATATGTTTATATATTAGAATTTTCCTTTATAATTATACGTTTCGCTGTATTAATTTTGTTTGTATAATTTTCAGTAACTCCCATTTTAATTAAGTAACTTTATATATGTAATTTTTGTTTGTGCAATGTTTTTTTTTGTATAATTTTTCTTTATATAATTTTTATGTGCATAACTTATATTTATACAAATTTTATTTACTTAAAAAATATAAATAAATATGATTATATAATTTTTCTTGCCGTAAAAATTTTGTTTGTATAATCTGTATTAATACAACTATTTGTTAGGTATATTTATTTATGTAATTTTTGTTTGTATAATTTTCATTAACTCTCATTTTAATTAGGTAACTTTATTTATGTAATTTTTGTTTCTATAATGTTCATTAACTCTCATTTTAATTAAGTAACTCTGTTTATGTAATTTTTTTTTTTTTGTATACATTTTTTTTTGTAGAATTTTTCTTTATATAATTTTATGTACATGACATATTTATATAAATTTTATTTATATCTATGTTTAAAAAATATAAACAAATATGATTATGACTGGGTAAAATACGACTTGAGAACCAGGGCTGGGGGTGACAGGGGTACATCACTAAGTAGCGAGTTGAAACATCCGCGACTGTGATCTGATGTGTTGACATCTTGATTCTAACATTTTCATAGAAATGTCACGGAGTGGAATCACATTCCTCACTATTTCATCGCAAAACGTTATAACAGCCAATGTGAGTTTCGTAACAACAGATCCACAACAGATCTGATGGTGTAACCGAACGAAAAGTAGAACCTGTCCATTCACCGCCCTGGTGAAAGCAACGGATTTCCCGAAAACACTGAGCAGAGTGTGGCAACCAGCCATATTGTGGAAATTGTATTTTTATGTTACGATTCAAGGACTTCGCGCATAAAAGAGTATCTTTCTGTTCGTTCAATCCAAATATTTCGGGACGGTGTTGTCCTCTTATCAAATTAATGCTGCTGCTCCCCAGAGCTGCCTACGCCCTCCTGATTTTTATAAGCGATCTCTCTTCTTTGTTTTTTATTTCCTTTTTTTTTTTTTTATTAGACTTCTCTCGGGAGAGGCGAACCTATAGCGCCGAGTAGCCGCCCCGAGATGCCATCAAATAACTGTTGCAGTTCTTTTTGAACAGTTGCAGGTTGTAACGCTCCGGGAACACTCGCGTGGGAAGGGGTTCCACAGCTTCCCCGCTCTGTAGCGGAACGAGTTCTGATGCAGGGATGTTCGCGCCATCGGGAGATGAACCACAAACGGGTGCGATCCGTCGGATTGTCTTGTGGAGCGCATATAAGCCGAATTGTGCGGAACAATACCAAGAATTTCCGAAGAACAGCACCCGTAATAATATCTGTAAAACAGACAGAGATCGGCTACGCGCTTTCGATGTGATAGCGACTGTAGTCCCGACGTCAGCACCGAGTCCCCGATCAGGCGGATCGCTCGTCTCTGTATGCTCTCAAGTAAGTCGAGGGTATGTTTAGGAGCCGAGCTCCAAACATGAGAGCAATATTCGAGCGCAAGTCTTATTTGGGATTTATATAGGAGAAGAAGTTGGGCCGGAGTAAAATATTTCTTAGCTCTAAAAAGATAACTCAGCTTTCCTGAGGCTGACCGGGCAATGCTCGATACGTGTTTATGCCATGATACATTCCCACAGACCGTGAGGCCGAGCAATTTCAAGCTTTCCCCAGTCTTGACGGCCCGGCCATTCATCATCAGCTGTGGAACCGATAATCCACTTTCCCTTGTGAATGTTGTATATTGTGTTTTCGCTGCATTGAAGTCGATGAGATTGGCCCTTCCCCACTGCAGGACCCTATCTAGATCATGATTCAGAGAGTCAATCTGTCTACATCCCAGCTGATGCGACGCAGATGCACCAATCGGCCGAACACTCGAAAAGGAGGAAACAAGCGTACTATCATCCGCAAAACTGAACACTTTGTTATCCGTTGTCTCCAACAAATCATTTATGTGAAGCAAAAACGAGGTTGAAGCCAAAATAGAACCTTGGGGCACCCCCGAATTAACAGGATACAGATCCGAACACTCGCCGTCCACAACAACCCGGATCGATCGATTCTCGAAGAAGCTCCTCGTCCAGTCGCAAAGCTGTTGGGAAAGTCCATATGAACGAAGTTTGCTCAGCAATGCCCCGTGCCAGACGCGGTCAAAAGCCCTGGAGATATCCAATGCGACCACCCTTGACCATGCCGTGCAATCGCAGATGTCCATATATCGGTTATAAGTGTCAAAATGTCTCCCGTGGACCGCCTGCCACGGAATCCGTATTGACGGTCATTCAGAAGTCCGTTGCACTCCAAATACTTAAATAACTCAGTATTGATGACTTTTTCCATTACCTTAAATAAAATAGACAGTAATGCTATCGGACGGTAATTTTGTGGGAGACACTTTTTTCCCGTCTTTGAGATTGGCTGAACTCGAGCGATTTTCCAGCAGGCAGGAAAGGTCCTCTGTGCATAAGATAAGCGGAAGAGTCTGCCAAGAACCGGCGATAGTTCTGGAGCACAGTTCTTAAGGACTATTGCTGGTATTCCGTCCGGACCGGTTGCCTTCCAACAATCCAGTTCACACAGAATGCGTTGAATAGTGCGCGAACGAAATCTCATATCCCGCATCGAAGACCGTACCGGCGAGATCACAGGTTGCTCCAAAAGACCAGGATCGAGGTTTGAATTCGCGGAAAATAAATTCGCGAATACATTAGCTTTATCCTTTGAATTTGTGACTAACGTCCTGCTGTCTGTCACCAACGGAGGGAAAGGGGGGGATGCGAAATTACCACTGACAGCTTCGCGCTCCTTCTGGCTACCGAAGGAGCTTATTGATCACCCTGTCGTTGTGAGCTTTCTTCGCGGTATCAATCGCACGCGTTTCTGATTCTGACAAAATTCGTTCTGTTAACATCGGTGGGATTGGAGCGCCATTGCTTAAAAGCTCTATTTTTTGCCGCTGTAATCAGCTCGCATTTTTTATCAAACCAAAGTTTATCAGACGAACTTCGTTTGATGGAATGTGGAATATACATCTATGGGGGTTTATCGTAGTTTGTTTTAGTTATGTGCAACCTAGTGCACAGGTTCACTAAACCGTCCTAGCTTTCGGATCTCTGGTGTCGGCGAGGAGGCTGAGCCACTATGGCTGGTTGTCACTCGAACGATTAGAGGTACTCCGCAAAAAGATAAACTGACTCCAAATTCTTTATTTATTTCCACTTTTATTGCAAATCTGTGCTTACGACTTAGAAACATTTAATTCAATTTGGTAAACTAGTTAATGGTTTATTCCAAATACATGAAATAATTGTCAGGAATTTAAAACATATGAACACTGAATTCAAATTGGTTAGAAACATTTAATTCAATTTGGTAAACTAGTTAATGATTTATTGAATGTACAAAAAGTAATTGTCAGGAACTTAATACATATGAACACTGAATTCAAATTGGTTAGAAACATTTAATTCAATTTGGTAAACTAGTTAATGCTTTATTGAATGTACAAAAAGTAATTGTCAGGAACTTAATACATATGAACACTGAATTCAAATTGGTTAAGCTAGTTAATGATTTATTGAATGTACAATAAGTAATTGTCAGGAACTTAAAACATATGAACACTGAATTCAAATTGGTTAAACTAGTTAATGATTTATTGAATGTACAAAAAGTAATTGTCAGGAACTTAAAACATATGAACACTGAATTCAAATTGGTTAAACTAGTTAATGATTTATTGAATGTACAAAAAGTAATTGTCAGGAACTTAAAACATATGAACACTGAATTCAAATTGGTTAGAAACATTTCATTCAATTTGGTAAACTAGTTAATGATTTATTGAAACCGACTCGCGCGCGTCGCAGATGATGGTGACTCTAGGCCCGATTCTGATGGTGGTTAATTTCCGACTGACTTTTTCTCGAGGCGACAGGATACCAAAACAACCTCTCTATCGCCTCGATGACCATATTTGGTCATTTTTTCTTCCTACTTGGTTCCCCATTCGCTAAGGGTTGAACACACAGCCTGTGGTGCTCATCGTTTGTGTCGCCCAGCATGCGGACCAATACATTGGGTAAACATAAAAACAACACATTCGCAGCTGGGGCGAGTTGTTCTGTGGTTAATGTATTTGCATGATCAGCGCCTACATTGTAGCATTATTGCCGTTCGTGCGCATTGCAGCCGTTGGCATTTACACAGTCGCGCCGGCGTGCGTGTATTTACGCTGGCAAGTTCTCTATTGCCCGTGTGTGGCATTTCGGGTACGTATCAAGAGAAAATATAAACATTTCTCGTTGCATAGTCGCCGTTTCTTATGATCAATTTCTTGATAGGGAATAATGCAATGTTGGTTGCTAGATGTGCGACCAATTTGTACTTCTTATAGCGTGTTTGGGTTTTGCTATCTTTGAACAGCGCAGTTAAGTATTGCAGCTGGTGGTTAGTCGTATGGGCAGGTAGGTTGTACCTTTCCGGTCTTATTATGCCCCTGTTGAATTCTTATAAATGTTATTACAAAGTTTCTATTTAGGGGAAATGCCTGTTATTGCTGATACACTTTATGTATCAGCAGACATTGCGGTTGTTATATATGCTAGTGCAGGTAAGTACGTGCTTTATTGGCGCCGAAGGCTCAAAAACGAGGGTTTACCTGGTGGTAGGCTAGCAGGTGCGTAGTGTCGTTCGCTAGAACCGCTACAGCACCCCCCCCCCCCAGTGACTCAGTCACGATAATAAAAAAAAAAAAATAAGGAGGTATTACGCGTGAGGCGTGCTCTTGGGCGTTTGTGGTTATTATTCGATCGGTAGTGCTTGTCGAGTGCGCGGTCGTTTTTGACTTCGCGTAAAGGGGCCTTTATATTGATCGGGCACGCCCGCCGAGGTCGGTGGTGTCTCTTTCGGCACTTGGGAAGTGTGAGAAGTGCACCCTTGGTCACTACCTTCTGAGAAACAAGGTTTTAACCGTTCCACGCTGATTGTGGCTGTTTTTCCGTGCCTGTCCAACTTGTAGACCCGTTCGCTGATTCTTTTAATCACTTTGAACGGGCCCTCATAAGGAGGGTCGAGTGGTTTCTTTACTTTGTCCACCCTAACGAACACGTGTGTACAGTTGTGCAACTCTGGGTGCACGAAAACTCTCTTAGTCCCGTGTCGATCCACCGGTCTTGGTCGTACTTTCCGCATCAAGTCACGTAGGCACCCAACGCTCTTCGTTTGCTCCGCCGTTGCCTCGCCGTCGACGAAAAGCTCGCCGGGCAAAACGAGGCTGGTGCCGTAAGTGAGCTCAGCTGCTGAGGCTCCTAGGTCCTCCTTCATGCTGGTCCTTAAACCCAGGAGGACAGTGGGCAGGGCGTCGAACCACTGCGTGTCGTTATGGCACATTAAGGAGGCCTTCAACGATCTATGCCAACGTTCTATCATTCCGTTGGCAGCAGGATGATATGCTGTCGTACGATCCCTTTTACAACCCAGCAACGCCGCAAGCTGTCCGAAAACCGTGGCCTCGAACTGTGGTCCCCTGTCCGAGGTAAGTGTTGTGGGAACGCCGAAACGTGTTACCCACGTTGAGTAGAAAGCCCGAGCCACACTCTCAGCGGTCACCGCACGTAATGGGGTAGCCTCGGGCCATCGCGTGATAGCGATCCATCATCGTGAGCAGGTACGAGAATCCTCTGGAGGGGGTTAAGGGACCGACTATGTCGATGTGAACGTGGGCGAAGCGCGCTTCGGGCAGCTTGAATTGTGCCGGTTCCAGTACGTTGTGTCGGCTTATCTTACAACGTTGACACTTGAGACACGCTCTCGCCCACTTTGTGAGGTCCTTGTTCATATGTGGCCAAACGAACTTACGCCGAATCGCGGCAGCCGTCGCGCGCCCGCTGGGATGAGCCGGGTTATGAAAAGTCTCATAAATGCCCCTGCGCAACCCAGCCGGAATGTACGGCCTGACTGTACCCGTTGAGACGTCGCACCAAATAATTTTCCCGGTGGTGTCTATCGCGAACCTTCGCAGTTCGAGTGCTGTGTCTGCTGTCACGAGAGCTTTAAGCTGGCTGTCGTTTTTTTGGGCTTGCTCCAAGTCGGCGTCGGCTAAGGCTGCGCGCAACTGAATCATGTCTATGCGAGATAGTGCGTCTGCTATTACGTTCTGGTTACCAGGAACGTACTTTATCTCGGTGACGTATTGGCCTATTAGGTCCAGATGCCGCTCCTGTCGCGGCGATGCATTTCCGGATTTCTTCCGGAAGGCGTGGCTCAATGGTTTATGGTCCGTTCTGACGATCGCTTGGCGACCCTCGACCATGTGTCGAAAGTATTTGATAGCACTGTATATGGCTAATAACTCTCGGTCATAGGTGCTGTACTTTCGTTCTGCTGTACTGAGCTTTCTAGAGAAAAAACCCAGCGGCTCCCAGTTCCCGTCGCACTCTTGCTCTAACACCGCCCCAATTGCGGTGTCAGATGCGTCGCATTGTATTGCTAACTGTGCGCCCTCTGCTGGGTAACGCAGCAGAGTGGCGTTTGAAAGTTGCGCTTTCGACTGCCGGAATGCGTTGCTTGCTGCTTCCGTCCAGACGATTGGACGTTTGTCGTTCTTCTTTGCCCCCTTTAAATATTCATTTAGAGGGGCCTGGACATGCGCGGCATTTTGTAATGTAGGCCGGTAAAAATTAAGCATGCCCAGGAAACGTCGTAATTCTCGAATGTTGGTAGGGCGTGGGAATTCGCTGAGAGCTTTGACTCTGTCCGAGAGAGGGCGGATACCCTGATTGTTGATATGATACCCCAAATAGCTCACCTGCTCTTTGGCAATTTGGCATTTGTCTGGGTTAATCATGAGTCCGTATCGGCGGAGGCGTTCTAACACCAGTTTAAGATGTTGCTGGTGCTCCGCGCGGTTTTGAGATGCAATCAGAATATCGTCGATGTAGGCGTAGCAACAATCTAGCCCTCGCAGAGCTGAATCGATGTACCTTTGAAATGTTTGTGCGGCGTTTCTAAGACCGAAAGTCATTACCTTGAACTCATATAGTCCAAAAGGGGTAATGACCGCGGTTTTTGGGATGTCTTCGTGGGCCACTGGGATTTGGTGGTATGCCCTGGTGAGGTCCAGGGTCGTGAAGATTGTGCATCCGCGCAATTTGTATGAGTAATCATACAAGTGTGCGATGGGGTATCGGTCAGGAATTGTGACCGCGTTTAACATTCGGTAGTCGCCGCACGGGCGCCATTCGCCACTTCGTTTCTTAACTAAGTGCAGCGGGCTGGCCCATGGGCTGACTGAAGGTTGGCAGATTCCTTGCTCCAGCATGTAGTCGAATTCTTCGCGTGCTGCGCGCAATTTGTCCGGTGCTAGTCGTCGCGGGCGTTGGCTTACCGGTGGACCCCGTGTCTCGATGTGATGGTAAACCCCGGACTCTATGTGTTCCTGATTGGGCAATGGTACTGTCGAGTGTCTATACTCTTCCAGTAGAGCCGGAATTTCATCGCAAGTGATGTCGGCCTCGTGTGGCGTCCGTGGGGCTCCCCCAGACGGATGACTTAGTGACCGTTGTTCCACTAATCTATTGTTCGCGGTGTCGACTAGCAAGTTGTGGCGCGATAGTAAGTCCGACCCTATTAATGGTTCGGAGACGTCGGCCACTATGAAGTGCCAACCTATGGGGTGCCGCAAACCTAGATCCAGTCGTAGGTACTTACGTCCGTAAGTAGTTATAGATGTGTTGTTCGCTGCTAGTAATTGGAGTCTGCTAGGCGTTTTATTTTGCGAAGCGTATGACTTAGGCAAAACTGATATGTCGGCGCCAGTGTCGACCGTAAAACTTATATCCAATTTCGCGTCTTTGATTGTTAAGCGGCTTACTTGGAGTGTGCCGACCGTTTGCGCTGTGGTTGCGGTCGGCCGTCCTAGTTTAAATTCGCGTTTGTTGTTGGTTTTACCGGCTTCCACCCGCAGGGTTGTGTGCATTTGCGGGCCTTTGCCCCAAACCGCCGATGATATGAACACCAGGCGGGTGTTAGTGCCCTTTGAGGGTTCGCCATCGGCTGTGGTGTGGGTCTACCGCGCATGCTATTGGCACCTCTCGGGGCTTCGCGTTGCCCTGCTGTGGTCGGGGTTTGGGTCTGGGTCTGGGGCCTCTGATATGTCGGGCGGTTTTGGGCCGAGCGCGCGAAGTCTCGCAATTCGGCTCGTAATTGGGCAATCTCGCGTTGTAAACCTAACTCGTAACGCGAGGGTCCCGGTTGCCGGGAATGGGATTGCCTTGAGTCTCGAGTATGCGCCAAGGCTTGCGCCGAGTTTGTGGCGATTGGTTGTGACGTGTTGGTGGCCTCATTTGCGCGTGGGGTGTTATGGTGCGAAGAGTAGTATCGCGAAGACGATTCATCCTGTCGATTAATGGTCGCTACCTGAAAGGCGGGGAACTCCTCTCGTTGGTCAGCGCTTTCTACGATTGCATCTGCAATCTTAGCCAGCCAGCTCAGGCTTTGATTAGGCTGTGCGATTACGGTAGGACGCGCTTGTTGCGGAAGACCCCTTATGAAGTGGGGTCTGATGACATCATCAGAGATCCCGTTTCCCGCTATAGACCGTAAATGTGTGAGAAAATGAGATGGCTTCATCCCCGTGAAATTGGTCTCGTTGAACAAGCGCTGGTGCCTCTTGGCAATAGACTCCTCGAGCGCGTTGAGGAGCGTCTCCCTCATATCTGTATACGGTTTGCCACCAGGAGTTCTTATAATGTGTGCCACATGCGTGCGCTGGTTTCTGTTTAACACCCGCATAACCTCAAGCGCACGTGGCCTCTCCTCGCTCACGCCTGCTGCCTCAAATATTAGGTCCGCCAAGGTGAACCAGAGTTCCGATTCTTCCTCATCGAACGGAGGCAAGCGCAAGTCGCGCGAGGCAACCTGTGGTGACTGCTTTGTTTGAGTCGCACTAGCGGATACCGGGGACTCCGATCTGTGTGGGCGTGTGTCGCGGGTCTTTTCGTGTCGCGAGTCCGTGGGCTGTTCTACGCTGAGCGCGTCCACGAAGGCCGGAGAATCCGGGCGCGGCACTTCTAGCTCCCGCTGTAGCTCCGCCCGTGGCGCCGTCTGCGGTTCGGTATGCGACTCCCGCAGTGATTCGGTTTGGGGCTCTTGTTGCGCCTTCTTTGACCTCGTAAACTGGGCCATTTTCTACAAAAGGTGATGGGGCCGTTCCTTGAAATGCGAGAGTCACGAGAAACGTCGGAAAAGGTTGTCTGTGCTAACTTGTGTTGGTACCGATTTTATCCTACCTATTTCAATGCCCTGAAGGGGCTTAATAAACGGATCTGCTTCCAAATATCTTTTTAGAGCCTGACTGTAAATTTTATTTGATTAGCTAAGGGAAGCAATATTTCACGTTTCGTAAACTTTTTGATTGTATAAATTAGTTGAATTACTAAAGAAATTTAATTATGAGGAAAGTGTTCCGAAATTTGTATTGCAATTACTAAGTTTTTAATAATTATTCTAAATTAATAATATTATTTACTGTAATTTTTAGAAATACTAAGAGCAATCAAAGTAACGTTTCGTATGTACAATACTTTTGGTGGCTCAGACGGAGCTCACCCAACAGGGAAAAAAAGGAAACAATTTTACTTGACCTGTAGTCCAACGTTGGGTGTCTGCTCACAGCCGCTTCAGGTGTCGTCGTTGATGTTGTTGTAGGAATTCGTTGGGGATAGAACCCTTTGGTCGTCGGTATCCTGTTTCGACTCGTAGATAGGGGCTGTTGTCTACGCTGTGTCGTAGTTGAGGGACGTTGTGTTGTGATGGCCGCGTGGCGTAGCTTCTGACTCCAATCAACACTGCATTTACTTCTTGCCTCGCTCTCAGGCTGGGTAGCCCTTTGCAGGATGGTATTTGCAGTTGCGTTGCGTTGCGTTGCGTTGCGTTGCGTGTTCCTCACTAGGTCACCAATTATGGCAGTTTATCGTTGTTAATGTGCAACCCAGTGCACAGGTTCACTAAACCGTCCTAGCTTTCGGATCTCTGGTGTCGGCGAGGAGGCTGAGCCACTATGGCTGGTTGTCACTCGAACGATTAGAGGTACTCCGCAAAAAGATAAACTGACTCCAAATTCTTTATTTATTTCCACTTTTATTGCAAATCTGTGCTTACGACTTAGAAACATTTAATTCAATTTGGTAAACTAGTTAATGGTTTATTCCAAATACATGAAATAATTGTCAGGAATTTAAAACATATGAACACTGAATTCAAATTGGTTAGAAACATTTAATTCAATTTGGTAAACTAGTTAATGATTTATTGAATGTACAAAAAGTAATTGTCAGGAACTTAATACATATGAACACTGAATTCAAATTGGTTAGAAACATTTAATTCAATTTGGTAAACTAGTTAATGCTTTATTGAATGTACAAAAAGTAATTGTCAGGAACTTAATACATATGAACACTGAATTCAAATTGGTTAAGCTAGTTAATGATTTATTGAATGTACAATAAGTAATTGTCAGGAACTTAAAACATATGAACACTGAATTCAAATTGGTTAAACTAGTTAATGATTTATTGAATGTACAAAAAGTAATTGTCAGGAACTTAAAACATATGAACACTGAATTCAAATTGGTTAAACTAGTTAATGATTTATTGAATGTACAAAAAGTAATTGTCAGGAACTTAAAACATATGAACACTGAATTCAAATTGGTTAGAAACATTTCATTCAATTTGGTAAACTAGTTAATGATTTATTGAAACCGACTCGCGCGCGTCGCAGATGATGGTGACTCTAGGCCCGATTCTGATGGTGGTTAATTTCCGACTGACTTTTTCTCGAGGCGACAGGATACCAAAACAACCTCTCTATCGCCTCGATGACCATATTTGGTCATTTTTTCTTCCTACTTGGTTCCCCATTCGCTAAGGGTTGAACACACAGCCTGTGGTGCTCATCGTTTGTGTCGCCCAGCATGCGGACCAATACATTGGGTAAACATAAAAACAACACATTCGCAGCTGGGGCGAGTTGTTCTGTGGTTAATGTATTTGCATGATCAGCGCCTACATTGTAGCATTATTGCCGTTCGTGCGCATTGCAGCCGTTGGCATTTACACAGTCGCGCCGGCGTGCGTGTATTTACGCTGGCAAGTTCTCTATTGCCCGTGTGTGGCATTTCGGGTACGTATCAAGAGAAAATATAAACATTTCTCGTTGCATAGTCGCCGTTTCTTATGATCAATTTCTTGATAGGGAATAATGCAATGTTGGTTGCTAGATGTGCGACCAATTTGTACTTCTTATAGCGTGTTTGGGTTTTGCTATCTTTGAACAGCGCAGTTAAGTATTGCAGCTGGTGGTTAGTCGTATGGGCAGGTAGGTTGTACCTTTCCGGTCTTATTATGCCCCTGTTGAATTCTTATAAATGTTATTACAAAGTTTCTATTTAGGGGAAATGCCTGTTATTGCTGATACACTTTATGTATCAGCAGACATTGCGGTTGTTATATATGCTAGTGCAGGTAAGTACGTGCTTTATTGGCGCCGAAGGCTCAAAAACGAGGGTTTACCTGGTGGTAGGCTAGCAGGTGCGTAGTGTCGTTCGCTAGAACCGCTACACATCTCCATCCCGAGAAGAATAATCTCTGATACCGACTCCGTGCAAGCGTTAACATTGGAGTTTCCGAAACACACCTCGGACCATGGAAAGGATGCGAAGAAATCTCGCAAATCGTCCCAGTTAGCAGCCCCATACTTCCATAGATGGCGAAGCTGCCTAGGCCGGTTATTCGCTTGATATGCAATTGCTTGTGCGACAGATACCAAGCAGTGATCTGAGTTTCCCAGTGGCGCAGAAACCTCTACGGTATAAATACTCTGTTTCGATGTCAAAAACAGATCCAGGGTGTTCGCATAATCGCCTCGGGCATCTGGCACTCGCGTTGGCTTCTCCACGAGTTGAGTCAAGTTGTGGGTAACCGCAACATCTCCGCTAGCCTCGTCGGTTCTGTTAGAATGTAACAACCAGCCGGAATTGTGCACATTAAAATCGCCAACGACAACAATTTCAGAAGCTGGGTGGTTGATCTGTATCCAATGGACGGTATGTGAAAGATGTTCGAAAAATATCGCCAGTCGATCGTCATTCGGGGAGCGGTAAAGACAACAAAGAAATTTAACAGAATTCCGCAGTACGACCCTCAACCATATGATGTCCATATTATTCGGTTCCAACGCCTCCATCCTCTGGCAAGCCAGATTGGACCCCGCGAAGACGCAGACTCCACGCTCAAAACGAAATCTCGAATGTAAGTCGTATCCTGAGCAACGAAGATATGTCGAATCAGTTGACGAATCGACCTGGGTCTCAGTTAGGGCAAGGATATCTGGTTTCGTTGTTTGCAAATATTGGTGGACGGCGTTTACATTCGTATTGGTGAAACCGATGCCCCTGATGTTACAAAATGCCGTTACCAGTCGAGCGTGGGCCGAGCCTCGAGGGCGAGCTCGATTATGCGATGACAATCCTCTTAAAGTTCCATTATTTATCATGATATCTGCATGATGTTCTTCCTGACATAGTCCCCCCCGGAGATCCGAATCGGAGACTAGTTTACCTCCAGAATTCTTTATATCAGAAGGTACCATCATAACTTATCTCCGTGTCTTTCCGGGCCATCAGCCACACATCCGAAACACCCTCAAAGATTTCGCGGAATGTACAGCGTGACGGGGTGGTATCTCACCTTGGTGCTGACAACCACCTAACCAACCTATTCTCGAACCGGTCCATCAGCCAAGCTCAGAAAGATGGCCAGGGATTTTTCCCGGCCATTTCACGGAGCCTAAAGCTTGATGGGGTGATATTTCAACGGGCGCTCAGGGCGTTGGGACCCCGGCTACCACTCGGCCTTTGGTCGCCTCTTACGACAAGCCGGCCTAGCTGTCAGTATATTCTAACGCCCTACACACAGGACTTGCTTGTCATTACGTACAACCAAAAGCACTCATTTTCTGATGACAGCACATATAATTCCACATATTCATTCAAATGTGTTCAATAACCCTCTTCAAACTTCATTATCAATCACCAATATATAATATGTTTAACTCATTGAATTTGGACGTGAACAATGAATGCTAACGAGAAATTTCTCCCCTCACCCAATCACCGCGCCGTTCAGCTTCCCCAATCATTCTTCTTCAACGCCACAGAACTTTGACCTCCACAAGTGGTCACAAAAATACTCTTGTCGGTGGCGGTCTTAAAAAAGCAACAAAAAAACACAATCCAAGTAGCGTGCAATACAAGATGAGGCAGAGGAGTTTCCTTTTTTGAAATTCAATAAAAAAAATAGTATAGATGTCGATCTAAATCTTTTTTTCATCACAAAAAAATACGTATTTGAAGTTTATTTATTTATTAATTTTATTTTCCTTATGTAGTTATAAATATAATGTCAATTGTTGTCGATACGCTGTGTTGGGGTAGCTTGTAATGGTTGTGGGTTAAAATCGGTTTCGCTTACCTCCTTTTATATGTTAGCGATAGCCAGTGGGTTATCTTCCTTTATTGATGGTCTTCTCCCGGGCCGCTTTTGGGTTGAGGATTGGATGGCGTGCCCTCGCATCTTCCTGCGTCTGTGCGTGTGGGCTTCCGGACGTGGGCTCAGTCTCCGCGAGCTCCTTGGCAGGGAATGGTGGCGTCTCCTGTTGTTAGACGAGATTGCCGTTCTAGGGTCCGCAATATCTTGTCAAGACCTCTTTATGTGGTGTGCCCTGGTCCGCAATATCTTGTCGAGATCTCTTTTAATTTTCTTGTTAAGATCTCTTTTTCTTCTTTATTTACTTTCCACCGGGAAAGTGTTCCGTAGACAATTAAAAGGCTGGTGTGTTGTATTTTCTTTTTAAAGTTTCCTTTTATATTATTTCGACTTGGCATCGCACCAGGGGTTCGGCCTTCCAGAACTTGACTCATTATTGGGCCATAGGTTCGCCCTCTGAAACTTTACTGATCACGAAATAAAAAAAAAAAAAAAAAAAAAAAAAAATGGGTGGCGAGAGGGCCGACTTTGGCGAGACAAGGACAGATGTGTCCTTCATCTTGTCTCTGGCTTCTGGTCATCTTGCGATAACCAGAATCACCCACATCCGCGAGGATGTTGGGCTCGGTCTCGAGATATTTGGAAAAGAAAAAGGGGGGGAGGTATCTAAGGATAGTGTGGACATGGTTAGTTCGGATGTTCTCTAACTACTTGAATGGAGGGATGGTGGGAAAGAAATCGTACAAGACCGGTAGGTCTTGAGTGCGGTAGTAAACGCAGATCACGTCTTTGGCGTCTGATAATCTGCGCTTTGGTCGGTTTGTGTGTGTGTGTGTGTGTGTGCTTGTGCTGTCTTGTACTGTGAGTGCGTGTTTGTAGTGTGTCAGCAGTAGACCCTATGGGATGGGTCCAGGAATCCTCTATTATAGAGGAGAATGTTGTTGGGAAGGGTGCTTTCTTCAGTTTTGTACTGAAGAAGAAATTGTGGTGGTCTGATCCGAAGAGATTGAGAGAGAGAGAAGGGTCAAGAACGCAAGATTGCCGTACAAGTGGGTTCTCGCTGTTCTGAATGCTTTCGAGGTACTTATATGCTAGTTCTAGCAAGTACTCGTCGATAGGGACAATCGAGGCACCTTCATATAGGCGAGAGTTCGGGTAGTGGCGGCCGTCAGGCCTTCTAAAGTGGTTGATGCATCTTCTGAGGAGCTTTCTTTCGAAAACTCGAAGTCTTTCCATTAGGGCCGAAGATATGCAGGACCATATCGGAAAGGCGTACGATATTCCAGATCGAATTAGCTGCTTATAGCAGAGAAGCTTAACTTTGGTGTCAACTTTGCTGCTCCACTTCAAGATGTTGGGCAGTTGCTTAGACCGACCGAGGTCCCTTTGGAGAATGTGGGTCACATGTTTGATGAAATTCATTTTTGGGGTATAAGTGACCCCAAGATATTTCATCTTGTTCTGTGGTCTAATCGTAGTATCTCCCATTTTTATTCAAATATTCTGTGAATATCGAGAAGTAGGTTGGGAGTATTTACTACTCAGAATTATGGCTACTGCTTTAGATGGGTTAAGTCGAATTTTCCATCGACTGTAATACTGATACAGTTCGTCCAGATGATGGTTGAGTCGGTTTGTTGCGAGTTTTGGGCTTTTAAATGACGTGTACACTAGGACGTCATCCGCATAGCAAATCTGGTTTACTCTACCATCCACAGGGTGAGGAATATCTGAGGTGTAGATATTAAATAAAATGGGGCCTAGAATGGAGCCCGGTGGTACGCCTGCGGCGGGAAAGCTTTCCATTCACTCGAACTTGGAAGGTTCTGTTTCGAACGAACTGGTAGATGATGCTACACAGCGTTTTACTGAGGCCAGTATTCAGTCATTTAAAAACGAGACCTTCGATCCAGGTTGTGTCAAAAGCCTTTTCAATGTCCAAGCTCACCGCAATGGTGGGTTCCTTATTAAAGAGGCGCACGCAAACGTGGTTTTGAAATATGTTGAGAGCCATAGTGGTGCTGTGCGCTCTTCTAAATCCAAATTGGAAGTCAGGTATTAGGTTCCTGACACTGATAAATTTATTTAGCTTCTCGTATATGAACTGTTCATATATTTTGCTGATGCAGGTGAGGAGCGAAATAGGACGAAAGCTTGAGGGGTGATAATTTGGTTTCCCAACTTTTGCTATTGGGCAGACAACAGCATGCTTCCAAGCTTGGGGAAAATACCCCATGTTGTAGGCATGGTTGAGCAGAATGGAGAGCTTTATAAAGAATAAAGCAGAAAGCCTTCGCAACGAGTGGTAGGACATATTGTCGATACCGGGTGACTTCTTGGGGTTTCGAGATTTAACTAGGTTCTGTAGGGTATTTGGTGTGACGAAGCCGTGACTATTATCACGTGTGTCGTCGAAGTATGCACTGTTAGCTGAGTTAAAGACAACTATTGGCTCGTTAAAGTTGTCTAATTTATTGTGAACCTCTGAACTAATTATTGCATTCTTTTCCGGGTCGCCATCCTCGAGAGTGAGCTTGTGATTATTTTCAAAGGTCTCTCCGATGATGTTTGCTTTATTGGCATCATTATTGACAACAAGACCGTTGTGCATGATTGGTCCAGTGATACGAGGGGTGCCACATATCTTTTTAATATTTTTATAAATGTTCTGGTCCATCTGAATACCCTTCAGTTTGTCTTCCAATTGTTGGGTGCGATTGTTTTGGATTCTTTGTTTTATCAGTGTGCCAATATTGTGAATAATGGCTCGCAATAATGGCTCCCTTTGCGTAAAGCGGTGACGATATCTCATTCTGCAGAGCTTTTTACGCTCCCGGATGAGACGAAGAGTGAGGTCGTCAAGGGGAATCTGATATGTCTTTTCAAGTTTGTACTTCGGGACATGAGTCTCAGAAGTTTCACTGATCACGAAATTCAAATGTACCGTCCTTTTATACTTTTCCGTCGTTGAGATTTGTCAACGTTTTCAATGTAAAAATTCCAAGAAGCACAAGATTTTGTGTGCTTCAATTGGAATTGTGTTCTGGGAATTGCCTAAGGGTTTAGTTAAATAAGTTCCTGGAAGGGAAATCATGAAATGCTTTTGAGTTAAGGATTTCATGATGTCAGGATTATGGGGAATTGGATCAATGCACGACAAATGGATTTTGGTTTAAATTTATCGTGCATTGGTTCAATTGGATTGGGGTATGAGTTATTGTGAAATTGAATCAATGTGCGACAAATCAATTTTTGGTTTTATTTATCGCTCATATGATTCGATATGAAATTTGGATTTGGGTTATGGGAGGTATTGGGGATTTGGATGGGGGTAGTGATTTAGGATCGCTACAGCTGGGTCAATCGATATTCGGTCAACTCTTTGCTATAAATTTACAGCTATGTTGGCCACAGCTTGGGAAATGTTTCTTTTTTAGATGAGCCAGAGCCTGGAGAAGATCGTAAACAATTAATTTAAGATAGCATATATTTGGGGGTGATCTTGGTGTTTGTTGAAGCCCTTTTTTCCACACCTCCAATTTCCTTGAAGTTATTTACCCATAAAACAATTAACTGCCGGACAGAAACACGACCACGTTGTGCAATATTGATATGTATACAAATGCAGGATGTGCGACCATATAACATTTCTATTAAATTTTTATTTAATCGATGAACTGAGAAGAAATACCTGTACGTGGAGGTTATAAAACGAAAACGTGGTTATGTTAAAGTTTTTAATATTTATTTTAATAGTAGAACCGTTTTTTTCTCGTTTTATCTAAAATATAAATTAAATTGATTTTATTTCAGTTTTTTTTAATTATCTGACACGAGATTTAACTTTTATAATGCTTTTGTCTACTTTACATACCTCTAACTTGAATTCATTTTATTTATTGCTCGATTCGACATAAAACAATATTATTTTGAAACAATTTAATATGTTATACAACAACAGCTATTATCACATTGCATAATTGCTATATAGATTATATTATATAAAATAGAAAATAGAATCTTATCCAAAGCAATTTATTATATAAACAATGAAACCAGAAATTTCGCACTTTTTAAATTAACAATTGTTTTAAACTGATATTTCTTTTATTGAATTCTATTTAAAGATCATTTCGCAGGAGGGGGTTACTACTAAAGACACAACGTTGCATTAATATTAGTGAATAGAAAATGTGTAATTTTTAAAAATCACTGTGAACACTTTTAAATAAAACATTTTTATGTAAAAATAATTAATTATCTTATACGATTAAAATATTATGATATGAATAAAATCATTAAAAAGGGGTTAAAGGCTAGGTTTATGCTTAAGGCAGTTTAGACAAAGCTGCAAAAACCATCAATCCATTTTGTAAAAGGATAAATAAAAATGTTTTTGTTAGTAATAGGTCAGACGTATATATCATACTTTTATATATGCGACTTAACTAATCCCAATTATTTATGTTAAGTAAACGTGTGTAAAAAAAAAAACTGATAAACCAAGTAAAAAAAAAAATAACAAAAATAAAAATAATAAATATATGCTAAGACAAAATGTATTTAAAGGCACATGTCAAGCTTTTCCAAGGCATTAAACCAAACCTTAACAAATAGAAGACAATCACTATATAATTTGTAAGAAATAAAATTTATAAAACTCTCGTTTCCAGTTAGTTTTCGTGTTAAGTTTAATTGAAATCTTTTAAAAACTGTTGCAAATTTTGTTTTTTCTTTTTTTTTTTAGTATAATGCGGTATTTCCGTAAGTTTTCTATATAAGTAAAGGCGAATTAACTTGTTAGAAGAAAACAAATTAGAGACATAACAGAAGAAATTTGTTTAGATATTAAGAGACTTCATGTAGTGTAATAACTAATTGTCTAGAAAGCAAATAACAATAAAAAAATATATTATTTGGAGAAGTGTTTTGAATTCTTATTCATATTCTTATTTAAGAAACGAAATTGAAGAGGAAACCTAACTGATCTTCCTGTGAATGCGTGAAAAGGTAATAGATACAAATTAAATAAATTGGGTTTATTTCTTAAATTTTTCTTTATTTCAACGTTTAATACTGAATAAATTGGTACTTTCCCAACTCCCCAATTCATCATCATCATCATCGGCACGACAACCGGGAACTGGTCTTGGCCTTATTTAGCAAGTCTTGAGGCTTGTTAAATTTTCCATGGTAATTTGTTTTTCCGGGCAAGGTCATTAGTCTTGCGCCAGAGGCTCCTCGACGGGGAATCGAACCCCGGTCTTCCGCGTGACAGGAGGGTATACTAACCACTATACTATCGTGGATCCATATTTGTAGGCGAAAAAGAAACTGACTTAACCAGAGAATTAGTATCCGCCCAAGAGAAACAACTCAAGTTACAGAACAAACATAAGGTGGACAAAAAATATTCCCCGGGTGAAACAATATACGTTAAGAGAAACAGACGTGGCAAAAAGACTACACGATACTTAAAACTAGTTGTTTTAACTCCCCAATTGCTGACCTTTATATTCTCGTTTGTGTCCATGTGTCCCCGTTTGCATGATCGTCAATGGAACAAAGAAAATAATCGGTATAAATAGCCAAACCTCCGTTCGCCAGCAGGCAGTCTGTCCTAAATATAAAGAGATAGTCCAGGTATTCAAGGAGACTCGACCTAAACAAGCAGCCATATCAAACTTCGGTAATCAGGCCACACAAAACTTCATACAAAATGGATTTACATTCGCGATAAGGTTAAAAGGGTACCAACAAAGAGCATGGACACTCTTCCACCACCTCACACCCAAAAGCATATTCAAGTCCCTAAGCGATCCGCTTCACATGCCAACACAGTGCCACAAATCCAAGTGGCGGCACAAAAGTCTCCAAAGGGGCAATCCTCAATGCTTGAGAAACTACTTAGTCTCTCCCGCTTGATTGAAGATATTCGACCTCGATATGAAAAACTCGCAACCGAGGCTGAGGGAAATGTGTAGCGGTGCCGCCAAACCCCACTGCCTACTTACCTGCAGAACCCCCACCCCTACAACCCAATCTGCATAATTTTTGCTAATGCAATCGCATTAAGCACCTATAAATGCTTCACGCATCAAGTAGATCAAATTTATAATCTAAAAGTCCCTGTAAAAGAATCCTTACCTTACATGCATCTCTTCGCATACAAATTCCCTATAAGAATTCCTTCCTAACTTATCATGAATCCCAAAACCAATTCGGCAGGCAAATCCCAATCTCACCAAGTGCATTTCCCCCTAGACGAATCCCTGAAAGAAAACTCATCGGTTCACATATAATGCAACCGCATAATCAGGAAATCTTAACCTTGAGTTGGCTATTCCCAGTCTCAACATGTGTACAATAAATTTACCTACATACACATTGGCTGACGACCCTTGCACCAACGATAAACAATCTAACGCAGCTGCATACAATTAGCGCAATAGACGCTGAAACTAATTCCCTAGCATGTACCATGTACAAACAAAAGAACGCTGTCCTTCAGCAGGCGTTCTGGCTATACGGCAAACAATTCAAACCATTCAAGTATCCCAAATGCATCTACTGTCTAATGAATTCCAACTTGTTTACTCAGTTGAACTCTCGGATCGTAAATTCTATTTGTCCTACATATTCCTGACCTTCTCACATAAGCAAACACAAGCCCAATTAGCATCCAATGAGATTCGGCTTGTTTGCTTAGCCGAACTCACATCTCATGGATGCACATTATGCCCTTTCTTTGTTTCAGTTTCGTTCTCATGACTTTGTCCCATGAATGAACCAATGTACACACATACATGTGTGCCACCATGGTATTTATTACAAGATCTGGTTTTCTGTTCCACAGAGAGAGACTTTACGTCTCTCTTGTGATAAGTAAAAACATATCCTTAGCGGAGAGGATATCCACCGCCACCGAATCGAGGGTAAATCAAGAGCCAGATTCCAACCCTCGATTGAGTCACATTACAACCATCAAGCGGATAGGTCATCTGCCATCCACCGTACCGGCGCCGGTACAGTGTGAAACGAAAAGTAGAGTTCGAGTCGAGCGCGTTATCAATTAAAAAAATATTTTTTCTGGTGCCTCCCGTATAAAGCCATACCGGTAGAGTACAATGTCCTCCATTTTGTTTGTGCATCTATTTAATCGTCAGTGTAATTGGAATCCGTTTTCGAGTAAAATAATTGTGAACCACTTGCAAACAGTTTAATTAAATAAAAGAACATTTTATACAAACAATCAAACCGTGTTTCATTTTATTTACGTGGTGGACGATTTGTTGCGGAGTTTTGTTTCCTGGGTGGGAAGTGTTTCGAACAGTTTTTCTTCTCTCGGTATTGTTTTATCAGCGAACAGTTTGTGGGACGGAGTAGAACCCCGTGTCGTACGCCGACACCACGACTTCCCTCCCCACAGATGCACTTCTTCACATGGCATATGTAAGACATACGCTTCAAAATGGATCCCAAAATTAAAGTTATTCTTATAAATGTCAACTCCCTCGTTTCGCTATCAAAGTGTATGATAGTCTCTGACTTCTTGTAACCGAAACTAGATTGCATCCATATCACCGTCCCGCTTTCCAAAACTTTTCCATGATCTGAAGAGATCGAACCCCCACTGGCGGATCCACCATCAATGGAGCTGGCAACTGTATAGAAGTTAATAGCGGACGTCGCCATGGAGCTATTCACCTCCCACATTTTGAGTCCATAGAGGTCTCCGCGGTTGAACTGCATCTGCCAAATAATGGTAGAGTACATAAAACTTGCATAAAACCAATTATGACCACATTAAGCACACAGATATCAAAAAATTAATAAGGTCTTCGTGGAATACACCCCTCATCATATGCGGCGATTTTAACTCCAGACATCCACACTGGAACAACTCTGTCTCTTGCCCAAATTGCACAAAATTGTACCAATGGTACACCGAAAATTCTCATGCCCTCAACTTTGAAAGAGCTGCACCTTCGGTTGGTACGCTAGGCAAATCAATTCTGGACATCGTTTTGTGTCCAAAGACTTACTGCCCCAAATCGGTCCTCTCCAAGTATCGGCGGATGAATCTGACCACAACGCTGTTCATCCGTTCATTCGCAGCTATCAAGCATCGCGGGCTCATATCAGATACATTCCTGATTATGGGCGCACAAGGTAGGACAACTTCAATGTCACATTGAACAAAATACTCCACCAACTCTCTCTGCCCACTGACAGGAACCTTACGACGGCTCAGATAAATAATGCTACTGTGGCGTTTCTAACAGATGCACACACAATATACAAGCAAATAGAGAAGAACTTCATCATCACCATTATCGGCACTACAACCGGGATCCGGTCTTGGCCTTATTTATTAGCAAGTTTCTGGGCTTGTTCAATTTTCCATAATATTTATTTTTACGGGCAAGGTTATTAGCCTTAAATATAGAAAAACACCGAAAGAAAATCGAATGACAAAAAACACCATCAGCCGTATACTAAGCAATAACATACCAATTCCACATCAGTTGAGTATACTTGAGTTTAGAAATCGAATTCGTACACGCGGTAGTGGCCTTATGTGTTGAGCATTGGTCCACTTTTTAGTGATTCTTGCCGTCATAGAGTCGGTTTTAATCACACGTAGTTCACTATCGTCGCAAACGCTATACTACAACTTGACTTCACGAGATTATAGTTGAAACTTCAGAGACACATATCCCAAAGTACAGCCTTGAAAAGACTTATCAGATTCCTCATGACGATGCCGTTCTTGGTCTCATCCGGGAGCTTAAAAAGGTCTGCAGAATGAGGTATCGTCACCGCTTTACGCAGAGGGAGTTGTGGGAGTATAAGTATTGCATGCTGACATACGACACTAGTTTCACTAATCCCCCAACGATGTTCTAACGAAAGAAATGTTCACCATTTAGGAAGAAAATATAAACGCACTGTGTTGTTTTGATATTAAAGCTTTTTTATTTTTTTAGGTATAACTATCCAAACGACTATAGCATGGGAAATTTAAAATTTAGTGATTTGACATCTATTGGGTTCAAACAGATTTTGTTGCTTTGTACACATGTATTTATTTTTGTCTTGCTAGGTTTTAGGCACTTGAATTACGAATTAAACGCATCACACTATCACCACATTATTATTCCTTTTGATTCTCTGGTACAGTATTGATTTAGTATTAGAAAATAATTTATTTTAGCGCGCAGGGTTGACTACAATAAAAAAATTTTTTGGGCCCGAGCGGCGGCGTGACCTGGCGCTGTGATGATTCAATGGTGACTCGATGCATCGTAGCGGTGTACGCTGCTGTGGTTGGATAGTGACTGCTTGAATTATGGATGAAATTCTGAATTTTATTTTTGCACAGCTATTAGCCAATCATCATTGCGCTCTCTTCATGAATCTTCTCATTTCCATGTCTCAGTGAGGTAAATAATACGCGCGCATCATTCGACAGTCGCTGGACATACGAAAGATGAAAAGAACAAAAGAAAGAGCGCAATAACTTCGGGGTTGGCTTAGCTTGTGCGCTAGTATCAAATGCAGTCTCTGAGAATGACCTACTGCCCTAGTGCTATGGCTGTGGTGATCTCAGAGTGCATTGAACTGTAGGGAGACAGAAACGGGAAGGAGAGGAAAATGTTCTGTGGCTATTCACCTGTGAAAAGAGATCATTGATCCCAAGCGAATGGATGATCTGGGAAAAGCCGAAGTGACGCTAAATTGGCTAGGGTAATTTATCATGAGAACTAATTAAATATTTTGATAAATTCCCCAGCGGTTGCATGTTTATGCAACAGTGTCGTCTGATGCGACATGTTGTTGCTAACCGTCATGATGTGATTTCCGGTGGAAATCTCATGGGCTAGCAAAAATGAAGTTGCCGTATGTCAAAAAGGTAGCTAAACTCAATTATGCATTGTCTGCATATAATAATGAGTTTAGCTATACGTCCTTTGGGAAAACAATGATTCTCAGGTGAATTACCGAACGGTGGGATAGGGGTTGGTATGACACGCTGAAAGCGGTCGAAATAAGGCGGAAATTGTGGATTGGTTGTCCATGTCGTATATAGAACCCCCACAGAGTCATTACTGCGATCCATTATTCACAATATTGGCACACTGATAAAACAGGGGATCCAAAAGGATTGTCCCCGACAATTGGAACGACGTTTATAAAAATGTTAAAAAGATATGTGGCACTTCTCGTATCACTGGGCCAATCATGCACAACGGTGTTGTTGTCAATAATGACGCCAAAGCAAACATCATCACCCTTTGAAAATAATCACAAGCTCACTCTCGAGGATGGCGACCAGGATACTAATGCAATAAGTAGTTCAGAGGTTCACAATAAATTAGACAACTTTAACGAGCCAATTGCTGTCTTTAATCCAGCAAACAGTGCATACTTCGACGACACACGTGATAAAGTTCATATACGAGAAGCAAAACAACTTTATCATTGCCAGGCCCCTATTACCTGATTTCCAGCACCACTATGGCTCTCAATGTATTTCAAAACCACGTCTATGTGCGCTTCCTTAATAATAAACCCACCATTGTGGTGAACCTGGACATGGAAACGGCTTTTAACACAATATGGATCGAAGGTCTCGTCTTTAAATGGTTGAACACTGGTCTTAGTAAAACGCAGTGTAGTATCATCTACCAGTTCATCCAAAACAGAATCTTTCAAGTTCGGGTGAATGGAAAGATATCCCGAACTTTTAACACCGCTGTAGCCGTACCACAAGGTTCCATTCTAAGCCCCATCCTATTTATTATCTGCACCTCAGATATTCCTCGCCCTGTGGATGGGAGAATAAACCAGATATGCTATTCGGATGACGTCCTAGTGTACATGTCATTCAAAAGCCTTAAACTCGGAACAAATCGACTCAAAACATCAGGTATATCGACTCAACCGTCACCTGGACGAACTCCATCAGTATTACAGTCGATTGAAAATTCGACTTAATCCTTCCAAAGCAGTAGCTGTAATTCTGAGTAGTGAACCCTCTAAAGCTACTTCTCGATAATCACAGAATATTCGACTGCAGATAGGAGATACTACGATTAGACCACAGGACAGGATGAAAATCATGGGGTCATTTGTACCCCGAAAATGAATTTCAACAAACATGTGACCCACATTCTTCAAGGGGCCTCGCTCGGTCTAAGCAACTGCACAACATTTTGAAGTGGAGCAAGAGAGTTAAAACCATAGTTAAGCTTCTCTGCTATAAGCAGCTAATCCATTCTGGAATATCGTACACGATATTATATATTAAAGCTCAATTCGAAGAAATGTGAACTCTTCCAAAGGAGAGTAAAATTCCTGGGACACATCGTTTCATCTGTAGGAGTTCAAACGGATCCTGATAAGACAGCAGCCGTCCGAGAGTGGCCTACTCCAGAAGACAAGCAACAATTAAGAAGCTTTATGGAATAAGTCACATATTACCGACGGTTTGTTAAAGGTTTCGCTAACGTGGCTAAAACCCTACACGAACTAATGGGTAAAGACAAAAAATTCAATTGGACAAACAAGTGGAAGGCAGCATTCAACACATTGAAGGCCGAGTTGTGTAAGACTACAACTTTGGCATTCCCAAGATCGGATCGCCCATTTATATTGGATAGTGATGGAAGTAACACAGGAATCCATGGTAAAAAGAGAGTTGTCGCATATTATAGTCGAGTTCTATCTAAGCCAAAGAGAAATTACTGCGCAACAAGAAAGGAACTGCTGGCTGCCGTAGAAGCCGTTCAGAATTTCCATAAGTACCTCTACGGACGTCGATTTCACCTTCGGACGGATCATGCCACCCTGAAATGTTGTTAAATTTTAAGAATCCGGAAGGACAAATAGCTCGATGGATCGAACGACTTTAAACGTACGATTTCCAAATTTCCCACCGTCAAGGGAAGGTGCATAATAACGCTGATGCTCTATCAAGAAGACCATGTAAACCAGATTGTAAACATTGTCATAGAGCGGAAGAAAAACAAGAGACGTACGATCTTTGAAATGTACAAGTAGAAGTACTAGATGGGTGGACGAGTGATGCTATACGCGCAGCTCAACTTCAGGATGAAGATATGTCGCTAATCCTGGAACACAAAGAAAAGAACGAGCGGCCAACTTGGAACAATATTTCCGACAAGAGTGAAACATTTAAGGCATATTGGGCACAATGGAATTCCTTGCTGGTGGAAGATGGAATTCTAAAGCGTAAATGGGAAGCCGCGGACGGTAAATCCCATCGAATGCAGATTCTAGTCCTGCCATCAAAAGTGAAGGATGTACTAACAGAAATGCATGACGGGGCCTCCGGTGGACATCTGGGAGTTAATAAGACACTTTCAAAATTACGATCTCGCTTCTACTGCCTTCACATGAGAGATGGCGTCGAGTCTTAATATAGGAAGTGCACAACTTGCATTGCGACCAAAGGACCAACAGCAAAACCAAGGAGTGCTATGCAGCAGTACAACGTGGGAGTCCCTTTCGAGCGAATTGCGATTGATATCTCTGGACCATTTCCAAAAACAAACGACAACAACAAATACATGTTGGTCATCGTGGATTACTTCAGCAAGTGGGTGGAAGTCCATCCAATTCTAAACCAAGAACAACAACCGTCATTGAGCAGCTTATCAATAATTGGATCGAAGTACTAGAATATTCTAGAAAGTACTGGAAAACCGGAGACTATGAGCAGTAGCAAATCCGAGGCCATGGAACGGGCGGAAACGAAACACCGAATCAGAATGAGGAAACGGAACGGTTGTTATTAACGGACAAATAAAGTGTTACATTAGTTTCCCTGTGAGCTTCATTCCGATCAAGGCCGAAATTTCGAATCACAGATATTTCAAGGCGTCTGTGCGGCACTGGGCGTAAGGAAAACCAGGACCACACCCTTACATCCGCAGTCAGACGGAATGGTCGAAAGGTTCAACCGAACAATGAAAGAGCATTTATCGAAGGTCGTTAATGATAGCCAACGAGATTGGGACAAATATGTCCAAACCTTTCTCCTGAGTTATAGATCGGCTAATCACGATACGACAGGCCATTCTCCAGCAAGAATTATATTTGGACGAGAGATACCTCCAGACGCCATAGATAAAACTGAAGACTACGTAGCCGAATGGAGAAATCGCCTCGATGAGATTCATCATTTGATTCGAAATGTTGTATTCCAGAATACTACCCTTTATTAAATTTAACACTGAATCTCCTTACACATCCTTAAAAACTTCCCTTAACATATATCACTTAATACATACCATTCATAAACATTCACAATATTGCCAGTTACAGCACATTTAATAACATGCCCCTTTTCATAACTTGCCCCTTTTCATAACTTGCCCCTTTTTATTTCAATACAGAGCACTTTGATTTTCGTTCAAATTTTATTCAATTTAAAAGTCACAGAAACTAAAGGAATACTTTGTTAAAATTTGTTTTGTTCATGTTATAATTTCCAGTAAATTAGAACACAATGATCTATAAGTAGAGAAAAAATTCAATTGTAAAATCAGTTCAGTTCGAGTTGAGAAGCAGTTCAAGTAGTTTCACTTTGAGTTTTGTTGGAGTTTTGAGTTTGTGTAATACACAGTGAGAGAGAAGTAGTTGAGATTGATTAAGATAAGATTAAGAAGACAACAAATAAACAAAAAGAAATAAACATAAATAAACATTTCTCATCGTGACTAAACTACTTAAATAAAAAGAGTTTAAATTAGAATAATCCATATTCTAAAATATAATATTAAATAAAGAAATAATGAAAGGTCCCCGCTCTTCCCTCACTCCGACGAAGCACGGCGCCGGACGACAACAGAAAGCAAATCAAGGTGTCCAGTGACGGGATGAAAACAAGGTACGACGTTCCACCCAACGCATCCGGGTGTAATGCAGGCGACACCGTGTGGCCTTATAACCCCTTATCGGCAAAAAGGAAGGTCTCCGAAGTTGCAGCAACATTGGGAAGGACCGTATAAGATTCTCACAAGAATTAACGACCTTGTCTATAGGATTCAGCGAAGACCGAATGCCAAGACGAAAGTGGTGCATCGTGACCGACTGGCAACTTTTTGTTAACCCAGAAGACCAGTGAACTTAGTTCGGGACGAACTAATCTAGGCGGAAGGTAGTGTGACGCATATGACAGCCAGTACTAGAATATTCTAGAAAGTCCAAAAGAAAGTAATAGGATATTCTAGAAAGTACTGGAAAACTGGAGACTATGAGCAGTAGAAAATTCGAGGCTATGGAACGGACGGAAAGGAAACACCGAATCAGAATGAGGAAACGGTATAAATACGTTACATGCAGATCAGAAAGGAGGAAGTAAGCAGTAAGGGAAGAAGTAAGCAGTCAAGGACGCGATAAGTACGGAAGCGATAAGTCAAGAAATCGTTGTGTACGGTAAAAGTAACGGTTGTTATTAACGCACTAATAAAGTGTTACATTAATTCAAAATCGATTTAACGGCTCTTATTTATTAAAAGTAATTAATCCAGCGAACCCTAAGCTCGGAACAATATATTCACCGTCGTTGTCCATGTTTTCTTCCAACCTTCGTTATCACAGCAGCAATGTAACCTGGTCCTTCGTCGTCATCTGTCTCAATGCTTTGAAACTTGAGAGATCGTCGGTGAAACTTTCCCTCGTGTTTGCTTGTGGTCTACAAACTTTAATTGAGACGGTTTTACTTGAATAAAATCCTCGCTCGTAGCCTCACAGAAACACTAGGAAATATGTATTCTTGTCACCAATTCTCTGCCTTTCAAAATCTCGATATCCCAATCTCCAATTCCAATAGTAAAAGCACACTTCTTGCCGAACTACATAAATTGAGATCACCACTTTAAATGTGCACGTTTCCGTCACTTTCTACTTCTGTGACTACGTTGTGCCTTTGTAGATTCCACATCTACTTTCTTTGAATATTACCTGGGTCCGATGGCCACACACCGTTCCCCGCTCTCTGTGATGCTGCTAGCTATAAACATGACTAAGTTCCGACTCCGACTCGATAGGTGCTCCATGGTCATGGCTTCAACTTTAGCATGTGTTTAATGCTTGTTTTTATAATATTTATCTTGAATGTCCACGTTTTCAATTTTCCAGCAACCACTTGTCGGTCAATGTAGCGGATATTGAAAGCTCTACACTATAAATCCATTAATCATATAACTTTTCATTTTTTAGTTTCCACAACGAGATGCAATTCAAATTCGTGGATTAGCAAACGCCCAATGAACTTAACTAACAATGTATCTCGCCAAACAAGTGTTCATTTACCCTATAAAAGTGTTATAATTTGCTTCTTTGCCGGTTTAACCACCGATGCGCATATTTGTATTTCTGCTTAAATTTCCCGACGGCCAACCTAAGATTCATGATTTGTGTGCTCAAACTTAAGGATTATTTGATAAAAACTGATTTAGGAAAGAGACGAAGGGTTTGTTAATCATTGAAACCATTTTAGCCATATTAATCCCTCACAGTTTGTTGCAGGTCCCGTGTTTGCTGTACTTGTGCTGATGCTACTATAAAATCTGCCGCTATAATAGAACTTAGTTCAAATAGCAGTTTCTAACAGAAGAATACAACTACTCGTTGTTCTGGTAAATTAAATCATGGACAAGCAGCCACCATCCACCTCAATTGCAGCAGAATCTCCGAAAAAATTGAGTAAAATTCAGCCGCTATTCCAGAAGAAGTTCCGATATAGAAATAACGCCGAGTGGTCTTTGCCACCATTCAAAGAACTGTACACTGAATATTATCAAATCGAATCCCTTCAGAAGTTGAAACAGGAACTAAACGACGTGAAACATCTACTTAATGACTACCAGGTGGAAGTATGGAGCCGGCACACAAAAAAACAAAATCCGTGCCACTCAGTACCGACAGTACTGAAGAACGACATCAAAGCAGAATTCGTAACCATTGCTTGGTGTAAGCTGTTCGAATGTTTACACCAATACAATGTGGTTAAAAGTGGCAGACTGAATTCGTTGCATTTGTGTGAAGCTCCTGGTGCGTTTGTAGCAGCCCTAAACCATTATCTATACTCTACTTACGACGAGGTACACCGAAATGTATCCCATTAATCGAATACCAAGTAATACGTCCTTTCTCAACTAAAGGTGAACTTCAATTGGCTTGCGACAACACTCAATCCGTACTACGAGGGACACTCTGACCATGCGATGATATCTGACGACCGGTTCATTCTGGACACTTTCAATCATTGGGTGTTTTTTGAAGACTTCACAGGGAACCTTATTGACCGCAACAATATACATTACTTAGCCAAGAAATGCAGTGAAGAACTGGGTGAGGTACATCTGATTACAGCGGATGGTTCAACTGATTGCATCGACAAACCAGACAACCAAGAAGATCATGTGTCCACGTTGCACTTCACAGAGATGTGCGCAGCGCTTCTCATCCTGGCCAAAGGAGGAAGCTTCATCCTCAAAGTGTTCACTCTATTCGAAGCCAATAGCGTAAGTGCGATATACTTGCTGAACTGTGTATTCAAAGAAGTCAACATTTTCAAGCCGGCAACTTCTAAACGAGGCAACTCGGAAATGTATTGCATTTGTGTTGACTACCACAAGCCGGACAATATTGAAGAATACCTCAGTATCATGATGGATAAACTGACAAATTCTAACGTGTTTCCTCTTATTCCAAAAAGGTGTATTCCACATTTATTCTATTTCCAACACGAAGTCTGCGTCCGGCGATTTATGCACGAACAAATTGGTGCTATCGAGGAGAACATCCGGACGTATGAATGTAAAAACCGTGTAAGAGATCAACAGCAAGAACAATTTACCAAGCAAGTGTACCAGTACTACTTAGAGTACTACAAAGTCCGACCAATAGCTCCAGAAAACAGAATTCTCAGCTTCGAAAATGGCATCAAGAAAATCAAGTCGAATGCGATATATTTTCACAAGGGGTCCTACAACCAAAGACAAACTGGCGACGAACTTAACTCCACGGAGAAATGGTTCGTACTGATCAGGAATTTGAATCAGATGGAAAAGAGTATTTACTGGAAATATGACCAGATTGCCGAGTTCAACCACAACCTGAAGAATCCAATTCCCATAAAGACGTACAGAGGCAAACCCATCGAGAACATTCAAAACAGCCGCTTCGTAAACCCCGTGGTGTTTTCCTTCAAAGCGAAGCTCAGCACAGTAACCGGCAAGGATCCTCTACTTCACCAGAACCCTCATTGCGAGTTGTCTGCCTCATCTGCATCCACTACTATTGTAATTGATTGGGAAACTCCGTCGGCACACACAGAACAGCGCTTCATACTTAAAATCCTGCAAACCATCATTGAGAATAATCCTGAGAAGGTCACGTTTGTAAACGCACCAATCCTGACTCATTATTTTGTTTCGGTTTTATGGTACTTGTCCGTTAACGCCTTCGAAGTATGCCGTTTCTACGATAGTGGGAAGATAGTCCTAGAGAAAACGAGTGCGAATTGCGTAGACACCCTGCAAAGGGTGCAGATGCTACACAAAGTATTAGAAGCACACGAGGATATTTTATGCGCCGTCGACATTGTACAGTTGCATAAAAGTTCTTTTCCTTCAGCGCTATGCGAATATAATAATCAATTATTGATCAATAATTATAAGTCGGCAATTAAAGGAAGTCAGTAAGTTGCATCTGTCAAATCATAAGTTCCAAAATTATGACTTGACTGCACCGAATGAACAACGAAACCCAAATAAAGGTCAGAAACTCTCTGAATAAAAGAATGGAGAGAATTTGCATGAATTCGTTTCATTTTAATATCGTCATATTGAAACATTGGACATACAAATGTTGATCAAAAAATACCCGTCTGTGAAAAGAAGGTGCACATTTTTTGCATAAGTATTTTTTTATTGTTCAGCATAATCTCGTTTTAGGTCGATGCACATTTCCCAATGTTTCTTTATTTCTTAACCTCCTCGAGAAAATATGATTTATCAAATCCTTCAAAATGCGCCTCCGTCTCGGCGACAATCTCCTGCTTTAAATAGAATGCTATAACCTAGAGCCATATTTTCACATTGGAAAAGAAAAACGAAGTTTGTAGGGAGCCGCACTGGGTGAATGCAATTCATAGCGCAGTCCTTGCACTTTGGCCCTGCCAATTTTGCATGGATGTGCGGATGCCTTATCCTAGTGAAACACTCTCTACCAAACCGTAATTTTCAATTTGTTATCGAGTCAGAGCAACAATTCACTGTAGGACAACCCTGTGACACTTGTGCGTTTCTACAAAAAACCTGTGATGATTATTCTCTACGAATCCCTGAAAACTACGGTTCTTTCCTTTCCGGTCGATGCGATTGCCTGCTTTTCACTGAACAAATTTATCCAAAAACATCTATCGTTTTGACTGTCACTTAGTCTCTGATGCATAGTAATGTATCCAAGTTTTATCAACAAAGATGAGGACCCAAATACTCGACGTGAAATCAAAACTCTGCTTCGACATTGACAACCGTATCGGCTTATGAATTACTGTTCCGTCCAAAATTCATGTTCGACGACCATCCTGTAATTTTACTCCGGCCCAACTTCTATATAAATCCCAAATTAGATCCCGCTCGAATATTGCTCTCATGCTTGGAGCTCGGCTCCTAAACATACCCTCGGCTTACTTGAAAGCATACAGAGACGCCTGATCGGGGACTCGGCACTGACGTCTGGACTACAACCGCTATTTTGGCGGATTTAAATTATATAACTTTGGCGAAGTTGGGTATTATCGCCGGAGGAAGTGTTCCGCCGACACTGTCCAATACTTAACACGCGGCGAATGACATGCTCTACCAGCTCTGTCCACAAAAACCAAAAGACCGGAGCGGATGCCGTCATCAATTAAACACAACACATTTTAGTTTCAAGACTCGTTTATTGTACACTGGTGTTATACATGTTCTTAACAATACGAACGCAGGTAGCCACCGAACGAAACACACGCTAACTCGAATTCCTCGAATAATTTCCTTCACGACCTCATTCGGTTAACTTTAATAGAATCTCTTCGATAGAGATCCTCGCGGTTCGAATGATCTACGTTGACCCTCAATCCTTCGACTTATCTCCGCGACTCCTCGATATAGACTCCCCTGGTCCTTCGAAAGAGACTTCTCGTCCCGATGGCTATCAAAATCAGGCTGTCTGTCTGCCCACACAGATATCCAGATTCCAAACCGGTATCCGTATCTGTACGGAAAAATTTTTCTATTCGATCTGCTAACAGAATTCCGGAAATCTCTGTTAGCAGCATGCTATTTCATCCCAGGGGTAATTTCCTATTTTCCTGAAAGGAGAAAGTCATTCCTTGCATACATCATTATCATTGGTGATCGAATTTCATTTCCACGGCCTTCTGTTTGCACAGAACATCTGGCGCCCAGACCAGAGATATTCGGCGATTGTTTTGACGTGCAGTCCGTGGGTCTTATTTGAACTTGGTACCCGGAATCGAAATCCATTAGATCTTTATAATGGTGCGAAATTCTAGCGTGGCCGTGGGACCGGAGTATTGCCTTTGTTGGCTTAACTCCTCATAAATTATCGGATATCTCGTTGAGATATATTCGATTGCGATAGGTCGTGGCTGCCTTCTGTTGTTCAACGGATTTGGGTGGTCCTTGCGTTAGATTACCCGCACGGGCATCCGTTGATCGGCTCATTCTTTGATGATAGCAATTCTTTTGTATCGAATTTCGGAATTGCCGGTTCGATGAGATGTTCCTGGGCGCAGGCAGCATGTATGGCATTTTGGGAATTGTTTTTTTTAGGAATAGAACGCATGGATGTTTATACCTTTGTTTCAGGCATGATGAATTATAATTGTTGAGCTTGACCTAAAAAGCGTTCAGTTCCCTGCTTTTTGGTGTCGGTCTCAACGTTGGCTGCGAGTTGCAGGCCCTATGGTGGGACTTTGGGGCACGCGTCTGTGGGCGCGTGCAACGCTCTCAGGTAAGTAAGTTCTTTGAAGGTAGGAACCTTACCTGTGCAGAATTGTGCGTTCGTAGAACGCTACACTATCACATCGAAGGTGCGTAGCCGATCTCTGTCTGTTTTACAGATATTGTATAAAATGCACGGTTAGTTTATCGCGCCGATTCAATTTGAGCGAAAACAGGACGACGACCATGTAATTACGAAAGATATAAGAGAGTTAAAGAAACAACACAGTTGCTTTTATAGCGTTTACATATTGAAATGGCAATGGCAGCGAAACACCTTACAGGCTGTTAATAGGTTTAATATGGGATTTCATAATAAAGGCAAGATTGAAGAAAGTACTAGAAGAAATACACGGATTACAATTTACAACTTTTTGGAAAGGTTTTCACGTTTCGTTGGCCGCCGATGGGCGGTCACAACGAACCAAGGCTGTCGAACTTGTTCGACACAAAAGGGGAGAGAAAAGCGCGGTCAAGGTATCAACAACAACGACTCCGAGTCACTTTATTGGTTCAACTTTTATATATACATGTTGTATTTCGATATAAGACTTGTATTTATAGTGTAATTGTTGTAAAGGTGTGCGCGCGATGAAGGATTGTCGCCGATGTGCCCACGATGGAAGTTGATTGCCGACTCACTGGTAACGACGCCGAATAGCCGTCAATTCAAAAAAGGGACGCTGCTGACCTCATCGTTGGTGACAATGAGCCAGCTGGTCCGTGACAGCTGCCGCGCAATTGGTATACTGCGAATGTACTAGATTTAGCAGATTCAACTGCCAATCCGCAACAACAACAGTTAAAACATGGAAACAATAAAAGAAAATCCTTAAATGTGTGTATTCTTCAATGAAAACTAATTTTGGTAAACCTAAGCATACTGTTACACTAAACATGCTGCGACATGCCGCCCGCCTTGAAGCGTCGGGTTCAATTTGATGTGGTGATTTCGTCTTCTGCAGGATACTCGATGGGGAGAGGGCAAAGCTTCTTGACACAGCGATCATATAAGCCACCCCTTGTAAGGAGGGTGACTACTCGTACAACTCCATCCTTGCCCGGGTGAGTAGCCACGACTCGGCCAAGAGCCCATCTCAAGGGTGGTAGATTTTCTTCAGCGATAAGTGCCAATGCGCCTTCCTTTAGTTGGACCTCGGGCCGCCGGGAGCGACTGAATTGAATAAGCTATTGCAGATATTCCTTATGCCAACGTTTCCAAAAATATTGCTTCAGTTGCTGAGGATGATGCCAGGCGGATAAACGATTTGCTGGTGTATCTGTAAAGTCGACTTGTGGAAAAGAAGTTAAGGGGCTACCCACTAGGAAATGGGCAGGAGTTAAGGGTTCATGATCATTTGGTTCTGAGGACATGGGAGATATGTGACAAGAGTTCAATATTACTTCCACTTCGATAACGTAGGTTTCTAGTTGCTCATATGTAAGCAGTGCATCACCTACTGTCCGAATTAAATGATGCTTAAATGATTTAACGGCAGCCTCCCAGATTCCTCCGAAATGAGGAGCTCTTGGCGGTATGAAATGCCAATCGATCCTTTGACCACTACAAAAATCAAATACGGCATTTTGATGCTCATTGGAATTAAAAAGATTATAAAGTTGATGGAGCTCGTTTTTAGCCCCGACGAAGTTGGTTCCATTATCCGAATGTATTTCGACTGATTTTCCCCGCAGTGAAAAGAAACGCTTTAAACTCGCGATAAAATCCTCGGTGGATAATCCACCAACTAATTCTAGATGCACCGCCTTTGTGCACAGGCAGACGTATACCGCTACGTAAGCTTTTAACCGACATTTGTTGCGATGACGCTTTTCTTTTATATAAAAGGGTCCACCATAGTCTATTCCGACGCGTAGAAAGTGACGAGCGGATGTCACTCGTTGTTTCGGCAGAGTACCCATAGGGTAGTCGGCGAGGAGCGGCTTAGCTCTAAAACAGGGCATGCACTTACGAAACACACGGCGAGTTATGCTGCGGCCGCTTATCGGCCAATACTGCTGGCGCACCTAATATAACGTGGTTTGAATACACGATGAGTCTAACATGCTCAGCTTATATAATTAACTTCGTTATGTGATGCTGAGCTGGCAATAGGATAGGATGACGCTGAACTTCTGAAATAGAAGAATGCGCTACCCTGCCTGCGACCCGTAATATGCTAGCCGGATTCATTATTGGATTCAACGGTATCAGTTTGCTTGATGCTGGGAGTGGCTGGCCAGCTGAGGGCGCCTCAAGCTCGCGTTTGAACGAATGCATTTGAACAAGCCGAATAATGGCGTTATGTGAGCGCGACAGCTCGTCAACTCGCAATGGGCCCTCATTACGTTGAGGCTTTTTTTTAGCATTGTGAATGAACCTGAGCACATATCCAACAACTCGTTATAATTTGCTGAATGAACTGTATCGTTCAAGTATATCCCACTTGTGGGTATCATGGGCTTGAGCTCAGGAATTTCTATTTTAGCGAGAGCTCGACTTAGCCACGACGATTCATCATCCCTTAACCATGAATTATTATTATTCATTGGCCTGTAGGAACCCGGAAGTTCATGACCTCACCGAATCTGCTCCGCCATTGTTCCGTGTCCCGTGCGCTCTCCTTCCACGTTCGACCATCCGATCCGATCTCCTCGAGGTCCAATCTAACATTGTCCTCCCATCGGCGCCGCGGCCACACCTAGCTCGAATAAGCCAAGAGGAGGCTGTCCAGGAAGTCCTTTGTGGCAGGATGTATGGAAGGAGCCAGCGAAGCAGACCTTGTCTGTGATGAAGGGGTGGCGTAGACCAGGACGTCCAGAGCCTACGAGTGCCAAACTGGATGACATCGGCTCGAAATCGGGACCGGTGGAGAGATTTGTTAAATAAGGCCAAGACCGGATCTCGGTTGTATGCCGATGATGATGTATATTGGGTGTTCTGATGGCAATAAACTTTTTATTATTAATTGGGTTATTATTGACTCCAGTTTGGCTGGGTTAATGATTATTAACACGAATGCGATCATTATGTATGACAGCATTATTGTTCGCCGTTACTGTAGTTCCGTTATTTGTTTGTACAACTAGTTTTAAGTATCGTGTAGTCTCTTTGCCACGTCTGTTTCGCTTAACCTATATTGTTTCACCCGGGGAATATTTTTTGTCCACCTTATGTTTGTTTTGTAACTTGAGTTCTTTCTCTTGGGCGGATACTAATTCTCTGGTTAAGTCAGTTTCTTGTTCGCCTACAAAGCTCCTCGATAGTACGAGTATAGTGGTTAGTATACCCGCCTGTCACGCGGAAGACCGGGGTTCGATTCCCCGTCGGGGAGCCTCTGGCGCAAGACTAATGACCTTGCCCGGAAAAACAAATTATCATGGAAAATTTAACAAGCCTCGGGACTTGCTAAATACGGCCAAGACCGGTTCCCGGTTGTAGTGCCGATGATGATGATGAACTCTTAGTCGAGATCGAGAGGAAGGTCTTAACGAGAATTGTTGCCCCCGTATGTGAGGGAGGTGGATTCCGGAGACGCTACAGCCATGAGCTGTACGCCATCTACCTTGCAGCTATTGTTGTAGGAAAAATCAAGCTCGGTAGACTCTGGTGGGCGGGACACCTAGCTCGAATGAGCGAAGAGGATCCTGCCCGGAATGACCTTTGTGGCAGGATGTGTGGGGGTAAATGTATGTATGACGACGTACGACATGGATTCACTGATACACCCCAACCTTTACCGTTGTTTCACTTCAAAAATGTCAACAAAATAAATCGAGCTTCGAGCAAGCAGAATAACAAGATGTACTGGGGTTGCCTTTGTAAGGGTTGTTCTTTTTATTTAAAATCAATTGTTACACAACAGGTTACTAATACACAGGAATAAGTGTTTAAATTTTAATTGCTCTCCATTAATCGTTACGACACTACATTCAGGTTTTGTATATTACTTAAGGTATCTACATGTCCGTTTGCCCACAACTTAGGCACGAAACGGTTTAATTGTTCCGTCTTAACTCTTGTTATTTTGACTTAACGTATGCGTCACAAGTTACTAAACCACCGGAATACGTATTTAAATGTTAATTAATTGTTCTCCATGAAGGTCGGGATCCGTACAAGGAGTTCCGCATCTACACTCGGCAAATTATAAAACGTACAGCACAACGCAACGCCACTTTAGATAACTCCTCTCACTTCACTCCTACGAGGGATGAAATTTATGTTGATTTTCTTTTCGCGACAGAATACTTGGCGTGAAGTGACGACTTATTGCAGTGTCCGGCACCGGGGGTGGCTAAAATTTGACCCTCCGATGACCGTTGCACTCAACATCCACTAGATGGAATCGTGGTGGATTTCCATCGATATGAGAGGAGCCAATCCGATCTTTTCTTTGGTGACGATCAATGGGATTTAATGGGAGAATTTCCCATGTGACCGTGCCGGTCAGGTACAATGCCCTTTCGCTGGAAGTGCGGCCAGCGAATGATCCTGCAGCTGTTCAAACAAAAGAACAAGCATTAGACGCTGCAGGCATCGTTGTTATAAACGATCGTGACGATCGCCGAAGGAAGAAATAGGTTTCTATGTCTTATGTAAATAGAAACGCTATTTCGGGGGTCATACGCTGAGATGCGCATTTGTTTGGTTTAACCAATGCAACATGGGAACATCGGCTGTTTACATGATCGCCCAAAATCATGCCGTTGCAGGGAATATATTTTTCTGTGACGATAAGTAAACAGAAGATTTGTTCGCCATGGCAATGGCTAGGGTGGCTATTGTTTAGGTTAATAAAACGGTACGTGGGACACGATCATCGGTATGATTGTTTCAATAACAATCATGACCGTGTCCGATTCAATGGTGTTTATCGCTTATGCCAGCGGTAAGGGCTAGTGTGGAGGTTTGTTTAGCTTTTAGAAAAAATGCATCATAGGGCATGATCATTAGAATGATTGTTTGAACAACAATCCCGATTATGTCGTATTCTATGATCGGTGTCGCTTGGGCGATCAATCGTCGGAAATTCGGCTGCAGCTGAGCAAGCAAGCACATTGCCCGACGTGTCTTTTTGGACCAACGGATTGTTGGAACAAGAACACACAGAAAGATTGGCGTGTGTTTAGTAATCATGATTGCAGACGAGCTGAGCCGATCGGTTCCTATATGGTTCATGTATTATGACCGGAATGATTTGGTTCATATGCAGCTGTTGCTGAGGGTTCGCTTTTCAGGTGAAAGATATTGAAGGGTAGCTTAACGCTGCTCGGTTGCAGGTAAGTGAAATGGCTTTGTTGGGTGAGGGGAAGGCAGGCTGATTTCAAGTGAATGGGTGGATCTTTGGGAATGCTTAAAGAACCTGTGGCAGTTCCTTTGAAGGCCACTACCTCATCATCATCATCGGCACTACGACCGGGAACCGATCTTGGCCTTATTTAGCAAGTCCTGAGGCTTGTTAAATTTTCCATAATAATTCGTTTTTTTTCGGGCAAGGTCATTAGTCTTGCGCCAGAGGCTCCCCAACGGAGAATCGAACCCCGGTCTCCTGCGTGACAGGCGGGTGTACGCCACTACCTACCTTCCCGTTATAGTTCGAAAATTTCCACCTAGAGCGGCCGAACACCGACAAAACAAGTACTGAGGCAATTCAATTGCTTGCCTAGTGTAGTGATCGTAAATCACTACTCCCATGCATATTCCCAATATTACCTATACCCCCAACCTAATTCCCATAGTGAATCATTGAGCGAACCAAAAGTTAATTTGTCGCACATTGATCCAATTCCTAATTACCTCACCCATAATCCAATTTAATCATATGCACCAAATAATTAAACCAAAATCCATTTGTCGTGCATTGATTCAATTCCTAATAATCCTAACATCATGAAATGCTTAACTCTAAATGCATTTCATGATTTCCCCCTCCAGGAATTTATTCAAATAAAATCCTATCAACTTCCGAGAATCCTCTTCCAATTGAAGCCCACAAAATCTTGTTTGTGCTTCTTGGAATTTTTAAATACATTTTTTTACAAACGTCTGTTGCCACAGAGTATAAAAGGGTAGTACATTTTGGATTCGTGATCAGCAGAGCGCACAGCACCACTATAGCTCTCAACATATTCCAAAACCACGTCTGCGTGCGGCTCTTTAATAAGGAACCCACCGTTGCGGTGAGCCTGGACATTGAAAAAGCATTTGACACAACTTGGATCGAAGGTCTCGCTTTTAAATTATTGAATACTGGTCTCAGTAGAACGCTATGTAGTATCATCTACCAGTTCGTTCGAAACAGAACCTTCCAAGTTAGAGTGAATGGAAAGCTTTCCCGAACTTTTCACGCCGCTGCAGGCGTACCACAGGGCTCCATCCTAGGCCCCATCTTATTTAATATTTACACCTCCGATATTCCCCACCCTGTGGACGGGAGAGTAAACCAGATATGCTACGCGGATGACGCCCTGGTGTACACGTCAACCAAAGGCCCTAATCTCGCAACAAATCGACTCAACCGTCACTTGGACGAACTGTATCAGTATTACAGTCGACGGAAAGCAGTAGCCATAATTCTGAGTAGTAAACACTCCCAACCAGCTTCTCGATATTCACAGAATATTCGAATAAAAATGGGAGATACTACGATTAGACGACAGGACAGGATGAAATATCTTGGGGTCACTTATACCCCAAAAATGAATTTCATCAAACATGTGACCCACATTCTCCAAAGGGGCCTCGGTCGGTCTAAGCAACTGCACATCTTGAAGTGGAGCAACAAAGTTGACACCAAAGTTAAACTTCTCTGCTATAAGCAGCTAATCCGATCTGGAATATCGTACGCCTTTCCCATATGGTCCTGCATATCTTCGGCTCAAATGGAAAGACTTCGGGTTTTCGAAAGGAAACTCCTCAGAAGATGCACCAATCATTCTAGAAGGCCTGACGGTCTTCATTACCCCAACTCTCACCTATACGAAGGCGCCTCCATTACCCTTATCGACGAGTACTTGCTTCAATTAGCATATAAGTACCTCGAAAACATTCAGAATAGCGAGAACCTACTTGTACGGGACTCTTGCGTTCTTGGCCCTTCTCTCTCTCGACCTCTTCGGATCAAACCCCCACAATTTCTTCTTCAGTACAAACTGAAGAAAGCTCCCTTCCCAACAACATTCCCCTCTATAATAGAGGATTCCTGGGCCCATCCCATAGGGTCTACTATTAACAAACCACACACACGAACGCACAGTACAAGACGGCACAAACACAAACATACACACCGAGATTAGCGCAGATTATCAGACGCCAAAGACGTGATCTGCGTTTACTACCGCACCTATGACCTACGGGTCTTGTATGATATCTTTCCCACCATCCTCTATATAAGTAGTTAGAAAACACCTGGACTAACACTGTCCACACTATCCTTGGACACCCCCCCCCCCCTTTTTTTTTCTTTTCTTTTCAGATATCGCGAGACCAAGCCCAACATCCTCACGGATGTGGGTGATTCTGGTTATCGCAAGATGGCCAGAAGTCAGAGGCAAGATGAAGGACACATCTGTCTTTGTCTCGCTAAAGTCGGCCCTCTTGCCACCCATTTTGTTTTTTTTTTTTTTTTTGATTCGTGATCAGTCGGAATCCAGAGGCCAAGGTAACGGCCAGAAGTAAACTACAAAAAAAAATAAAATAAAATAATTAACTAAACAAAAGCTAATCGTCTTTCATTAATTTGGCCACCCGAATTGGAAAACACCCCAAAGGAGGTAAGATACGCAAAAACAAATTTATAAAATTATAACCCTACACTAGCAATTAAGCATTTACTTACCTTTTTGTCACCCACCTAAGGTGTCTCCTAAACCATATTTTCGCTAATTCAATAGCACAAGGCACATTTTCCTCATGGGCATCAGGTGTTAGAAAGCAACTCGTCGGGTGTATGTTGCATCATCAGATTTCCTAATAAGAAAGTGTAACATGCGACATACACCAAGGAAAACCATTTGGTGCTGCGTATAAACATATTCACCCTGCCACACACGTGCAGGGGATATTCTTTCATTATTTTACTACAGCACAGCGATCGGTAAACTGACCGGCAAGCTAAAGAATTAACATCCATAGCCATGTTCCATAAAGGCAATTTGGTTTCACAACCAAGCAACCAACATGTCTCGATCACCGCGGTGCACATATCCCCCATCGCATTTGCGGCATACAAGCAGGAGATACTCTTGCGTTACTTCCATGCTGCAATCATATCGGTCGCTAAACCAACCAACATGAAATGGGCAACTCTCACCTGGCCACAGGGAACCGAGTTCTCGTTAGTGTAAATACACACACGAGAATTCGATCCTCTGATGACGCCGGCAACGCGCGCCCGATCAGTATAGATGTCTTACGGAGTGCCGATCGGGTAAACATTTCCTTTTATGGAATTTGAATATCCATGGTTCGCATGCTCATGGATATACAGCATGAGCGTGCGAAGCAATCATATCTGTGTGCGTGCACATCACCAAAGAAAGATCATCCCTTATTGGTCGCCGAAGCGATGGATGGAATTTGGTATTCTGTCGTTTCGGTGGCAATTATTAATCGCGATATGGATTCCGTGGAGGCGAGTCGTGCCTCCACGTAAAATAATTTCATACAGTCGGAGACCAGCTACCGATGGAAGTGCAACCAAAGTTATCATTTCAATCGATCCAATTTAAAAGCTAACCGTGTGTTATTTCGATTGTGTCTGCTAAACCCAATAGATTGTAAGGTCTTTGCCTTGTACACTAGTTCTGTTAATATTATCTTTAAGCTAAAGCATACATCAGTGATCCTGGATAACAAATTCGTTGCAGTTTAAATCATTTTCATTAATTATTGACTTTAAACTAAATCATACATCAGTGATCCTGGATAACAAATTCGTTGCAGTTTAAATCATTTTCATTAATTATTGACTTTAAACTAAATCATACATCAGTGATCCTGGATAACAAATTCGTTGCAGTTTAAATCATTTTCATTAATTATTGACTTTAAACTAAATCATACATCAGTGATCCTGGATAACAAATTCGTTGCAGTTTAAATCATTTTCATTAATTATTGACTTTAAACTAAATCACACCTCAGTGATCCTGTACAGTAAAATCCGTGCAGTTCAGATTCTTATCAATTATCCAGACACTGACACCTAATTTGTGAGTGGTGAACCAGCCGAACAGTGGAGTCCCCTTAGTTCTTTAAGTAGAAAAGCAGTGTAGCGTTCTACGAACGCACAATTCCACGCAGGTAAGGTTCCTACCTTCAAGGAACTTACTTACCTGAGAACGTCGCACGCGCCCACAGACGCGTGTCCCAAAGTCTCACCATAGGGCCTGCAACTCACAGCCAACGTTGAACCCGACACCAAAAAGCGAGGAACTGAACGTCCCCAAAGTTTTTAATGTCAAGCTCAACAATCATAGTTCTTCATGCCTGAAACAAAGGTAAAACCATACATTCATCCTGTTCCTAAAAGCAATTCACGAAAATGCCAGATATTCTGCCTGAGCCCAGGAACACCTCATCGAACCGACAATTCCGGGTATCGATACAATGAATTGCTATCACCAGCAAATTAGCCGACCAATAGATGCACGTGGGGGTGGTCTGCCACAAAGACCATCAAATCCATCGGCAAACAAAAGAAACGGCAACCTCATGCAATAAAGCATATCGCCTATCCACTGCCAAATTGTAGCCAACCGCAATTATCTCAACGAGATAATTCGGGGATATGTATGAGGATAAAATCAACAAAAGGAACTACTCCGACCCCACGGTTCTTTTCGAATTTCACACCATTAGAAAGATCTAATGGATTTCGGCTTGTAATTACAAAGTCAAACAAGACCCACGGACTGTACGTCCAAACAACCATTGAATATCTCCGGTCTGCGTGCCAGATGTGCTGTGCAAACAGAAGGCCGTGGAAATGAGTTTCGATCACCACAACGGATGGTGATAAGGATATGCGACGAACGACTTTCTCCTTTTCAGGAATCTAAAAATACCCCTGGGACTAAATAACATGCTGCTAACAGAGATTCGGAAATTCTGTTAGCAGAACGAATAAGAAGATTTTTCCGTACAGATACAGATACCAGTTTTGAGTCTGGATATCTGTGTGGGCAGACAGTTAGTCTTTATCGAACAGCTATATCGCGAACGCTATTTCCAGCATCCGAGGAGGTCGAGAGTAAATAGAGAACACAATCAAGGACGAGTTAATTTGTAAACTCAAAACGTACGTTGATAGAAAAGCGAGTTGTGTTATAGTGTCGTCGAGAGTGCATGCGCCGAATACCAGAAACAATACAATCGGTGTTGAGTGTCTCATTACGAGTTGGTAACCTACTGTAAAATTTACAAACCGTGACAATAAAAAAATAAAATAAAACCACAGGTTAAGAACAAACATCCTCGTGTTTCATTGGTGCATCATATCCTTCACTCTGGTTTCATTTCGTGTGTTTCTTTAACGAACAGTGTTCAGGCGGAACACGGCGTCAACCTATAACATAGACAAACATCGCCAAAGTTATCTTTAAGCTAAAAGCCCGACGTGATCTGTACACGCAGCCCACACTTCCCGTAGTAAACAGAACTTCACACACGATCATGGCTTCCGCATAGAGCACCAAGGCGCACACTCGCTTGCTCCGACATTCTCTCGTTCGCTCGTCGTTCGCACCGAAGCTGATCGTAACGAAGTTACTGGGAAGGGAGTGGTGTGGCGACTCTAACAGATACACACACAATTCACAAGCAAAATAGTGAAGAGCACCGAACGAAAAATCGAATAAGAAAATACATCAGAGCCGTATTCCATAGCGATAACATAACAATTCACATCAGTGAAGTATAGTTGAGTTTAAAAATCAAATTCTAAAAATCGGCCAGTAGCCTGATGGGTAACGCTTAGATTCAATTTTTGGTGATTCAAACTGTTGGTTTATTCTTACGAAATGCAAAAAGTAATCAACATAAAATTTATTTTTCCTAGTAACTTGCATTCACTGGCAAAGGATATGGCGCCAAGAATTCGAAGTGACTAATACAACAACTGTCCTATGATGTTCTAGGTTTCAGATTTAGTTTTCAGAATAAAGTCATAAAATTAAGATTGTGTGTGTGTGAATGTGAGATTGATTTTGAGACCATGGTGTCAATTTGTGCACTTGAGAGTTTTTTTTTTTGTCTGGTTTTTGCTAAGAACAGACGTGCCTTACTCGTGCTAGTAGAGTCAAGTTATTTGAATATAAGAATGTGTTAAAAGTAAATGAAATTGTTTATTATTTTATCCCTTAACTCCCATGGGTTATGGGCCCAGATCGCGCAGCAGTTTAAAGCAGTTTAAGTTTATTTTTCAAGTGATTAAAAATGGATAAGTTAAAAAGGAACATCACACGGTTTAATGGACAACAATACGGTGTATGGAAGTTTCGCATGTGCTCTCTCTTGACAGAATTGAACGTTTCGAATGTGTTAAAAGATCGAGGACCCGATGTGTCGGACAGAAAATAGACAAAGATGGAAAGAATCGCAAAAGGAACAATTATTGAATACTTAGCCGATTCATTTCTTAGTTTTGCAAACAGTCAATCAACGGCACGCGAAATAATGAACAAACTGGACAGTTTATATGACCGGAAAAGTGTTCCAACAAAGATCGCTATAAAAGAAAAACTGAGTGCATTAAAAATGAAAATTGACCCTAGCCTGGAAACACACTTTAATGATTTTGACAGTTTAGTGCGTGACGCGGAAACATCTGGAGTGCCGTTAGATGAGCCGGATCAAATCTCGACTCCGGCGCTTCCGACCACGCAATAAATAATGACAAGCTTTTCTCTAACGCCGAAACAATCAACCCACCAATGAAAATTTATATTGCTAAAAATGGAGTATACATTAATGCAACCAAACGAGGCCAAATCAAGTTTGTGACCGATTCAGGATTTGAGGGATGTCTGAACAACGTTCTTTACTGTTCTGACCTGCCTCACAACCTTTTGTCTGGTCTGCGTCTACAACAATCAGGCGTGGCTGTTATTTTTGACGAATCAGGTGTTAAAATTGAATACAAGAGTAAAACTCTCACTCAAGGTAAACTAAGACACACTTTAACTCGTATTGATTTTAAAATTTTATCTGCACCAAAGATTTTTACGAGTAGCGTAATATTAGATGATTATGATTTGTGGCATTGTCGACTTGGTCATATTAGCAAAAAAAAGTTTTTAGAACTTAAAACCAAAAGGTTAATGGCTGATGTTGATTTGATTGAAAAAGTAAATCCAAGTGATTGTAAATGTGATCCGTGCATAGATGGAAAATTAGCTAGATTGCCATTTGAAAAAGCAAAAGATAAAAGTCACATTAATCGTGCTTTGTTTATTGTGCATACAGATGTATGCGGTCCAGTAAAGCCTCCCACTTCAAAAAAAGCGAGGCACATTTTGGTGTAAAATTGGTCGTGGATAATGGGCGAGAGTATTTATCGTCTGAGATGATGCAGTACTGTGTTGAAAAAGGCATAGAATATCATTTAACAGTACCACGAACACCCCAACAGAATGGTGTCGCCGAACGTATGATTCGGACGATTCCCGAGAAGGCCCGTTCTATGATCGCCGGTGCGCGTTTAAGCCAGATTTTCTGGGGTGAAGCTGTTGTAACAGCAACATTCTTGATTAACTTGACTCCAACAAAGGCGATCAAGAACGACGAAACCCCATTCGAATTGTGGCATAATAAAAGGCCACAATTGAAGTATCTGAGGGTATTTGGTTCGACTGTTTATGTGCACAACAAGACAAGGCAAACAAAGTTTGATAAGAAATCTTGGAAAGGCATATTACTCGGTTATGAGCCAAATGGCTACAGAGTTTGGGATGTTAAAAATGGCCAAGTTCACATTGCAAGAGATGTGATTGTTGACGAGAGAAATTTTATGGTTTCCAGATCGGTGACGATCGGTTCTGATGAGCGTTTGGTAAAAATTGATGAGACCGTAAACTTAAAGCTTGTTGCCCCTCGTATGCCTGACTACGAAAGTGATGATTGTATTTCCACCGAAAATGATTCGGTGAAGCCCGGTCAGTACAGACTGGATGAAAAGACGCATAAAAATGGAAATGAAAGCGCTGATTTAGTTCAAGGCCAAACGCGCAGTGTTCCTGTAGAAAATACAGATGAGGTCTCAGTGTCAAAATCGCACAAGAGGGCATTGTCACCGGAACTGCGGAGAAGTGAGCGAATAAAAGAAAAACCAGTCGTTTCCTATAATGAAGATAATTTTATGTCAGATGAATGTATTTTGATCGCTCAATCTGCTATATGTGATGTGCCCAAAGCATTTTCAGAAATTGCAGAAAGAGATGATAAGAAATTATGGTATGATGCAATCCGTGAAGAAATTAATTCTTTAATTGAAAACAAAACTTGGACCCTTGTTAATAAACCAGAAGGTAAAAATATTGTAGACTGTAAATGGGTGTTAACGATAAAGCACGATGAAAATGGTAAACCTGTAAAATATAAAGCGCGGCTTGTTTCTCGCGGTTTCAATCAGAAATTTTTAATTGACTATGATGAGACATTCGCTCCAGTTGCAAGAATCTCGAGTTTCAGATTTTACTTGCCTTTGCAAATCAATTCAATTTGTTAATTCATCATATTGTGACGCATATGACAATCAGTACTGGAATCTTCGAGAAAGTACGAAACAAGGTACTAGATTATTTTAGGAAGTACTGGAAAACTGGAATAGAACATTCAAGACTATGGAACGGACGGAACCGATACACCAAATCAGAATGAGGAAAAACGGTATAAATACGTCGCACGCAGATCGGGAGTTGAGTTATAAGTAAGACAGTGAAGCATGACGATAACTGCGGAAGTAATAAGTAATGAGTAAGAAGTAGAAAGTGGTTACAAAGAAATCGTTATGTGTACGGTAAAAAGTAACGGTTGTATTACGGACTAATAAAGTGTTGTATTAATTCAAAATCGATTTAACGGCTCTTATTTATTTTAAAATAATTAATCCAGCGAACCCTAAGCTCGCTACAATATGGATGTAAAAACAGCGTTTTTAAACGGTAATCTAAAAGAAGAAATTTACATGAAATTACCCGAAGGTCTCTTAAATACTTTGAATCAAGTCTGTAAATTTAATAAAGTTCTATATGGTTTAAAACAAGCTGCACGATGTTGGTTCGAAACTTTCGAAGAAACTTTAAAGAAAACGGTTTTAAAAATTCAACTGTAGCTCGATGTCTCTATATTCTGAACAAAGGTCACATTAATGAAAACGTGTATTTGATTCTCTATGTTGATGATCTTGTAATCGTAACTGCAAATGCTAAAACAATGGAAAGTTTAAAAGACTATTTAATGAAGCAATTCAAAATGATAGACTTAAAAGAAATCAAATTATTTCTTGGTATAAAAATCACGAGAACCCAAAATGAAATCGCAATGGATCAGAGTGCATATATAAAAACGATTCTAGCAAAGTTTAACATGAGTGATTGCAATTCAGTTAGCACACCCTTAGAGACAAATTTAAATTATTTAGCTTTAAATAGTAGTGAAAAGATTGATGCTCCTTGGAGAAATTTGATCGGCTGTGTAATGTATGTAATGTTATGTACTCGACCCGATTTAAGCACTGCAGTTAATATTTTGAGCCGTTACTTGACTAAAAATAACAAAGAATTATGGCAATGCTTAAAAAGGCTATTTAGATATCTAAAAGGATCGATTGATTTGAAACTGATTTTTAGTCGATGTGCTTTCAATAATTTCTTGTGTGGTTACGTAGATTCAGATTGGGCGCGAGACGAACACGACCGAAAAAGTACGACCGGTTACGTTTTTCAGCTATTCGAGCGGTGTGTTATTAGCTGGAACACGAGAAAGCAATCCTCGGTTGCAGCCTCCTCAACCGAGGCCGAGTATATGGCTTTATATGAAGCCGTGCGCGAGGCGTTGTGGTTAAAATCTTTGGCGCGCACAATTGATATTACATTAACCAAACCAATAACATTGTATGAAGATAATAATGGTTGCATTTGTATTGCAAATAACCCAGCAAGTCATAAAAGATCCAAGCACATCGATATTAAATATCATTTCAGCAGGGAACAAGTCGAGAATAAAACTGTTAAAATATGTTATGTTTCCACAGGAAATCAATTGGCCGATGTGATGACTAAGCCACTACCGGCTAGCAGTTTTCCTGGGTTCCGTGTTAAATTGGGTTTAAAGCAAACAGGAGATCAAAGAACAAGAGATATAAAGGATATGATTAACTGACATTTTTCTATTTTAGTTCATTAATAAGTGTATAATTCAATGTATTAATTTTTAAGATGATTTTCAAGTCTGATTAGGTTTCTCCTGGGTTTTCCTAATCCTTGCAACAAATGTTGGACTTATGTATTTGTTCCCAGAGGCATGAGGAACGCTTTTAAGAATATTTGAATGAGTGAAATATTTTAAAATTATAAATTTATAAATATATGTATATACAATAAAATGTATATCTTCATTTTAAGGTTTAATTAATGGTATGAATTTACTTTTAAATGACTTTGTGTGGATTACTTTTTGAGGAGGCCCGTTGGTTTATTCTTACGAAATGCAAAAAGTAATCAACATAAAATTTATTTTTCCTAGTAACTTGCATTCACTGGCAAAGGATATGGCGCCAAGAATTCGAAGTGACTAATACAACAACATCATAGTTCTAGGTTTCAGATTTAGTTTTCAGAATAAAGCCATAAAATTGAGATTGTGTGTGTATGATTTTGAGACCATGGTGTCAATTTGTGCACTTGAGTTTTTTTTTTTTTTTTGGTCTGGTTTTTGCTAAGAACAGACGTGCCTTCCTCGTGCTAGTAGAGTCAAGTTATTTGAATATAAGAATGTTTATTATTTTATACCATAACTCCCATACAAACTGTCATAGCGTCAGTTCGAATCACACGTTCTTCTTCACTATTATTTCAAACGCTATAGAAGCATTGTGTTTTTTTTTGTTTGTTTAGTTTACACCATTGTTGTTTAAATAAATAAATGAGTAATTTTAGTGGGTAAAAGGTGTTTTCATTATTGATTAAACGGAAGACATAAGGGACCCATAGTGAACACGCCTATAAGACAATGCCGATCCCCCTACAAACCCCCACAGATGTATGGAAGGAGACAGCGCGGCAGACCTTGTCTGCGATGGAGAGATGGCGTATATCAGGAGCCCCAGGGCCTGGGAGTGCCAAACTGGATGACATCGGTTCGAAATGGGGACCGGTGGAGAGATTTGTTAAATAAGGCCAAGACAGTATCCCGGTTGTAGTGCCGATGATGATGATAAATGTATAGTGGTCACTATCGTACTCAATTGTCGGTAAACAATTTCTGTTTCGTCTGTTGGTGTGTAATAGTTTCAGTCGCTAGTCAATAAGCCTGATACCTACATAGGATCTACCTCTATGGATCGATGCAGATTCTGTAGCTAGGTCAGTTTTATGTACTACATGATATTGATCTAACCAAGTAGCCAGCAGATTTAGTCTAGTATTGGACATATAATTTCTCCAATCTTTATGTTTGGCGCCTCTGGAACCCCGTTTCAAAATGAGAATTTCCACAGAGCCATACTTTAACACTGTTCAAAGGAAAACAAACCGCCAACTATTAGCATTTCAAGGTTCTGTCTCAGCGTTGTAACTTCGTCTCTCTTGAAAGAAGAAATAAAAATAAATAGCTCTTAAAAGGGCAACTGTTCGCACAAGGCACTATATTAAAAGGCCGATTTTAAATATAAATAGAAAATACTTCTTTATTGTTCCAAAAAATGTTCTTGATAAAATTCTTGAAAACATTCTTGTTTTAAACGTTTTACCTTTGATATTTACGTGTATACATATATATATAATTATCTTGTTATTTTACGTTTTACTTTCCTTTTCTTTTCTATATAGTGAAATATACAAATTTTGCAATAAAAAAGTTTCTTTTTATTGTTGCTCTTTTTTTCTTTCTCATTTTCTTAAAAATAATAATCAATAAAAATACCCAACAATATATGTCGATCAAAATAATAATAGTAATAAAATATATATATTTATATATTTATATATATAATAAAAATTTTGTTTTAATAATAAAAATATGTAAATGTGCATGTTTTTAATTTTTAATTAACTTCACTTGTTTCTTTAAAAATAAAACAAAACAAAAAAAATCGAATGATTTCATCATATAAACTTTATTGGTTTTTTGATTTTTATTAACTTTATTATTATTTTTTTTTTGTTGTATTTATTTATTTATATTTTTATTATTATGTATATGTATATAAAGAAAATTAGAAATAAAACTATATTTTAATAGAATTTCGTCCAAAACTTGAAAAGTCTCTATGGAACATGCCTCTAATATTTCATATACACACTCGTACTATGTATGGTAAATTTTATAAATTTCTTTGTGTATATTTAAATATAATATAATAAATTGTATTAAATATATACATGCGTTTATTTTTTGCCTTTATTTTAATTTATTTGTCCTCGCCCGTGTTAGTGTGGATAAAATAACCATGTCAGGTGATCATTGTGTGGTCGAACTGGAGGGGAGGGTTGGTGCTTCTTAAAGATAAAAACGGTCCTACAAGGTTTCATATATTCCTACGCAATATTGTGTATAACTTTTTACCTAAATTACTAACAAATTAACCTCCAATGAAGGAGTTTTACACAGTGGGGAAGTGGTGTTGGTATTGGAAGTTGGGAAGTTGGGAAGTGGGAAACGGGAGTGGGAAGCTGGGATTGGTGTGAATATTAGTGTTTGATTTCGGGATTATTTATTTGTCATACTTATTATGTAATGAAGTGATTCTTAGTGATTGGTATTAACTTAGTCGTTCTTCACTGGATAGTAGACAAGATTGACATCTTGCGGGGACTGCTGGAGTCCTGCATGGTGCATGTATTCGCTGATCGGGGGTAGAACCGTTTTAGCCTCGTCAGCTTGTTGACCATAAACGCGAGCGTTTGGTACGGGTTGAGTGTCGTAGCCGGAGGATGGTGTAACCACCGCTACCGGCTGATGATATGATTGAAAAGCGTTCTTTTGCTCTGATATGTCAGTGAGGGTATGATTGGTGTAATCATACGCATGGCGTAGTAAGCCGGAGGCATTCGCATAAGGATGATGCGCTTGTGGCCCTGGAAGCGAACTAGATGGCTGAGCTTGTGGGGGTGGAGGGAGTAATTCGAAGTTGTACTCCATTGGACTATTATTGCCTATTATGTCCAAATTGGTTAGGATACTGCCTATGTTATTGTAGTTGTGAGGATCGTTGGACGCAGTTGGTAAGCCCGGTTGATTGGCGTTGTTGAACGTCATTTGTGGTTGCTGTGGATTTTGTGGCCACATATTTTGGAAATTAATAATATCAGCGTTTATAACAGATTGCTGTTCGTGAGTGGTTGGTGTTGTGTTGGTTTTAACACCACCACTTCCATTGCCAGTTACGGTGGATGGAGTTTGTTGTTGCCCAGTTGCAGTTACATTTAATGGAAGACCAAGGAAGTCAGTTGAATCGACGTGTATAACAGAATAGAATTTACTGTTGTCTTTGCCATCAATATTACCAGGACCAGCAGCTCCGGTACCAATGGCTGGACTTTGTTGTTGTGGTCGATGCTGCTGGTTGGTGGGATTGTTAGTTGATGGTGTTGTAGTAAAATTCATGCTACTCCAATCATTAGGATTCGGAGTTTGCTGTTGAATTGAGGCACATGGGTATTGTTGTGGTTGTTGTTGTTGATGGTGTGATGGTTGAGATTGTGGTTGTTGTGGCTGTTGTTGTTGTGGTTGCGGCTGCTGCGACACAGCCACAGGCACTCCCACGGGTTGTGGTGATTGTTGAGGCGTTTGTTGCTGATGATGTTGTGGCGATGAATGTGATGGTTGTTGCAATTGTTGCTGATGATGATGTGGTGATCGTTGATGTTGACGGTGGTGTTGATGAGGCGTCTGCTGATGATGCATTTGATGTTGTTGATGAAGCAAATGATGCGGTGGAGGAGCAAAATGAGCATTTTGTTGTTGCAGCTGTTGGTGATGCAAATGCTGTTGTGGACTTTGCGGCGTATGACTCCGCATATGTTGTGGTTGTTGATATTGATTAATTAATTGCTGTTGCTGCTGCTGTTGTTGCTGCTGCTGCTGCTGATAAGCTCCCGCCGCAGACTGTTCAAAATGAAACTGTGTTTCAGCACCCGAGTTAAAGCTATTTAACCGAACAATTAAATTGTTATTTTCTGCATTTGGTGTCAATCTATGCATCATCTGCTGCTGTTGTGACTGCTGCTGCTGTTGTTGTAGATGTTGTTGCTGCAGCGGAGGGGGTGGCGGCGTTGCTTGATTGCACTGTGATCCAAGCAGATTCTCTGCATTAAAATTGCGGCTATAAATCGAATTTTGGGATTCGCCCAATTGATGTGATATTGATGAATTGTTACTGCTATTGCTATTTGAGTTTGTATACTGTTGTTGAATATGTTGCTGCTGGGTTTGTTGTTGTTGAGTTGCTTGTTGGTCTTGCTGTTGCTGCTGTTGCTGAACTTGTGATTGCTGCTGTGGTGTTTGCTGAAGCTGTTGTGATTGCTGATCTGTTGATGATTGCTGTATTGTACTCGTAGGCATTGGTGTTGGTGTATTTGTAACTACAATTGATTTTTGTTGCTTTGGTTTACTCGAATTCGATTTTTTCGGCATTTTAGCCGGCGGTGGTCCCGGTATATCTATGGGTATCAATTCTGTGTGTAAGCCCAAATAAAAAATAAACGTACACATTTTTTTTTCAAATGATTCTGCACCATTTACTTACCCTCATCGCATTTAGCGAAGCGTTTCACCTTCTTTGGAGACGGTTGATTACCATGAATAGTCTGTTTATGACGCACAAGATGTGTCTTCCATTTAAAGGTCTGAAATGGAGCAATGGATTGCAAGTTAATCATACACAAAGTATTGAATGGGTAATAGTGTCTTACTTGTTCACAGTAACAACAGCTGTGTGGTCTCTCTTCAGAATGCGATGGCAAGTGGCGCTGTAAGGATTTCGCCGATCCAAACCTCTTACCACATAAAGGGCACTTACATTCAGATGCATCAGTGTGTGCGTTACTGCAATGATCCTTTAGAGCTGGAAATGTGAAGTACGATGATCCACATAAATCGCAAACATAAGTTCGCTTGATTTCCGTATGTAGTTGGACATGGCGTTCTAGATTTGCCTTGAGTGTAAAACGATTTTGGCAAATGTGGCATTCGAAGAAATTATCCTTTTTGTGTACGCGTATGATATGCTGGTATAGTGCGTTTTTTGAGGTGAATTCTGCGCCACATACTTCACAGATAGCTCCATCAGCTTTATGACCTGTATCCTCCAAATGTTGTTGGTGGAGTTTCTTATGTGGAAATTTCTGTCCACATTCCACACAGGAGTAGGCTGTAAGACCTTATATAATTAATTTGGATTTGAGCATTCGTTTGATGGAAGAAGAACTTTTCCCTTTGGTAGAGCTCTTAAAGAAATTTACACTTTATAACTCACTTTTGAACTCCTTCTTGTTGTGAGATTCGACATGGGCATGGAACTGTTGACGTCGAGAATAGGATTCTCCACATGTTTCACACACGAAAGGAAATTCCTTAGCATGCACCGTGCGATTGTGATTGATGATTTCCTAAAACGACACGAAGAGTGTTCAATAAAATGAAATTAACAATTGAATGCTAGCCAATATTACCTCCAGCGAATGTCCATTTGGTTTTCCACAGTCGTGGCAATAACCGGGATGAATCTTATAGTGGTCCAAGAGGGATTTCCTCTTCCTATATGATTTCGGGCACAGAAGGCAATTGTAACTAGGTTTCGCTTTTTTATTACCCCCCTCGCTGGAAAAGGGTTGCTCAAGGGAATTACCTAGAGCATCCATTTCATTTGAGGTCAACTCTTTTGGTATTTGGGCGTCAAGTAGAGAGTGGTGGGGTGGGACTTGTCCTTGTTGCTGCATCATCATCAACTGTTCTTGTTGGACATTTTGCTCAAACTGATGATGTAACAACTGCTGTTGGTGTTGATCGTAGAAATGATGCGATTGCTCTTGCTGATTTGGATGGTGACGATGTTGTTGCTGTTGCTCCTGCGCTTGTTGCTGTTCCATCATCAAATGGGATGATTGTTGTTGATGCTCCAAAGTTAGTAAGTCAATATCATCATCTTCAATACTGTTCAGAATTGAGCCAGGCATGCTGTTTGTGTCCATGCCAACGGCTGTTAAATTAGTAGCGTCTTCAGAGCTATCTTCGGTATTGGTTGTCTGGCTATTGTCCTCGAGATTCGGATTTGAATGTAGGTTTTCATCATACCCAGAGAGGGAAGAACTATTTAAATCTCTATCGCAATCGTATTCCTTACTTATTACCATAGATAATCCATTCAGATTGTTATTGTTGTTATTATTGTTATTTAATATTAATTTAGAATTATTATAAGTAAGCTGATGATGTGGACTAATGTGTTCCTCAGAGATTCCATTTATTGTTTCTTCAACATTCGAGTTATAGTCATCGCCAGTTGATTGGCAATCCTCATTTACAGAATGTTCAGTTTGCGAAACTGACGGCGAGGGTAGTGCTTGCAGTTTGTGTGTCCGCTTTTTTCTCCTATTAAGGCTTCTTAAAATTAGCTCGGTAACGAGTTTTTTTAAATAAGGCATAAAAACATCATCATTGGGGAATACAATCCTAGAGCGCAATTCCTTTTTTATCCAATTAATACAAAGCTCTCCGTCTCGTTGATTATAATGTACAGTTATCGGGGAGTTTGGATAAAATGTAAAATTCCCACTAGCTTTTCGTACAAGGCTGTTGCAATATCGTTTTGAACGATTCCAACGGTTCAGTGTATTTCCTATTGTTGAATTGCTACTTCCTCCTATTGTCGATTCATCGGGAATTAAGGAATCCTTGATTTCAATTATTGACGATGGTATAAGATCTAAAGGATCGGCTAAATTTCGAAAATTATCACTGAACGGCACACGAACAATTGCAGCACTTTCATCTTGATGTAATTTAAGACGTGATGAGGATGCTGACGAATCCATGAGACTCTCCTGGTGGAGCCTGTAGTTACGTTGTTGCACGAATGGACGACGAGGACTACTCCTACACTCATAGTCATCGTCCATATCATCTTCGTCCTCATCATCACCTTCTTCGTCATCTTCGATGCACATAAATTCTTCTTTACACAGAATTTTTTCGAAATTTTGATTGAGGTCAGTAGCTGTGCTACTATTACTATTGCTATATGTTTTATCCGCTACACTAGGTATCCTAGATGCAACGTTTGATTGCTCTTCTTTTTTCACATTGTATAAGTCAACTTCTTCTTTCTTCACCGGCGTTGCGAGCGCATTACTGTGAAATATTAATCGGATCTCTTCGTATGAATTTGGATAATTGATTCGAAGAGATTCAATTAAATAATGAATTGCTTCACTGCGCTCGTTTCCACCTAATCGCTGAAGGAGCCCTAAAGCCCTATCGGCCTGTAAAATAAAATATATTAATGGATTTTGCCAGACAAGAATTCGATAGAAAATTAAGGTAAATGAATGTGTACGTAATAGTTAAGACATCATCATCATCATCGGCACTACAACTGGGATCCGGTCTTGGCCTTATTTAACAAGTCTGAGGCTTGTTAAATTTTCAATAATAATTTGTTTTTCCGGGCAAGGTTATTAGCCCTGTTGTTAATATGTAATAAAAAACTTTGCTTGTAGTGATGTTACCAATGATAATATTCAGTACATGTTTTTATTTGGACGTGTACTCTACAAAACATGAAAATAGCTTCGGTCGCCCGCGTTACGTGTTATCCGGATGCCGCGAACTCCCACTCGAGCCAACTTCACTTAGTACAGGTCACACGTGTGTTCTATAATATATAAAAAATTGGAATCGCCACTCATCATGCACACAATAACAACGCTGTTGTTCACAGCAAAATAAAAAGGCAAATGTGGTTACCGCTAGTGAATTTTGTCGGAGAGATGGTTCTGACGAGCAAGATAATATAATTCTGCCACCGCCACAAATAAATCCATAGACCCCGGGCACACATGTGGGAGAAAATTCGATGGTGGAACTGCGTTAATCAGATGCTGTTTCTGAAAAAAACTCCTGCACGAAACTCGGTGCCACCCATGAATCACTCATGACCACTAATTATAATATATCAGTTTATGAACATGACTGACATTTTTTTATTATCAGTTTATGAACATGACTGACAATCCCAAATGTTCGATACTTTATGGCAATTAGCGATACATGTTACAATAAATAAATCAAAGGATCAAACTTTGTATCTGGTGGCTAACAATAGTTATCCCAAAAAGGACCCTACGTTAGACCAGCAGCAAATGAAAGGATAATGTCAGACTGTTGCCTCAGAGTAATGACAAAAACCTCGATTCTTAAAAAGAAGATTGCGGTCAAGAAGTATTATGGCAAGAAAATCGATCACTAGTTTTTGTACTTATTGAAATAGTAAAATAAAATAAGTGAAGCCAAAACCATCGGTCGTTTTATTGATGACGTGATAAAGTTCATTCCCTCTACAGAAGAGGAACGATTTCAGTACCAGTTTGCGGTATCGAAACGTGTATATTTCATCCCACCCAAAAAGTGGAAATATGTCACCTCATCAAACAGAAACAACTTCACTGCTTGATAGAAACCATCGCAAAGGTCCTTAGGAAGCAATTAAAGTTCGACAGGACCCTCAATAAATAGAGGCAAGATCAACAAGAGTTGGAAATCGCCGAAACGAAGACCAGAATAGAGGGAGCAGAACTTGAATTAATGATAGTGAGTTCGGAAGCGAAGGGCGAGGCCAGTAAAGAAGAATTTCGCCATATGCAAGTTGGGTCATGGCTCAACCAATCAGAGCCGGCTAAAAGGAAGAAAGATATACCACACCAAGAAAACACAAGAAACAGCGACATCCAGAAATTAATTCAAACGAAAATAAGTTGCTCATACGCCAGGGCGACATATTTCGAGGTTCCAGTAAAGACTAGCTGGAATTTCGGAGACCGTTCGATGGTATGCTGCCCGCACAGAACTTGGCACAGTGGAGAGCAAGAAGGAATGAATGAATGAAGTGAGGGCAAAGCCCTCATTTTATTTCGTTTAGTACAACTGATGTAAGCATATGAACTTACAAATATACTATTACGAACTAACTTAAAAACTATGGCATGCGGGTTGGGGGTGAGGGACTAACTTTAAAGTAACTAAAAAAATTGGAATGGGGAACTAAACAAACACGGATAGAGTAATAGTATAAGTGGTAGGACAGGGAAGGGCGAGGATAAGCTGGATGCTAGGGTGTGATTATAAGTGCGGCAGAGTGTAGGCGGTGAGCGGAGTGGGGTCAGGAGGGATAAGAGAGGAGACAGCGTTTGAGAGTGGGAAAGGTGAGATTGAGGTCAAAGAAGGTGGGGTGAGAGTTTGCCCACCCCTGCATTCGCAAAATTATAGCGTTTGCTACGATAATGAAAAACGTGTGATTCGAACTGACGCTGTGGCGGTTAAAATCACTAAAAATTGATACGCTACGATTTCTAAACTCATTCAACTGATGTGGAATTGCTATGTTATTGCTTGGTATACGGCTGATGCATTTTTCTTATTCGATTTTCATTCGGTGTTCTTCACTATTTGCTTGTGTATTGTGTGTGTATCTGTTAGAAAGGCCAGACTACTCTTTTCTCAGTAACTTTGTTACGATCAACTTCGTGTGCGAACGACGGAGCGAGAGGACGTCGGAGCAGGCGAGTGTGCCGGTGCACAATGCGGTGGTCGTGATCGTATTAGTAAGGTCCTGTTTACCTATGGGAGATTGTGTGATTGCGTGTATACTGATCACGTCGGGGTCACCAATTATCGCATATTGCCACGATAGTGTAGAACATGCGATTCGAACTGACGTTATAACGGTTAGGATCACTAAAAATGGAACCAATGTTCAACACATCAGGCCACTGTCGCGTATACGAATTCGATCTCTAAACTCAAGTACACTCATGTGGAATTGTTATGTTATCGCTATGGTATACGGCTCTGTTGCTTTTTTGCTTATTCGAATTTCTTTTCGATGTTCTTCACTATTTGCTTGCATGTTGTGTGTGTATCTGTTAGAAACGCCACAGGATCGTTTACGGGAGATTGTGATTGAGTGACATTTGGCAATATTTAGTTCGAGACAGTTGTTTTGGCACCAAGTTGAAAAGCTGTCGAGATCCATTTGGAGAAGTCAGGAGTCGACAGAGTAACGTAAGTAATCTTTCCAAAACGGTAGGAAAACTGTGGGCGAAAGTCATCGCCCTTCTGGGCCGTCTTATGCCTTAAAATGGCACAGTACACAACTGTAAGCCTCAAAATAATTGCCCTTAATGTAAATTCCATTATTTCCATTAAGAGGCGCGGTGATCTATTGCGCTTTGCAGAGGATCACAAACCAGATGTGCTGTTACTAAGCGAAGCAAAACTTAACGAAAGACATCAGTTATATTTTCAAAACTATAAATTCGTATGTACATACAGGCGGAATTCAGTCCAAGGCGGTGACACGGCGATACTCGCGTCAAAGTCTCTTAGCTACACTCTCATAGAGAGAAATATCCAAAACTTTGGTTGTCTTGAAACAACCATCATCTCTCTGCCTATTGGGGATAATGGTTGCCTGTACTTGATATCGGCATACGCTCCCGTCCTCTTCCAGTTACCAATTTAACAGCGAAATTGAAAAGTTGTTCGAAAAACTAGAATTAAATAATTTGAATAACTATTTCGTCTTAGCCGGAGATTTGAACGCAAAAAACCCAGCCTGGTTGGACATGGTGGCGAATGGAAGAGACGGATTCCTTCATCAGTTCATTGAAGACAACCAGGTGGAATACGAAATGAAACTGTACGGCCCGATTACACCGGGTTTTCCGTCGGGAAAGTCATATATCGATCTTTGTATTGCAGACGCACAACTACAAATAGAAATGATCCCTAGCAATAGAATTCCACTACTGCCGTATGCTAGTAATCATGCCATTGAAATCCAGATGAAGTTTGCTGACTAGAGTCGCTTTGGAACATCGCACGATGTCCCTAGATTGGTACAGTTTCCAGCGTTGCACGGGCGGCAAGTATAGAAGTTGTACCTTCTCTCCTAGTATTCCTAACAATAGGAATTTCTCTAATGGGGAGTGCGATTCCTATATTGGAAGCCTGAACACGGTGTTGGTGTGGGCTATACGGTCGCCAGTCCCAAACTTGAAATCACGTAATAGTATAGAATGTTATTTAAACCGCGACATACATACCTTACAGAAATACAAGAGCTTTTTGATCACGCAGATAAACCGAATAAGAATAAATCGAATCGCCAGTTCGAAGATGTATCGCACAATCTTGAATTACAGAGACTGAAATCCCTCCTCAGGAATGTAAAGACACTAATAACCCAACAGTTTCTGAAGAGCACCACAAAGGGCTGAAAGTATTGTAAAACAAAATGGGAGGAGTATTATCCCAAAAATCAATAAACAATTTAAGCCACGTGGCTTTGTTACTATCCCGAAACTGAGACTACCAATACATCTTAGTCACTCCTCACCGAACCCGGCATCAATATACAAGACTGCCCTATCAGCAATGACAAAATTGTTGGTGATGGTGGGGTAGACAAAATTAATCTGATAGGCTCTCGTTTTCAGGCGATTCATGTTAGAGACATCCCAGGCAGGAGAACCGCTGAAGTTAATGATGGTTTGTTAAGATTTCGTAATATCGAAATACCAACGCTCCTAAGATTTGATGGAGATCAAAGGGAGATGAACTAACAACAGAACAGACTAATAATTACTTCACGACCATAGACTGGCATACATATTTAAAAAGTTAAATAACAAGAAGTCAAGGGGTTTGGATAACATTCCGAACATCGGACTCAAGGATATTGATCATTCATTTTGTGGGAACACTCTGGGGTTTCAAATAGTCCGCCATAACAGAGCACCTCTTTGATATGGTAAGATCTGCTTACTACTCTGATTCAACTCGGTGTCAGAGAGGCGATTGAAAAACAACAAAGCTCCCGGAGTCGACTACATACCGGCAGACCTTGTGAAGCATGGAGGAGAGGCATCCGCTCAAAAGATTCACCAACTCATCAAAACAAGATGGGATAAGGAAGTCACTCCGGAAGAATGGAAAACCTAAATAGTCGTCCCCATTTTCAAAAAAGGCGACAGATCTGACTGCGAAAACTACAGAGGAATATCATTGCTCCCAACCACATACAAAATACTAACAAATGTCATACTGACGAGAATCACACCGTACGCAGAAGAAATATTAGGAGACTACCAATGCGGATTCCGTAGGAACCGATCAACAAGCGACCAAATGTTCACAATAAAGCAACTGCTGGAAAAGAAGTGGGAATATGGAGAGACGGTTCACCAACTGTTCGTTGACTTCAAAAAAGCCTACGGCTCAGTCACAAGACAAAGACTCCTACCATATTGTAGTTGAACTGGGGATCCCGAAAAAATATACCGCCCTCATTCAAATTTGTATGAACGAAAACAAAGGGCGAGTTAGAATAGAAAACCACTTCTCAGAACCATTTGAAATCCGGGACGGACTAAAACAGAGGGATACCTCTCACCATGTCTTTTTAACCTTGTGGTCGAGTATGTCATCAGAAAGGTACAAAATGACAACATGGCCGGATCATCCCTGAACGGGGTCACACAAGTGCTCGCATATGCGGAGGACATCGCCGTTCTGGGTGATAATCTAGAAACTGTAAATAAAAACAGTGAAATCATCATGCAAGCGGCAGAAGAGGTGGGCCTAGAAATAAATGAGGACAAAGCAAAATACATGATTACGGCGAGAGCAGGTGGAGCTCAGGAAACACATATAAACACGAGAGGCAAGATATTTGAAAAAGTTAAAGAATTTAAATATCTTGGAACAATACTGACGGCCAGTAACGAAATGTCGAAGGAAATTAACAAAATACTGCATTCCGGCAACGCTAGTTGGCACGCAGTCAGCAAACTGCTGAAATCCAAGCATAAAGCTCCGTGTCTATAGAACCATAATCATGCCGATTGTTCTATACGGATGCGAAACATGGGCTCTCACAAAACGGGAAGAAAATAAATTCCGCGTATTCGAGAATAAAGTTTGAAGGAGTATCTTTGGAGATAAATATGACGAGGAGGCAGGACAATGGAGGAGACTCCATAACCACGAACTGGAAGAGCTATATCGCAAACCTACAATAGTGAGAGTAATCAAGTCGCGAAGATTAAGATGGGCCGGGCATGTGGCGTGAATGGACAAGGATAGGACCGTGCGTAGAAATCTTGACGGTAGAACAACGCGAAAGAGACCGGCAGGACGGTCGCAACGGAGACGGGAGGACAATGTTAAGTTTGACCTTGAGGAGATCGGATCGGATGGTCAAGGTTGGAAGGAGCGTGCTCAGGACAGGGTACAATGGCGGAGTCGAGTGGGTGAAGGAGTTGTTGTTCATGCGCTAATCATAAGAGGAGACTATCTACGGACCAACCTAAGGTCAATAGCTCGGGAAACTTGTAAGGGCAGACTTTATGGGGGCGAAAGTCGCCTGGTGGAATGTGCAGCCCCAGCATCGTAACTGTATCACAACTCCAACGGGATAACCAAAGTTTGGTTATAACTACGATTGTTAATGCAAGGACAACAAAAGATCCATAATTCGGCCGGATGTCGTGGGCAAAATTGCCCTTAATAAAAATAGAAGATACACTTTGAAGACTGACACAGGAGAATGTTCTACCGTCTACGGAGAAGTCGGGAGCGTAATAGTGCTGGGCAATATTTCCATCTCCCACCAATTTTTGGTTGCCGATATTACGGACGAATGCATTCTTGGAATGGATTTCATGAAGGAGCATCAAGTTGTTCTAGATATCGGGCAAAGAACACTGCGAATTGGGAACTTGGAGATTGCTATTGCACGGCAGGACGAACAATTGCGAAGACTGAAATGTTATGTGCGTGAAGAGGGTGAGATCCCAGCTCGTTCAGACTCAAGAATTTAGACCAGTCTCGAGAGTGATCCCGGCGACAATCGATTTTACATCACCGAAGCTGTACAAAACCAGCGTAAGGGGAACATCCTTGTTGGGAAAGCCCTTATCGATGCGAAGAAGCACATTGTACCTGTCAAAGTACTAAATGCGTCCAAGGAGCCGATCGCAATAAGAAAAGGAGCGGTAATCGCAGAATTTGCACCCGTATCAATGATAAGCTCAATTCAGCAAGGGAAGGTGCATAATAACGCTGATGCTTTATCAAGAAGACCATGTAAGCCAGATTGTAAACATTGTCATAGAGTGGAAGAGAGAGAAGAGGCGTACGACCTGCGAAATGTACAAGTAGAAGTACTAGATGGAGGGACGAGTGATGCTATACGCGCAGCTCAACTTCAGGATGAAGATATGTCGCTAATCCTGGAACACAAAGAAAAGAACGAGCGGCCAACTTGGAACAATATTTCCGACAAGAGTGGAACATTTAAGGCATATTGGACACAATGGAATTCCTTGCTGGTGAAAGATGGAATTGTAAAGCGTAAATGGGAAGCCGCGAACGGTAAATCCCATCGAATGCAGATTCTAGTCGCACCATCACAAGTGAAGGATGTACTAACAGAAATGTACGACGGGGCTTCCCGTGGACATCCGGGAGTTAATAAGACACTTCCAAAATTACGATCTCGCTTCTACTGCCTTCACATGAGAGATGACGTCGAGTCTTAGTGTAGGAAGTGCACAACTTGCACTGCGACCAAACGACCAACAGCAAAATCAAGGAGCGCTATGAAGCAGTACAACGTGGGTGCCCCTTTCGAGCGAATTGCGATCGATATCTCAGGACCATTTCCAAAAACCAACGACAACAACAAATACATGTTGGTCATCATGGATTACTTCAGCAAGTGGGTGGAAGTCCATCCAATTCTAAACCAAGAGGCAACAACCATCATTGAGCAGGTTATCAATAATTGGATCAGCAGATATAGAGTTCCCTGTGGGCTTCATTCCGATCAAGGCCGAAACTTCGAATCACAGATATTCAAGGCGTCTGTGCGGCACTGGGCGTAAGGAAAACCAGGACCACACCCTTACATCCGCAGTCAGACAGGATGGTCGAAAGGTTCAACCGAACAATAAAAGAGCATTTATCGAAGGTTGTTAGTGATCACCAACGAGATTGGGACAAATATGTACAAACCGTTCTCATGAGTTATATATCGGCTAATCACGATACGACAAGCCATTCTCCAGCAAGAATTATATTTGGACGAGAAATACGATTACCAGCCGACCTGCGATTTGGGATACCTCCAGACGCCATAGATAAGACTGAAGACTACGTAGCCGAATGGAGAAAACGCTTCGATGAGATTCATCATTTGGTTCGAAAGCAAGTCAACGTATCAAGTGACGGGATGAAAACAAGGTACGACGTTCGAGTCAAAGCATCCGGATTTAATGCAGGCGATAACGTGACTTCATAACCCTCATCGGCAAAAAGGAAGGTCTCCGGAGTTGCAGCAACATTGGGAAGGACCGTATACGATTCTCACAAGAATTAACGACGTTGTCTGTAGGATTCAGCGAAGACCGAACGCCAAGATGAAAGTGGTGCATCGTGACCGACTGGCGACTTTTTGTTAACCCAGAAGACTAGTGAACTTAGTTCGGGACGAACTAATCTAGGCGGAGGGTAGCGTGACGCATATGACAATCAGAACTAGAATATTCTAGAAAGTCCGAAACAAAGTACTAGAATATTCTAGAAAGCACTGGAAATCTGGAGACTATGATCAGTAGAAAATTCGAGGCTATGGAACGGACGGAAAGGAAACACCGAATCAGAATGAGGAAACGGTATAAATACGTCGCAGGCAGATCAGGAAAAGAAGTAAGAAGTAAGCAGTAAACAGTAATGAGTCAAAGACGTGATAAGTAAGGAAGCGATAAGTAAAGAAGCGAAATATCAAGAAACGGTTGTTATTAACAGACTAATAAAGTGTTTACAAAGAGAATCGGTTTAACGGCTCTTATTTATGAAAATAATAAATCCAGCGAACCCTAAGCTCGCAACAATATATATATATATATATATATATATATATATATATATATATATATATATATATATATATATACATATATATATATACACATATATATATACATATATATATATACATATATATATATACATATATATATACATATATATATATATATATACATATATATATATACATATATATATATACATATATATATATACATATATATATATACATATATATATATACATATATATATATACATATATATATACATATATATATATATATATATATATATATATATATATATAGAGAGAAAATGCATGTGCACACCCTTAAGCTCTTCTGGAGTTTGCACATCACGCAAGGGGTCTACATCTTCATCTTTAATTACACGCATATCATCTGGTATTGGAGTATCTGTCGATTTCATAACCGCATCCAACTGGTAGTTCCGCATCTTTTCAAATAACTGGAGCGGTTTGTTCTTTGGAGCTGACAGTAAACACCAGCGTGCGTCGTAGTAATAGACTTTCCATTGATCGTCACACGTTAATTCTGGTTTCACGTGTTCTTCTCTATAGAACGCAATGAACGGCACTTCTAGCCGTTGATTACGCCTACAATCTAGGGCTTACTTGATCTTTCCCCCCGTATGTGGTGGCTTACAATAGCGGTCTCGACCTCCAACATCCGTTGATCTCTTTTGTTCGGAAACAGTTGATTTACAAAACGCCTGTTTGTAAATCCATTCAGTTTCATCTTGTAGTATATATATATATACTGTGACGAGCTGGCAAGACTCCAAAACAAAGTACTGGAAAACTGGAGACTATGAGCAAAAAGAAGCGAGAGGTAATACGATGTCTCCAGTGACAGAAGTGTCAGTTTTGACGGAGGAGCGAAAAGTGAAAGAACAGTTGTCAAGAGCATGAACAATAAAGATTTAAAGAAAATTGATTTCACGGCTTATTTTGTGTGAATAATTAATCCAGCGAACCCTAAGCTCGCTACAATTGGTGTCAGAAGTGGGATTAATTGAAGAAATAAGTCTGTGAAAGTGTGTGGCGACGATGTCAGATCGACGTTTGGAGGACCGGAGTCTGGATAACAGAGGAGAGAAGCCAATTCTTCGACAGCGTCTGCAAGCAGCAATAGAGGAAGAGGATATTGATGTCGGCACAGATGCTTTTACAAGTGGGCCAGACTGTCCGGATGGAGAAGAAACAGCGAGTCAAGATGGTGCCAATCTAACGGAGAAGAGTTCGCCACCGTTGGACATTTCGGAGATGTTCAGGATGGTGATGGCAAAATTGGACGGGGGAGCTGCAGAGTTTAAGGCAAAATTGGATGCGCGAGCTGCAGACGTTAATGCAAATTTTGACGCGCGACCTGCAGAGTTTACGGCAAAATTGGATGCGCGAGCATGAGGATGAGAAGGAATTGGAGCCACATGAAAGGAAGAAACTCAGGAAGAGCAAAGCTATGGCCGACAGCAGTACACAGAACAAAGAAAGTGATGGAGAGGAACAGCACGTCGATGAAGGTTCAGCACGTGAGGCTATAGCCGAACACCTATTCGACGACAAAGACGATGTTGAACGCCACTCTGAACGTAGTCACAGGAAAACTGAGGCAAAACATTTCAATGATGATGAGAAATCGGAGTCTGATGCTGAGGATTTTATTGTAGACGACGAAGGAACACCAATTGCTGAGAAGAAGAAAAGACGACTTTTATTCACTGACGCGTCATTGCAAGAAGGTCAGGACATTTCGGTGTAGATTTCGACTATGAGGATTTCACTAATTATGACGAGGAAGGATATGAACCCGAATACGAACCTAGGGAATTGGAAAGGGGTCACTTTACGGATTTGGACAATGAAATCCGTAAAACGGATATTCCTGAGCGAATGCAGTTGCGCGAAGTTCCCGTTACGCCTGTTCCAGAGGGACCCAATGAACTACAAGATGAAACTGAATGGATTTACAAACAGGCGTTTTGTAAATCAACTGTTTCCGAACAAAAGAGATCAACGGATGTTGGAGGTCGAGACCGCTATTGTAAGCCACCACATACGGGGGGAAAGATCAAGTAAGCCCTAGATTGTAGGCGTAATCAACGGCTAGAAGTGCCGTTCATTGCGTTCTATAGAGAAGAACACGTGAAACCAGAATTAACGTGCGACGATCAATGGAAAGTCTATTACTACGACGCACGCTGGTGTTTACTGTCAGCTCCAAAGAACAAACCGCTCCAGTTATTTGAAAAGATGCGGAACTACCAGTTGGCTGCGGTTATGAAATCGACAGATACTCCAATACCAGATGATATGCGTGTAATTAAAGATGAAGATGTAGACCCCTTACGTGATGTGCAAACTCCAGAAGAGCTTATGGGTGTGCACATGCATTTTCTCTTATACTATTCGCATGAGATCCCTAAAATTCAAGAGGAATTCCGCCGTCAGGAAAAGGAAGAATGGCGGCAGGCTAGAGCTGACGCGAAAAGGAGAGCAGTAGAAAATTTGGAAGAAGGTCAAGAACTTCCACCGCCGAACGCGAAGATGAAAGTGGTACATCGTGACCGATTGGCAACTTTGGTTAGCCCAGAGGACCAGTGAAATTAGTTCGAGACGAACTAATCTAGGCGGAGGGTAGTGTGACGCATATGACAATCAGTACTAGAATATTCGAGAAAGTCCGAAACAAAGTACTAGAATATTCTAGAAAGTACTGGAAAACTGGAGACTATGAACAGTAGAACATTCAAGGCTATGGAACGAACGGAAACGATACGCTGAATCAGAATGAGGAAACGGTATAAATATGTCGCAAGCAGATCGGGAAGAGAAGTACGAAGTAAGCAGTAAGCAGTAATGAGTTAAAGACGCGATAAGTAAGGAAGCTATAAGTAAGGAAGCGTTATGTAAGGAAGCGATAAGTACAGAAGCGAAGTATCAAGAAACGGTTGTTAATAACAGATTAATAAAGTGTTTACAAAGAGAATCGATTTAACGGCTCTTATTTATTAAAATAATTAATCCAGCGAACCCTAAACTCGCAACTATATATATATATATACTACGAAAATTACAGAGGAATATCATCGCTCCCAACTACATACAAAATGCTAACAAATGTCCTACTGGTGAGAATCACACCGTACGCAGAAGACATATTGGGAGACTACCAATGGGGATTCCGTCGGAACCGGTCAACAAGCGACCAAATGTTCACAATAAGTCAACTGCTGGAAAAGAAGTGGGAATACGGGGAGACGGTTCATTAACTGTTCGTTGACTTCAAAAAAGCCTACGACTCAGTCGCAAGGCAAAGACTCTTCCATATTGTGGTTGAGCTGGGGATCCCGAAAAAAATATACCGCTTCATTCAAATCTGCATGAACGAAAACAAAGGGCGAGTAGGAATAGAAAACCACATCTCAGAACCATTTGAAATCCGGGACGGACTAAAACAGGAGGATGGCCTCTCACCGTGTCTTTTTAACCTTTTGCTCGAGTATGTTATCAGAAAGGTAAAAGACGACAACACGGCCGGATCATCCCTGAACGGGGTCACACAAGTGCTCGCGTATGCGGATGACATCGCCGTTCTGGGCGATAATCTCGAAACTGTAAGTAAAAACTGTGAAATCATCATGCAAGCAGCAGAAGAGGTGGGCATAGAAATAAATGAAGACAAAACAAAATACATGATTACGGCGAGAGCAGGTGGACCTCAGAGAACACATATAGACGTCAGGGGCAAGATATTTGAAAATGTCAAAGAATTTAAATATCTGGGGACGATACTGACGACCAGAAACGAAACGTCGAAGGAAATTAACAAAAGACTACACTCCGGCAACGCTAGTTGGCATGCAGCCAGTAAACGGTTGAAATCCAAACTGAGATCACGTAATATAAAGCTCCGTGTCTATAGAACCATAATCATGCCGATTGCTCTATACGGATGCGAAACATGGGCTCTCACAAAACGGGAAGAGGACAAATTCCGCGTATTCGAGAATTAAGTTTTAAGGGGTATATTTGGCGGTTAATATGACGAGGTGGCGCAAGACTAATGACCTTGCCCTGAAAAAATAAATCATTATGGAAAATTTAACAACTTGCTAAGTAAGGCCAAGACCGGTTCTCGGTTGTAGTGCCGATGATGATGATGAATATGACGAGGAGCCAGGACAATGGAGGAAACTCCACAACCACGAATTGGGAGAGCTATACCGCAAACCTACAATAGTGAGAGTAATCAAGTCGCGAAGATTAAGATGAGCCGGACACGTAGCGCGAGTGGGCAATGATAGGACCGTGCATAGAATTCTTGACGGTAAACTAACGGGAAAGAGACCGAAAGGACGGCCGCGACGGAAATGGGAGGACAATGTTAGATTGGACCTCGAGGAGATCGGATCGGATGGTCGAACGTGGAAGGAGAGCGCACAGGACAGGGAACAATGGCGGAGCCGAGTCGGTAAGGTCATGAACTTCCGGGTTCCTATAGGCCAATAAATAATAATAATAAAATAATAATAAATAATATATATATATGATCTACGTCCATATCTCCAAACAGTAAGTTCGGACCTCTACCATCAACAATTGGACTCTGAAGCAGCAATTTAACAGTAACGATCAGAATTGGCTAATGAGAAGTATTGGGCACCGGGCTACACATGTCTATAACGACTTGCCAGGAACTTCAATAACTTAATTGGAATGTTTTGAGAGGTCCTAATAATCTGCATCTGATGCGAAGCGACTAATATCTTTTCTTACAAAACTTCCTTAGGGTTGGGAAATTAATATCAAGAGAAGATTGTGGAACTCGTCTAGTCGAGTTATTCGCCAAAATGGTTCAGGGCTTCCACGGGTGACCTTTCAAATTGCAACAAATTATAGAAACAAAGGGTGCACACTTGATCTAAATAGAACAAACCCGGACCATCTTAAACAAAGGTTGGTAATATCGTAAAAACATGGATTTCTTTTTCCCCGAACTAATATAACGAGCTTAAGATTGCATCGGCAAACACAATTTAAAAGGACTTTCCAAAATCCTCATTTCGAGTCAATTTTATGAGACGACAACAGAATATTAGATCCTGTAGTCGTTTTTTGGGCAAGTGTATGAATCGTTCCACAATACAAAGCAATTGATATGAAAAACCGATGGAGAAGCAAGGAAGTAAGACGAAATGTAGAGATATGTAAGTTAGATCAAAATGTAGTCATCGCAGATCACTTCATACAAATGTTGGCTTGCAAACACTTTAGATCCTATCAGAGCCCGAGTCGTTCCCTTGCTTTAGAAATAAATCGTGAAAAATCTAAACACTCATTACATCACTCTAAGAAGAGTAATTGCTAGTTCATTGACACCCAAATTACACACAACCGGCGGCATAGATGAATCTCAAAAGAGAACTTTTATCTGTACAATCCAAGATTAAAACACAATTTCCAACCCTATCTTGCGATTATGTAACCAAATACCAATTGGTGTAGAGTACCACAAGATCAAGCATGGGTCGTCGTCTGGTTGATAGCACCCGACGAAAGAAGGCAGAATAGGTAAAAACAATTTTTGGCGGCATACGTGTCCTTACACCAGATGAACGCCCCCTGAGCTGGTGCTCATTGCCCACCCCCACCAATCACAATGGACACACCACGAATGAATTATAGATCCAAGGAGTATTTGATGGTTTTTTTAAGGATATCTTTTCAATTTGCATGCCGCACCTAATTTGACGATGATTTTGGTTGCACATGCACACAGATTCCAAATGAACAAAAAAATACAAAATTAAGTAAAATAAAATACAACACTAAGCGACTAGTATAACTTTCGGCGTACGTCCGCACCACATCAGCAACATCCGCTAACTCTATCCCCTCAGCCGCCACATTCAGAGGCAGAAAACCAAACAAAAACACCACTCGCATCTCAAGGGGATCCCACTCCGTGTCCAACATTTACGGACGAACTGTCCGTCCTCATTCATGTGCGTGAAGGCGCGCGTTGAATTTTCAAAACACACCAAAAAAAAAAAAAAAAAGTGATCATAAAATAAAAAAGATCCACACATTCTCTCAATGAACAAAATACAGTTAATTAGCAAAACGTTTTCACCTCCGACCCGTTCATGGTGCTCTACATGATCATTAATATTTGAAAACATTCAAAGAAATGGCGATAAAAGAACTGAGCGTATTTTCCTTGTCACTGGATTTTTTTTAGTACGTCGGCATGGGACCCTTAGAAATTGCATCTGCTAATTTTTCAACACAATATCACATTTCCCGCTAATCAAGGCCATTCCCAGCAACCCCCCAATTGTAGTGTCGAATGCAAAAATTTATTTTCAACATTTACCAGCAGCTTAAATTCCAATTGTGTGCCCCTGTTATCCATTTTGGTTGCATTTGGATTATGTTTATGTTTTGTCGTCGCGTTTTTCTTTTTAATCTATTCACTTTGATGATATTGCTATTTGAGCGTTATCGACATTAAGGTGCACGGAATTATATGCTGAATATGATCGTATTAATTTTACGCGACGAAATACATTTGGTATTGTATTAAATTGAAAAACTTTTATGTAGTTTTTGGGGATATTTTCCCCGAACCTTTTTTCCTTCTACTATTGCTTTTTGTCAATTTTGAAGTTTGGTAGCTGTCAAATAAAAAATGGAAGAATTTGATTTTGTGATGTTGTGTTGTTTTTGTTGTTGTTGTTGGTGGTGTAATTCGTTAATGGTGTTGGCGTATGTAATAAATTTGTTATATATATACATAGGTCTAAATATATATATAGATTAGGGAATCGTAATGAATTGAATATGAGCTATGGGGCTAAAACGAATTTAAAGTGGTGTATGTATAGTGTGAGGGAATTTTTAAAATTTTCTGCGGGTATGTTGGTAGCGCTAATGCGTTGGGATGCGTTGTACTTGATAAGAAAATGGCGGTTCGAATGTCAATTGCAAGGAATGTGTTGAACAAACCTAGAATTGTAATAGAGGGTGGGTAATGAGTAGGCAGATTCACTGTGGAAACTGGTTAACAATTCCAATTTGGACTACTTTCTTCGATAATGTTGCGAATAAAACACAGATTCCTAATTCCTGAATATTTATTTATTTTTCGATCACACCCATATGTTTTTGCGAATCAAAATTTTATAAGAAAATAAGAACGACAAATCATCCAACGGGTGTACTTTCCCGCCGGTGTTTATGATTTGCTTGCGGAAGCTTGCTTCTCTTTCTTTGCAGCTTCAGCTTCAGCTTCCACCTTCTGGTACTTCGTAATCAATACTTCAACTTCATCATTTGTTAAAATCCTTATATCGGTTTTATCGTCGACTCTTTGCAGAATTGCCATCTCGATTTTCTCTGCAGCTAGCTTATTTGTGTCTAATGTCCTGCTGAGTACCTTCACGGCGAGATCCTGGGCATCGGTCAATTTGATTGTGTCATTTTCACTGATCTCCTGCTTGAGCATCGACACGGCAGCACCGAAATTGGAGCCAATGCATGTTGCCTTCCATCCACTATAGTTGCCGCTTGGATCGGATTGATACAATTGGTAGCCGTAGTTCCTGTCCCAGCCCATGTAGAGTATGGAAACTCCAAATGGTCGTTTACCGCCGTACTGGGTGTACGCTTGTTTAATGTCGCACACATGACACACTAACTGCTCGCAAGGAATTGGAGATCCATGATTTAGCTCGTATCGTTGGGCAATAGTGCGGAGTTCATTTATTAAGACATTGGCATCCGACGTAATGCCAGCTACCGAACAAGCTGTGTGCCTTCAAGAAGCAAGTATCAATATAAGAACACATTAGAATTAGTAAGGCCAGTAATATTACTCGTTAATAAGGTAGATTTTCTCCGCCAAAACTGAATTATCCAGCAGTTTGTTGGTGTTACGCCGTTCTGCTGCCAATAGGATTCCGTCAGTGGCTAAGATTCCCAAACTGGCACCAGCATGTGAAATCGCTTCCATAGCATACTCCACCTGATAAAGGCGACCTAAATAATTCGATTTCTTTAATTACTACAAAGAATTATTATACTCAGCATATACCTTCGGGGGAGAATATTGTAGTACGGGAATCATAACGCCGAGCCTGAAATTAATGAAGTAAAACAACTGAATTTATCTCAAACGGATTCGGTACATGACCAAGCATTTTGGTGCACAAAGGAGTCATAACCTCGATTTTTTGCCGACAAGTGGTTAGTCAAAAAAGTATTCGCAATGATAATTTGAAAACTTTACCAAACTGCCATGTGAATATTGCTTACCATTTTATCTAATAAATTCTAAACCTCCGGTAATTAGAAAAAAGTCCTACGAAACTACAATAGCAAAAACTACACAGTTTGGCAACACAACTCAAACTATAAATTAGTTTGTCATTACAGTAAATTCAATGTTTCTTTGACTGGCCAATGTGAAGTTAGAGGTGCTTGGTACAGGGTGTGTTCTTTGGTGTAAAACATTTTTTATTGTAGAATAAAATGCCAATGATGCAAAAAAGAAAAAAAACTGATTAGAGAAAGACGCGATAGTCGTCACGCAAAATCAAGTTTTGAAACATCATACCACTTTATAAGATCAAATAATAACTTTATAAACCAAAAACCACAGTCACATCAGTTGAACTTTGTTATGAGTATTTTAACAACAATTTGATCTAAATATATTTAAGTAAGATATATAAATTTAAATATTATTTTAGTGGTAATATGTATATATTTTTTATAGTTAATTTATATTTAAATATTATTTTAGTTATCGGTAAGTGATAAGGGCTTTGTTGCGGATTGGCAATGAAATGTACTGGAATGTACTGGAGAAATCTAGTACATTCACATGTATACCAGTTGCGCAGCAGCTGGCACCAACTGGCCATCATTGTCACCACGATAATGTCATAGCGTCGCTTTTTGAATTGGCCAATTATGCCAATTCGTCAGTCTGCAATCAACCTCCATCGAATGAACACTATCGGCTCTCGTCCAATCAACAATATAATCAATTAATAAAGCTGCTCTTAACTACAGTTTTGCCTTTCTTGTGGTTCTGTCTCCTACGACAGAGTTTTATCGGTTTACACACGTACTACTTAGAGTTATAAACAAACATTTTCTGGTCCTTCGAAACGGATCCAGTGCCGATTTGGATCGTCTCATCGCCGCCCAGTTCGCGGCACATAGACACTGCAACCTGACTCGACACAAATCCAGGACGACTGAAATTACTAGGGATAACGACTGTGAAACATCCCTTCTTAATGAGGACATCAACATTGATCTAAACAACACATTAGAACCGGTTGACGGTACCGACGAACCCGGTTTATTAACAGTGAAAAAGGGAACAATCGATGCAGCTATGGTCAAGAAGAATTCCAAGAATATTGCAGTTAACTTCTCAGCGACGTGTTCCACTCCCACAAGCCAAGTAAGTCAAATAAAACGACGCTTAAACGCCAGTGCTATCCATGAGTTAGGTTTAAACTTAATATTTGATTCCGACGAATGCCAAAAGGCAAAAGACAAATTCGAATTTTCCGATGTAGTAGACGACAGCCGAGAGAGACCAGGTGCAGTGGTTGCTGGGTTTAATGATAATAATGACAAAGAAGCTTTGGTAGGCAACCCGTCCGATGAGTTGCTAACAGTGCCAAAATTACTCCGATCTTGTTAGTGGGGATTGCATGTGATCTTATTTTACAAACTAACGACTCTACTTCATGTCTTCTCGATAATAGGGAAAATGCTCCCCCAGACCAAGAGGCGAAGTTGCTGGGCAGAGACAAAACGCTATATCCTTCAATCCATGCCAGCTATAGACCACCCCTTAAAAATTTGTTTTCTGAATCACCTTTGTTAGGTGAATCGCTCAATAAGAATGAGGAGCCACTTGAACAAAGGAGTGCGGGGCAAGCGGCCGATCATGATCTTATATTAGAACCGCTGCCACCAGAAGAGGGCGGACGAGATCATTGCCACCTCCAAGGAATTGAAAGAACGAATCGCCGACCCGATCACCCTATAGTAAAGGGAGAAACCGATCTACCGAAGCTGCGCCCAGTGCAGAAGCGAATGCTGGCAAAGACATCGACGAAGCAACACAATGGCTCCCCGACGACATTCCTCGGTCGGCGCAACACCAAAGATCTAGACCGACGACATTCCTCGCTCGGAAGAGATCATACCTGCTTTCACACGGTGCGTAACGGAGCCGACAATGGATCAAACAGTGGTGACGGCGGCGACGGCGACAACATTGACAACGGTTCCCCGACGACATTCCTAGGTCGGCGGAACCCAAAGGATCTCGACCGACGACATTCCTCGGTCGGCAGAGATCATACACGTGCTCATCACCAACACGAGTCGGAAACCGCTGTTGCCGCAAAACGAAAACAGGACGACGAACTTTCTACAACGAGAGTTCAAACCAAAGTGCCTTCAACATCAGCTCTCGTACAACAACCGACCACGATTAAGGAACTCATCGCCGCTCAATTCGCGGCACAGGCCACCATCTCCGGCACTTTCCTCAACATGCAGGAAAAGGGACAACCAAGCCCGACAGCAATCGAGGCAACCAAATATGCACTCCGCGCCCAATGGGAAGCCTTCTCCAAGCGGCACCACGACATCTTCGTCACGGCGACACCGGACCATCTACAACACACATACTTCGCGGAGGATTGTTTCGGCGAAACCGAAGAAATATACCTGGAGGAACAGACGAAGCTCTTCGAGGCTCAGTACGCGCTCAAGTCAGCCTCCCCAGCCATGGTCAACAGCACCAATCGCCTTAATCCTAGCGTGCTGCCCCCAGTGCAGCTGCCAATGGCCGACATCAAGCCATCAGAAACGGAACCGCACCCCAGAACAGTGGATAAGAGTGAGCAGGCCGCCGACCAGAGTGCCGCCTGCCCAAACCCCAACCTATTTATGGTCCCGATGATCGACCAACCGAAGCCCCCACAGAAGACGATGCCGCGCACGCATTGTGGGGCACAACATGACATGGCCGTTCCTCGTGGGTTGCGAACTTACAACTCCGACCCAGAAGAACTGGCTACCATCACACGGACTCCAGAGCAAGCAGTGGGCACGGCGTACATAGGATCCGTGTCAGATCCAACGCCAATGCCTTCCACGAATTCGACTGTTCCAGCAACAGTAGCCGGCCAGATGACTAACCAGCCCAGTGTCCCGATGCACAAAACACCGCGACACCCGTAAAGCAACAGGGCGCTTGCACATTGTGCAGGGCCCCACACACGATCTACGCTTGCGGGGGCTTCCGATCACTCACACCTGGCCGTCGGAAGTCCTTCGCACACAAAAGAAACCTGTGCACCAACTGCTTGGGTCGCCACCGCCTGCGCGACTGCCACTCCAGCAAGACGTGCCGTCGATGCCAGCGGAGACATCACACCCTGCTGCATGTCCGGTCTAGCGCCATCGACGGGACAACATCACCGCCGCAACGAGCCAAAGGATCCGCCCCCCGGATCGACCGTCAGGAAGGGGTTTGCGCACATACAATCAGCACCCCTTCACAGCATTCCGCGTTGCTGCCAACAGCCAGAGTCATCGTGACGTCGGAGACCAAACAGAGGATTGAAGTCCGTGCTCTGCTGGACCCCTGCTCCAGTGGCACCTTCATTTCAACCACACTAGCCCGAAGGTTGCACCTCCGACGTCAAGCATCACCCGTCCCCACCTACGGTGTCGGGGACACTCGTGGCCTTGCCACAAGGGCTCAAACCGCCATCAACATCACTCCTCGCCTCCACGGCTCGAGCCAATTGACACTAAGGCCCTTCATCCTGTCAGGGCTCTCAGTGTATACACCACCACCACAATCAACGACAAGGGATCTCTCGTTCGTGGCGGATCTGGAACTTGCAGATCCGAACATCGACTCCACCGAGAAGGTGGACATCATCCTTGGGGCAGACATATACCTCAACATCATCCTCGAAGGCATAAGGAAGGACCAACGTTCCGGCCTCGTCGCGCAGGCCACTGAACTGGGATGGGTGCTAACAGGCTCAGCACCCACCACATCATCCAGCACAAAGGTGACAAGGCCTGTCACCAGGCATCATATTTCCATTCCTCGTGGGTTGCGAATTTACAACTCCGACCCAGAGGAACTGGTCGTCCTTCCAACTGACGGCCGCGGCTTCCATCAGAGAACCCAAAGGACGTCTCGCCGGCATCGGCCCCAGTGGCCACATACGAAGCCCATTCAACTACCAGCCACCGACCACTTGCGCGACCCAACTACAAGACATGCCCCTCGCCCGCTGAACCATTGCGGGGGCAAGGGACAATCGAGGAACCAGGAGCTTACCCGCTCGAACACTTCAAGGCATCCCACCACACCCAGGACACCACGTGGTCAAGCTCCTGCCCAGGTCCAAAGCTACCCAGGCCAACCGCTACGACCTGTAGCCACCACAACAGGACCAGGAGCGCGCAATGCCCCGCTTGGCGGGCGGCGCTCCCCAGCAACCAGCGGTCTCTCGAACTCCAGCAAGAAAGCACGCCCCTCTGTGTATCCACAGATGCTGCATTGCGACGACCCCAGGAGGCACTTGGCCCGTGATTGCCATTACGAAAAGACACGCGGACAGTGCCAGGGTAGATACCGCACCCGACTTCACGTTACAGTGTGGGGAGGAAGTATGTGCCGGACACGGACACTCGGTTCACTTCCTCCTCCATCCAATTGTCACTAATTGTTCCGAAAACTGTTCCGTCAAACACCGAAAAGAAACTGCAGCACAGTTGTTGGTGGTGATAGTTTTTATTGTTTTGCTATTATTTAATTTTAATGAAACTATCATAACTCCCGATTTACTTTAAAGGCACCACGCACTGCAACACAACCGATTAAAAATAAGACGTTAAAACCTTAGCACGCACTCGACACCGAGGTTTATCGCTGATTATCGCTACCCTGTGCGCACCAGGGTAGCGATGGAGACACGACCTGGTCAGGTCGAAGGATGGAATTTGACTCAACGATATTTTGCTCGTTCAGAGCTCACTCGCTCATCGTGGTCATGATGGTATGTGTGCCTAGAACAAAGAAAGACATAAACTGCATTCCTAGGATACGATTTCGGTAAAGCAAATAAAACCGTAATCGTCGGATGCCAATGGAATCTTTGTTGGAACATGTGCGGCTAAACAAAGAGACGATGTTCCGATGTGAAAATGTGAAAATGTGCTAATTGGTTTTAGCGAAGTTACTGGGAAATGGTGTTTATGGCATCACTAGAAAGGATACGTATTGAATACCCATTTGCATTGATTATGCTTGGATTTCGATTGATGCCAAGGGACGCCAAAAGCGGATTTGCTTTGGGTTGCACATTGTGCTGGGAGAAAAACGTCGCCAGCTAAATGTATACATAAAGAAATTTATCGTATACATGAATGAAGCTGGGAATAGGCGACACCATGATAATTATCTCTGGCTGGAATGGTTACATGATATGCGAACCGGGGTTTTTCTTTTCAGGATAATTTATGATAAGGAAAGTAAGAACTCTTACAGAGGATTTGTAAGCGAAGGAATGCTTGAAAAGGTAAGAATTCTCTTGCAGAAGCTTTACGACTATAGCTTTGCTCCAATTAATGCGTGTAGCGTTTTCAGGTGCCTAATGCGATTTGCATTGGCGAAATTATATGGGAAGACGGGTGTTATGGGGTGTTTAAGGAAAGCGTGCCGTGGGATCTGGCGGAACCGCCACAACAGCACACACCCCCAACGGTTGCATCCCGCCGGCCACTCACTCCAGACGGGCGCCAACGTGCGCAGTACATGGCACCACCACTGGTCTCGACATAGCGAGACCCATCACCAGTCATCACGTGGTCATTGATTGTGGGTTGCGACCTTACAACTCTAACCCAGATCAACTGGCCGGTCCCGCGACCACAAAAGGCAACGGACATCAGCGATGGGAAAGTGGTCCCTGTCGCCATCGATCATACGGGCCATCCCAGACCCTCAAGCCTCCAGCGCTTCTCAGGGCGGGCGGCCCCCTCTCAACCGATCATCCACGTGAAAGTGGACAGTCGACCAAGACCAACCGCCACCAGCAGACCGCACACTCCCGGCCCCTAGCCACCGTCCCCTGGAACAAAATGATTCGCCAATGATTGGCGAAGGCGGGCGGAATGTTGCGGATTGGCAATTAAATGTGCTGGAATGTACTGGAGAAATCTAGTACATTCGCAGGTATACCAGTTGCGCAGCAGCTGGCACCAACTGGTCATCATTGTCACCACGATGATGTCATAGCGTCGCTTTTTGAATTGGCAGTTATGCCAATTCGTCAGTCTGCAATCAACCTTCATCGAATGAACACCATCGGCTCTCGTCCAATCAACAATATAATCAATTAATAAAGCTACTCTTAACTACAGTTTTGCCTTTCTTGTGGTTCTGTCTCATACGACAGAGTTTTATCGGTTTACACACGTACTACTTAGAGTTATAAACAAACAGGCTTACTTGGTTGATCTTGTATGTCCGTCGAGCGACGCTGTAGCTACTGTTGATACTGCTGTCAAGTTGCAGGGGGCCTTGATGTGGTGCTCCCCTGTTCAGCTTCAGTTGTGCTTTTCCAATAAGGAAATTCGATATATGTTTGTACTTAGTGATGCGACTCCAATCATTCGTTCCAATCGTTTTCCTCTCAGTGGATGTTAGGGGGCTCCTGTACGCGAGGTAGGTCCGTAACAATACCGTCCCCCCTTAAATAATGAAAGCTTCATTCTTAGAAGAGGAATGAAGCTTGGGTACAAAAGTATATAACGGCAGCGTTGATTCCTACACCGGTTGTGGTGTATTATCTTCCCTTGCTTGTCGTGATCTGTCTGCTTTTGGCTTCCTCTATTCTTAATATGGTTTCAGCCTATTGTTGTGCACCACCACATTTCTTCTTCATACCTTCACGACGTTATTCACCGGACTGTTTATCTGTACTACCTTATAGGGACTCCTCCATATGGGCGCTAATTTTCCTTGTTTTTGTGCGTTCCATATTAACACTTTGTCGCCCACATGGAACGTGAATGGGCGGGTCTTACGGTCGTAGTACTCTTTCGACTTCCTCTTGGAAGTTAACAGGTTACGCCTTGCTATTTCGTACGTATGTTGAAGTTTGTACTTCAATAGCTTATGGTAACTGTCATGGTTATATACCGGTTCCGGAGGTTGCTTTATGCTCCTCGGTATCTCCGGGGTGAACCCAAATAGACAATCCACTGGCGTAAGTTTAGTACCTTCGTGTGCATTGGTGTTGTACACGAATGTTGCCGTTCTCAGGTACTGGTCCCATGATTGGGAATTCCCATCCACAATGCTCCGCAGGTAATCTACGAGTGGACGATGGGCTCCTTCTAAGGCTCCATTCGATTGTGGGTGGTACGCTGAGGTTTGAAGTTTTTTTATACGGAGCAGTGTGCACACGCTTTTAAACAAACTGCTTAGGAAATTGCTTCCCTGATCGGTGACCAATTGCTTCGGAACACCATACCGAGAAATTATTTGGTCGAAAAAGACTGTGGCCACCGTTTCTGCCTCCGCATCTGCTAGAGTGTAGCAATCTATATACTTAGACAAGTTGTCTTGGAATGTAAGTAGATATTAATTGCCGGTTGAAGTGCGATCAAGAGGACCTACTACATCTAAGCATACTTTGCCGGAAGGTCTCTTTGCAATGTCGGTTATTACCATGGACATACGTATTGTGACGCATATGACAATCAGTACTGGAATCTTCGAGAAAGTCCAAAACAAAGTACTAGATTATTTTAGGAAGTACTGGAATAGAACATTCAAGGCTATGGAACGGACGGAATCGATACACCAAATCAGAATGAGGAAAAACGGTATAAATACGTCGCACGCAGATCGGGAGTTGAGTTATAAGTAAGACAGTGAAGCAAGCGATAAGTCTCGAGTGAGAAGTAAGCAGTAAAAGACGCGATAAGTACGGAAGCGATAAGTAAAGAAATCGTTAAGTGTACGGTATAAGTAACGGTTGTATTACGGACTAATAAAGTGTTATATTAATTCAAAATCGATTTAACGGCTCTTATTTATTTTAAAATAATTGATCCAGCGAACCCTAAGCTCGCTACAGTATGTTCGGTGAAGAGTTCATGGTTTGACATGTTTTACATACTTTGATGTATTGTTTAATGTCGCGCATCATGTTCTTTCAAAATGTCTACGTATTTTGTGATACGTTCTACTCACTCCTTGGTGTCCACTCAACGTAGGATCATGGTATTCCCGGAGTAGAAACTGGATGTCTACAGGATTAGTTATCTCCATTCCTTTTTCCGTGCAGGCCGGAATGGGATTCTCGTTAAGAGAGGACTTATCGTCATTTGCACTATCCTGAGTTCCTTCGCTTGCCCTTAGCTTTTTAGCTTGGGTGCGTGTTAGCACATTGCACCTTGGTAGTGTGGGAGTCTCACCACAAATTTTCGGGATACGACTCAAGGCATCCGCATTAGTGTTATATTTATCGGGTTTATACTCGATTTGGTAGTCGAACTCCAGTAGTTTGCGATGGAACCATAGTAAACGTGACGTGGGGTCTTTCACGTTGAATACTCCCTTTAACGGTTCGTGAATATGTTGAATTTTCTCCCTTGTAAATAACAGCGGAAATTCTTGCAACCTGGTTAGGACGTGGTTCATGAGCCACTGAAACGTAGCTGGTGCTCCCTTCAGACCAAATAGCATACGTTTGAACTCATAGTACCCGTAATTTGTGTTGAACGCTGTCTTACTTCGATCCTTCTGATCTACTAAGACTTGGTGGTGGCCGCTGGCTAAATCGAGCATAGAAAAATAGCGTGAGCGACCGAGCTGGTCTAAAATGTCCTCTATTCGAGGGAGAGGGTACGCATCACCGATGGTTTTGTCGTTCAGTTTCCTGAAGTCGACCACAACTCTCCATCGGGCTTTCCATCGGGGCCCGCTTTCTTAGGAACTATCAAGAGTGGCGAGTTCCACGGACTTTTGCTTGGTTGAATGATATCATTCTCCAGCATATCCCGTACTTGCTCGTTTATCACCTCTTTCTTACACTCAGGCAGACGGTACATTCTTTGATTTATCGGTGCTTGATCCTGTATCACCGGTATCTCATGCGTTATGGCACTGGTATACGTCAGGAGGTCACCATTGAGGTGGAAAATGTCGTTAAACTCCTCACATATTTCCACTATGGATTGACACTCTTGAGGACTTAGGTTTTTCCCTAAGTGGAGTTCCTCGTGTAATTGTGTCAACCTTGGATCTTTTGGCGATTCCTCCTCTGAGAATAGATATCAGATATACTGAAGGTGTTCTCCCTCCGAAGGTTTTTTATCCGAATTGTATCCCCTAGAACGGCTGTCCTCAGTTTCCAGCGGAAAGATGGAAAATTCCTTTATTGGATGTACTTCCACCATAATCCGGTCTATGGTTTGGAGGTAGCTTGCGATATTGAGTACCTCTAGTTGGGCACTCTTCGCTTTCCCTACAATACAATTGGATATGAAAATCCCTGATTGTACTGCTTTAGGTACTAGCACTACCTCTTCCCGGATTTCCATGGGGAGTTTAAGCATTTTTCGGGAACGTGCCGGTATTATCGCCGGTTTGTTCAGAAAAATTTCTACCTCCGAAGCGGTTGGCAGTGAGTGTTCCACCATTGCTTCTTCTTCGTTAGCTTTCTCTGGTTTGTCAGGTATCAAGATGGGGTTGGGGTGCTCGGGCCCTGACAAGTTTTCGCCACATTTCCGCTGTTTGGGTAGGGTATCCGGTGTACTTCCGGCCGCGGTTTGGCCTCTGTGGATCCCCTTGGCACGGGTTCCCGACTGGCAGCCTTGTGTCCTGGCCTCCGCTTCCCATCTTTTGTAAATTCAACGGAAAAGCTTACCGGATTTACATTGGTTTGGGAGAATTCCAAACAATTCCCGGGTCCGTTTACTTTACAATTCCTAGACGGGAAGTCGTTCCCTAACAACCCATCTGCTGACAATCCCGGCAGGGAGTCTATTACTCGAAAGTTACAGGAGATTGGTTGGGGCAGTTTGAATATCCCCTTACAAAAGCCCCTAGACTTTCCCTTGCCAAAAAGCGTTTGGAGGGTAGTTGCCTTTTTGGTGTCCAATGTTGTTCCATTTTGGAGTGCCTTTAGCTTAAGAAGGCTGATCTCCGCACCTGTGCCCATTATTAGACGTGTAGTGTTTCTACATCCAATGTCTAATGGGAGCTGGACAATTGGAACTTGTGTTGGTAGTGGTTGAGGACAGATTTCTTTACTTGGCGGCTTTAGTTCGGTCGGGTTAGGGAATTCCGACCCAAACTACTTGGCAATTTGTTTTCCTTTCACAGGTAGAGAGGGGAAACCTACGAAAGGGGATTAGTGGATGTTAGGGGGGACCTGGACGCGAGGTAGGTCCGTAACAACTTGTGTAGGCGTAAACTTAATGAAATAATTGAAAAACAAAGCCCTATAAAAATGGTAACGACATTCTGTCAAAATATAAACGGAATTGAGTCAATAAAACCACACGAATTAATTAATCATCAACATTTATTTTCATCATCATCATCATCGGCACCACAACCGGGATCCGGCCTTGGTCTTATTTAACAAATCTCTCCACCGGTCCTGATTTCGAGCCGATGTCATACGTGTTTAAATGTTACATATCATAATAACATGGCCATAACATAAACATAACATAAACATGGCATAAACATAACATAAGCGTAACATAGTCATAACAGAAACATGGCATGAACATACCGCAAGGATAACAGAATGAATACATCTCACCTTTTAGACTAATTGGTCATATTTATAATGTCGTTATAATGTAATTATATTTTAAATGCCTAATTACCTAATAACGAGTAGACATTTTGTAACTACCTAAGGTACATTCTATTATTAGTGTTATGTTAGATTTTAAGTAAAAATAGAAATATAAATCAGTCTTAAGATAGATTTGTGGGGGCTCTTTAAGGATCGCCCGAAGAACCACCCATCGTCCTAACCCAACTCCCCTTTCCCAACCGCGATGCCATTACCTACCGTAGCCTCTTACCTGCATATGACCAATCCAAAGCTCTTCCCCAATCATTTCTCACCTGAAAAATAAGCCGACGGCAAGATCATTATCTTGCCATGGTACCAACCAATACATACCGACCAAACCACTTCTGTTCATCTTACATGAATCATTTAGGAACCTGATCGGTATCTGTGGGCGGCAACATGTCAATCAAACATACGCCAATCCTCCTGTGTCTTCTTGTTCCAACAATCCGTTGGTTCAAAAAGACACGTCGGGCAACTTGCTTGCTTGCATATCTGCAAGCCAAATTTCCTATGATCGGTCGCCTAACTGACAACCGATCATCGAATAGGACACGACCATGATTGTTATTCAAACAATCATGCCAATGAGCAGGTCCCACGGTATATTTCTCTAAAACAAACATGCACCATCCATCCTGGTCCCTTGCCATCATGGGCGAAGTTTCTGTTGACTTAACGTCAACAGCAAAATCTATCCTCTATCGTTTACGATGGCAACACAGCCAGCCCCCCTACACGATCAGCTATTTGAACAGCTGCGTATTTGGATTTTCTTTTGTGCACCCTTCGCATCGTCGTTTGTCGTGGCTTCCAGCGGATGGGTTTTCAACCAGACCTGTGCGGTCACCAGGGAAATTCTTCCAACAAAGCTCAAATCGATCGTTCATTGGTCGTACATTTGTATGGTCTTGTACAGTAGCAGGTTGGATGTTCTGGATAAATTTCATGATTTAAAGAGCCTTGATAGGCCATAGTAGGCTTTGTTGGATTTGATCAGCCATTCGCGTATTTATTCTTCCATATTGTTTTCGGCTGATACTAAGGATTGCACTACTTCAAATTCGTGCTCACTACCCTGATAGTTTGACCAACGTTAGATCTCCTCTTCGCAGAAGTTCGCACCATATATTTAGTTTTCCCCTCATTAATGTGCAGTCCCAGTTTTTGTGCCGCCTGCTCGATCTGGGTGAAGGAGTCCTGTACAGCCGAATCGCATCTACCGATGATGTCGATGTCATCTGCGTAGACAAGTATCCGGCTGGACTTGGAGACGATAGTCCCTCTAGTTGTAACATCAGAGCCACGGATAGCTTTCTACAACGCCAGGTTGAAGAGGAGGCAGGCCAGACCGTCCCCTTGTCGGAGTCCATTAAAGATGTTTATTGGTTTGGACAGCAATCCCGTTATTTTTATTTGACTAGTTACGTTGGTCGTGGTCAACCTACAAAGTCATATCAATTTGTTTGGAATGCTGAACTCTCTCATGGCATTATATAGTTCTACCCTGGCTACGCTGGCGTAGGCGGCCTTTCCGATCTTGTAGGATAGTGGAGAGTATCTTTTAGGCGGTATTCAGCAATATTATACCCCTATAGTTGCTGCACAGTGTGATATCTCCCTTCTTATGTATGAGGCAAATTATTCCACGACACCATCTCCTCTTGCTCCCATATGTAACGCTGTCCCCCCTTGTTTGATCAGCTCAGCTGGTATGCCATCAGCTCCCGGGGCTTTATTTGATTTGGGCTGTATTATGGTTTTTAATGTTTCCTCAATGCTTGGTGACGACAGCATTTGGTCTTGATTTTGCATTGGTGGAGCCTCCAATTCTTCTGTGAGCTGGCCATTTAGCAATTCATTGAAGTGCACTTCCCATCGCTCCAGAATTCCTTCAGGATCGGTGAACAGATTACCTTCTTTATCCTTGCAGTAAGTGCAGCGTGGTGTGTACTACGTCATACTGCGGATTATTTGGTACAACTTCCGCCCTGGTGCGGACCTCGCTCTCTACTTTTCTCTATTTCACAGACAAGGTTTTTTTCCCAGGCACTTTTCTTTTGTCTGTAATGTCTTTTTTCCGATCTTCTGAGCTCTTTGTATTTCTCCTCGCGTACCCGCGTCCTATGAGACTGTTGCATTACCCGTCATGCAGTATTCTTACGTTCAGTCGCTAGTTTGCACTCATCATCAAACCAGTCGCTCCGATCTTTACGACTACTGCCTAAGATGGAGTTAGCAGTACTAATGACAGTATTCTTAAGGTATGTCCATTTTTCTTCTACGGCCCGCCTTCTGGCCCCAGGACTTACTCTCCCTCCGTCGAGCTCTTCGAGGGCGAGTCCTAGCGCATGGCCAAAGATGGTACTGGTATTCTCATTGCGTAAGGCAGCCGTGTTGATTCGAACCTAACCCGCGGATGAAATACGTCTCCGTAAGGCAATCCGCGCTCGTAAAACTGTACCAACAAGATAGTGATCCGAGTCGACGTTGGCACCTCGGTACGTTCGTACCGTCATCAGACTGGGGGAGTAGCGGCGACCTATCAATACGTGGTCAAGTTGGTTGCGACTGGCTCCATCAGGTGATACCCAGGTGGATTTGTGGATATCTTTACGCGGAAACCTGGTACTCGCAAGTTTTTTGATGCTGCCAGTTCGATGACTCGTAGTCCATAGTCATTAATGTTCTCATGCAAACTATGGGAACCTTGCGTAGTGCCTGAAAAACAACATTTATTTTATCTCTTTCAAAATAGGTTCCATTTGAGATTGTACCGAATAATCTGATCACCCATAAAATTGTATGTGTACACTCCAGGATTATTTTTAGTTTCTTCAGCGGGTTTTCTTTTATGCTCAGAATCGTTGCTGTTCATTTCCCACAATGCGAAGAGACAGCCCTACAACAGCGATCACAGAAGTACTTGTGGCGGTTCTTTAAAGCTTTCCCAAAACACCATCCATTTCTTTAAATCAACCGTTTTTCCCTTACTCCATAAACCACTATACTTACCTGCATTCGAGCAGCGTAAGCCGTCTTTCAAATAACTTTCACCTGAAATTTAAAACTCATCAAGGCATGCATCACATTGAATTTTTCCGTTTCATATAATATGAACCATTCCATATCCCCATCGGCTCAGCTCGTCAGCAATTCAAATAGATAAACACTCGCTGGCCAGCGTGATTGTTGGCACAGCTGTAGCCGATGGTTTGTGCTACGGTTCATTACCATTTATTGCCCCAATCCCGAGGTTCGCAACACTTGCGACCAATTTCCTTTATTTGGATTTGGACACGAATATGATTGACGTTAGACAATCATACCCTAGATCATGCCTAAAGATGCTCCGGCCTGTAAAACAAACAAAAACACATGTAGCATCGCCTAAATCACAAATAATGTGCATCACATCGTTTGAACCTCGAAATAGCGTTTCTGTTTATTTAGGACACAGAAATCTATTTATTCCTTCGGCGATCTTCGCTATCGCGGATCTCAATAATGCCTGCAGTTCATTACACCAGTCCATGTTTATTTAGGTGCATTTTCGTCGTTGCCGATATGCAGGCTAAAGGGCATCGTACTTGTCCTATACGGACACCTATATAATCCTCCCACACCGATGTAATCCACCACCGTTGAATCGGACAGATATGGATTGCATCGGAGAGTCAGAGTTAATATCCCAACGTGCGCGCACGCACTTTCGAGTCGCGACGAGTGTTTTCGTTTTTTGTTACATCTACTTAATGTCTGCCAAAGGACCTTTACTTATCCAATAAAGTGCGTTGGTAAATATGTCGTAATTAATTGTATGGTTTGAGTTAAAGGATCACGTCCTACTACATCTTACTGTGTTGTAATTGGTGTTAAAAGACTAATACTCAATAAAGGAACATTAAAATAAATTCAGTGCGTTTTCTTTTACTTTGGACACGTCGATAATCTCCTGTGAACAATCCGTAGGGTTTTAGCTCAACCTACGTCCGTGCTGACGCCTCTAGCGAAAAATACCTACATACTCATTTCAGCAAGGGTCATTAAAAACAACAAGACCCAAGGCTTGCGTCAATTAACAAACTAAAAGCTTTCGGCTGCCTCTTTACCACCTGTCTCTAAACTGGAATGTTTTTCCAACGATGGACAAGACCCCGACTTAGGGATTTGTACTGGGACTGCTGTTATGGAATAATATGAATGACTCTGTGCTCAGGATCAAGGTACGAGGAGGAGTAAAAATCATAGGGTATGCAGATGATTTGACAAAGTGACCACAACTAAATACTTAGATAATCTGAATAGTATTTGCGACTATTCAATTCAGAATACTAAATACGGGCTAAAACTAACTGCACATAAGCGGTCGTCCATAAAACGCGTAACGCATTACTTTGGCCACTGATGACCGCCACTCTCCATCTAAGGTACTTAACAGTATAAAACATTGAACGGATATCACTATAGGAACAGTTCCTTGGGGATCCGTGATATCGAAGGAATTCATGTTGAGCTCCATAAGGCAATTCATTATAAAGTGTGTATGTAAAATCTATATTCTATTTATGGGCTGTAGGAACCTGGAAGTTCATGACCTTATCGACTCGACTTCGCCATTGTTCCCTGTCCTGTGCACTCTCCTTCCACGCCTGACCAGCCGATCCGATCTCCTCAGGGTCAAACCTAACAATGTGTTCCCATCTCTATCGCGGCCGTCCTATCTGTCTCCTTCCCGTTGGTCTACCGTCAAGAATTCTACGCACGGTCCTATCGTTGCGTAGAATTAATCCTCGCGGCTTGATTATTCTTACTATTGTATGTTTTCGGTATAGCTATTCCACTTCGTGGCTGTGGAGTTTCCTCCATTGTCCTGCCTCCTCGTCAAATTTACCGCCAAAGATACTCCTTAAAACTTTATTCTCGAATACGCGGAATTTGTTTTCTTCCCGTTTTGTGAGAGCCTATGCTTCGCATCCGTATAGCACAATCGGCATGATTATGGTTCTATAAACACAGAGGTTTAAATTACGTCATAGCAGTTTTGATTTCAGCAGTTTACTGACTGCTTGTCAACTAACGTTGCCGGAATGTTAATATTTTTACTAATTTCTGAGGAGGAACATTTGGAAAGAAACCGAATCAGAAACAATTCGTCTCTGCGTAATCGCGTAATCGTCCGCCAAACACTGTCAACGTTCAGACGCCTAGGCGAAAATAAGACATGGCGAGCTGAATTACCACCTGACTCAGGTAATATCAGGACATGGGTGCTTTCGGCAATACTTGCACAAGTATAAGCATGTGAATCACTCATACTGCTTTTGTATTGCGAAGGCAAAATAGAAAATGTGGAACACGAGTTCACAGTGTGTGTGAGATTCGAGACCGCGAGAACGATTTTGGAGATACATGTGAGACGGACAGTTATTCCGGCAGGAGTAATAAAATATATGCTGAGTTTCAAACAAGTTGCGACGCGACGATCAGGGTAACAGGTAAACTCCGCCCCGCCCGCGATGGAATATCTAAAAGAAAGTTCCGCTGGGATCAACGGGAATATGTGCCTGGCGGGAGGTGGCGCAAGACTAATGACCTTGCCCGGAAAAAACAAATCATTATGGAAAATTTAACAAGCCTCAGGACTTGCTAAATAAGGCCAAGACCGGTTCCCGGTTGTAGTGCTAATGATGATGATGATGATGATGATGATGATGATGGGAGGTGGTTTTAGTCGGTAAAAATCTGGCATGTCTTCGGATCGGTCCAGAGGTATCTTTTGAAGATTTCCACTTTCCTACCGAAAACAAAACAAAAGCTTCCAACAGATTGTTTAAATATCTCTTCTTTCCATTCGGATTAGTGAACTTACATTCACAACACCAATTTTAAGGGCTAACTCACCCGAAGAGAACATTGTCTCTGTGGTGTTGAGTTACCTGGAGACAGTGTCGAATAGATAGTATCCACTCGGACAGTTTTTTTTCGAGTTTTTCGACTTTTTTTTCAAACGCGGAAAACTGTAATTGATAGTAAAATTGCTGTTATGTCTGTTTACGCCATTGGTACAGACATTTTGAGCGTATGACACGCTAGGTGCCACGAAGTTGTTGTAAGAACGAGTTATCACACTTTTCTCTTCTTCAACTTGTTTCTTTCTAGGTTGCAACTTTGATTTTAATTGTTGATACTTAGGGCAACCTCTAAAGTTGGTGGAGTGACCCATATTCTTACAGAGGACGCAGAATAACTTATTCTTCTCCGGAAGCTGTTCTTCCCCAACAGCATGATTGTTGGGGCACTTCATCTTGCAATTCATGTTGCAATTCGATACCGCATGGCCAAGGCGTTGACACCACATACATTACAATACGCGTTCGAACTTCTTTATTTTCTCCCAACTTATTGTTTGATAATTGAGGACTTTAATATGTCTAAGTGCATCAATTTTACTGTGAGGTCTTAAAGAGACGATGATAAAAGACAACTTACTGTTGCGGCTTCGGGAGAGGGTGGTGAAAAAATGGTTTAAGGGGATATTCTGGTCTACATGTTCTTATAGTTTATACTTTTAAGAATATGCTGTTCAAAAGAAATTTTAAAATTCCAGTAATTGGTGAAGTTACAGCTGCTTTGGTGAGGCGGCAACTAGACCGGTCCTGTCTTATGTCACTTGAAGCTACAACACCCTGAAATTTTTAAACGCGTTTTTCTCGAAACCACCTTTTCAAGTCTATTGACACGATATCTCAAGTTCTAATGAACCGATTGAAATTCGGTACACACCTTCTTGATATAACGCTCTAAAGTTCCTACCAAGCAATTAAAACATTTTTTTTTTTTACTATTTTAAAAAAAATTAATAACCGGAAAAAAATAAGAGAAAAATAATTTTTTTTTCAAACTGTTGGTGGTGGCGAACGGGCGGCCACGTGTGGTTGATTTACAATGTAGGCGATTAATTCAACAGATCGTCGGTATATATTGTGTTTCAGGCTCGTCCTTCCTTCGCTGTCTCTATAGGCAGTATGAATTTCTTCCAAGCAGCTTCCAAGTAAACCTCTAGTAACTTTGTGTAAGTAAAAATGCACTCTTTAAAATGTGTCTAACATTTAATTTTCAGTATTTAACTTAGTAAAGTAAATAAATTAATCCTATTTTAAGGAGTTTGTTTCGATTTAATACCGTGACGCTGTTTGCAGCGAGAGAGCACGAACTGTAAAATTGACGAGCGAGCGGTGCACTCACGATGAGGAGCTAGCAATGACTAAAACCGTTGGCCACATTTGAAAAGGGTGACAGTCTGATGGCGTCCCTAGGTGATGATGCATTGTCAGCTGGCGGCTGACAGGCGTGTGGTGAATATGCTCGTTGGGGAGTGTACTAGACGCTGAACGTACTAGATTCTCCCCGCTGTATTTATTTGCGCCTTCGCAACAGTTCCAATTTTGCGAAAAAAAATTTTTTTATATCTTCGAGGTAGGGACGATTACAACACCTTCACTGATTAAGAATCCATTTTTGTTTTGTTTTTCAGATAATTAGAAGAGTCAAAATCATGTCAATCAGGACGCACGCTTTTATTTCAAACCCCCACTTCAGCACCCTGGAATTTTGCAAATTTTCGACATTTTTGTTAACATTTTTTTTGTATTTTGTTATATTATAAATAAATATTGGGCAAAAATACGATAGTAAAAATATTTTTCGTTTTTTTTTAACACAATTCTAAAAAATATTCAAATTTGGCCCTCTACACCAGAACAACCGTAAATTTGAAATTGTCGGTTTCGATATTTTTTAATTCCCCGAGCAACTCTTCGGGGGAAAAGGACGGATCAATTCCTTTGAGGAGTATAGAGACCGTTTTTTTCTGATTTAGGGGTGTACGTGTAGTATTCTCTACATGCTTTCCCTAACGCATCTTTAATGGCGTGATAGAGTTTCAAACTATCCCACAACGAACTTATATTATTGCCCTGTGAGTAGGGCGTTAGAATATACTTATGGCTAGGCCGGCTTGTCGTAAGAGGCGACTAAAGGCCGAGTGGTAGCCAGGGTCCCAACGCCCTGTCGCCCGGTGAAATACCACCCCATCAAGCTTTAGGCTCAGTGAAATGGTCGGGAGAGATCCCTGGCCACCTTTCGGGGCTTGGCTGATGGACCGGTTCGGGAAAAGGTTGGTTAGGTTGTAGTCGGTCCCAAGGTGAGATACCACCGCGTCACGCTGTGTGATATTTTGGCGGATGTTGGTGTCTATGTCGAAGTTGAGGCAGTGTTCCGCCGAACACTGTGCGCAAAAAAATTTAAAACACAAAACGGAACCGGGCCGAATGATGCGCTGAACACATGAAACAGAAGGATATTTGTCCTTAACCTGTGGATTTATTTTTATTGCTTAAAAAGTTTACACGGACAAATCGCTAGGCATATTTTATTAATTTCGCACGCCCGATCACACACTTGACGTTCCTTTCTTTATATCCATTCAATACCGGGACCAGTCTCCGCGTTGGATTCTCGTTGCTTCGCTAACAACCTCCTCGGTGGGGTTCTCGCTGTTCGGCTCGTCGCGTTGTCGATCACGTCGGGGTCACCACTTTGGCGGATGTTGGTGTCTGTGTTGAAGTTGAGGCAGTGTTCCGCCGAACACTGTGAGAGTCAAAGGACCAGAGGGTGCATTTCGAGGTAGGAAAGTGAAAGTAACGTCGAGTGTTGAACGTACGTGCGGTGTAGCGAAGTGCTTCAAAATCGAAACAGAAACAAAGAAAATCAAAGCGTTAACAAAACTTCAAATAAACATCAAACTTATTAAAACAAAACAAAACATTTCTCGGAGTTTCATTTGTGTGCTGAACTAAGTTTTCGTGTGTCGCTGTGAACAGTGTTCGGCGGAGCACTCTAACGTAAGTAGCCATTGACATTCCATACTAATAGGACAACATTCGTCAAAGTCCTATCCGTTAAATACCTATCCACCAAAATATCGTCGAGAGAGGTCTTCGACAGTGTTTCGGATGTGTGGCTGATGGCCCGGACTGACACGCGGATAAGTCATAATGGTACCTTCTGATATAAAGAATTCCGGAGGTAAACTAGTCTCCCATTCGGGGGGACTATGTCGGTGGGAACATCATGCAGATTTTATAATAAATAAACGAACTTTAAGAGGTTCGTCATCGCATAACCGGGCTCGTTCTCGAGGCTCTGCTCACGCTCGACTGGTGACGGCATTTTGTAACATCAGGGGCATCGGTTTCACCGATGCCCCTGATGTTATGTTAATGTTAATGTTAATGTAAACGGCGTTCACCAATATTTGCAAACAACGAAACCTGATATCCTTCCCCTAACTGAGACCCAGGTCGATTCGTCAACTGATTCGACATATCTCCGTTGCTCAGGATACGACTTAGATTCGAGATTCCATTTTAAGGGCGGAGTGTGCGTTTTCGCGCGATCCGATCTGGCTTGCCAGAGGATGGAGGCGTTGGAACCCAATAATATGGACATCATATGGCTGAGGGTTCTTGTATCTCCGGGCCATGCTTTCCCAAAACTGCGGGAGAAGAGCCCGGAGTGTCGATAATGATAAGCGAACAGTAAAAAACGGAGTTAAACAATTTTAGGGGATTGTATTTTTTCTATTTTATGAAAGTACAAGGATGATACGTTTGAGTGACAATCGGCCGGCGATTCGGCCTATGTAATTATACTGAATGCATACGGCCAGCGGTTCGGCCTGTGGAATGCTACTGGCGGGGATTCACATTTCGTTGGCCATAGGTTTGGCCTCTGTATTTCTACTGATTCCGAAATTGAAAAGCACTGCCCTTTTATAGTTTTTGTAGTTGACTTTTGTCAACTATTTTAATGTCAAAATTCCAAAATGCGCACGCAAGACTTGGCGTGCTTCGATTGGAATTTTGTTCTGGTAATTGTTTGAGGATTTTGTTGCATAGATTCTGGGAAGGGGACTCATGAAATGCGTTTTGAATTTAGCATTTCATGATGTCAAGGTTTTTAGGAATTGAGTCAATGTATGATGAATTAACTTTTGGTTAAATTCGTTGTACATGTGACTCAATATGGAATTTGAATATGAAGCAATGGAAAATTTGGGATTTGGGTTATGATTTGGTGTTATTGGGGATTTGGATAGGGGTAGCGATTTAGGATCGCTACAGGGTCGTACTGGGGAGTTCTGTAAAATTTCTTTGTTGCCTTTACGGCTCCCCGAATGACGATCGACCGGCGACATTTTTCGACCATCTTTCACATGCCACCGGCTGGATACAGATCAACCACCCAGCTTCTAAAATTGTTATTCTCGGCGATTTTAATGTGCACAATTCCGGCTGGTTGGTACATTCTAACAGGGCCGATGAGGATGGGATGCTGGCGGAGATGTTTGTTGTTAGCCACAACTTGACTCAAGTCGTGGAGGAACCAACGCGAGTGCCGGATGTCCGGGACGATTGTGCGAACACCCGGGATCTGTTTTTGACATCCGAACCGAGTACTTATACCATAGAGGTTTCTCCGCCACTGGGAAACTCAGATCACTGTTTGGTGTCTGTCTCGCAAGCACTTGCATATCAAGCGAATAACCGGGCTAGGCAGGTTCGCCATGTATGGAAGTATGGGGCTGCTAACTGGGACCATTTGCGAGATTTCTTCGCATCCTCGCGGTGGTCGGAGGTGTGCTTCGGAGACTCCGATGTTAACGCATGCGCGGAATCCGTATCAGAGATTATACTTCTGGGGATGAAGATGGGCCATTGCTGAGCAAACTTCGTTCATATGGGCTTTCCCAACAGCTTTGCGACTGGACGAAGAGCTTCCTTGAAAATCGATCAATCCGGGTTGTTGTGGACGGCGAGTGTTCGGATCTGTATCCTGTTAAATGGGGTGCTCCAAGGGTCTATTTTGGCTCCAACGTTGTGTTTGCTTTACATAAATGATTTGTTGGAGACAACGGATAACAAAGTGTTCAGTTTTGCGGATGGTAGTACGCTTGTTTCGTGTTCGACCGATTGGTGGATCTACGTCGCATCAGCTGAGATGTAGACAGATTGACTCTCTGAATGAGGATCTAGATAGGGTCCTGCAGTGGGGAAGGGCCAATCTCGTCAACTTCAATGCAGCGAAGACACAATATACAACATTCACAAAGAAAAGTGGATCATCGGTTCCACAGCTGATGATGAACGGCCGGGCCCTCCAGGCTGGGGAAAGCTTGAAATTGCTCAGCGTCACGGTCTGTGGGAATTTATCATGGCATACACACGTGTCGAGTATCGCCAGGTCAGCCTCAGGAAAGCTGAGCTATCTTTTTAGAGCCAAGAAATATTTTACTCCGCCCCAACTTCTTCTCCTATATAAATCCCAAATTAGACCCACGCTCGAATATTGCTCTCATGTTTGGAGCTCGGTTCCTAAACGTACCCTTGACCTACTTAAGAGCATACAGAGACGAGCGATCCGCCTGATCGGGGGCTCGGCGCTGACGTCGGGACTACAACCGCTATCACATCGAAGGTGCGTGGCCGACCTCTGTCTGTTTTACAGATATTATCACGGGTGCTGTTCTTCGGAGATTCGTGGTATTGTTCCACACAATTCGGTTTATATGCGTTCTTCCTGCTGAATGCAAACCATGACTCTAATTTTCGTTTTACCTTCATACCAGACTGAATCAGATTTGTCATGGAGGTTTTCAAGATAGGATCGGGAGTGTGTGATCTTTGGAAGTTAGTATACTTCGCCCTCGTTTTGAGGTCGAAAAAGGAGAAGGGACTAAAGATAGGGGCAGATTGTGATGTGAGACGACCAGTTTAGTTGTGGTTATGAGGGACTTTTTTCGGGTGGCTAAGGGCGGTTTAGAGTGAAGGGTGTTAATGCGATTAGATTTAAGGAGAAGAGTTAGAATATAAAATTGTATACCTCAAGTTATGTTTGGTTTGGAAAGAGGTGGGAGGATCTGGCTAGACTTAAGGAGAGGACGATGGGCCGACTGACGAGGGGTGGGGATTTAAGGGACGAGTTATGATTGAAATGAGGGGTGCGGCGAAGGGACGAGGAAGCGAATTGGTATTGCGGTCTGATTAAAGAAGGAGATTACGCCCATTATCAAATACTATGGATTTAGGAAAAGGAGGTATGTATTTGGTTGATTTGTTGGGGTTGCTATTGGATACAGTCAACCTGCCGATTCTTAGGCGACTGTTTTTGTTCGGATGGAAAATTCAATCGTATCCGGAGGGAAGAAGTATGCGGAAACTGGATCTGTTTTTGGGAAGTGGCTTTATTTTGCAGTTTTTCAGGAAGATTCCAAAAATCTAATCGGAGTTCGCGGTTTTAGGGGCGTCCTTTAACAGATATGAGGTAATTGCTTCATTGGAATAATCGAGTTTACTAATACGGGCCCGCCACTTTGCTCGGGTCGTTAATTATCACCACCACCGATAAAATCCACCTGAAACTCTTACTAACTCATATCCTCTGCACAATACATTTTAAGGTCGAAAATAACATTCCCACCATGAAATAGACACATTTTAGAAAATTATTACTCTCTTAAAATACAAAATCCTATTCCAAATGCTTGATATTTTGTGGCCAAAATTGCCATTGCAGTTCGATGCAAAAAACTTCTCGATTCCCTACATTAAATCGCACCTGTCCAACAACCCTAATCTCTACAATTTGCCCAAAATACCATTTACATGTAAATGCAACAACACTTCCCCCAATTTGTTTTCGGTTTACCGTTAACATTGATCCTAACATGGGGTGGAAAAAAGAAAAGACGATTGATTTCTATATACATGCAGATAGTCAATTAACGGTGAATTTGGAACAAATTGAGTTGGTAAGGGATTAAAGGGGCTCCTCGATGGTATAGTGGTTAGTATACCCGCCTGTCAAGAGGGAGACCGGGGTTCGATTCCCCATCGGGGAGCCTTTGGCGCAAGACTAATGACCTTGCCCGGAAAAAACAAATCATTATGGAAAATTTAACAAGCCTCAGGACTAGCTAAATAAGGCCAAGACCGGCTCCCGGTTGTAGTACCGATGATGATGATGATGATGAAGGGATTAAAGGACAGTACGTTTTGAGCAATCAGAAAAAAGGGGTAAGATTTGAGCGCGTGGCCGATTAAGTCGATTCGTGATGGTGCTCCTTGAATAAATTGTAACTAAAAACAAATAGTGGAATAAATAAATGAATAAATTGTAAAAATATCAATTGTAGAATGAATAAATAGATTGTGACTGAATCCAAGATTCAAGAAAAAGCGTAAGTCATTTCAATTGTAATTGTAAAAAAATATATATAACACTAGATGTGCCAAAATGGACGAATGGATATGTATCGACGGGGATCGTCACAGAAATGGAAGTAGGAGGATGTTGCTTGGTGAGGGGGGAGAGGAGAGGAACAATGTGAATGCGTTAAAGTAGGGTGGGGTGGGAATGAGATCAGATTATATAGTTCGTCGTATAAAGGATCTTACACCGCAGAGAGGGTTGGGAGTTGGTTACTTTAAATTTCAAGGCCGAGATAGTGCTTTCAAATTGGCGAAGGAGAGTCCGAGAAGCCGCGAATTACAGTATCGAGTTTGTGTAGGAGAAGCTCGAGTAGGGGATCAGGTTCGATTGGGATAAATTAATTTCGTGTGGAGGGGTAGGATAAAGCGAGCGCATCACTAAGGCTGGTCATCTTGGCGAGATATTCTCAGAAATGGGGTTGGTTTGCCGAACGGACGACCGTTTGGCTGTCAATTGTAAGTATTTATTGATATTTAAGCGGAAAGAGTTGGATAAGCCCTGTGTGAGTGAATTGAGGCATTTGTAAACCGAATAAGTAACCTGATTGATGACCGTCATAGAGAAGGCATAAGGAGATGACCGATCCGACTGATCGAGGACACGGTGCTGACATCGGGATTGCAGTCGCTATCACATCGAAGTCGCATAGCGGATCTTTATCTGTTTCGCATATATCATCACGGAGACTGTTCCTCGGAGGTTCGTGGTATTATCCCACAAAATTGGGTTTATTTGCGCATCATAAGACAATTTGGCGAATCCCACCATGTTGTCATTTCCCGACGATACACATGTCTCTCTACCAAACCTCGTTCCGCTGCAGAAGAGGAAAGCTATGGAACTCGCTCCCCCGAAATATCACGAGAATTCTTCGCTGTATTTTTTAATTATTCAATCAAAATATTATTGCCTTCTGCAGAGTGCATATTTCGATCAGCACACCTAACTGCTGATCGCTTTAAAAACAAGCTTCTTCTCTAAATTATTTATTCGCCAATTTTTCTAATTACATATATTTATTCCTGGTACAAAATTGAAAATAAAAATCCAATTCAAAATTATTTCATAGTCAGTTCATCAAATGAGATATGAATAGGATCCGTAAATTCGATGTGATCGTTTGATAAAGAGTCTTCTGAAAATATCAGAAACTCACATTAACTCAAATAAAACATTTTTTTTTTAAATTAACTTACCTTCAAGACTCCGTGGTTCAAAACTAAGGCTACTTATAATACTATTTAAAATCTCTTGGGTCAGTGTTTGTGTTACGTTGATAGGTGCAAACCTAGTGAAATTTCTGCGGCTTCGGCGTCTCTGACTAAATTCAGCATCACGTCTATTTCTAAACAGTGCTAAACTGAGGTGCGATTGGGTTGATGCAATATTATTGGAGCCGAACTCCAAACATTTACCGTTAACACAATATCGTTCTTCAGTCGGGGAACACTTTGTTCCAAGGGGGAACTGTCCGTAAATGCCGTTTACTATATAAAACCTGTGCTTTAGGAATTCATCTTGACAGGCAACTTTGCAACTTCGATCCAAATCGTGAATACTTGGTGAGATCTGCATGCCATATCCAGATAGGCCTCGGACCTTTGATTTATACCCTGTGCAGGTAGATTTGGCGAATTCAGTTGTGGTTTGTAGACGATCACAGGGCTGGAAGATATTTAAATGAGTTAATATTCAAACAGTTTACGAGGTGTGATTGTAAAATAACGGGACTAATGCAATAAAATATTTTCTTTTAAATTTATAAGGATTTAGTTATTGTCCTGTATATTAGTATACATATATATTTTTATTGTTCCAATCAGAGATGGAAGCCTCCATGGAGCACTACGCGTTGCTTTCAGAACGTAAACAGCCTGAAATCTTGGTCTTTTTAATGTAGATTTGAACTTGGAGAATGTGGTTGTGGGATGCTAGATCAGGCGAGTAAGATGGTATTCTTGCTTAGAAGCGTCTTGAACGACAAGGTAGTGTGAACCGTGGCGAACCGATGATTTATTTTTCCACAGTTTGGGCTGGTTTTTTCTTAATTTCACAACATCTTGAGTAATAATCTGAACAAAAAGTTAAACAACAATCTCAACGTAGTCATGGAACATATATTATTAAAGGAGGAAAATACATCAATATCAAGAAAAAAGAACAATCATCATCGTTTTGAATTTAGAATTGCTCATTCGAAACTTTTTAACTCTCAGTTAAGTTGGAACTTTCCAATTGTTGCGGATTCGCACTTATATGCTCGGGGAGAATCTAGTACGTTCATCGTCTAGTACACTCCCCGAGGAACATATTCACCACACCTGCCAGCAACTCGATGACAGTGCACGATCAACTGTCAATCAATGATCAATCTTGGATTGGATTTTAATTTGCGGACAAAAACATGTGCCTTTTGCTATAGTTACTGTTGTAATAGTTGTGATTCAGATGATAGTTTTGCATTAAATTTATATAATGAACTAAAACAAGGAACGTTCTAATTATTATCCTGTGTAATTCGTTTTAATACAACCCATTAACCAAAAGTCGAAGTGATCATCACTGCATACGGAGGGACAAGCAAGTTCATCAGATACATCCATTCAGCGCGGGCACTTCAAGCCGGAAAATTGTCAAAAAAGGTATTGCTGTTCCTTTTCATTCTAAACCATTTGTTTCAGGCATCGTTGACCCGGACGCCATTGCGTCAACCTTCATCCTACCGTGCTCCATCTTTGGCTATTCCCCGACGACATTCCTCGTTCGGCGGAAGCCCAACGATCTCGACCGACGACATTCTTCGCTCGGCAACGAGATATCGCACACCAATGTATTCTTTGAGCCCCAGTTTCCAATACAGACACCGGCAATTGAAATTGGACACCGTACAGAACGCTTTTGGTGATACGACACATGCATAGTCGCAAGTCGTATGTTGATTGGCATCAGGAACGAAAAGAAAAATTGTTGAAAAAATAACTTGAGTTCTTGAGTTTTGATTTTCTATAATAATTTTTTAATAATCTTAAATGTTAATGTAATAGTTCTGTAACTTAATTTCATTTTATAGGAATTGGGCGATCTTCAAAGTCAAAAGTTTTTGTATTGTAGATTTTAGTTATATCGTGGCTATTCGCAAAGTACAGCAAGGCCCTGGCTTAAAGCTTGGACACAAGTTCCTTGGATCGTATGAGATTATCAACACCTTCGGAACGATTGCTAGATTGTGTTTCGGTTAGGAGGGAGTCAGGGGCTCAAACGGCATCATCCGCCACCGATTATATGAAACCCTAGGTAAGCGACTTCAGTGAGGATATATTTAGGCGTGACGAAGAGGACGACGGCGATGAACATTCGGGTCGAACGTCCAGTCAAGATGGCCGAGTGTGGAATGGAACTGACGGAAGTGAATTTACGACAAACTTATAATTCACAGTCAAATCGTGACAATGGAGACACGCTGAATTTTGTTTAGTCCTATAATTCACAGTCAATCAGAGCAGGGCAATAAAATGAATATTTTTATACCACAATATGGTATGCTCTGGCTGTTCACGTGTGACGTTTCTAACAGATGCACACAGTACACAAGCAAATAGTGAAAAATAACACAGAATAATCCGAGCAATAACATAGCAACTCCACATCAGTGTACTTGAGTTTAGAAATCGAATTTGTACACGCGGCATCTATCACGTAACATAAAGATCCGTGTCTATAGAACCATAATCATGCCGATTGTTCTATATGGATGCGAAACATGGGCTCTCACAAAACGGGAAGAAAACAAATTCCTCGTATTCGAGAATAAAGTTTTGAAGGGCATCTTTGGAGGTAAATATGACGAGGAGGCAGGACAATGGACCATACCCACGAATTGGAAGAGCTATATCGCAAACCTACAATAGTGAGAGTAATCAAGTCGCGAAGATTAAGATGGGCCGGACACGTGGCGCGAATGGGGGACGATAGGACCGCGCATAGAATTATTGACGGTAGACCAACGGGAAAGAGACCGGTAGGACGGCCGCGACGGAGATGGGAGGACAATGTTAGGTTTGACCTTGAGGAGATCGGATCGAATGGTCAAGCGTGGAAGGAGAGTGCCCAGGACAGGGAACGATGGCGAAGCCGAGTCGGTGAGGTCATGAACTTCCGGGTTCTTACAGGCCAATAAATAATAATAATAACACGCGGCATTGGCCGCTATAACCGTCATAGCGTCAGTTCGAATTATACGTTCTTCATTGTCGTCGCAAACGCTCTACAGGTGTTTCGTTGTATTTTCGAGGCATTCAAGAGAATCGTTGCCTCCTTTTGTCTTCATCTTAATCCACTTCTCTGAACTTTGACATGTAGGGGAACGCGGGGGCGTAAGAAAAATGAGTTATACAACAGTTTTCACAGATTCTCACAGATCGTCGGACGAAGTTCCCCCTAGTCTGGAAAATAATATACTTTTAGGTAGTGAAACAAAGCCATTTCAGACATGGTTTTTGTTGGGGAGATGATTTTTTAAAACGATCATGAATAAATCTCGAACGGCATTTCAAATATCCTTCTTCCTTAACATTTTGTTGCGGATTCACAAATGAATGTACTGGAGAAATCTAGTACGCTCACACCTGGTTGCTATATGACAACTGTCACCCACCAGCTGACTACGCTTCATTGAAAAAAGGGACGTCACTTAAGCGCCCCCCGATTTGAACGAGCCCAACGCCTGCTTGGCCAGTCTTAATTCATCTTTCACAAGCCGTGCACAGCGCCAAATTATAATTACTCTGTCTTTCTTGTTCTGAAATAATTGTATATATTACGTTGTTGTGTACAATTTATTGCTGTAATTATCGTTTCCTTTGCTCTTGTTCTAAAATAATAAATTCACCAATTTGTACGGACACATTGCACAAACAATAATTGGTCCTTCGAGCCGGATATTTATCGCTGTACAGTGCGAGGGCCCTTAGTGAAAGTGTTAACCAACAACGGTGTTGATGACGCATCGCGTCCTCCTTCGTCCGGAAGTTCCTGAACTCACATCGCAGTTCAGACGTCACTCTCTCGACCGACAAGTGGCCACAATATCCTAGATTGAGGAACAAATCGTGGCACAGGACCAGATGTCTCGCGCGTTCCTAAATCTAAAGAAAAGGAGGATATCAACGTTGGGCTCAGTGGAGACTCGCCAGCAGAACCTCGGACTCAAATGGGAGGATCTCCGGAAGCGGCACGAGGAAATTATATGTCTGGCAACCCCAGAAATTAAGAGCCACCGTTACTTCGCGGAGGAATTCTTCGAGGCGGCCGAGGAAACTTACCTGAACGCGCATCACGCCCTCACCTTAGACTTTCCGGCACCGTGATCAATACACTCAATGCCCACCCCTGTAAACTGCCTCCAGTGCATCTGTAAGCATAATCTGGCAGATATTCGGAAAGGAGACAATTCAAGGACCTATTCCAGGCAGTACTGGCGGACGACCCAGACCTCACGGATGTGGGACGGCTGTACTACCAAAGTCCAGCCCCCAGGACGATGCCACCAGGACCCTCAAAAACATCCCTATTAGGGGATGAGGAGAACTATAATCGGGCTTAGGACAAGCTGGCGGAGCACAGCGACACAACTCGTGTCCTGGTTCACTCTGCCTTGAGTGCCCTCCTCCAGGTACCTGCTATTTACAAGGAATCTGCTGTGAACCTACATCAACTCCGCGGTGCCACCAATGAGCTTGTTGAGACCCTGGAGCCACTCGGCCGTCCAGTAAGCACCTGGGACGACATAGTGATCTACCTGACCACCCAGTGCCTGGATCCAAGCACGGGACGGGATTCGCAGACAGCGCAAGGAAATACCACGGAGCCCCCTACATACCAGCGACTGGACGCCCTCCTAAAAACCAGCATCGAGGCGTTGGAGTTCGTTGAGGTACCTAGAATCACCGTCGATCATTCCCAACGGACCAGGAATGATGACCCCGACCCCTACCAGAGATCACGCCTCTCAGTGCATACGGCCTCACCCCTGCTCAGAATCTACAGTCCCCTGCTCGTTATGCGGATCATCGCACTCTATCAACTCGTGCGAGGGCTTCAAAGCGCTCAGCCCGCACTAGCGAAAAATCACACGCAACTGACCAAAACCTCAGCCTCAACTGCCTGGGGTGGCATCTGTTTCGCGTTTGCCGTTCCACCAAGACATGCAGACAGTGTCAGGAACGACACCAGGCCCTAGTTCACGCTGGCACGGCCTCAGCCCCAACGCCCTGCCGCCCACACGGGCGATTCTCCCCGTTACAGCACTCGTCCGCATCAAATCGAAACGCCAACGTCGGATCGAAGCGCCCCCGTGGACCCATGCTCAGAGGCCTTCTTCATGTCAGAATACCTCGCCCAACGGCTGCGCCTCCGCCGCCAGGCATCGTCGATTCCAGTGTATGGGATTGGCAGTGCTCGCTGCCAGACGGCGAGGGCGCACTCCTCAATCACAATACTGCCCCGCCACGACTACTCTCGAAGCTGGATCATGAACGTCCTCATTCTGTCCTACCTCTCGGCTACCGTGCCCCCCCCCCCCCCCCCCCGCCCCCACACGTCTCGTGCCCGGACATCTCTCCATCGTGTATGGCTTGGAATTTCCAGACTCAAACATCCCATCAAGAGACAGAGTGGAAATCACCATCGACGCCGGCCTGTACCTTTCCCTCATCCTGAAGGAGGTAAACAAGTCCGGAACCTTGGAACTCACCGCGCGGGCTACTCACTTGGGGTGGATCCTAACAGGTGCAGCACCCACCACGTCACGAGATGACGACTTCCTTCACCAGTCATCATGTGGCAATTGATCGTGGGTTGCGACCCTACAACCCCAACCCAGATCAATTGGCTGCCATCTTCAGTGTTTCTCATGGCGGGCGGCGCCCCCCAGAGAATACCCATCTCATGACATCGCACTCCCCTACACACAAAAACCCAAGGACCAGCAACAATACGTAAAGATAGTTTCGACGATAATTCATTCAGCGAGGAGTGTAACGGAACATACACGAGTTATCTTGCTAATGGGCCTGTTGTATTTATATACCAGACTCAACGTAGCAACACATACACCTCAAGTTGCAATAAATGGCTTGCAACCATGGACAAGCTCATACAGTGCAATAAGAACGCCATAGATCCCACCAAATGGGATGACAACTGTTACCCGCCAGCTGACTACGCGTCATTGAAAAAGGGACGCCACCTAAGCGTTCCCTGGATTTGTACGAGCCCAATGGCTGCTTAGCCCGTCTTCACATTTAGTGTGTCAAAAGGCGCACGATTGTCCATACCTTATTACATTAATAACTATTAATATAATTATTGCACTAGATTTGCCTTTTCGTTTAAAAGGATATTATATACATATGTAAGTACCTTAACATTATGTGAGCAGAGTTGAATGTTGTTAAGACGGCTCTTTCGGGAAAAAATCACTTGAATCCCTCTTGACTTTTCTATGCAACTTGAATGACATCCCGATCGAACTTCCCACTCATTCTCTGGAACTTTCTTCTCGCTGAAATTGGTCGCATATTTCCAATGATTCCTGTAGGGTTCCGATTTTCTACTATTAGACGTGTGGAACGTCCTTCTTACGACTTCTACAAAAACACCTGTATTAATTTTGAATTAATCTTGTCGTTGATACCAACCATTCTCATGTTTATTCCTCGGCGCGGAGGGAATAGCTCGAACAGTCTTCAGATTTCTTGATTCGTCTGGGTATTTATAGACACTATTAAAGCGACGTTGCTCCTCTTCCTTAATTCTCGGCTGTGGACAGTAGTATGGGTCAATCTTGAAGTAGTTTTTGGTGGAATTATCACAGGAGAATCGTTCGCAACGATCACTGATACAATACGATGTATCGTCGAAGTTGTAATTCTTCGAACGGCATGTTGTCCCCTCGGGGAATGTCCAGTTGCGAGATTTTGTAGCATTCGATTTAGTTCTGCAGAAGATTTTGCAGGACTCCTCTAAAAGGTCGAATTCACATATATGATTGAAACTTGCATGTGAGAATTTCAAACTTACCAATGTCTCCTACAATTTGTAGTCCTTCTCCTGTTAGGTCAGAATCAAATTTTTGGGCTTTCTCACAAACATCAGAAGCAAATTCTTTGATTGTGGTTTTATCTACAGTCAGACACTGTTTTGTAGTGCACGCCTCATATTTCTTATCACGACCTTGGCACCGTCTTCAAACATGAAAATTAGACAAATGTTTTTGAATTGTTTGTTATCTATTAAATTACCTGTGATCCAGACACGATCTTGTGCGGATTTTTAAGCCCGTGCTTCCTTCTCTAAGACGGCCAGAAGCACCATATAAGCAGCTGGATTCACATTCACTAGCTTCTCCCCATTCACCCCATTCGGTAGGCTATAAAAAGAAGGCTTTAGCATAAACTTAAGTTCAAAACATTCCAGTACAATTATAATAACTCTTAATAGGGTTTGTTCTAGTCGGTAAAATGTCGTCTTTCTGTCCTATGCGAAGTTGCTGAAGCCAGCATCATGAATAAGTTCATCATCATCATCATCATCGGCACTACAACCGGGAACCGATCTTGGCCTTATTTAGCAAGTCCTGAGGCTTGTTAATTTTTCCATAATGATTTATTTTTTCTGGGCAAGGTCATTAGTCTTGCGCCAGAATAAGTTCATAGATAATATAATAAATAAACAAACTCATTTCCCAAAGTAAAGGGTGTCCCAAAAGACGTTTCGTAATTGTTTTCCTCCCTGTATGAATGCAAGTACTGAAAGCGGCTCGGGCTATCCCAGAAGTTGGATATCGTGTCACTAGAGGGACTTTATTGAAAGCGGAGTGATCGTGGTGTATACGAGAGTTTTACAAAAACAATAATTTTGAAGTCTGTACCCAATTCGTGGAATAAAGAAGCGCCGAATATTCAACTTATCAAAATATGAATATAACATTTAAAGAGACTGGTTCGACAATGGACCAAATGTTAACGAGGGGTCCGGGTCGTTAAAAAAACGAGGAAAACGTGTAGATCGTACTTCAATCGGGTTTGCGAGATTCCCAACTTACCGTTCGCAAAAACAATATGTGGCGATGCTTAACAACTTTTCACTCTAGCTTTATATAACATTGGTAGTTTTAATCCTAACACATGGTCGCATCAGAATGAAGTAACACATGTCAGACATATTTTTACTAGTTTTTCACGAAATTTCCCATTGAAAAAATGTACGTAGCCCCGACTTGACACCAGTAAACATTTTTCTTTGTGGTTACTTAAATCTAAAGTACACAACAACAGAGCTTGCTCCCTAAATCAACGAATAAAATGTAAATTATGATTAATTAATTTTATTCGCCACTTTATGAAAGTATTTTTGGTTTGAAAAGGACATTTAGGACACCCTATACAAAGGAATACAACTCTACGTCCATTGCAATCGATACTTTTAGGGAATATGATATGTTTCTTGGCATATTCTATGACAAGAAGTCTATTCCGGAGCAGTCTTCTTGACCGCAGTGTTAAAATAATTTCGTACTCGGCATTCATCCGACCAGTTTTGGTTTATGGCTGCACGGTATGGTATAATATATCTCCACTTTATATGGAGAAGTTTCGCCTGTTCGAACGGCAGTATTTGCGTACCTGCCTCGGACTTTATAGAACACCAGAGTCGCAATACAAAAAATTCTATTCCAACAAAATCCTGTATAACAAATCAGGGTGAAATAGGATAGACAATTTCATAATTAAAATTATTTGTGGTCACACAGCAAGGGCAATGTGCAGTGACAATAAGTGTTGGGAGCATTCTATCCCAACGATATGTATCTGGAGAATACGCTCCAGAATGGGTTTATTCCCCCAGAAGCGTTCCCCATTCCTGGATCAAAAAGGCATTATCCAAGACGTGCATGGAGTCCCAATTATTTACCACGTTCTCCGTGGTGTCAGGGACAAACGAATTCTCCATGATAGTAATATCTCCAATGCCCCAGACCACCTGCGCTTTAGCACGGCGATCAGTGAAAGAGATTATCACTACTATTTATTGGCCTGTAGAAACCCGGAAGTTCATGACCTCACCGACTCGACTTCGCCATTGTTCCCTGTCCCGTGCGCTCTCCTTCCACGTTCGACCATCCTATCCGATCTCCTCGAGGTCCAAACAAACATTGTCCTCCCATCTCCGTCGCGGTCGCCCTGTCGGTCTCTTTCCCGTTAGTTTACCGTCAAGAATTCTATGCACGGTCCTATCGTTGCCCATTCGCGCCACGTGTCCGGCCCATCTTAATCTTCGCGACTTGATTACTCTCACTATTGTAGGTTTGCGGTATAGCTCTCCCAATTCGTGGTTGTGGAGTTTTCTCCATTGTCCTGGCTCCTCGTCATATTCATCATCATCATCGGCACTACAACCGAGAACCGGTCTTGGCCTTACTTAGCAAGTTGTTAAATTTCCCATAATGATTTATTTTTTCAGGGCAAGGTCATTAGTCTTGCGCCACCTCGTCATAGTAACCGCCAAATATACCCCTTAAAACTTAATTCTCGAATACGCGGAATTTGTCCTCTTCCCGTTTTGTGAGAGACCATGTTTCGCATCCGTATAGAGCAATCGGCACGACTATGGTTCTATAGACACGGAGCTTTATATTCGGTGATGGCAGTTTGGATTTCAGCAGTTTTCTGACTGCATGCCAACTAGCGTTGCCGGTGTGTAGTCTTTTGTTAATTTCCTTCCACATTTCGTTACTGGCCGTCAGTATTGTTCCCAGATATTTAAATTCTTTAACTTTTTCAATTATCTTGCCTCTGACGTTTATATGTGTTCCCTGAGTTCCACCTGCTCTCCCCGTAATCATGTATTTTGTTTTCTCTTCAGTTATGTCTAGGTCTACCTCTTCTGCCGCTTGCATGATGATTTCACAGTTTTTACTTACAGTTTCTAGATTATCGTCCAGAACGGCGATGTCATCTGCATATGCGAGCACTTGTGTGACCCCGTTCAGGGATGATCCGGCCATGTTGTCGTCTTGTACCTTTCTGATAACATACTCGAGCACAAGGTTAAAAAGACACGGTGATAGGCCATCTCCCTGTTTTAGTCCGTCCCGGATTTCAAATGGCTCTGAGAGGTGGTTTTCTATTCTAACTCGCCCTTTGTTTTCGTTCATGCAGATTTGAATGAGGGCGGCATATTTTTTCGGGATTCCCAGCTCAACTACAGTATGGTAGAGTGTTTGCCTTGCGACTGAGTCGTAGGCTTTTTTGAAGTCAACGAACAATTGGTGAACCGTCTCTCCGTATTCGTACTTCTTTTCCAGTAGTTGTCTTATTGTGAACATTTGGTCGCTTGTTGGTTGGGAGCAATGATATTCCTCTGTAATTTTCGCAGTCAGATCTGTCACCTTTTTTGAAAATGGGGACGGCTATTGAGGTTTTCCATTATTCCAGAATGACTTCCTTATCCCATATTGTTTTAATCAATTGGATGTTTCGAGCAGTTACCTTTCCCCCATGTTTCACGAGCTCTGCCGATGTGCAGTCGACTCCGGGAGCCTTGTTTTTCAATCGGTTTATTGCGTCTACAACTTCGTCGAAAGAGGGATCTGGGATCTGAGGCTCGGCTGTATGTACGTCTGGTGCGTTTATTTGTGGTTGATGGGTGCGCACATTGAGCAGGTTTTCAAAGTACTGCTTCCATCTTGTCACGATATTTTTTGTTTCTGTCACCAGACAGCCGTTTGTGTCTCGGATTATTTTGGCTCTCCATCGGTAGCCATTTCTAATTGAATTTATGCCGGCATACATACCTCTGCTGTTCTTTGCTCTGGCATTTTCTATGATTTTTTCGATCCGAGTCTTTTCCCATTCGCGTTTTTTGCGTTTGAAAAGTCTCGTTGTCTCTTTCCGAATTGTCGCGTATCTTACTGCGTTGACTTCATCATATGCTTCTAAGTGGATCATTCTGAGGCGTTTACGTTGTGCGCTCTTTGCCCTGCACTCATCGTCAAACCAAGGTTTGGACTTCGTTGTTTTCTTAAATCCTAATACCTCTTGGGCTGTTTGTTTGATTGTGTCTCTGATCGATGCCCATTTAGTGTCCACACTATTGGCTTCCTCTTCCTCACTACTGTCATTCTCTAGGATGCCAAATCTAATCGTTAGTTCGTCTTGATATTCAGCCCTTTTGGGCAGGTCTTTTAGTTTATCAATGTCGAACTTTTTGCTTGTCTCCCGTGATTGCCCATGCGGGTTTGCTGCGAGCCGACTTCGAATTTTGCCCATCACTAGAAGGTGATCGGAGTTGCAATCTACTCCTCTATATGATCTGGCGTCAAGGATATTCGTGTGGTGTCTTTTGTCTATGAGGAAGTGGTCTATTTGGTTACGCGTTACGCCGTCGGGTGATATCCATGTGGCTTTATGGATTTGCTTGTGGTTGAACATCGTGCTTTTCACTACCAGATCTTTTGACGCTGCGAACGTGATAATTAGAATTCCATTATCATTTGAAACGTCGTGTAGGCTCTCTTTATCTATAGTTGGTTGGAAGATGTCTTCCTTTCCAATTTTCGCATTGAGGTCCCCGAGGAGGATTTTAACATCGAATGATGAGATCCCATCGAATACTTCCTCTAGGGTCTCGTAGAATGTGTCTTTCGTTTCTTCGTCGGTAGATTCTGTTGGGGCGTGTACGTTTATAAATACATAATTGTACCATGGTCCCTGAATTTTTAGCACTGACATTCGGTCATTAATAAATTGCACATCTTTTACATGGGGCGTAATCTTCTTGCTTATGATGAAGCCGATCCCGAGGTTATGAGTATCGGTACTTCCACACAACATTGTAAATCCGTTGGTTTCGATTACTTGATGTGGGAATCGGACTTTCTGAAGCGCGACGATTTCCATTTTATATTGTTTCGCGTTTTCTACGACCGTCTGTATCGCGCTTGGTTTATATAACGTTCAAACATTCCACTTCCCGACACGTATATCCCGCTTTTTCCGTGAAAGAGATAAATCAGCAAAAGATCGAACGTCTCCCAAATGGTGGTAGCTTCTCAACGAGGAGAGGACTTCCTCTCAAGCGCAACGCTCTCCCCCTCTTGCCCCCCCCCCCCCCCCCCCCCCCCCCCCCGCCCCGCACTATTCTCCTTACACCATTACGTTTATTACTTATTTTGTTGCTATTCTGTTTTATTTTTATTTACCTTTTCGTTTTCAAATTTTGTTTGTTACTTAATAAAAAAAAAATAACAAAAAAAATTATACATATAGATGTAAACGAAGAGTCCCTCTAATATATTACCTATTTAATGTTCATATATATATAAAACAAAAAATGTACGCCGAAAGTCATCAGAAGAAATCAATTTATAGTGTAATTTAGAGAGCTTGCATAGAGCCAGTAAGTTAATTTAAGGACTGTAATTGTAAAATCGGGTTTAATATTATACATAATATGTAAAAAGAATTAGGAAAATAAATGTGGTTTAACAACTAAAAGAAAACCTATTAGCACAAACATATTTTTTCCACTTTATTTTTATTTTGTGCGTCTAAATCTGCGTTGCTATAGCCTTCAAGGCTCACTTCAAATTCTGCACCAATAATAAAGTTCTCATAGACGAAATTATAATACTTATTTAGCAGATTTTGAATTTACTACACCTCTCTTTCCGGTGATAATGACCTAGCAAATGAGACTCATGAAATTACCTTATTATAAGCATACCCTTGAGTTAAATGGCTCAATTTTTCACTCTTCTCCAAGAGATTCGCTTTATCATTTCGTTTTCCAGAGCTTATCTGCCTTGCAGATGAGTAGGACTCCATGAATGTAGCCTTCATAGAACATACTCCGCTGCGGCACCACTGAAGAAACGCAAGGTTTAGTTGTTCTGGTTATACAATTTCGAAAATATCTAACTCACCATCATTTCTCCACATTCAGTGCCCTCTAAGGCTGGATGTGATGTCCACGTATATCGATCCCTTTGGCAGTGCAAATCTCGACATATATCGGAGAGGAGCTGATTAGGTGCCCTTACACTTCCCTTGCCGTACTTGAGCATACATTGTTGGTTTGCATCGAAACGTTCTCCTGGAAGCATACCTGGAGCTGAATGATTCCATCTCCCACCAGGGGATCCCCGATCGAAAAGACACTTTGCTTGTTTTGACCTTGACGGAAGGAGTTACTTGACAGTAGATTCAAATTTTTGCAAATAAATCTTATGCTTCAAACTTACTCTAAAAATTTGTTTAAGTACGTTTTACTGCATTTGGACCACGTAATCTTACCACTCCCTAGCGTGGGTGACATAATGTACGAACTAGGATCACAGCTATTTTCCTTCGTATCGTGACGCATACCAAGACTGCAAGATTCAATAAGATTATCTGGACAATTTACAGGAAAAAGTAAAACTTCCACTTACTTGTGACCTATTTCGTGCGCTACAACAAAGACACTCTCGAAATGTTTTCCTTCATTAATTGTACAGGATGAAGTTGAGGTGCACATTCCAGCTACAGGTGCTAGGCCGACCACTTGGTTACTGACCTTTCCATTTTTTCCAACAACATACAAATCGAGACCTGATTAAAAAGGGACGAGGGTGAGAGGTGGATATTTTCGTAAACGTATTTTAGTTAGCTTCCAAAACCTATATTTCACCTTGCTTGCGTTATGGTACACTGAGAATTTCAAAACTATCCGTATTTTACAAATGACCAATTAAAGGTACCGAACTTTTCAATAACTTCTTAAATTAATACCATGGGCCATTAAATAAATCCTTGAAAGCAAAAAAAAAAAACAATACAAAACATTTACATGCGGAATTCGTCAACAAAGGCTAGGAGTTTAGGAATGTAATCCGCAGAAGTAAATATGACGCGTTCTGCTCCCTAAGGGATGAATTAAATAATAACGGATGGGGCAGCGCCTACAGGATAGTCATGAAAAGATACACAACAATAGTAGTCAAATGCAAAAAAGTAAAACTGGCATGGCCAGAATCGTTGCTGTCCTCTTCCCGCATTGTGATGAGGTGTTGAGAGTGCAAGAGGAGTGGTATCATTGAAGGAGAGATACCTCCCGTGACTACCGAAGAGTTGCTCTTGGCAACAAAGGTCGTCAAAAATAAAAAACATGACCCTGGGACTGGACGGTATCCCTAACAAGTCTCACCCTACTCGGTGCGTATACTAGCAACCTATCTCTCGGATAGAAGACTACTCTATGACACAGATGAGGGACCATAGGAATATAAAATAACAGCGGGTGTACCTCAGGGATCTGTATTAGGTCCGCTGTTGTGGAATATCGTGTATGATGGTGTGCTCAGGGTCAATGTACCGGAAGGGGTTAGAACCATTGGGTACGCAGATGATTTGGTAATAGCGGGTGTAGCTAAACATCTAGAATATTTGCTCCCAGGCTATCCAGAGCATTAAATGCTGTCTAGATATGGCCGGACTGAAACAGGCTGAACATAAGACGGAGGCAGTTTATATAAGCAGCTGCAAGAAAGTTGAACACCTTGATTTGGAAATACAAGGACAAGCAATCAGATCCAGTCCCCATATTAAATATCTTGGTGTTTTACCCGACAACAGGTTGACCTTCAAGGGGCACCTAAGGAAAACGAGTGAAAAAACAGCGAGAGTATGCAAAGTTTTGGCTAGACTGCAACCCAATGTTGGTGGACCGCTGGCCGGCATAGGGAAACTGATAACAAGTGTCAACACCTCCATTATAATGCATGCAGGTCACATATGGGCAGGAGCCGCTCAGTATAAGTCGTGCATGGGGGGAGTGAACTCAGCACAGGGGCTGACATCATTAAGAGTATGTTGCGCATTCCGTACGGTATCCAAAAATTCCATAAGTGTTTTGGCCGGAAGGACACTACTTGACATTGCAGCTAAAGAAAACGCTGCATTGCATGAGGTCTCCCAAGAGAATCGTCGTAGAATGCGGTCACAATTAGAGCTCTCAAGCCTAAGAGAATGGTAACAAAGATGGGATTCTTCCACCAAAAGAAGATGGACCCAGACCATGATACCTGATGTAGAAAAATGGATGAAAAGAAAACATGACGAGCTGAATTACCACCTGACTCAGCTAATATCAGGACATGGATGCAGAACATATGGGCAGGAGCCGCTTAGTATAAGTCGTACATGAGGAGAGTATACTCAGCACATAGGCTGGCATCACTAAAAGTATGCTGTGCATTCCGAACGGTATCCGAAGAGGCCATAAATGTTTTGGCTGGGAGGATGTGGGGAAGATGTTAGTGTGCCGACATGGGCACTGGTTCACTCCTATCCCCGTCATATTACACGAACACTGTTCTTTTCTCTTTATTGTATTATTGGTAGCCTTTCACAAGGGAATTGTCACTATACTTGCAGATGCTCTCAGTTGTCCTGCTGCTTGATGCTACTGTTCTAAGCAAGAAAATAAAACACTTGTTCACGGGGATTAGACATTTATTTTCTTTTTTTGGTATTTTGTTTCAATTTATTTTAACAATGATTTGTAAGGTGGTATTCACGACACTGTCGTTGATTATTATTGTTACACAACTTTCTTTTATACGAAACATATGAGTTTAGAGTTTATTAATAGTTCTATTCGGCTCATGTTTAACAGACAATTAATGTGACATAAACCAGTAAGGAATTGACAAACAAGGAGACCTGCGCGGCGACTTAATTTGTGATGGAAAACTCTCGTACACGCTCGACTACAATGGATGAAAGACGACTTAACCGTGTACGCACCCCAGCTCGACGGTGGTTAAAACTCGACTGACTCAACGAGGAATGAAAATTGACTTCTTGACTCTACCCACACGATCTTGTGGGCCTTAGTGGGCTCAGAACTGGCAGAGCTGGAGCGGCTTTGACCTGTTGTGGGCCGACGTTGTTGTGGTCGCGGTTATCGGCTTTTGCCGCCTTTGTCGGACGTGTTAACGTGGGCCTTGGGTTTTCTTCTGGGCAGTGCAGGTTTGTGAGCGTCGACGTGTAGTCGTAGCCACTTGGGTTCGTGTTGGGGTGGGTGTTACTGGGGAATTTCATGTTTTTACCTATCTCATCCTGTCTCCGCACTTGTCCCACGTCTGACCTATACGGCCACATAACCCGCAGCAACTTCGAATGCTGTACATTCGGTGGTTTGATGTTGCTGGATTCTTGGAGGCAGAGGGTTGTTGTGGTCCCGGATGTGTTCTCTTCTAGGACTCCCTCTGCTGGTGTGGTGGCCTATTCTGTGGTGGTGGTCTGGGATTGCGTAATGGTGGAGTGTGATGCGCACGGCAATCTCTTGTATCATGCCCATACTCCTTGCAAACCCAGCATGATGGTGTATTTCGCCTTCTAAGGCACTCGTCATACACGTGACCCTTCTTATGGCAAAAACTGCACGTCATGCTTGCAGCCCTCGAGTACGACTGACGAGCTCCTTGGACCCATGTGGTTTTATCCGCTGGTGAGGTATTCTGAGGTGGCAAAGGTCGACTTGCCAGTCGGTTTTGCGCGCTGCGTTGGGCGCTTTTTACCTCCGCGCGAATTTGGTTTAAATCGCGACGGAGTGAGGCCGGTAACGCCTCTTGGGTCCTCCGGTGAAAATGTGGTACACTGAGGACAGCGAGCATTCTGGAGGGTGCACGTGGCTGTGAGGGTAGATGTAGGGGCGGGGGGGGGGGGGGGGGGGGGGGTTGACGGCCATCACGCGGTAGGCCAGGGGTTCGGCCTGCACCGGGTGTATTGGCTGAATAGCGTCGGCAATTTGAGCCAGATTGCCCAGGCTCTGGTCCGCTAAGACCGTTAGAATTGGCTGGTTAGAGCTGGACAGGGACCTAAGGAAATGCGAACTAATTTGGTCGTCATGCATTTCAGAGTAACAAGTAAACTCCGTCCCGACCTGCGATGAAATATATTTAAAAAAAAGGTTCCGCGGGGATCAACGGGATTATGTGCCTGGCGGGAGGTGGTTTCAGTCGGTAAAAATCCGGCATGCTTCTGGATCGGTCCAGAGGTATATTTTGAAGATCTCCACATTCCAATCGTAACAAAAAACAAGAAAAAAAAAAGATCTTAAAATTTATAAAACAGCCCCGAAAATTGAAATCATAAACAGTTTACTGCAACACGACTTCAATAAAGTGCAGCGTTATTACGACGACTGGAAACATAAGAGAAACTTCCAGAAATGTGAAGCTATTCTACTTAAAACCATGATGCATAAAGCCACAAATGACACAAGAAAAAACTGTCGAAAGTTAGTTATGATGGGACCGTATGAACACAAAATGGAAACCAAGAGTGTGGTTAAATACCTTGGTATTTGGCCTTACAGTACCTGTACTTTAACAGACATGTGGAGCCAGCTTTGGTTAAGGCCAAGAAAACATTTGCTTTGACAAAGAGGCTATTTCACAGTAGCCAACTTAATAGCAGGGCAAAAGTTATATGCTACGTGACGCTAATCAGACCAATGATTATATATGAATGCCCAGTGTGGTTTAATATAGGCCTAAATATGATGGAAAAGGTTCAGGTGTTCGAAAGAAAATGTCTTAGAACTTGTCTCAGATTATATCGAACACCGGAATCTGACTACAAAAGGTATTATCCAAATGAGACCTTATATAACGAAACCTACATAAACAGGGTGGATAATTTTATGATCAAATTAATCAGAGGACATATTGCGAGAGCAATAGTTGCGTCCAATGACTTAATTTTCGGGAGATATTATACAAATACTTTGTATTTTGAGAGGGTGCGCCGCAATGGCTTTGTTCTACCAGAGGCGTTCCTCCAATTTGATATGAACGGTCTTATACAGGATGAATCCGGAGTTCCGCTGATTTATCATGTAGGTATATCATCCGTAGACGGGCCACCAGTTTTGATGGTTGAATGGCAAATAAAGAGCTATGTACCAAAGTGTATATATATATATTGTTACGGATTTTCGGCTTTACGTTTAGCGGCTTCCTAGGTCCTATCTCTGGATCGCGAAATAATTTAAATCAAACTCCAAAAGCTCGTTCTCCTTGGTTTAATGGATTTACTTTATTTTTACTTATTATTTTACACGTGTTAATTGCACTTCCCTTAACATCGATCTTCCTGTTCGCTGTCAGTTCTCTTCTTCTTGACTGGCACGTATTATTCCGCTGTCAATTTGCCTGCTTCTCTATGTCGTCTATCTCGCACTAGATGGCGTGCTTCATGTTCGTAAATTCGTCACACTGCCCTCCACTTAAGTCTGATCCATACGAGGCTAGTCTCTCCAAATGGACGACTTTTATTTTACCTCGTCTCTGCGTGTAGGATTGTATGCGATACACAACATCGTTCAGTCGCTTTAAGACTTTGCATGGCCCTTCCCACGATGTCTGCAGTTTTGGAGACATACCCTTTTTCTGTTGTGGGTTGTACGGCAACACCAAGTCGCCTTCCTGAAATCCATCAGAATTCATAGCTCGGTCATATCAATCCTTCATTTTATTGCTCATCAGCTGTGTTCGCTGCCTCACGTGTTGGTGTATGTCGTTCATTTCGGCCTGAAGCATTTCCCAGTAGGTGTTTCAGTAAGTTCGTTGTTTCTTCTAAATTTTAGATCTGATGAGAGTCTCAATTCTGTACCAAAAATAATCCTCGCAGGTGACTGGCCGGTAGTGTCATGGACTGCTGATCAGTAAGCTAACAAAAACATTTGAATCTGCTTGTCCCAATCGCGCTGACGTTTGTCTACTACTTTTCGCAGATGTTCCTCTAATGTGTGGTTAAACCTTTCTACCATGCCATCCGATTGTGGGTGTAAAGCCGTTGTTCGAGTCTTCTTGATACCCAACAGTGAGCACATTTCTCGAAATATAGCGGACTCAAAGTTCCTCCCTTGATCTGAATGCAACTCGATTGGTATGCCAAATCGCGTGACCCAATTCTGCACAAAAGCTTCGGCCACAGTTTTAGCCTCCTGATTTGGTATAGCGTATACTTCTGGCCACTTACTGAAATAGTCCATAATCACCAACACATATTTGTTTCCGGAGTCACTAGTGGGAAATGGGCCAGCTACATCCATTGCAACACGTTCGAATGACACTCCTGTGTTGTACTGATGCAGTCTTTCTCTGCTTCTAGCTTTCGGACCCTTAGCTGCCATGCACTGCGCGCAGTTTTTAATCTATTCCGCAACTGATTCTCGACAATTCGCCCAGTAAAACCGTTGTTTAGTCTTCTCCAGGGTTTTCGCAACGCCCAAATGTCCTCCACTTGGTCCGTTGTGGAACTCTTCCAACACAGCTGTTATTCTAGACCTTGGTAGGACAATCAAATCGTCGAAGTGTTTACCATCCTTGCTTTCCCATGAACGATGCAGCACTCCGTTTATCAATTTAAGGCTATTCCATTGCACCCAATACGCCTTGGCCAATGGACTCTCTGATGCCATTTCTTCTTTGGTTCGTCTTTTACCCATTTCCTTCGCTCTAATGACCTTAGCCAAGTCTGTATCCTCCAGTTGGCTTTTCTTTAAAGCGCTGGATTCCCATTCATCACCAGGTTGCAAGATTTGTTAATCGGATGTCGACTATACCGTCGGATCTATAAGCCTTAGAGCAATGCTTACACTTCAATGCACATGGGCGCCGAGATAGTGCATCGGCATTTCCATGTTGTCCACCTTTCCGATGTTGGATTTCGCAATCGTAATTCTGCGACCTTTCTATCCATCGCGCAATCTGCCCCTCCGGATTTTTAAACTGGAGTAACCATCTGAGTGCTGCATGATCTGTCCTCAGAAGGAAGTGCTGGCCATATGGGTATTTGTAAAAATGTTTTACGCATTCGACGACTGCCATGAGTTCTCGCCTTGTGACGCAGTAGTTCCTTTCCGGCTTTCCAAGGACTCTGCTATAGTTCCCGATTCCTTTTTCCTGACCATCGGTGATCTGTGAGAGTACACCTCCTATTCCATGTGCACTAGCGTCTGTGTCCAGAATGAACTTTTTGCCAGGAACTGGATAGGCCAACATTGGAGCTGAACAAAGTAATTCCTTCAGCTGCCGAAAGGCATTTTCTTCCTCCTCTTTCCACACAAATTTGCAATTTTTCTTCATCAAATTGTGTAAGCTTCTTGCAACATTGGCAAACCCGGGTACAAAGCGTCGGTAATACGTACAGAGCCCAAGGAAACTTCGCGCTTCATGAACATTTTTGGGTCGCGGCCAATCTCTTACCGATTTTATTTTGCCTTCATCTGTCTGAATTCCTCCAGTAGTGATTTTGTGTCCCAAATAAGTTACTTCGGTTTTAAACAAATTACATTTCTTCGGGTTCAACCGTAATTTGGCAGAAACAATTCGTTGAAGGACTTGATCTAAATTTTTCAGGTGGTCGTCGAAACTATTGCTCATGACAATGATGTGATCCAGATACACCAAACACGTGTTCCAGTGAAGACCTTTTAGCACGTGTTCCATTAACCGCTCAAAAGTTGCTGGAGCGTTGCATAATCCGAATGGCGTCACAGAGAATTGCCACAATCCGTCTCCGATGCTAAAAGCAGTTTTCTCGCAGTCGCCTTTCTCGATCTCCACTTGCCAATACCCACTTTGTAAATCCAGCGTTGAAAACCATTTCGCACTGGATAATGTGTCCAAAGTGTCGTCTATTCGTGGCAGTGGATAGCTGTCCTTTTTAGTGACATCGTTCAGCTTCCGGTAGTCGACGCAAAACCGGGTGCTTCCATCTTTCTTTTTCACTAGCACGACCGGTGAACTCCATGGGCTTGTTGATGGTTCAATGACTCCATCTTTCTGCATTTCGTGAATTATCTGTCCCGGTTCTTCTCTTTTCGCCAGTGGGATTCTCCGTGGAATTTGCCGAATCGGTCTTGCATCTCCGGTATCTATTCGATGTTTCACGATGGCAGTTCTTCCAAATTTATTCCCATCGTTGGCGAATATGGAGCCATACTTTTCCAGTAACCGTTTGACCTCGTTCAACCAGGTATCCATGACAGCAGGAGTTTTCGTGCCCTCTTTGAGAACCTTGTTTTCGCATTTCTGGGGAGGATTGTCACAATTAACCACAGCCTCTACAGCTTGGCATTGTCCCACTAATCCTCCTTTGTTAAGAGTGATCGGTGACCTGAACTCATTCATCACTCGAATTGGGATCCGCTTATTCTTTTCCGTTTGCACCAAGGTCCGTCCAACCAATATATTCGCAGTGCTTTCTGATGGCTCTACTACCCACAACTTGCCTTCTCCACAGTCTCCCTCCACACATGTCCACAGAACTGCCTCGGACTTTGGTGGAATCTGCTGACGGTGACTTACGCTTACATTCATGATCTGGGGCCGTTCATACCCGATCATAGGGGTATCTCTATGTTCTGGCACGTCAGTATTATTTTCTAGAATCTAGATCTAGAATGAGACCATGGGCTAGTATAAAGTCCACGCCGATTATTACCTCGTCCGTTATTCCAGCCATTAAGAAGGTGTGAATTACTTCCAGCGTTCCAACCTGTACCTTACACTCCAATTTTCCGGAAACCACAGCTTCCTCTCCTGTAGCTGTTCGTAGCTTGCAACCACTCTGCGGCTCAACGTTATCTCCTGCCAGGTCTGATCTAATGATGGAATGTGTTGCACCCGTGTCCAGAGTTAAGATCAGCGATCGTTCATTTACGGTCCCGTTTACGGTTACGTTATTGTTTTTACGATGTATTCGTGAAACGGTGACAGTGGGGCAGTCCCTTGCGGGGACCAGCTCACCCCCCTTTGAGCTGGTCCGTTTTAGTTTAACGATTGCCTTTCTCGGTTGGCATTATTTGGAAAATAGCTTGGATGAAATCCCTCATGGTTTCCTTTCTTTTGGCTCGACTTCCAACCGATGGACTTTGTGCGTTTGTTTGCTCAGAAGGCTTGCTGTTTCCTGCGTGAGAGCAAATGGCACTGTTTCGGCAAACGTCTTCTTTGGCATGGAATAGAATGCGCGCTTGGTATTCGCATCTCGTATTCCATTCATGAACGCTTGAGTTTTGAATAATTCAATTACATCTGCTGGTGCGTCTGCATTGGCCAAATGTGGGAGCCGCTCTATCTCCGTTGCATATTCTTGTAACGGCTCGTTAGCTTTTTGGTAACGATTCATGAGCTCCATCTGGAACATTTGTTTCCTATGGCCGCTACCATATCGCCGTTCAATCGCTGCCATTACCGCATCATAGTTTCCACGTTCAATTTCCGGAACTGTTTGCAGAACTTCAGCGGCAGAGCCCTTCAATGATACAACCAAAGGTGATACTTTGTCTGCCGTAGACCAGTGATTGGTTCGCGCTGTGGTCTCGAACTGCAGTTTAAAAATGTTAAACGGTACCGTTCCGTCAAACGTTGGCGCTTTCAATTTCGTTGTACTAACAGGCGTAACTGGTCCACTGAACTGCATCTCTCGGATATGGCCATCCAACCTCAATATCTCGGATTCTAATTTGGCGTAATTTTCTGTAACTTTGTGTAGTTCCTCCTCCATTTCGTCTTCCCTCGCCTGCAGTCCGGCGGATTCCCTTCGATGCGCGATAGCTTTTCCTGCAGTTGTGAAGTGTGCTGTGCCAGCTGGTTCTACATACGTGAGGACTGTTGTGGCAGCTGCTCCTCCATGTGTGAGGACTGTTGCGCCATTGCTGCTAAAAGCACGTTCATGTCGAATGTTGGAGCTGGCTGCGGCTCTACCAACTGCTCTTCGACTTTAGATGAAGCTCCTGAAGCATCATGACAGAACTCGTGTCTATCAACGTCGATGCCCTCACCCTCCATTGCTTTACGGAATCGTGCTCGTAGATATACCTTATTCCCTGTCACCAGCAGTCCTCGAGACTCCAATTCTTCCCTTAAGTGGGGTATTCTCAGGTCAGCAAACTTCACAATGATTTATGATTATTTGACAATCCCACTTCTGACACCAGTTGTTACGGATTTTCCGCTTTACGTTTAGGAGCTTCCTAGGTCCTATCTCTGGATTGCGAAATAATTTAAATCAAACTCCAAAAGCTCGTTCTCCTTGGTTTAATGGATTTACTTTATTTTTACTTATTATTTTACATGTGTTAACTGCACTTCCCGTAACATCGATCCTCCTGTTCGCTGTCAGTTCTCTTCTTCTTGACTCTTGACTGACACTTATTACTCCGCTGTCAGTTTGCCTGCTTCTCTATGTCGTCTATCTCGCACTAGATGATGTGCTTCAATTCGACCCAATATATATATATATATATATATATATATATATATATATATATATATATATATATATATATATATATATAGATGTAAGTTAATTTTAAGTTTAAAAACAAAAACCGAATTGACACAGTTTTTGAACCATGCTCTTTGTCCTTTATAGATCGAACTATATAGATCGCCAAGTCATAACATTAATTCATATGGCGACAGGTGTGGTGTATTCTCCTACAAATACTACTCCGGTTTTGCATACAACTGGTAAACTGCTGTCTACCTAAAAGTAGGCTGTCAATCTCACTCCACCAGAACGTGGCGGCGTTCTCTTGGACGGCGTTCTTGGGAATTCGCGCGTTGTGCCGTGTTAGCGCCTTTCTGGGAATGGAATTACGTATCGTATAATGTGACAAAATTTACTATTTTTTAGTTATGCATAAATCTGCCTCCTGGTTGTTAAAAAGTTTTCATTGTGCGTGCGATTCGGTTCAACTGACAACTATAAACTGTTGCGGCGGCTGAGTAATAAACTTACTACTTTTATCCTTACATGAGCAGTAACACAATGGTTTTGTTTTTTGGTCTCTCCCAAATGACACATTTATCTCGAAGTGATCTTGAGATAATACAGGAACTACACGAAATAATTTATTATAAAAAAATCGCTGCCAGGCAAGTCAGACTAACAAATTTGGAAACATGTTCTACAAGAATCGTCAATTTTTTAAACAAGTGAAACCTAAATTAAGTCGATTTTAAGTTATAAACTTACCCGTTAATATCACAGCATGATCATAATGAAGTTCATCTGAATCTAAAGGCTCGTTACGGTTCCTCTGCCACATACAGAAGTTATTTAAGTACTTATCTATATCGGCGGCCTGTCCCAACTCCAATGGGTTTTTATACAATATTTCCAACCTTTTCAACACGAAATTAATCCGGTGACCTAAAGACGGGTGATTGTAAAGCAGTTGAACTCCATTGATCATCGCCAACACGAAACGGATCAAGTGTTCTTCCGTATCTCTAGGAAAGTTTTTCTGCATATGCTTAAATAAATCGCTATCTACAAAGATCGCTGTCTCTACGTGAAGCACATTTGGTATTTTACGATGTGATGCACCAATATGCCTACGGCGTCGTCGCCTTCGACGGTGTGCAACGTGATCACCTTTTGTTAAGCCTGTCAAGCGATCGTGCAGTTGCCGTTGGTGATGATTTGCTGTTTCTCCAGCCACGCTGGTAAAAGGATTTTCTTGTGGCTCAAATTGAATATCTTCGGGAATATCTGCGTCAGAATATAGTCCTCCATTGAATTCAACAAACACATGGTTTCCTGTCCCAAAGCGTTCGGGTAGCGGATGAACAGCATACTGTTTGGCATTGTTTTGAATTATTCCACGCTAGGGAAAAATAAAAGTCCATCAGATACAGTGGGTTCTTATAGAAATGTAACACTTACCATACTATGATCATCACACAGGTCAAGAGCGGCATTAGCATTTCGATAAAAGCATCTCTCAAAGTTCACGGCCAACTTATGCGAATCCTCCAACAGCTGTGAGTTGTTGGCGTTGCGACGAATGCAAATAAATGCATCGTCGATCAGCTTCCCGGACGGTTGAAGCCGTAGGTCAACTAGAGTATCAGTATCTAAGAACAAATAAAAGGGGCATGCAAATCAGATCATGGTCCACTTGAGTTGGCAGAGTATATTGCAGTATGTGTACATACTTCATGTAGGCAACGAAGCATCTCGAGCAAAGGCATTAACATACCATCTTTCTGCATTGATACTCACCTTGAATCCTCAACGATATATTTTTCTCACTTTGAATAGATCGCTTATGACGCTGCGGATCACGACGTTCTATTTGGACTAATTTGACTTCGCCTCCTGGAAGAAAGAACAGTTAGGGGGCGTTTAAATCATGGACGGTTCAATGAGCAGCCATGAGGAAGGTATAACTCAAACGGTTAGCTAAACAAATTGCTTTTGCGCACGATGTAATCAGAGACGATCTTGTGGATCCGCTTACGTTGCTTACCTTACGTTCTGAAATCACGAAATTGAACTAAAACATGGAACGCGAGCCAGTCTGTGAGTAAATAGCGCTGGTGGTCAAAACGTTTGACTTGAGTGTCATGCACAACATGTTTATCATGACTACCTTGATTAAGAAACTTTACCTATCTAGTTTGAGTGACTAGACCATCGTAGTAGCCGGGCTATTAGAATAATTATACTGTATGGTAACGGGGAGGGTGAATTGAGGGTCACGGTGAGACCAAAGGAGATTGCTGAAGTTCAATTAATAAATCAAGATTGTGGTCTAATATAAAACTTGTAGATCGAGTTGTGGTAACAATGAAATGCTCTTAGCCTGACTGATATCACTGGTACCACATTCGTTGTAATTGTTGAGTTTAAGGTCCTCCTCGGAGCATGAAGTAAAATCTGATGCTATAATTTGCATACATGAGATTTAAGAAGAATAATACCTTGACGATATCGAAGGATGTAGCGAGAGAGGAAATGCTATAGTAAGAGTTGAAGAACCGTCATTTTGACTTTTTATATTTTAAATCGACGAAATACTTATAGAAACACAACTTTCAACCTGAATTTGTTATTGATTTTTCACCACTAGTGGGCTCAAGGGAAAACTTTTCCTCTCCAGCCCAATTTAATTTAAGGAAAATTGAGCAACCTAAGGGGATGGCTCAATGGAAATATTTGGTGACACATTAGGGCAGAAGGATAATTGTAATTTCTCATGTGGCGCAAAAATTGGTCTTCACAGTCAAGAGAGTAGCAGAGACTGTAAATAGCATGTCACGTAAACGTCTGAAAAAAAAAATAGATCATTTTATTGAACTTTGAACCTTTTAGAGTATGTAGCGAAACTTTTATTATCCGAGGGAATATTTTTTCCTTAAAATTTTGAGGGCTTTTCCTATTCTCCGAAATAACTATGAAGATATTGACTAAGATTTTACCCTTTGATTTTCAACTCCCGCAATAAACAAGTGGGGGGGGGGGGGGGGGGGGGGGGGGGGGAACATACAGGGCAAAGTTACTGATTGCTTTCAACCCGGCGAAGGCCAGGACGATCCCTGTCCCTGTTCAATCCGAGTTGACATGCAGTCTCCACGTGACACCCATGGACAGCAACTTTGGCGAACCAATGCATGAGCGACATCCTGAGAAAGGTTGGCGCAAGGCTAATTACCAGGCCCGTAAAAATGAATTATTATGGCAAATTTATCAAGTTTCGGATATGGACCGGATACACGACGACGACCACGGAAACGAATATGGCCAAACGATTTAAGAATTTTTACATGGAACGTCCGCTAACTATACAGAGCTCGAGCTAGCCGATGCCCTGTCCGAATATAAAGCTGACATAACAGCATTACAAGAAATAAGATGGACGGGGAGTGGTGTTATTCAAAGAAACGAGTATGACATTTATTACAGCTGTCATGCAAAACACCATGTGCTCGGGGTAGGCTTTCTAGTCAGCGAAAAACCGAAGCCTGCCATTATCGGTTTTAATGCAATATACGAATGGCTAAGCACTCTTCGCGTGCGAGGCAAGTTTAAGAACATAAGCCTCATAAACGTTCACGGACCTACAGAGGAGTCCCCTGACGACGAAAAAGAAGAATTCTACGAGAACGTCGAACTGACCCTCAATCCCTGACCAAGATACAATGTGAAAGTCGTTCTTGGGGATTTGAATGCAAAAATAGGTATGGAGCCGGTTTTCAGGCACTACACGGCTCCCCTAGTTTGCATGAGAACACTAATGACAATGGACTACGAGTCATCGAACTGGCAGCATCGAAAAACTTGGTCGTTGCAAGTACCAGGTTTCCGCGTAAGGATATCCACAAAGCCACCTGCGTCTCACCTGATGGAGCCACTCGCAACCAAATTGACCAGGTGTTGATAGATCGCCGCCACTCCTCGAGCCTGATGACGGTACGAACGTACCAAGGTGCCAACGTCGACTCGGATGACTATCTTATTGGTACAGTTTTCCGAGCGCGGATTGCCTTACGAAGACGCATTGCATCCGCGGATGAGGTTCGAATCAACACGGCTGCCTTACGAAATGAGAATACCAGTAACACCTTTGGTCATGCGTTAAGACTCGCCCTCGAAGAGCTCGACGGAGGGAAAGTAAGTCCTGGGGCCAGAATGCCGTGCGTAGAAGAGAAATGGGCACGCCTTAAGAATACTGTCATTAGTACTGCCAACTCCATCTTAGGCAGTAGTCGTAGAGATTGGAACGACTGGTTTGATGATGAGTGCAGACTAGGGACTGGACGTAAGAATGCTGCATACCGGGAAATGCAGCAGTCTCATAGGACGCAGGTGCGCGAGGAGAAATACAAAGAGCTCAGAACATCTGAAAAAAGACTTCACAGACAAAAGAAAAGTGCCTGGGAAAAAAACCTTATCTGTAAAATAGAGAAAAGTGGAGAGCGAGGTCCGCACCAGGCGCGGAAGTTCTACCAAACAATCCGCAGTATGGCGCGGTACATTCTGGGGCAAGGCTAATAACCTTGCCCAGAAAAACAAATTATTATCGAATATTTAACAAGCCTCATACTTGTTAAATAAGGCCAAGACTGGATCCCGGTTGTAGTGCCGATGATGATGATGATGATGACGCGGTACATACCACGCTGCACTTACTGCAAGAATAAAGAGCGTAATCTGATCACCGATCCTGAAGGCATTCTCGAGCGATGGGAAGTTCACTTCAATGAATTGCTAAATGGTCAGCTCACAGAAGAATTGGAGGCTCCACCAATGCAAAATCAAGACCAAATGCTGCCGCCGCCAAGCATTGAGGAAACATTAGAACCCATTAGACAGCTCAAATCAAGTAAAGCCCCTGGAGCTGATGGCATACCAGATGAGCTGATCAAACAATGAGGGACATCACGCAATTCATGAGGTCGTGCCGCACCTATGGGAGCAAGAGGAGATGCCGGAAGATTGGTGTCGTGGAGTAATTTGCGCCATACATAAGAAGGGAGATATCACACTGTGCAGCAACTATAGGGGTATAACCTTGCTGAGTACCGCCTATAAGATACTCTCCACTATCCTACAAGATCGGATAGCCCCATACGCTAAAGCCATCATTGGTCAATATTAGTGTGGCTTCATCCCAGGCAAATCAGCAATTGATCAGATATCCACCCTTAGGCAGGCGATGGAAAAATGTCAGGAATTTAAGATTCCATTATACCATCTGTTTATAGACTTTAAGGCCGCCCACGACAGCATAGCCAGGGTAGAACTATATAATGCCATGAGAGAATTCGGCATTCCAAACAAATTAATACGACTTTGTAGGTTGACCATGACCAACGTAACTAGTCAAGTAAAAATAGCGGGATTGCTGTCCAAACCAATAAATATCTATAATGGAATCCGACAAGGGGGCGGTCTGGCCTGCCTCCTCTTCAAGCTGACGTTCGAGAAAGCAATCCGTGACTCTGGCATTACAACAAGAGGGACTATTGTCGCCAAGTCCAACCAGATACTTGCCTACGCAGATGACATCGACATCATCGGTAGAACCGAATCGGCGGTACAGGAATCCTTCACCCAGATCGAGCAGGCGGCACAAAAACTGGGAACTGAACATTAATGAGGGAAAAACTAAGTACATGGTGGCAACTTCTGCGAAGAGAAGACCTAACGTTGGTCAAACTATCAGGGTAGTGGAGCACGAATTTGAAGTAGTGCAATTCTTTAACTACCTTGGGTCAATAGTATCAGCCGATAACAATATGGAAGAAGAAATACGCGGACGGCTGATTAAATCCAACAAAGCCTACTATGGTCTATCAAGGCTCTTTAAATCCCGAAATTTATCCAGAACATCCAAGCTACTACTGTACAAGACCATGGTTTTACCAGTACTCATGTATGGATCCGAGACCTGGGTGCTCAATAAAAGGTACTCTGACGTCTTAGCGGCGTTCGAGAGGAAGGTCTTAAGGAGAATTGTTAGCCCCATATATGAGGGAGGACGATTCCGGAGACGCTACAACCATGAGTTGTACGCAATCTACCTTGAAGCTAATGTTGTAAGAAAAATCAAGCTCGGTAGACTCCGGTGGGCGGGGCACCTAGCTCGAATAAGCGAAGAGGAGCCTGCCCGGAAAGTCCTTTGTGGCAGGATGTATGGAAGGAGACAGCGCGGCAGACCTTGTCTGCGACGGAGGGATGGCGTAAGCCAGGACGCCCAGAGCCTGGGAGTGCCAAACTGGATGACATCGGCTCGAAATCGGGACCGGTGGAGAGATTTGTTAAATAAGGCCAAGACCGGACCTCGGTTGTAGTGCCGATGATGATGAATAGACAAGAGATGTCGTTAGAAAATGTTTATGCCCAGTTAGTTATATAAACATTCATTATCGATAAGGTCAATTGGAACCGTTTTCAAACGTAAATACGTTAGTACTAGTAGACGGTGTCTCCCGAACAACCACGGCGCCAGATGAGCAGCTTCCATTCATCTAGTAACACTTCGACGAAATTGGGAATAATAATTGTAGTGATTCCAGGAAAATTTCATCCGATTACACAATTGCTCCGTATCATTAAGAAGACAATTGTCGGGACATCTACAGTAGGTGTAAGCAGGGCATCACTATGGTGACGCACGTAATAAACTCATGCACGTGCACAGAAGCATAATAGAAAATTAGTGCAGATCTGGATACATTCGTATTGGTGAAACCGGTGCCCCTAATGTTACAAAATTTCGTTACCAGTCGAGCGTGGGCAGAGCCTCGAGAGCGATCCCGATTATGCGATGACGAACCTCTTAAAATTCGGTTATTTATCATAATATCTGCATGATGTTCCCCCCGACATAGTCCTCCCGGAAATCTGAATGGGAAACTAGTCTACCCCCGGAATTCTTTATCTCAAAAAGTACCATTGTGGCGGTTCCGCCAAACCCCACGGTTCGCTTACCTAAAAAAACCCCATAACTTCCACTCAATCTCATAACTTCACTAATGCAATCGCATTACCATCTTAAATGCTTCACGCATAACCTAAATGTCCCTGTAAAAGAAAACTTACCTTTCATGCATCCCTTCGCATACAATTCCCGGTAAGATTTCTTGTTCAACTTATCAGGAATTCCAAACCAATTTGGCACCTTCGGTGCCATGCAGATTCCCCTAGACGAATTCCTAATAATGAAGGATTTGGGATTACAAACTATGTAACCTTCATCAGGGGTCATAAACATTGCGCTGTCTATTTTTCAGCTTCACCATGTGTATGATAAATCTCTTAATGTACACATTGGCCGGCGACCTTTTTCTCCCAGCAATAAAATACCAGCAGCTGCATTTAATTAACGCAATCGACGTTGAAGCAAATTTCCGTAACTCGCACCATGTGCAAACAAAAGAACGCTGTTCTTCCATAGGCTTCCTGGCGATACCATAAAAAATTCATATCGTTCGTGGTATCCGAAAGGCATTTTTCATTTAATGAGTGGCTGCTATTTATCCAGGTGACCCTCATTACCGAACGATGTATAGGTCGTTTTTCGCTTTGTCTTGCAATTGCCCTGAATCCATTCCTCATCACCTCGATGCATAATCAAACACAAACCCATTAGCATCCCACGAGATTCGATTTGTTTGTTTCAACGAACACACATCTCCTGGATGCACATTACGCCCCTTCTTGGTGTTTCAAATTCGTTATCATGGCTTCGACCCATAAGAAGAACCGACGTACACATATACATGTGTACCATGACGATCTCCTCTATGAGATCCGGTTATCACCACCGTAAAAGTGAATGCACCACAAATTTCCCTTGCACAACGAATGAATATCGTGGAGTCTAATTCCACCCGCCGACCGCCGCGGTAGTTGTCGCTCCCGCTCTCCGTCGCGCGGTGGAGAGGCGTATATGTACAGGAGTCGGGTCGTGAAAGAAGTGTTTCACCTTGTGTAAATTTTTAAAAAATCAATTTAATACTACGACGGTTGCCTCTTATGTTTCGGGATTTGGCAACCCTAGTGTTGCAATCCGGCAATTGACAGCTCTGTCGTAAAGTTGTACATTTTTGAGGTTATACGCACTCAGAACGTTTTGACATACGAGCGCTATTTGTGTTGTTTACAGTAACTTAAAAGATTCATCTCGGCCCAAAAATGGAATTATATCGTCAACATTTTCGTGCGATTATTTTTTACAACTTTCGGCGTGGATTAACTCAGCAACAGTGCATGGATGAACTTAATTCAATTTTTGGCGATGAAGCTCCATCAAGGACCAGTGTTTATCGATGGTATGGTGAATTCAATCGTGGTCGTAGTTCACTCCAAGATGAATTTCGTGAAGGTCGTCCAAAATCAGTTGTTGTTCCGAAAACCATTGATGCTGTGCGCGAACTGATATTGGAAGATCGTCATGTGACCTATCGTGAGATTGAGACAACCTTAGGCGTTAGTGGGACCAGCATACATTCAATATTTCATAAACATTTGACTGTCAAAAAAATTTGTTCGCGTTGGATCCCACACAATTTGTCAATCGCCCAAAAAAAGGCTCGTGTCAATTGGTCGAAAGAAATGCTCAAAAAATACGATCGCGGTGCTTCGAAACACGTCTATGACATCGTGACAGGTGATGAATCGTGGATTTACGCGTATGAGCCCGAAAGTAAACAGCAGTCGACTGTCTGGGTGTTTCAAGATGAGCCAAATCCAACAAAAGTTGTTCGCGCACGAAGCACTTCCAAGCAAATGGTCGCCTGTTTTTTCGGAAAAACTGGACATGTCGCAACCGTACCACTAGAACAACGCAGAACAGTCAATTCTGAGTGGTACACAACCATTTGTTTGCCAGTTGTCTTCCAAGAAATCAGGAAAACCAACCGCCGAAGACGGATCACTCGTCACCACGACAATGCGAGCTCTCACACATCGGCTGCGACAACTGCATTTTTGAGCACCCAAAGCATCGATTTGATGGGTCATCCGCCGTATAGTCCTGACTTGGCACCGAATGACTTCTTTTTATTCCCGTACGTAAAAAACAAACTGAGAGGTCAACGTTTTTCGACACCTGAAGAAGCGGTTGCTGCATTCAGAATGCATGTGTTGGAGATACCTCAATCAGAGTGGCAAAAGTGCTTCGACAATTGGTTCAAACGCATGCAAAAGTGTATAGACCTTCATGGGGAATATTTTGAAAAAGAATAAAGTGATTTTCGATGATCAATATTTGTTTTTGTTCTCTAATCCCGAAATATAAAAGGCAACCCTCGTAATATAAGTTCGAAGTAAAGAAATAAAAAAACGGTGGTCACCAATTAAACCTGCGCGTTATTTCCTATGTTGGTATTTCCTTTGCTTCGGCGGATTCGTTTAGTGCTCGTCGGAACGATTAATTTATGATAGAGAAAGAAGTGAATCTAGTGCCCGTGACTGGTACATACTTCTTCCCCACACCATCATGACTTGGCTCCGGGTCAGTGCGGGCCATCAGCCACACATCCGAAACACTCTCAAAGATTTCTCTCGACGATATCGCGGAGCGTACAGGGGGACTACCACATAAACCAACCTTTTCTCGAACCGGTCCAACAGCCAAGTTCCGAAAAATGGCCAGGGATTTCTCCCGACCATTTCACGGAGCCTATAGCTTGAAGAGGTGGTATTTCACCGGCAACAGGGAGTTGGGACCCCACCTACTACTCGGCCTTTATTCGCCTCTTACGACAAGCCGGCCAAGCTGTGAGTATAACTTACGCCCTACTCACAGGGCAAATACGTACCATGATATTGGGATCCCTTTGGCGCAAGGCTAATAACCTTGCTCGTAAAAATAAATGACTATGGAAAATTTAACAAGCATCGAGATTTGCTAAATGGGGCCAGGGCCGGATCCCGGTTGTGGTGCCGATGATGATGATTGGGATCCCGTAGTCTCTTCAGGTGTTTTATAACATTTTAGATTTAGTAACTATATATGCTTGTATAAGGCATAAGAGACCAGTCATATCTCGAAAGAATTTTTTCTTTCTATTAGCTGGACAATTGAGTAGTTACTATCACGTCGAGCAAAATTGTAACTTTAAATCATTGTTTGGTGTACGAAATCCCAAGTCTTACCAAATGTGTAATGTAAGAAAAGTATGTCTAATTATATTTGCATTAAATGTAACAACTCTGTATGTGGAAAGTGTACAACCAAGATAGATGTTCACATAAAAAATGTATTGAAGATAACAGAAATGAAAATCTATAACTTTTTAATAAATAATTTATAGAAATTTGTATTCTAAAAATTCGTTAAATCGATGTATTCCAGTAATAAAAGGAAAACAGTCAATACCCGTTAATCTAGTGTTACACGTTGTATTACAAGACATCCTAATGCAAAGTTTACTAAAGACCAGCTTTCCATGCCTTGCCAAGAAAGCATTAATAGGGTGGGTCTGAAAAATATACAATCAGATATGACCAGTCATCGCTACGCAGTTTGGCAAAAAGAACATTCGTATACGGCTTTTTTATATCTCTTGTGGCTGTTTTTTATATTGCTAACAAAATAAAAACAATCATACTATTTGCTGGTGTTTTGTATACCACTATACTGTCCCGGAAGCTATAATACATTATATTAATTGTTACGGCAGAATTGTTCAACAAACCATGAATTTAATGCGCAGGTTCTTGTTCGTTCACAAGACGAATACCACGACCACTAACAGTTGTGAGAGGTACAAAGGCACCCATGTTTGTGCAACATTACGCCAACAATGTAAGACATATGTTCCTTTGTAATTAAATCGATTATTCACGTATCGTTACTTACCCTTCTTCCCTTTTCCAAAGATTAGTTCATTCTCATGCTCCTCCAGGTGCTTGTGCAACGAGCCAGCATCGATCTGTAACATAAAAATAAAGCAATATTAATGACTAACAACTGCAAATGGAATCTATTTTTAAAACACTTTGTAAATGTTAGAGCTCGCTGGATAATATTTCTTCCACCCTACGGCAATGAATTAATTTTACATGTACTCGATGAATACAATAACCCAAAAATGTAGTTCAAGTTTCTTGCTTGTTCCAAAAATTGTTTAGACCTCGATTAGTTTTGTTCCAAATTTTTTCTAGCTCTCCCATCTGATTGCAGTCGACAGCAGGTGTTTTCTTTAGCTTACAACATACACAATTTGATTCGGCACTAAACGAAACGCAACATAATCAATTGAACCCAGCAATTACGCTATGATTTGCCACTCACTTGTCTATCAGACCATGAAGCTTCGGTAAATGTTTGCGTACCTGTGTTCATGGATACGAGGAGAGATTTTCTAAATACCACTAATGGTCGCCTCGAACTAATCCATCTGCAGCTGTGGGTGAAGCCAGTGACACCACAGAACCTATCATCAGGGTAAAACCTCCTTTATATCTAGCTAAGCCCGGAAACGGCTTTCGAGCTACACATATAGCAGTGCGAGCTAAATTATGGCGACTGAGATTGCGTGACGTACCTGTGAACACCGAAACCGAGATGTTTTTACATGTGTTCAAAAGTCCCATTGATACGGCGATTAGAAGTGTATCTCGAGGTAGATAGCAATGAACGAAATTGCCCTATAGGTGAGTATTGTTAAATGTGCCTGTTTTTGCAGGTTGGTATTGTTGATGCCAAGGCGGACTTACTATTTTAGCGATCTAAGGTCAACGCTTTGTACGGTGAATAATTTATCGCATCATAGACAAATGTTCTCTTTCAGGTAATATGAATTTTTAACCTTGCTGTTCTCGTGATTGCTTAACGGGCCTATGGACGTAGGGATTAAGTTGTTACTGACAGTTTTAATAGTTCTACAGAAAATTAACGACTTGTAAATTTATTGCACACAATTATGGAACTTTGACCTGCAAATTTTGGGAAAAAAGCTGGAAGCATAAGACAGATGTCTTTTGAACAACAAGGGTGCGATAACCTGCCAATTATTTTGACCAACTTCGTGACAATGCTGAACAGCGTTTGCCTTAATATTCAAACATGTAGCTACTAAAAAATCAGAATGACAAATAGCATCAAACCCCTAGGGATACGATTGCCGGTATATGATTTGTATTAGGTTGAGGAGAAAGTATTCAGTGTTTTTGAAATTATTTGAAATTAAAAAATGGTATAACTTTGAATGATTAGTTACTTTTAACAACTCAGACCAACTGATTACTGGTGACAATGTTATAGGTGACAATTTGATTGAGAACATTATTGCAGAGCAAAGATGAGTGACGTTTTACGATGTTAATGCCATAGAGGAAATAGTGCGGAACAGACGGGTGAAAGATTTGTGATGACGCAATCAACTGTCACAAAAAGATTCGCTCTGTTTCGTTCTGAAAATTGGATGCCAATGATACCCGTTCTTTTGGTCAGCTTATCACTGCCGAAAAAGTTAATAAAACGAGGGGGAAGGTTTAAGAAAGCCATGTGAACAGTCACGAGATCACTAAGGGACTAAAGATTGGGCAGAAAATGGGTGTTCGAGATGCGACCGTTGTGCTGAAGTTGCGGCAACGAGAAAGAGTAACCGATGAGTAAAGCGTCCAAGAGTAGAGAGCTGCGTCCAAGAACGACGAGCTGCTTCCAAGAGCGTCAGGAAAACCAATGAGTAGGCAGCGTACAAGAACGGTGAGCTGCATCCAAGAGGAATAAATGTTGAGCAATTTTGAATTTTGACGCTTAGTGGCGCCCCTTTTTTCACTGACGTATAGTCAGCTGTCGGGTGACAGTTGGCACATGGCAAGTAGACGTGAACGTACTAGATTTCTCCAGTACATTCATCTGTGAACCCGCAACATTCCGCCCGCCTTCGCCAATTATTGGCGAATCATCTTCGCTGACGGGGGAGGGCCTCGATACCGAGGTGTGATGAGATGGGAAGTTACGGGAGGAGGCCGCCCACCACGAAGAGCGCTGGAGGCTTCGGTTTTGATGAGGTCGCAGATGGTACAAGGAGAGGTGGTTGTTGGTCGGATGACGATTAGTTACTCGGGGGCACCGCCCACCAAGCGGAACATTGTGTGCTCCTACCCTTTTTGTTGTGGCTGCCTGTGATATCTGTTGATCTTAACGATGCTGGTCTTGGGCAGGAGCGTGGCCACCTGGTGCGTTGATTGACGTAGGGTGCATTGAAGCGGTCGACTTCCGACACGACTTATCACCGATGTAGAGTTTTTTGGTTGGGTGCACGAGGTTTTGGCGTGTCTGAGTGGATGGAATTTTCTCGTGCTTCCGTGATCTGCTTTAATACCTTTGGGTGGATGAGCTCATCGATACCCTTGATCACCTCTCGCCCTTGCGACGATTCTGCCGACGTGAATTGTGTTCGACAGTCGTGTCACGCAGGTGGTCGATGAACCGTATTGTATGGTCCGTGGAATCGATGCCGACGAAACCTTCCTTTTATCCGCTTAGAGGAGTTGTGATCTGCGATCGCAGAATCGATCAATTGATCTGGTGGGAGTTTTAAGTTCGCAACCCACGATCAATGGTCATGTGGTGGCTGGTGACAGGTCTCGTCACACCGAAGTTGGATGACGTGGTAGGTGCTGCGCCTGTTAGCACCCATCCCAAGTGAGTAGCCTGCACAATGAGGTCGGAGCGTTCGCCTTTCCTTAACCCTTCGAGGATGAAGACGGGATAGAGGTCTGCTCCAATGATAAGGCCCGCCGGAGGCAATGTTCGGATCTGTAAGGTCCAAAGCCGCCATAAACGAGAGATCCCGTGCCATTGTTTATAATTGTGGCACTTACACTGAGAGGCACGGCAAGACGAAGAGTTTCAGTGTCCAACGTTGGGAGCTGTGGAGGCGAGGAGCGATGGTGATTGTTGCTTGTGTCCATGTAGTAAGGCAGCGAGCACCTCCGACACCGTAGGTGGGAGCGGAAGGTGCTTGGTACCGGAGGCGCCACCTTCGGGCGGATGATTCCGATGTGAAGGTGGCGCTAGAGCACGGGTCCACCAGAGCACGAACTTCAACCTTCCGTTGGAGTTCCGATGTGACGATGACTCGAGCCTTTGTGAGCAGTGCAGTTTGGTGAGGAGGGGTGTTGATCGTATGTGAGCAGATCCCTTCAGTAGATTGGCTTCGAGGGGCGGGTCCTGCTCTCATTCTTGGAGATGATGAAATCGGCCTGATGGTGGTTGTCCCGGCATGCAGCAAGGTGTGATGTCTTCGTCGGTGTTGCCGGTACACTTTGCTAGAGTGACAGTCGCGCAGCCGGTGGGGACCCAAACAGTTGTTGCACAGGCTCCTGTTGTCCGCAAATGACTTCCGCCTGGCAATTGTAAGCGACCGAAAGCCTTCGCAGGCGGAGATGTAGTGTGCGGCCCTGCAGAGTGTGCATGGAGTCTGTTACCTCAGCGGTTCCGGCGATGTTGTATGCATTGAGATACGCGACTTGAAGTTGGATATAAGACCGGCAGCATTCTGGCGGGATCCTTGTTGGTGATTGACTGCGGGGGTGGGCAGTTTCTTTCCCACTTGCTTGGTGAAAAGCGTTGGTAGCTGAACTGAAGACAGCTCCCCAAGGGGGGTGCGATTAAAAACGACGTTGGTCGGGGTTGTTGCGGGGACTGTGGATATTACCGGGAGGTCTGAGTCTAGTTCGTATTGGGCATCGACGAGCTTTGCCCTCTCGTCGAGATGCACTTCCTCGGCCTCGGCGATGAAATCTTCCGCGAAGTATTTCCAGTTTTGATGCTCAGGGGATGACATGTGCATGATTTATCCCTTCCCATTCGAGGCGAAGGTCACTTTTAAGCGCCTCTATCGTGGTCAGCGTTAGTTGTTCCTTGTCCTGGAGGTTGAGGAAAGTACGAGGCATCCTGTTTTGCGCCGAGAATTGAGCGCCGACATGCTCTTTATTCTTTACCATGGTGACCACTGGAATTAACACACGGCGTGAAAGTGCCCCGAGCCTTTATCAACGACGCAACTGAGAGAAGGTCGTCTAAACTACGAGCCAAACCCACGTACGAAAGAGGGCGCGATGCGTCGTTAACGCTGTGGGTGATTGGCACTTTCACCACTGCTAGGCAATCGCACTTTCACTATTTAATCCATAGGTCTCGATCCGGCTCGAAGGACCTTAAATGTTCGAGATGGGACCGTTATGCTGAGGTTGCGTCCCAGAGAAAGAGTAACCGATGAGTAAATTGTCCAAGAGTGGTGAGCTGCCTCTAAGAGGGTGATCGATAGAGAGTAGTAAGCAGCATCCAGGAACGGTGAGCTGCATCCAAAAGCGTGATCAATAGAGATTAGTAGGCAGCGTCCAGGAACGGTGAGCTGGTTCCAAGAGCGTAATCGATAGAGAGTACTAGGCAGCGTCCAGGAACGGTGAGCTGCTTCCAAGAACGTGGTCGATAGAGAGTAGTAGGCAGCGTACAGGAATGGTGATCTGCATCGATAGAGATTAGTAGGCAGCGCCCAGGAACGGTGAGCTGCTCCCAAGAGCGTGATCGATAGAGATTAGTAGACAGCATCCAAAAACGGTGAGCTGCTTCCAAGAGCGTGATCGATAGAGTGTAGTATTGGGACGCAGAGCAAGAAAAATCGTTTACGGAACTTAGGACGTCTCTATCAGGAACACCTCTATTAAGCAATTACCACGCGAATCATCCCGTGAACCTTTAAGTAGATGACAGTCAATTTAGGACAGATACCGTATTACTGCTAGGCAAACAGCCAGTAGCATATACCATACTTCGAGCTTTTATAACAGCGCATAAATTAGCGCCTCAAGTCGAAAAAGAAGCCCTCGCTATTAAATTTGCATGTGATAAATTCCGTCATCTAATATTTGGAACACCACTTATCATCGAAAGCGACCACAAACCCCTCGAAACGATTTTTAACAAGCCCATACACAATTCACCGCTCCTCGATAGTATAGTAACGTACGTAACCCTCAACTGTTACGTGCCCGCTCATCACACTTCTTACGGCGATAACGAAGCCATCTCGCGTATGCTACGACAGGCCAACTCTTTCCCCACCTCCTTCGATTTCAACATCTCCACTCCCGCTCTTAAACGACGTCTCAGAATAAACCCGTCCTAAATCCGCCCCCCCCCCCCATTCAATAACCCCCCACCCTGCAATCCTCTCCTCACCCCCCCCCCCCCCAAACTAGTTCTCCCCTACACCTTTAGTATACCCGCCTTTCACGCGGAAGACCGGGGTTCGATTCTCCGTCGGTGAGCCTCTGGCGCAAGACTATTGACCTTGCCCGGAAAAAACAGAATCGTTATAGAAAATTTAACAGGCCCCAGAACTTGCTAAATAAGGCCAATGCCGGTTCCCGGTTGTAGTGCCGATGATGATGATGATGATGTAATCTGCTCGCATTTTTTATCAAATGTAGATTTCCATCTCGAGAAGAATAATATCTGATACCGACTCCGCACAAGCGTTAACATCGGAGTCTCCGAAGCACATCTCTGACCATGGAAAGGATGAGAAGAAATGTCGCAAATCGTCCCAGTTAGCAGCCCCATAGCTCCATACATGGCGAACCTGCTTAGGTGGGTTATCCACTTGAAATGCAAGTGGTTGCGCGACCAATACCAAGCAGTGATCTGAGTTTTCCAGTGGCGCAGCAATCTCCACGGTATAAATAATCTGTTCGGATGTCAAAAACAGATCCAGGGTGTTCGCATAATCACCTCGGGCATCCGACACTCGCGTAGGTTCCTCCACGAGTCGAGTCTAGCTGTGGCCAACAGTGAACATCTCCGCTAGCCTCCCAACCTCGTCGGTTCTGTTAGAATGCACCAACCACCCGGAATTGTGTACATTAAAATCGCCAAGTACGACAATTTCAGAAGCCGGTTGGTTAATCTATATCCAGTCGACGATACGTGAAAGCCATATGATGTCCATGTTATTGGGTTTCCAACATCTCCACGCACTGGCAAGCCAGATCGGGTGAAGACGCAGTCTCCGCCCTTAAAATGGAATCTCGAATGTAAGTAAGAATGTAAGAATATGTCGAATCAGTTGACGAATTGACCCGGATATCGGTTAGGGCAAGGATATCAGGTTTAACCGTTCGCAAATATTGGTGGACGGCGTTTACATTCATATTGGTGGAACCGATGCTCTTGATGTTACATAATGCCGCCATCGTCGACAGCGATTCGAGAACAAACCCAGGTACGCTCTTAAAACGGAATCTCGAATGTAAGTCGTATCCTGAGCAACGAAGATATGTCGAATCAGTTGACGAATCGACCTGGGTCTCAGTTAGGACAAGGATATCAGGTTTCATTGTTTGCAAATATTGGTGGACAGCGTTTACATTCGTATTGGTGAAACCGATGCCCGTCATGTTACATAATGCCGTTACCATCGAGCGATGACGAATTTCTTAATTAATTAATTAATCATCTTGAGTATCTATATATGTAGACCAAAGGCCATTATACGTACTACAGGATAATAATCTAGCAGATTGAGAGGTCGCTTCCCATTCCCAGATAAACGCAAATAGAGCATTTTAAAATGCGCATATGCAGATGCAACCTTTGCCAAAATGTGTTTCTCAGGCTACGCCACGACGTGGGCGTAGATGAAATCAAGTAACAAACATAATGGGCTATTGTTTCCCGAGGTATTCCCACTTAATGCACTCGGTTCACTTGATTACGTATCACTTGGAACAACACGCGATGTTTTTCTCACCTGCACTTGGTGCCTTACACCTACTTCTATCCCCTGTGTTTTGTTTGTCTTTTTGCTCATAATGCACTTCACACATCAGTGGTTATGCAAACATTTTTCGGGCGACATAGATTTGGGTGATTAAGATTGGCCAGCTATCCCCGTAAATAATCTGCCAACATACGCTTCAGGTTTAATGTGCTACGGACAGGTGGTTCGCACCTCAATAAGAGAATAAATTAGTCATACATTTGGCCATGATCTTTACTGAAGTGAAGATCATGGATTTTCTCGTAAATTTATTTCAAATTTTTTTCGACCTCGACACCGAGAACTGAAGCGATTCTAATTTATTCCAAAAGTTCACTGTTTGACGACTTCCCAGCCATCAAACGACATCACACGTGTGTGATTAGTCGGGTCCCCACTGGGTGATCCGGAACGAGACTGTTTAAGAAGGTTTTACTTTCTTTTTTAAGACCCGTGCCCCTTTAACTCACTGACCATAACCTAGCCGACCTAATGCTTAAATGTGTTCACAATTGAAAGTGACGGGACAGAAGTTAGAAGGCAGGAAAAACGTTTCTGCTTCAAGTAGTTTTCCGTTGGCTGGCGGTGGGTCAAAATAAACAACGAGCAATTTTGACCAGAGTGCATAGCGGGCATGTCTTCGCCGAAGGTGCAAATGAGAGGTAGCCTTGCGTAAGATGTTCGCAGTTATTTGGAACGGGATGAGCATGCGATGCATCCCTCCACAAAGTCGCCACGCACTAGACAGTGTTTTATGCAATACATTTCTTTTTACCCGTCTTAGAGTTGTATTGCATTCATTGCCGTTAAAATGTTTGGGTTGCTGCGAAGGAACCGTGACCAAATGTTAAGTGATTTAATGAAATGCGTTTTAAGCTAATTGCGGATAATTTAAATAATTAGTGTGGCTGGAGGAGACGGTTGCGCGATAGACGTTGCGTCGTAGAGTGAGCAGTCTGACGGAAGATGTGATGAAAAAGGAGACAATTGGGAAAATGTCTTGACTTATATGGAAATTCAGCAAGGCATCATTTTGGACATTAAATACAATTCGATTGTTTTTGGTTATTCATGAGAAAATATCTCATATATCCCAAGAAAGATGGAGAAATGTTGTCATTGGTTTTGATGTGTGTAGATGGAGTACACTCTGAATCCTACTTCTCGTTTACAAGAAATGATTATTATGGTATTTTGCTTAAGGAGGTGAAATCCATTAGTAACGTATGGATACAATAATACATACATACTACGAGTATGAACAAATATGAATCGGAATTAGAAATTTGAATTTCGAATTCGAATCTGTTTTTCTAACTTCGTAGCACTGCTACAGAGAGCTGTATCAAATTTCTTGATGAAATTTCGACATTTTAAACGTTGCAGAAAGCCTCTGTGACTTGACTATGTCGAAAATCCAAGTATTTCATGGACATAGAGTTTTCAAAGAGGGTCGGGAACGCTTTGAATATAAACCATATCCGAGAGGACCAGTTTTTTTTTTGTTTTTAGTTTACAATATGCATTTATTATTAAAAAAAATTACAAATTCTGCTTAAGACTACATGCTAAACCATATTTACATTTATTTTTCTTATATTAACTTACTGGGTCGTCACAAGCACTCTAAATTGCGCAATATGTCTTTTTGTTTTGTTTTGCCTCTCAGCGTACAATATTTTCTCAATTAGCATTTAATATTATATATATATATATATATATATATATATATATATATATATATATATATATATATTTATTTATTATTATTTATTGGCCTGTAAGAACCCGGAAGTTCATGACCTCACCGACTCGGCTTCGCCATCGTTCCCTGTCCTGGGCACTCTCCTTCCACGCTTGACCATTCGAACCGATCTCCTCAAGGTCAAACCTAACATTGTCCGCCCATCTCCGTCGCGGCCGTCCTACCGGTCTCTTTCCCGTTGGTCTACCGTCAAGAATTCTATGCACGGTCCTATCGTTCCCTATTCGCGCCACATGTCCGGCCCATCTTAATCTTCGCGACTTGATTACTCTCACTATTGTAGGTTTGCGATATAGCTCTTCCAATTCGTGGTTATGGAGTCTCCTCCATTGTCCTGCCTCCTCGTCACATTTACCTCCAAAGATGCCCCTCAAAACTTTATTCTCGAATACGCGGAATTTGTTTTCTTCCCGTTTTGTGAGAGCCCATGTTTCACATCCATATAGAACAATCGGCATGATTATGGTTCTATAGACACGGATCTTTATGTTACGTGATAGCAGTCTGGATTTCAGCAGTTTACTGACTGCATGCCAACTCGCGTTGCCGGAATGCAGTCTCTTGTTAATTTCCTTCGACATGTCATTACTGGCCGTCAGTATCGTTCCCAGATATTTAAATTCTTCAACTTTTTCAAATATCTTACCTCTGATGTTTATATGTGTTATCTGAGGTCCACCTGCTCTCGCCGTAATCAAGTATTTTGTTTTGTCTTCATTTATATCTAGGCCCACCTCTTCTGCCGCTTGCATGATGATTTCACAGTTTTTACTTACAGTCTCTAGATTATCAACCAGAACGGCGATGTCATCCGCATATGCGAGCACTTGTGTGACCCCGTTCAGGGATGATCCGGCCATGTTGTCGTCTTGTACCTTTCTGATGACATACTCGAGCACAAGGTTAAAGAGACACGGTGATAGACCATCTCCCTGCTTTAGTCCGTCCCGGATTTCAAATGTTTCTGAGAGGTGGTTTTCTATTCTGACTCGCCCTTTGTTTTCGTTCATGCAAATTTGAATGAGGGCGGCATATTTTTTTGGGACTCCCAGCTCAACTAGAATATGGTAGAGTCTCTGCCTTGCGACTGAGTCGTAGGCTTTTTTGAAGTCAACGAACAGTTGGTGAACCGTCTCTCCGTATTCCCACTTCTTGTCCAGCAGTTGGTAGGAACCTTGAGGTGGTGGGGGGGGGGGGGGGGGGGGGGGCGGCGTTTAACTACGATGAATCGCTCAGGCTATGCTGACGGAAGCATACGCTTCCAGTAGGGCCGCCCATGTCAGACAGGCTAGTGAGGAGTAACACACAAAGATCTACCGCCCCTAATCCAGGGTGTTACGCGTCACCGTGCCCATTGGATGGTTTGCAGCCAGGGGTATACCGGCTGTATTATAACGGCGCCTCTCTGACACCGGGTCGAATCAGAGCAGTAAGCAGACCTTACCATATCAAAGAGGGGCTCTGATATGGCGGACCATTTGAAACCCCAGAGTGATCCAATGAAATGAATGATCAATACACAAAAAACAATCTCACAAAAAACCCGGTAGGCGTAGGTGTGATGAGCCAACACTACCGTAAGGGAACAAATCATCAGGAAAACACCGACTCGGCAAAAAGAAGACGTAGGGAAAAACGTAAAAAGCGGGATATATATATATATATATATATATATATATATATATATATATATATATATATATATATATATATATTGTTATGTATGTAAATAAAAATTGGCTAAATCGAGCAAAGTTTCGTATCCCAACAAAGAAACTGCTCATATCAATAGATCGTACATATAAACTAAAAGATACTCGATCCAACATAGATTAATCACACCCATAGATTAATGACACCCGATCCAACAAGGGATAATATACATAAACTGAAGATACCCGAGCCAACAAGGGATCATAACCGTGCAGCAAAGATATCCGATCCAGCACAATATTAAAACTAACCGATCAGGGAAAGGATCGTAAATTACGACATTTGTGGATGATGGTCAACGGAAGATCGGCGTCACCGAGTTGACAACGGAGCCAGAAACCTAGAAGACATCAGTTGGAAAAGAAACACGGAAAAGACCAGCCGCAGAGCCTAAGTGTTAACTTCAAAGAAAGTAAAGTATGAAGTTAGAAAAATGTTGCTGATAAAAATTTGATAGCAGAAGAAGAAAGGCGGAATTTAGGTGAGGTTTTAAAGTAAAAGATTAATTATGTTAATTAAGAAGTGATAATTTTGAAGAGTCAATTACGTAAAGATATTGTAATTTGTTAATTCTGAAAATACAAACTATATGTTAATTAAGAAGCAATAATTTCGAATTGTCATTTAAGAAGAGATAATTTTATGTGTTAATTAAGAAAGTACTATATTGAAATGCTAACCAAATAAAAGATAATTTTTATATATTAATTAAGAAAAAATAACATTGTTGTGACAAATGAGATAAAACAACTTTTATATAAAAGAAAAGTTTAGTAATGATTAAAAAGATTAATGAAAAAAAAAAATCATTTTGTGAACTCTCTTTTCTAAAACTAAATAAATAAGTAAATTTTAATAGGGTATAAATATTAATCAACAAAAAAAAAATACATACATCAGTAATTTCCCCGACTATTTCTCTCGGGGGAATTACTGAATTCACTGCTGAACGGAAATACGGAACTCCCTACTATCTAAACCCGGTCCGAAGGCGCGAAGCCTTTTCACTTCTTTACACAACAAGTATATAGCCAAATCAAGGCATAACAATATATATGGCCCTTCTTTTTTACATCTTTAATTTTTTTTGTCCGAACACAGGAGAATTTTAGAACCATACGAGACATCATCACCATCATCATCGGCACTACAACCGGGCTCTGGTCCATATCCGAGACTTGCTAAATTGTCCATAATAATTTGTTTTTCCGGGCAAGGTTTTTAGCCTTGTGCCAACTTTTCTCAGGGATGTCACGTGGAGACTGCATGTCAACTTGGATTGAACAGGGACAAGGATCATCCTGGCAGAGACTTTGCGTTGTATGTTCGCTCCCATCCCCCTTTACGCGGATGATACCAAACATTCCGACAATACACTCTTCCCTAGACTCCTCACTGCTGCAACCTCATCTTGACAGCTTTTCGATTTGGTGCCAAAGCATATGCATCCAAGCGACGCGTAGACTAAGGCTGAAGTTGCGAACACTATCCATGTACTTTCTCAATCACCAGCTGAAAGTACTTACGCAACTAATATTAGCAAAGTTAAAGAATTGATAGACAAATCGAAATCAAAAAAAACTGCTTGTCTTGATAATCTTAACAACAAATTAATTAAAGCTCTTCCACCTGCTGCAAATAACTATTTAATGTTCATTTTCAACGCTTGTCTTAGGAACTGTTATTGTCCGGACTGTTGGAAAACAGCAAAAGTAACACCTATACCGAAACCCGGCAAACCGAAGAACAGCCCCGAAAGCTACAGACCTATTAGTCTACTTACCTGTCTGAGTAAGCTTTTAGAAAAAATCATTGAGGAAAAGATTGATCGTTTCTTGGAAGCCAATAACATCCTATAAAACTTTCAGTTCGTTTTCCGTAGTGGTCACAACACAATCCACCAAGTCTCGCACATTAAATACCGCATAGCTAGTAAATTTATCGACAAGGAGTCAACGGAACTGGTTCTTCTAGACATCGAAAAAGCCTTTGATACGGTATGGCGCGAAGCCTTGATTTATAAGCTACTAAAAGTTAAGCTGCCAATTCCGCTTATGAAAATTATCCAGAGCTTTCTTCGTTCGAGAAAATATGTTGTGAGGATAGGAACCGACAAATCCTCTGCTCACCAAATCCACTATGGTGTACCCCAAGGCTCGGTCCTTGGTCCCATATTATTCACATTGTTTGTCGCAGATTTACCATGTCTAGGTGAAAACATTCAGGTAGCTATGTTTGCCGATGATACGGCTATTTGCTCTTCGGGTGCCTTATTCACTAACGTCTACAACTCTTTGCAAACAGCTCTTGACAAACTAGCAGTATATTACAGGAAATGGAAAATAAAAATAAATGGCAATAAAACACAAGCTGTCTGGTTTTCGAGATGTAGGAAAATCTGCTACCTACCAAATGGCACTAAACTCAGTAAGTGTGCAGTTGATATTGATTGGTCCGAAGACTGTAGATATCTAGGTATTATTCTAGATAAAAAACTTATCTTTTAAAAACACATCACTACCACAATTGACAAAATAAGCAAAGTCGCAAGAGTTCTGTATCCATTAGTGTGTAGAAAGTCAAAGCTTAGCTTCGAAAATAAAATTATAACTTTTGAAACCATTTTTCAAGCTATACTCCTGTACGGCGCCCCTGTATGGTGTAATTGTACTTGCAAAGGTGTCAAAATAAAATATTGAAAATGTTGCTGAATTTGCCATGGCATTATTCGACACATGAACTTCATGAAAACGCTAACGTTAAACCGGTAGAATTCCTTATTGACAAGATCCATCGAAACTTCTTCGTCAATTGTTCTTTTTCTGATAATGTTCTCATTTCCCGTCTTGCGTTATCCTAAATCACTACCTATGTACTCTGTCTATGCAAATTATATCGATGTCATTATTACATAAAATAACCGGAAACCAGTGCAATATTAGTCTTAAGATTCAAATAAGGGCTTTTTCTTGTAGTTTTCCCTTAATCATTTATTATTTATTATTCATTAAAATTGTGCTATTTTCATTATATAGATTTAAGATTATAGTTGTAAAGGAATTGCTGTCCTAACACTCTTAAATACTAGTTGTAAAATATAAATGTATTATCTACCTAATAAAAACTGAATTGAAAAAAATATAATATGTTGATCTATTATATATATATATATATATATATATATATATATATATATATATATATATATATATATGTATTTAGAACAAATTATATCTTCCGAAAATCAAAAACCGAAGGAAATAGACATCAGAATAAGCAGTGTTTGGGAAAGATTTTGGTCCATTAAAGAAATTCTGAAGAACCCACATATGCCCATGATGGACAAGACTACAGCATTCAACTCGTGTGTACAGCCATGTTTAATCTATGGATCACAAACCTGAGTCCTTACCAGCAAACATAACAGAGCACTCAGAGTCTGTCAAAATAGAATGGAGAGAAGCATTCTAAACATCAAGCTACGGGACAAAATCAACCTAACAAACATAAGAACTAAGATAAAAGTAACAGATGTCGCGTATACAGTGGAAAAACTTAAATGGAAATGGGTAGGTAAAGTATCGGTATGTGGTATAGCAGAGAAAGGCTACAAACCAAAAATGATGGCAAACCACAGAGGAAGCCTATGCCAGAGCCCAAGCTGGTACTGACACTACCGATGCCGAAGATTAGAAATTATTATTATTTCAATTAAACTATATACATATCAGTATCAGAAATAAAGGCTATTTATATTTGTATTTTCATTTGTGTTTGCATTTGCATTTGCATTTGCATTTGCATTTGTATTTGTATTTGGATTTGTATTTGTTTTTGTTTTTGGATTTGTATTTGTATTTGGATTTGTATTTGTATTTGTATTTGCATTTGTATTTTTATTTGTATTTGCATTTGTTTTGTATTTGTATTTGTATTTGTATTTGCATTTGTATTTGTATTTGCATTTGCATTTGTATTTTTATTTGTATTTGCATTTGTTTTGTATTTGTATTTGTATTTGTATTTGCATTTGTATTTGTATTTGTATTTGCATTTGCATTTGTATTTGTATTTGTATTTGTATTTGTATTTGTATTTGTATTTGTATTTGTATTTGTATTTGTATTTGTATTTGTATTTGGATTTGTATTTGTATTTGTATTTGGATTTGTATTTGGATTTGTATTTGTATTTGTATTTGTATTTGTATTTGGATTTGTATTTGTATTTGTATTTGTATGTGTATTTGTATTTGTATTTGTATTTGTATTTGTATTTGGATTTGTATTTGTATTTGTATTTGGATTTGTATTTGGATTTGTATTTGTATTTGTATTTGTATGTGTATTTGTATTTGTATTTGTATTTGTATTTGTATTTGTATTTGTATTTGTATTTGTATTTGTATTTGTATTTGTATTTGCATACCGTCAGAATATAATCACTCGGAGTAAGTTCCATTCAATGTCTCCTCTTCGAAGAAAGGGAAAGTCTTTTTCAACCAGTCGTTCGTCTTTAATTCTTGTATCAATTGAATTTAGGCGGCTTTAGATGCATATTATAATGTATACTACTTCGTTAAGTCGTCCGCTTAATGCTTAAGCGTTGGCTGCGAGTCGATTGGTTTGGGTTTTCTTTTACCAATTCGTGAACATACTGAATAACCTTTGGTGCCTTCGCTGACTTCAGACGAACTTTATTTATTATTATTATTGATGTCCTGGTCGTTGAAAAAAATATGCTATCATTTCTAATCTAACAAAGCAAGCGTTATAAAATTTGTGTTAGCTATTTACATTTATTTATACCAAGGAGGATCAAGCTTTTTAATCAACGAGCCAATTTAAATTGTAAATTTTTTTTTGCGGGCCGCACATAAAATAACACTTATTAATAATTTCCAAAACTTTACTTATAATAAACATTAGAATAAAAAAAAATAAAAAATTTACAAAATAGTAAAGATTTTATATACAAATTTTAATGCAAAATAAAAACAAACAAGAAAAGAACAGAAAAACAAATTTACTTGAAATTTTTAATGAGAAATTTGGCACTGTTTTTTCAATACAAGCTGATCAATATCAGCCGGAATCGATGAGGTAGCTACACGCACGCAGCTTTCTAATCGTGCATCACCCAGTCTTGATCGGTGATCATTCTTGATTAATTTCATGGTTGAAAATAATTGTTCGCAAACATATGTACTTCCGAACAGAGACATCATTTGCTTTCCATTTTTCGTCAAAAGCGGAAATTTCTCAGGGCTCACATACGATTTATAAAAATTTTCAATGTTTACTGAGAAAAATACATTTTTTAATTCGGTATTATTCTGCATGTCAACCACTTTCATTTGAAAGTCTTCGGAAACTGTATCCACATCGATATTAAATGGCGAGAAAAACAATTTCATAGAAACCGCTGTCTTCTCAGCTTTGAACATTTGAAGTCGTAATTGAAATTCGTTGATTAAAATGTCTATATATTGTGCGTATTTTTGAGAAGTGGTAACGTTGTCTTTTTCTAAATGTGGAAAGTGAGACACATTATTCTGCAAAAGATGTTGTTTGCACAATTTTAATTTGCGCTTAAAGCCCTGAATTTTATCATACAAATTGTTAATAAACTGTCCTTTGCCTTGAAGTTCCACATTGAGATCATTGAGATGCTGAGTCATGTCGATAAGAAACCCAAAATCACTCATCCATTCTTTATTACCAAAATGAGGAAAGAGATATCCCTTCATATCTAGGAACAATTGTATTTCACTTTTTAAGTTGTATATTCTTTTTAGCATTGCACTTCTACTAAGCCAACGTACTTCGGTATTAAAAACAACGTCCCCATATTCAGTTCTTTAAATTCATGGTGATTTAACGAGCGCGACTTTATAAAATTGATTAGTTTAATTATTGGTACTTGGCAGAAGGCTAATAACCTTGCCCGGAAAAACAAATTATTATGGACAATTTAACAAGTCTCGGATAAGGACTGGATACAGGTGGAGAGACTCGTTAAATAAGGCCAAGACCGGATCCCGGTGGTAGTGTCGATGATGATGGTGAATTATTGGTACTGTGACATTTGGCAAACTCAATCTTTTCGCACACAATTTCCTGGTGAATTATGCAGTGGTTAACGAAGATTTCCCTTCCTGTGACCTTCTTAATGTCTTGAAATAGCCTTCCCGATACTCCTACCTCCATGCTCGACATTGCTCGTGCTTCACCTGTCGATATACCAATAATCTTTTCGAATAAAATTGAAAATTTTTCCAACACAGACTATAACACAGACTTTAGTTCATCGTACAGGTCTTTGCCGGTTGTAGTCCCTTACATTGGAATTAGTGAACACAATTCTTCGATGATATTAAATTTAGTATTAATATCGGCTCCTCGATAGTATAGTGGTTAGTATACCCGCCTGTCACGCGGGAGGCCGGGGTTCGATTCCCCGTCGGGGAGTCTCTGGCGCAAGACTAATGACCTTGCCCAGAAAAAAACAAATCATTATGGAAAATTTAACAAGCCTCAGGACTTGCTAAATAAGGCCAAGACCGACTCCCGGTTGTAGTGCCGATGATGATGATGATGATCAATATCACGTAAAAATATAGACAGTTGTGCTGTATCGCTAATATCACAACTCTCATCAAGTGCCAAAGAACAGTATTCGAATTTTGCAATACGTTCACGAAGCGTTGTTGCTATGTTCTCGGACAAGTCTTCAATTCTCCTTGCTATCGTGAATCTGGATAAACTAATGTTTGAAATAATATTTATTTTATCAGGAAATGCAATTCCTGCAATAGGAATCAGACATTCTTTTATCATCTCTCCATCCGCAAAGGGTTTCTTTTTTTTTTTGCTAGTATTTGACTGACAACAAAACTAGCCTTTACTGCCGTATTTGATAAAATAGCTTGATTTTGATTTTTGATTCTCCGTTTGATTAAACTTATCTGTCCTTAGTCCTCCTGTTAAGTTTTTATATTGTTGTTCATGTTTTGTATCCTAATGCCTTTTATGTTATATTCTTTTAATGTCGACACAGTCTCTGAGCATATTAAGCATACAGCTTTATCTCCAAAGAAAGTGAAAAAATAATCAAATTTCCACTTTCTTGGAAATGCCTGTGCTCAGCCGCAACCTTTCGTTTTTTTGTTTGCTTTTCCGACATGGTAGTATGGGTTAAAAATTTGAAAGTTAAAATAAAATGTATTATAGTAAAACTTAATTTTTAATGAAAAAACTCTGATATTACTCCTTTTGACAATAATATTGCACTCACGCCTTTCAAGATTCACAAGAATTGCTAAAATGGCTAGTTAACAGCTTACCAGTCTGACTGATTGTGTGACAGAAGCAAACACAAACAAGCACAGACGCGGCGCGTTCGTATTGCATGTTTGAACAAGTCGCTGACAAGTAAGTAACTCGTCACAAAAAATTGCTTCTGTTTAGCATGTACTACCATTTTATTATAATTAATTTTATAATAATATATTGATGGGAGAAAGCCGATAAAATAAATTCAATTTAAGAAATGCTTGGCGGGCCGCATAAACATGTTTAACGGGACGCGTTTTGCTCTTCCCTGATTTATACCATCCTGCCAATTAAATACACACATCGATATTCAGTGCATATTAAAAAAAATACATTCTCATTACTATTTGTCCACAGTTCATTTAATTAATGACATGCACGGGACCCTAAAGTATCTTCCCTTTTTTCATCCTTGACAAATGGGTGGAAGTACACTGACTAGTATATGTTCTAATCTAATATTATGCGGTAAGTAAATTTACAAATCATATGTGTTAAATTGGAGAGTACATACGAAACATAGAATTCATGGCGAGATATGTTCTGTTACGACACTAGCAATTGGTGGAAATGGAAATAATATTACAATGCTACGAAGGCAAATCAACTGGCACTTTATCATCAACATTTTTTTTTGTTCTTCATAATTAAGTTCATAAAAATAATGAAAAAGTAATGGTGTCCAGTCTTTTTCCCAAAATAAAATCTGCAACGAAAACTTAATCGCTACTCACCCATAACCATTTCCAGAAGAGTCAAGAAAAAAAAAGGGTTAAATAAAAGTAAGCCGTAATTCCCTTCCCTGAAAGTTTATCTTCTAAATCTTTAATGAAACCAAAAGATACGAGTATAAAGAAAGTAAATCAACAATAAAAAGTAAAAAGATAGAGAAAAGGGAAAGTTTTCAAAAATCTGAGTACCTAAACGCCTTTTGTATCATTTCTTAATTCTCTGCCCCCTGAATACGACGCAGCTACCGTGAAAGTTTCTTCAGAATTTGGTTCAATCACCGCATAGTGAATTGATCATTAAATTCGTAGATTATAACTCCCCCAAAGGTTCCAACGTGGTAAGGTGATTATGAAGCTCGAGTGCAAATATATTTCGTCATCGTCGCCCTTTCACATGCCGGTTCATGGAAAAACAAACTAAAGTAAAACCAACATTGTTTTGATTATGCGAGAAAAATATCCCCTGCCCATTGTTGGATAATAACTCCGCACTACCGATGGAAAATGTAAACGACACCCACTTGAATGACTTGGCCAAGTCTGTTGGTGTTTGGACGAGTCTTCAGATTCCATTCATTCAAAGAACAGATCTGGACTGGTCTTGCCCTTCGTTTAGATTTCCCGGAAACACACTGACACTGTCTAGTCAGTTACCAATTCGGGATTATCTCGTATGACAGCTGCAAGTGAATGGGGTGAAACTCACGTCACATTGTTGTGGTCAACAAAAAATGCAATTAAGAGGTCATTATGCAGCAGACGGTCGAAATTCGATTCCACTTCTGGATGCGCTGTTTATACTCCTCGTTCTTTGGTTTATTTTGCATTTTTAAGGAGGAAAGAAATCAATGTGTCTAACACGTTGGTGGTTTGTTACGTTTTCGCTGATACCTTAAGCTTCAGTTTAGAACGATTAGTTCGCACCATTGGATTTGTTGATATTCATTTTTGGCCTCGTCGACTATTTTGTGTGATCAGGTGATGTATTCCTCATCAATTTTGATATTATGGGAAGGTGGGGCTTTAAGTTCTTGCAAGGTTAGCGAAAATAAAGAGGTTGACCCAACAACAAACACTTTTTTATAATGTACACAATTTCATAGCCATTAAATGTATATAGAACACGTGACCGCTTTTGATCGTACAAGTATTTTATAATTTTAATCAATTGGAAAGTTTATTAACACTAAATGTGGGATATGTAAATAAGTTTTCTGTATTAACTTGGAAATTATTGTTAACATTAAAGTAATGTAAAATTCCATTAGGGAAGAGATACACGACACAACAAAAAGAAATGTAAGCAAGCATCTATAACAAATGTACAATACAACAATAAATGACTAACTGGTATATTCCTAGAAAGGATAAATAATCAGACAAACTGAGCTATTTGTAGGCTACGAAAATGCACAGCAAAATTTGTACTTTTAGTTTATTTAGTTATAATAATTCTCATCATGCTGCGGAATCTCTTTGTTTTTCATCATTTCTCTCAAAAAAGGCGAACTTACAGCTGACTCATCGCGATGAGATGTATATTTTCAGTTACCCTTTTTAAATTTCTGTGAATATATATATATATATATATATATATATATATATATATATATATATATATATATATATATATATATATATATATATATATATATATCATCCAGGAATATAGAGCTGAGTTCTCGCACAGAGATGCTCCTTTTTCTTGACTGGGTCTTTCGACCAAGCATCCAGAGATGGACAAAAATGTCTCCCAGCCATTTCACGGAGCTCATAACTTAATGGAGTGGTATTTCACTGGACAGATGGGCATTAAAACACAATTCAGTGCCGATTTGCCCAAATAACTAGAGTTGTCAGTTGAGCTCAAATAGCAAAATAAAAGGGTTGACGCAACCTCCTTACCAGCTCAGTCAATGAGGTGGCCCTAAGAGAATGACAATCTAAACGGCATACTCTTTAGCCACCAACTTATCTTATGTCTGGTTGACTTTGAACATTTTTACAACTCTTTTACATTACTAACCCTCGCTACTTACACAATCCTCGTTCATACTCTATTGGCATTCTCTTTAACCATCAATTGATATTAAGTCTGGTCAACTGTGAACATCTTTACAACTCTTTTACATTACTATACCTCGCTGCTTACACAATCCTCGTCCATTCTACTTCCTCGTCCATTCTATTTACTGGTCCATTCTATTTACTCGTCTATCACACCTCCTACGACTCATATGAATCTAACTGTCGAACGGTGGGTACTGTAATATCTAATATAACCTTTTTCGAATTTAACCTCAGCAGTTCTACTCTAACACTCCATTTCCTAAATCGTTCCTCTTAGCTATTGACCATTTTAACAGATTGCAGCGGCGGAAAATAGAGCTTTTGAAGAATGGCGCTCCAATCCCACCTAGGTTTACAGAACGAATTTTGTTAGAATCAGAAACGTCAGCGATTGATACCGCGAAGAAGGCTTACAACGACAGAGTAACCAACAAGCTCCTTGAGTGCCCAACTGCTTCGCCTCACTTCTGGTTAATGCCAAGTGCTCTCTAGTAACTTCCCTTTTCCTCCTCCTGTCCTCTGTTAGTGACGGGAAGTGGAACACTAGTTACAAATTCAGAAGATAAAGCTAATGTGTTCGCGAATTTATTTTCCGCGAATTCAAACCTAGATGCCAGTCTTTTGGAGCCACCTGTGAACCCGCGGGTGCGGTCTTCGATGTGGGATGTTAGGTGGACTGCAATGTAAGAAGACAACCGGCCCGGACGAAATGCCAACAATATTCCTTAAGAACTGTGCTCCAAAACTGTCGCCGGCCCTTGGCAGATCCTTTCGCTTATCTTATGCACGGAGGACATTTCCTACCTACTGGAAAGTCCTGAAAGTCTCCCAAAGAAGGAGAAAAGTGGGTCCTACAAAATTACTGGTCGACAGCATTACTGTCGCTGTTATCTAAGGTGGAAGAGGCCACCAAGGCCGAGATAATTAAATATTTGGAATGCAACAGACTTCTGAATGATCGTCAATACGGATTCCGTTGCAGGTGGTCCACGGGAGATCTTTTCACCCTTATAACTGATAGGGCATCGTGAGTCAAAAGCGGTCGCGTTCGGTATCTCAAAGGCTTTTGACCGCGTCTGTCATAGGGCATTGCTGAGCAAGCTTCGTCCACTCAGCCTTTCAGACTTTCCCAGCAGCTTTGTGACTGGACGAACAGCTTCCTCAAAAATCGATCGGTAAGAGTTGTTGTCGACGGCGAGTGTTCGAATCAGTATCCTGTCAATTCCAGTGTGCCTCAGGGTTGTATTTTGTTTCCAACGCTATTTTCGGTTCACATAAATAATTTGTTGGGGACAACGGGTAACAAGGTGTTCAGTTTTGCTCTCGGGTTCGTGAAACGGTGGTCCGGAATGGGCCAGAAGACATGAACTCTCCGACCCCTACGTAACTCGATCCCTTTACCTCACATTCGTCCACTGCTAGAATACGCTAGCCAGGCATGGTCCCCTTATCACAAGACCCGTATCTGTAGAATCGAAAGTATTCAACGTCGCTTCCTTCGGTTCGCTCTCTGGGGGCTAGGATGGCAAAACTCCTTAATCCAGCCCTCATACATAACCGCCTCAAATTAATCAACCTTGGAACGCTTGAGGAGCGCATGGTCCTGGCTGACATAGTGTTTATATATCGGGTGCTCTCCGGCTCGGTCTACTGCGCCAACCTCCTTAAGTTAATTCCGCTGAACACAAACCCCCGATATACGTGTAATCCCCGCCTTGTCTACACCCCCCTCTCATGGTTTCAATAAACCTCTTTCACGGATCCTGGGAAATATCAACTCCAACTCCACCTTGTTCGACATTGATCTCTCTACCCAACTCTGAAGCATCATAAACCGTTCTCACTACTAATCTTAAGTGGCGCATCCTACACTTTCCCCCCTCACACCCCCCACGTCCCCACTCTTGCCTTCACAATATGTCCTGTTTACCTTCGGTTAAGCTTAGTTAAGTTAGTTCTTATATTCTTTAGTTTGTAAAGTTATGTATAGTTTAGCTTATAAGTATTTATAAGTAAAAAAAAATCGTTATTTTCTAGGGAAATTAATTGTTTTTTTTTATTCAAAATATTGGCCATCGACTTCTACACATTCAGCCCATCTTTCAGGTAATTTATGAATAGCATGCCAGAAAAACTGCTTGTCTTTCGCCGCAAACTATTCGTCGAGCCATTTTCCAACTTCCTCGAAATTGCTGAAGTGCTGCTCTACGAGCGCGTGCCCCATTGATGCGAAGAGGTGATAGTCAGATGGCGCTAAGTCCCGGGAGTATGGCGGGTACAGAAGGATGTCCCATCCACACGACTTCAAGGTGTCTTTTACTAGTTTTGCTGTGTGAAATGGCGCGTTGTCGTGGAACAAAATCACTTTGCCATGTCTTCTGGCCCATTCCGGTCGTTTTTCGATTATTACGTGGTTTAAATTAAGCATTTGTTGACGATAGCGTTGCTTATTAACGGTTTCGGTGCGCTTCAAGAGTTCATAATACAGGTAGTCCCCGACTTACGACCGTTCGACTTACGACTATTCGCACTTACGACCATTTTTTTTCCAATTTTTTTCATAGAAAATACTTACAGAAGACAAATATGTAGTTGCGGGGAATCCCTAAAATATATGAGAAAAATTAAAAAAAAAACAAAGTAAAAAAATTCGATTTACATACATATTTCAGTACAAATAATACATTACATTAGCTAAGTCGGAATTTTTTTTATATGAAATTCGACTTGCGACTTAATCGACTTACGACCGATGACCAGGAACCTATCTCGGTCGTAAGTCGGGGAATACCTGTACACAATACCGCTCTGGTCGCACCAGACACAGAGCATGGTCTTCTTGCCGAAACGATTTAGCCTTGCTGTTGAAGGACCGGCTTCGCCAGATGAAAATCACGATTTTTTCCGCTTTGGGTTTTCAAAATAAATCCGTTTTTCATCACTCGTCACAATTCGATGCTTTCCTTTTGTGGCGTTGAAGCAGCATTTCACAAGTGACTTAGCGATTTTCCATTTGACGTTTATTCAAATCGTGTGGGGCCCATTTACCGAGTTTATTGATCTTCCCCATTGCTCGTAAACGTCTGTTGATTGTTTCTTGTGACACATGTAATGCTTGTGCTAATTGGGGTTGAGTTTGAGTTAGGTCGTCATCTAATAACTCCTGCAATTGCTCGTCTCCACATTTTTGTGTTCTACCAGAGCGCTCACTGTCTTTCACATTGAAATCACCACTTTTAAATTGTCGAAACCATGTCTCCCATGTTATATTTGATGGGGCGTGTTTGTATGTTTCTACCAGCAAACGATGACCTTCAACCGCCTTTTTCTTTTGATTAAATACATGCCGCAAATGTTCTTTTTCAGGCATAAAAACCGACATGATCACTGAACGATAAAACAAAACGCTAGTTTTCGGCGGACTTAATTTAAGTGTGTGTTTGTAAATAAATCTCAGACGAACAATATAACGTATGTGTCCAATTAATACGTTGCATACTTTTCGCTGGAACTATCTCTTAGTTAAACCGGAAAATAACCTACGCATACATGTGGTACATTGCTTGAATTAAGACAATAAACGGGGTGTTAGCCCCACTAAACTTGTTTCCTCTTTTTTGGGTGATCGGTTCATTAGTGCATCAACGTCGCACCAGCTGAGATGCAGACAGAATGGGTCTCTGAATCGGGATCGGGGTAAGGTTCTCCAATGGGGAAAGACCAATCTAGTCGACTTCAATGCAACGAAGACACTATACAACATTCACAAAGAAAAGTGGATCATCGGTACCACAGCTGATGATGAATAGCCAAGCCCATTAATCTAGGAAAAGCATGAAATTGCTCGGCGTCACTGTCTGTAGGAATGTAACGTGGCAAAAACACATGTCGAGCATCGCCAGATCTGCCTCTGGGAAAAAGTGTTATCTTTTTAGAGCCAAGAAATGTTTTACACGACGCAACTTCTTCTCGTGTATAAATCCCAAATTAGATCGGCGCTCGGATATTGCTCTCATGTTAGGAGCTCTGTTCCTAAGCATATACTCGACCCACTTAAGAGCATACAGAGGCGAACGATCTACCTGATGGGAGACACTGCGGTGACGTGGGGAGTACAGTCGCTATCATTTCCTGAGGCGGTATTGGTTTTCTGTGTAGGGCCTTTACAATGGAGCGAGAGTTTCGCGTTGATTTGTGTAACATTCGCGGCTTGAGATCCAACTTCTCTTCCGTGTCTGCCCACGTCTCTAACCAGAAACCAACTATCCTTGCACTAAGCGAAACCCAGGTAATTACTAATAGAGATATTTTCGATTTAAACCTACCTGGATATAATTTAGTGCCACTGTTTTTTCCACATCATGGTATAGCCACTTACATACGAAATGATATTGGTTATCAGCTTCTGCCACAATATGGGCTCTGTTCCAACCAAGAATTTAATTTCTCTTGGCTAAAACTTCACGTTCGTAAGCATATCATACATTACTGCTTTCTTTACAGAAGCCCAAACTTGAATAGAAACGTATCCTTTAACGAATTTGATGCTCTGTCTGATTCTATCGATAGGATCTTGACCTTATATCCACACACTGAAATCGTTATTGCGGGTCAGTTGAATGTGGATAACACTCAGTGGCTTCGCCACTCCGGACACACAACACCTGAAGGTCAATATGTTCAGCTCTTTGTTGATTCAAATAGTTTAACTCAGCTTGTCAATGAGCCAACACGGGTACCAGACATACCATATATGGTCATTTCGCCAACACACTGGCCTGATTCTCACCTCCCGCCCAAACAAATACACAATTGAAGTTTCTTCGCCCTTGGGCACTTCAGACCACTGTGTCGTGTCAGCTAAATTTTCTCTAACCAACAGTAACGTTAATAAGAAAGCCCATAAAAGAATAGTATGGTTCTACAAGAGGGCCAATTGGCTAGGTCTGAACGACTTTTTTGGGAGGTTAAATTGATCATTATTTTTCCTCAATAATAATGTTGACTCTATCAATGTGTCCAATTGACAGACACGATTCTACTTGGCTGTGGACCTTTATTCCACACAGAGTAAAGAGTATCAAACCCAAGAGAAATATGTGTTTCGATTCCGGGTGCAGAGAAGCCGTCAAAGCTAAGATGTGAGCTTTCGGTTGTATAAATCAAACAATACTGAGGAAAACCGAAAAAGATTTAAAAGACCTGGAAATGACTGCAATTCGTATATTTAACGCATCAAATTCTTGAATGACCAGAGAGTGAGACAAAAAATACTACACTCTCCCACAGGTAGTAGAAGCTTCTGGGCAATCATGAAAACTCGGTCTCTTCATCCATTCCATCGCTCACAGTCGATGACAGTCCAGTCACCAGTGCAATAGAGAAAGCGAATCTACTTGCTGCACATTTTGCAGCCAACTCAACGCTGCCTGATACCACATCAGTTCCACCTCAACTTGAGCATAAGCAGCACACCATGAGCCATTCACTTCCGAACGCGTACTGGTGCCCGCGCACTCAAAGAGCTGAACGCAAACAAATCCGCTAGTCCGGGTGGCATTCCCCCAATCCTCTTGAAGAGATGGTCATCTTCACTCGCTAAACCACTGAGGAAACTCTTCCATTTATATTATTCAACTGGCCGTTTCCCAAATATATTGAAATCAGCGAACATTTAGCCAAAAAGGGCGAAAAATCACACCTCTCTTCTTATCGACCCATAGCACTAACTTCTATTCTCTCCAAGGTAATGGACTCACTTATCAACCGTCAACTTTCGAAATATCTGGAATCAAATGACCTCATCAATGACCGCCAATATGGCTTTCATAGCAATAGGTCCACAGGAGATCTGATGGGGTACCTTACCGAAAAGTGGAGCCATTCCATCCACTACCACGGTGAAAGCAATTGAATATTTCAAAAGCCTTCAACAGAGTTTGGCATTCAGCCCTTTTGCCAAATTGCATTAATTTGGAGTGGACAATTTCCTGATCCAATGGACTATCATTCTGGCTCTTCAATTCAAGTGGTTCTTGATTGTGTCAAATCTGTCTCCCATCAGATTAATGCAGGTGTTCCCCAGGGTTCGGTACTCTCACCCACTCTCTTACTGATCTTTATAAATGATCTCTTGTCAATTACTCCCAACCCAATTCACTCGTTTGCTTATGATAGCACGTTGATTTTCTCATACTCATACGAACACTCGAACAGAAGAAATACTGGGAGACTACCAGTGCGGATTTCATAGGAACCGGTCAACAAACGACTAAATGTTCACAATAAGGCAACTGTTGGAAAAGAAGTGGGAATACGGAGAGACGGTTCACCAACTGTTCGTTGACTTCAAAAAAGCCTACGACTCAGCCGCAAGGCAAAGACTCTACCATATTGTAGCTGGGAATCCCGAAAAAATATGCCGCCCTCATTCAAATTTGCATGAACAAAAAAAAGGGCGGTATAGAATAGAAAACCACCTCTCAGAACCATTTGAAACCCGGGACGGACTAAAACAGGGAGATGGTCTATCACCGTGTCATTTTAACCTTGTGCTTGAGTATGTCATCAGAAAGGTACAAGACGACAAGATGGTCGGAACATCCCTGAACGGGTTCACACAAGTGCTCGCATATGCGGATGACATAACCGTTCTGGGCGATAATCTAGAAACTGTAGATAAAAACAGTGAAATCATCATGCAAGCGGCAGAAGAGGTGGACCTAAACATAAATGAAGACAAACCAAAATACATGATTACGGCGAGAGCATGTGGAACTCAGGGAACACATATAAACGTCAGAGGCAAGATATTTGAAAAAGTTTAAGAATTCAAATATCTGGGAACGATACTGACAGCCAGTAACGAAATGTCAAAGAAAATTAACAAAAGACTACACTCCGGCAACGCTAGTTGGCAGGCAGTCAGTAAACTGCTATCACGTAATATAAAGCTCCGTGTCTATAGAACCATAATCATGCCGATTGCTCTATATGGATGCGAAACATGGGCTCTCACAAAACGATGACGACAAAACGAAAATATGACGAGGAGGCAGGACAATGGGGGAAACTCCACAACCACCAATTGGTAGAGCTATACCCTAAACCTACAATAGTGAGAGTAATGAGGTGGCGAAAATTAGTATGACCCGAACATGTGGCGCGAATGGGTAACGATAGGACCGTGCGTAGAATTCTTGACGGTAGACCAACGGGAAAGAGACCGGTATGACGGCCGCGACGGAGAAGGGCGGGCAATGTTAGGTTTGACCTTGAAGAGATCGGACGGGATGATCAAGCGTGGAAGGAGAGTGCACAGGACAGAGAACGATGTCGGAGTCAAGTCGGTGAGGTATGAACTTCCGGGTTCCTACAGACCAATAAATAATAATAAAAAATGATGAAGCCGGTTCCGAGGTTATGTGTATCGGTACCTCCACACACCAGTGTAATCCCGTTGGTTTCGATTAATTGACGTAGGAGTCGGACTTCCTGAGCGTGACGATGTCCATTTTATATTGCTTTGCGTTTTCTACGACCGTCTGTATCGTGCCTGGTTTATATAACGTCTAAACATTCTACGTGCCGACGCGTATATCCGGTTTATTCCGTTTTTCCCTACGTCTTCTTTTTGCCGAGTCGGTGCTTTTTTTCTTGATGATTTTTTTCCCTTGTGGTAGTGTCGGCTCATCACACCTCCGCCTACCGGCTTTTTCGTGGGATTGTTTTGTGTGTATTGATTATTCATTTTTGTTCCCACGATTCTTGGGCTTTCAAATAGGCCGCCACATCAGAGCCTCGCTTTGATATGGTAAGGTCTGCTTACTGCTCTGATTCGACCAGTAAGGGTATACCCCTGGCTGCAAACCATCCAATGGGCACGGTGATGCGTAACACCCTGGATTAGGGGTGGTAGATCTTAGTGTGTTACTCCTCGCTAGCCTGTCTGACATGGATGACCCTACTGGACCATGCTTCCATCAGCATAGCCTGAGTGATTCATCGTAGTTTAAGCCCCCGCACCAAGTCAAGGTTTTTGCCAAGCGGGGGACCCAAGCCTACTGAGAATAAGAAAATGTTCGATCAATAAATAAGCGAGTTGAACGACAGTTGATACTGATCGGGAGATTAAATTCAGCTCGAACGAGGACATCATTTCAATTCATATATTTTAAGGGGTTAAATAAAGGCCGGAAACCTTGGAAAAAAGGGTGTCAATTTAAAAGAATACAATGTTGAAAAAAAAGATGCAAAATATTGCATATACAACTCGGGTACAAGTTGTTCGACCTTCGTAGGGAAACTGATTCGCCCATGTAGTCGCGTGAACAGGTGACTATTTAAAACCCGCTAAGCAAGCAAATAATGATTATCCTTAGTAGTAACCTTTAGAAGTGATATTTTCAAAACTGGGTACTCTCCTACAATTTATTTACAATGTATCAGTCACTTCATGTACAATGACCTAATAACGACATAATCTTAATAGAAACAGTGACAATGGACTCCACAGCATTGGTAAACCAAACTGTAAGTCCAACTCTTGCGAAGATCATGGACAGAGCATTTCATACCAATTACTTCCATGCATCATCATCTCCCTTGTGCGAATAAATACCATATTTTAATTTAACATTGTGTGTAGGCAATCGATGTAAAGCGGTGACCATTTGGTTATTTATAAAATTGAATTCCAGATGCTTCTTTGCTTTCTGCGGCTTCAACTCCAACGTCGAGTTCATATTTTAAACGGCTCGTTGAATCCAACTCGTTTCAATTAACTTATTCCCTCTCATCGCCATGAGGTCATCTATTTTGCCGTGGAGTTGACATTGTTGACTGCGTTGTATGGCATTATGGTCAGAAGATTGATGTACTGCTTGTTGATCAATAAACAGTATCTCTAACAATAACAACAACAACTTGTGTTTGTTCTACAACCATTATTCACTAGTCTTCCATGTCCATTCGACCGCAAGAGACCTAATTCATATTTTGTCCAGTAACAATCGTGCAGTGGTGATTTATCACGGGTGCAATGGCCCGACAAAAGTTTTACATTCTACACGGGTAATGTTTGTGAGTAAGCGTTTCGGCTTGACGAAAATAGACTCCAAAATGTGCGCCAGAAATAATAGAGCTGTCGCCGGGATGCACTAGGAACTCTTAGAGGATTAAGGGATTCTGGAAGACACAGATTTAATGTTCCATTAGTGGAGTTTAAACGATGGTGGCCGAGTTGAACTATAAAATTTAAAGAGCCTGCAGTGAATTTATTTTTGGTGCAACACGGTTCATTTTATTATAATACGATTAAAGTTCGTTTGTTTCCTTTCAATTTCGTTATATTGAATTTAAAATTGTTTCGTAGATTTTTTTTCTCATTTTTATTTATTAGTAAAAGTTTTTCTGAGAAGAATCTATTGTTAGCTAGTTTTACGATATCATAGCTAGATTTGCATTGGAGGCACCTAAGGAACTTGTACAAAAACTACGTTTAAAATTATAATTTAAAACTTGCCCGGAAGGCGAACTAAAAATAGTTCAACAATTCATGACATTGTTTAGCTATGTCGCGAATGGCCATCAGTTCTTTTACGATCTGCGAATATTTGGTGCAAGTTGTCATTTGCGCGACCTTCAAATGCCGCCGTTGTTTTTTATGCTTTAAGTTAATTAACTCGCTGAAATAATGGGGAATTAGTAAGAATTGCTTGAGTTGGTACAGGGAACTACATTCATTCCGAGAATTGCAGATACGGTTTGATATCGAATTCAATTTATTTCTTTTACCCGAACAGACATTTGAGATGTAGGGCCTACGGCATACAGAGTGCGATAAATACGTGATAGACTGGCCGTGAAAAACATCAATGAACCAAGATTTCTGAATATTTTCAAGTTTTTTTATTTCAAATATGCTCCTCTAGTTTCTATTTTCTTGTTATAACGTTTCAGCTGTAATTCAAGTGTACGTTCTATTTCATTTTGTGCCTTTAGGGCTCCTGTTGTAGCTGTTTTGATGGTCGAAAAGGCATTTGAAAATTTCTTCAGTACCATGATTCATTACTAACAATAGATTTCAGGAAATTTGGAATAAATTCTAGCGGTTGCAAGACTCCTTTGAAATGATTGACATCTGCCAATTTATAGTCATCCGTCAAAGGGTGCGGAACAAATTTTGCACAGTTCTTTGTTTTATGCAAATTATTGTGGACATAGTTCCGATAGTTCGGATTTTGTCTCTGTTGATGTTTAAGGCCTCCTCTATCATTTTCAATAAAATCATGTACTTCTTCAATTCAGTCCACAGACACGTGGGTCACAAGTCCGATCAATCGTCCTACGCCTGCACGGCGATCGAAGGACACAACAAACGGACAAACATTGTCTTACCAAGGACATTTAACGCATCGTCCTAAATTCCTAAAAATAATTATATATAATACATCATACAGGCATCGTAAATTCGAAAACCTGATTGGCGCCCCTGCTAATAAATAAAGCCTCACTGATGTGTCATGGCGACAATCAATGGCTCGACGCCCTACCAACTGTCCTCTTAGGCTTGCGCACAAGCATAAAAGAGGACCTGGGAGCCTCAGCAGCAGATCTTACCTACGGAACCAATCTGCGCCTCCCAGGAGAGTTCTTCGCCGATGGAGAACCCCCACTCGAACAGTTGCCAAATATGGAAAACCTACGCAAACTCATGCGAAAGGTCAGGGCAACACCGGTCGCCAAACACGGTTCCAAGAGGATATTTGTTCATCCAGAAATGGACAGTTGCACGCACGTTTTCATCAGGGTGGACAAAGTTAGGAAACCTCTGGAACCCCCTTACGAAGGACCATACAAGGTGCTGGACCGAATTAATGGCCGAGTTTTCTCCGTTGACATCGACGGAAAACCGTACACCGTCAGTGTCGAAAGACTGAAGCCGTGCCATTTAGAGCAACCCCACGATGCGGTACCAGGAGAAGCATACCATCAACCGGCGGCAGCAGCCGAAAGCTTCCCCGCATGTCATCCGTCACGATCCTCCGAAACGCAAGGCATGACAGCCACTGAAAGTCAACCAAACCTCCGCGAAATGGTTACACGCGAAGCTACGCAAGTCTTACACGGACCCTTAACGCGGCAGCGCGCCCTCGATCAACGCACCAGAGAAAACGCCGCGAGAATCCTCAACGTACAGCAACCAGAAGATCCACGGCCCAAAACCGCGCCCAATAACAACCGCCAGAAGACGGCAAAGGCAATTTCTTTCGCTCCCTTAGCACCCAAGCATCGACCAAGATGGAAGGGACCACGCTCATAAAAGACAACAGTTCGCCCCCAGGCAACACCAGCCTACTTCATATCGTGACTAAGTCACTGGGGGGGGGGGGGGGGGCTCCTGTGCCGGTTCTACGAACCACACAATCCACTATTGGTCGAGATGTCGTCGTTCTGCCAAGGAACACACTCACCTATAGGTAAATTACACTTGTCCACAGACACGTGTCCTTAAAAGTCCTCCACCATACCTGAAACGAAGGTAACATACATCGTGGAGGCAACTACCCCACGTGTCCACAGACACGTGGGTCACAAGTCCGATCAATCGTCCTACGCCTGCAGGGCGATCGAAGGACACAACAAACGGACAAACATTGTCTTACCAAGGACATTTAACGCATCGTCCTAAATTCCTAAAAATAATTATATATAATACATCATACAGGCATCGTAAATTCGAAAACCTGATTGGCGCCCCTGCTAGCCAGCGTTACCTGCAAACGTGCAAATCTAATCCTTGCCGCCAGCTAAGATACGGGACACAATTACCATTGTATACCGAAATCCCTTATAGCGCCATTGTCCTGCGTTGCAGGCTATTAAGCAGCTACACAATGATCCTATGATGCCCCTTTGTTCTTTGCTCTTTTCTCAATTCCCTTTTGACAGGACCTTCGCTGCAGGAGAAAACAATAGATCTATTAGCACACGTGCTAATAGAACAACTAGAGAGAACATTCGAGATTCGGGATCCGCGAACGCAACCGTCGCGATATTCAGTCATCGAGTAGCATTCACGGAGGTCAGATCCTCCATTCCCACGAGAGTCGTTCGTGTGTCGTCGCAGTCGAAATACAGATTCCCAACGAGGGAGTTAAGAGAAAAGTGAACCAACCACCGAAGGTTGCGAGTGTGTCGGCATAATTACGTGTTATATTATACCTTTTATATAAGAGCACCTTTTGCAAATTCGCCACGCGTGTTCCAGTGTAGTGAATCCTGGACTACCAACAATAAAATAAAGAAAAATATAACAAACCTTTTCGCTGTATTTTTATTAAAGTGCCGTTTCGCTCCGTTGTGCATTCGTGTGAACAGTGTTCGGCGGAACACTTCACCGTCATAATCAAACATTCGACAAAAGTAAAAAATTATCCGCCAAAGTCTTCCTTCACAATCCATCGCCGCCTTAATGGCTGAGTTGGTGTGGAGGTTGTGTCTCGCGTTTGATTGTGCAAACCTAAGTTCAGCTGACGACCCTTGCTATTGTGCAGTTCGGCACAATTACCGAGTGGTAGATAGGGTTCCAAAGCCCAGCCACCCGGTGAAATACCACCCCATTAAGCTATAAGCTTCGTGAAATAGTTGGGAGAAGTCCTTGACCATCTTTCAGAGCTTCGCTGATGGACGCGGTCGAAAAAATGTAGCATCTCAGGACGCTGACTAAGGGCTATAGGTTCGGTGGGAGAAGTAGAATAAAAAAAATGCATCAACCGGTATGTGTCTGGCGCTATTTTACTAAGTTTTGTGTGAAATTCAATAACTGCACTTTGTTCCGTATTAATATTTCAATATCAACAAACATGTCGCTTTGAGAAAAGGGTTATTACTTTTCTATTGACCAACGGATTCAAGAAAAATTAGAATTACCGGGAAGAGGAGTGTGTAACAGTTATCAAATGGCCATGAAATACTTAGAGACTGTGTTGTTTTCTCTTTTTTCTGGAACTCACGGTTCCACATTTGGAAAAAAAAACAGGTACACCAGATACTCTAAAAACCAAGTTGACGGTAGGTTAGAAGATCATTTTCTGGATTTTCCGTAAGTTGATGGTTAATCAGTGACTCTGTGGCCACTCTACGAATCCTCATAAAATCGTGGAAACCTCCGAACGTTTTACCTAACGCACAATTAGACCATATCTTCCATGTGTCCCACACCTGCACGGCTATCTCAACACTTGATCATAAAACTGAAACTGTTTGACGACCCATACGATGATTAGCCACAGTTGGTTAACCGTAGCATCGCCAAATGCTGGAAGACATCAAAATTCCAGCCGCCAACAGTGACTAAGATGGCGTCAAACTTAAACAATTTGATGATCCCCTTGAACCAGTGTCAAGTTCCTTCACGGAGATTCTGTCAGTAGGACCACCATTAGAAACCTTTTGGAATAATTTAACACTATTCCTATACTGAAGTGCACATAACTCACGCTAGATCTTTTTATTGAAAAATTAACTAAAGAAGCTAACATTGTGTCCAAAAGTAACGACTCCACCAACAGTTCTATCATCATCATCATCGGCACTACAACCGGGAACCGGTCTTGGCCTTATTTAGCAAGTCCTGAGGCTTGTTAAATTTTCCATAATGATTTGTTTTTTCCGGGCAAGGTCATTAGTCTTGCGCCAGAGGCTCCCCGACGGGGAATCGAACCCCGGTCTCCCGCGTGACAGGCGGGTATACTAACCAGTATACTATTGAGGAGCTACCAACAGATCTATAGGGGGTTATAAATCACACAACGGAAAACCCCTAAAAGTGTAAAACGCAAACGTAAATGTAAACGCAAACGTAATCCGTGGTGTCCTTTGTCATACAGCAGCGTGCATGAAGAAGGGGATGACGATGACAGTTTTCCAAGAAGAGGGAAAGAAGACTCCTCTTTGAGTCAGTGAGTCGAGAATCAACGGTCTAAGGAAAGGACCACGAGTTAAGTCATGAAGTCGCGTGAGTTAAGGCCCCATTTACTCATACCCTTATAGGAATACAAAGACTAGGAGTATGAGTCATCCAAACACTAATCATATACCCTAAAGACGAATCATTCAAACGCCTATCATTCACTGATACGCTAAATGATGAATCACTCAGACACATCATTTACTCATACCCTGAACCACTCAAACGCCTATCATTCACTGATACGCTAAAAGATGAATCACCCAAACACTTATCGTTTACTGATACCTTAAAGATGAATCACCCAATCACTCACAAGATAAGAATAATCATCGCTTGCAGGACAAAGCACACAGCCAGAAGATAACCTCATCCACACAGCAGCAGAGGAATATAAAAGCAACTTCACAACCTACAGTGAGCAGATCGAATTTCACCGGAGCTCGTAGCAGAACCATCGAATGAATATCTCAATTAATGTAATCTTACTTTTAAGTTCAATTTAAATAAAATATTGTTTTTTCTTTAAATACAAGCAAGATTACTTAGCTCATGGGTGCCGTATTAAAACTTTAAGTCATTTATTAACTAAATAAAGAAGGAGTAACCATTTTTTATCCTAGACCTAATGAGGGGATTTCCGTGAAGGAAAACTCAGTCGGTACTACCTCACCACAATCATCAAATTGCTTAACGTGTTTGGTGGCGTATCACAGAATATTAATGATAAAGTGTTTAATATATATTTTTCTCAATGGAAAAGACGATTTTTGGTGATCGTCTGTGGCGTTTCAAACAGACACACACAGCACATAAGCAAATAGTGAAGAAGAACACAGAAAGAAAATCGAATAAGCAACAGCACAGCCGTATACCAAGCAATAACATAGCAATTCCATATCATTTGAGTGTATTTGAGTTTAGAAATCGAGTTCATACACACGGTAGTGGACTGATGTGTTGAGCACTGGTTCAATTTTTAGTGATTCTAACCGTCATAGTGTCGGTTCGAATCACACGTTCTTTACTAACGTCGCAAACGATATACGTCTATTATAGGGTATCAACTCATTCGCTCGATCAAGCTTAACTTTTTTTTAATATTTGTGAGGCTTTGCTCTTTTGGTATTTGATATGCGAAGCTCAGGACCCACTCATCTGTCGGTAGGACGCGAATTTCGTTCAATTCGATTGTAGATTTTCCGAACCATTTCTGCAAATTATGTATTTTTTTTTTTTCGACAACCACCAACACCGCCGGTGCCGGAGTGACGTCCTATGCTTTGAGTCACAAATCATTTATTCACATTGAGATACTGGATGGTACTACTACAACAGAATTCCATCATAGAATTTTGTTCACACAACCGAGACACAAATTTATTGATACGACTGTAAATAACAAAATTGTCATTAGGCAAAATATGTCAGAGATAATATCAGGTGTTTTGCAATTATAACAGTGTAAAATTAGTTTCAGTTTGATTGCACCATCCTGTAGATACAACGACAACTCCATATCCTTCCACAGAATAGAAGTGATTGAGAGGGATATGATGCATTGGGAAAAAATGTAAAGTATGAATGTTAGGTAGTTAGTGCGACGAGGTTCAATACAGTAACTTATAAGGCCAAGATCCTGTCAATAGAGTGGGGTAGGCCATCAAATTCATTAAAGGATACGTTTCTATCCAAGTTCGAACTGTTGTACAAAAAAATAAGGAAAGATTTGCTCACAAAAGTGAAGTTTTAGTCACGAGGAGTTAAATTTTGGGTTGGACTAAAAACATTGCCCTGGCAGAAGCTGATAAGCAATATCATTTTGTAAGTATGCAGCTAAGCCATGATGATAACCAAGTAGAAAAATTCAAAATACCAATGTCGGTTTTCAAAAGGAGAAAAGTGTATATTTTTTTATTTTTGTTTATTATTTTTACACCACTTCAAGTCTTTATTTAACATAATTTGCATTATCCCCTTTGGATCAAACATACATTATTTTGTTTTCGAATATGTTGCGTTTTTAAAAGTAACTCATAATTCTTTTTTTATAAAATCCGATTCCTATTGTTAAAAGACTCGACTAAGCGATTTTCACAATTATTTCTTAATACAACAGACAACGTTTTACAAGTCTTCTATTTTGTATTTGAAGAGGACAGGACATCTTTACTGATGGTTTGACCTCGACTCTTGTTTTTTATGTGATTAGAAAACATGACCGCGTTTCTCGACGATTTATAAACGACTTCGTTACTTTTCTATTCCATTAAACAAGACTGTAATACAGAAATCTTTATTTAATTATAAAATGACGGTCTTTGATGACGGATTAACTTTTTTTCAACGAGTTCAAAATGCTCCGATCTTCAGTCTTGAAATATTACATGAATCTCATATCGTTTTTTTGAATGACCTTCAACGCAAGGATTCGGAAAACTCGTAAGCAACAATGAATACGCGATACGAGTATAATCATAGGTAGTTCCTTTTATTAATGGCACCATACTTTCCGTCCAGGATTTTTAATCCTAGACTAGGTTTTTTTTATTACAATTCTATTGAGAGAGGCGAACCTAGGGCGCCGAGTCGGCACCCCGAGATGCCACCACATAACTTTTCAGTTCTTTTTGCACAGTTGCATGTTATAACATTCCGGAAACACTCGCGCGGGGAAGAAATTCCACAGCTTTCCCGCTCTGTAACGGAACGAGTTCTGATGCAGAGATGTTCGCGCCGTCGGAATATGAACCGCAAAGTGGTGCGATACGTCGAATTGTCCCGTGGAGCGCATATAAACCGAATTGCGTGAAACAGTACCACGAATATCTGAAGAAGAGTACCCGTGATAATGTCTGTAAAACAGACAGAGGTCAGTTACGCGCCTTCGATGAGACAGCGACTGACTGACATCAGCGTCGTGTCCCCGATCAAGCGGATAGTTCGTCTCTGTATGCCCTCAAGAAGCTTGAGGGTATTGTGGGGAGGAAGTATTGCTCCGGCGTACGGCGCTGATTAGCTTCCTCCTCCATCATAATTACTAGATGTTCCTCGAATGTTCCGCCAAGCAACCGAACGCCAAAAATACCGACGAACAACAACAAGAAACTAACGCACTGTGGTAACTACTTTTTCTTTTATTTTATTTTAATGTTACACTGTTCGTTGACGGTGATACAAATACACAAAAAAAAAAAACGATTTGATATAACTTTAATGGTGTTGTTTAAATAATATTTGAAAAGTGAAACACCGAATACATTTTGTGATTAACCGCACGCGACTCTCGACTCACACGATTATCGCGGATTATCGCTTATTATCGCTTATTATCGCTTATTATCGCTTCCCTGTGCGCCCCAGGGAAGCGATAGGAGACACGACCTGCTCCGGTCGAAGGATGGAATTTGACTCAGCGATCGTCATCTCATGCAGAGATGATTTCGCTAAGGAAAAAAATGAAGAGAGAGAAAAACTCTTCTCTTAAGGGTGTGAATATATCCTTGCCAAGGATATGTTTTATCTCCCACAAGTGTAACGTAGAGTCTCTCTTATGGGAACAAGAAAACCAGATCTCGTAATAAAGGTCATGGTGGTATGTGTGGGATCGTTCAGATAGATGCGTTTCACACGTGCAGTGGAACGACGAAACAGGCAGGCGGCAAAGACAATAGGGAAAAATGACCAAATGCCCGTTGGTAATGCGGGTCATTGTTTACACGATGCCTCGTCGCTATTTTCGACGTTAGGAGAAAAAGGTGCTAAAAGCAAATTCAATGTTTATGGCATCTCTGGCTGCAATAGAAACCGGGTTCATATTTGCATTAGGAAATGCTGGAGAATTTGGTTTCAGCGTCTATTGCGCTAATTATATGCAGCTGCTTGGGTTGTTTGTTGGTAAGACAAACAAAAAAGGTTGCCAGGCAATGTATATGAAAAGGTATATGGCGCGGCTGTGAAAATAGACGGCGCGATATTTATGGTATTTGTCTGGTACCGAATTGGTTCAGAATACCAAATAAGCAAACAAAGAAATCTTATGAAAAATTGTATGCGAAGGGATGCATGAAGGTAAGTTTTCTTTATAGGGATTTTAGGGTTATAATAATTGGGTCTGTTTGATGCGTGAAGCATCTAAGATGCTAATGCGAATTGCATTAGCGAAAGCTGGTGCAGACCCGGGTTATGGTTATGGGGGTTTTTTCAGGAAGGCGAGCCGTGGGATCTGGCGGAATCGCCACAGTACTCCCCTCCCAGTGACGTAGTCACGAAAAAAAAGGTAGGGGCGAGGGAATGCTCGATGGTGGGTGCTGTGATGATAGGGGGGTTGCTTCGGAAATGCGCTGTGGGAATGTTAAGGGACTGTCGTGGTGACCAGTTCCTGGTTATTGTTTGGGCCTTTATCGATAAGATGGACACAGTTGTTACCGCTTGATGCCATCAAGGGCAAATGTGTGCGGCGTGGTCCATCGGCCTGTTATGGGTCTCGTGGACCAACAGGCTTATCGCCCGAATAGGTCGGAACCTATCGGAAATCCGCTCACATCCGCAGTGACGAAATAGTGTGTGCGAGAAGGAGGGGAACTTATCCCAGGGTAATTCCCATCCGCAGTGACGGGTTGCCGTGTGCGGAATGGAAAGGGACCAAGTCCAGAGCGGGTGTCTTTTGTCCATACGTTTGTATGGCGATTTGTTTGCCGCTGGGACTGGTAAAGGAGGGCGGGCCCTCAATTGCACGTTTTACCTATCGAGGGAGGACCGGTACATTGGTGCCAATGTAGCGGTAGCTGCGACCTCGACCGAATGGAAACTTGCTGTGAGGTGCCGGCCGTCGCTCTTGTTTAAAAAAAAAGAAAAATAGGGGATTTTGGTTAGGGGGCTCCTGGTGGGTGGTTGATTGTGTCCAACCCCAGGGCGCCCTAGGGTTATTAGATGTGCGCTCCGAAGTATTATGCACCTAGGTATTTGAGGCGGCGTAGAGGGGCGTGTATAGCCTTTAGTTGCCGCTAAAGGGGAGCCATGGTGGCTAAAGGATTGGGGAAACAGGTATGTTGTCTCAGCCCGATGGTATCGGTTTGATTTGTGGGCCGGTGTCGCTGAGACATTTGGGAGACGTAGGAGATCTAAGGACGAATGTCCTGAAATTTAAATAAAGGGGCAAAACCAGGTGCCCTGATGGGTGCTACGCGTAGTAGCTGTGGTAACGAGGGAAGCTGGCTTGCTGAAACCGGGTAGAAGGTCGAGCATTGATGAACAGTTTCGCGTGATAACTGTTTTTGGCGTAGATGGGCGCCAATATATGAACAGAGACAGAAAAAGGTGTTAGAGGTCAAGCAGAGTCGAGAAGGGATGCATGGGGTTGCGTGAAGGCTATGGTTGGTGAGCGTGAGCGCCGACCTTCAGAAAGGAGACAGAAAAGGGTGAGGTGTTTCACGCGAGACAAAACCGGGCGTCCTATTGATTATATGCTACGCGTAGTAGCTGTTGTTAGCTAAGGGGCCGGTTTGCAAAAAATGGGCGTTGATAATGGCGAGCGTGTGCGCCAATATGTTGAGAAGGCTTCGGGATTGAATAAACCCGAGCAAAATCGAAAAGGGTGAAAAGAAGTCGGGTGTGAGGTGGGTCGCGTAATGTCGAGTCGAAAGGTTCGAATGTGTCACGGGGAGTCAAGTGGAGTTGAGTGTGGGCGACGTGAAGTCGAAAAAGAAAGCAACTGTAGGAAGAGGTTGAAAAGGGGTCGGGTATTGTCGCGAGTAGTCGAGAGAAGTAGGAAGCGGAGTCGTGTGTAGTCGAATTGAGTCATGTGAACTTGTGTGGAGTCAACAGTGCTGTGCATCTTGTAAAAACGGTTGTGCACTGCTAAATACCCTGAAGGGGCTTACAATATTTATTATTTGTTTTAAAAAAAAAATTGCAGCAACCGTTTCTATTCAAATAGATATGATGTAGTTTGTTTTAAAATTATTATATATCAACGTTTATTGTTAAATCGTTTTGGATAGCTTAAATTATTATTTTCGTTTAGATTAGTATTAATCAATATATCCATCAATAAACCGATTACTCTGCAAGGTGATATTTCTGTAGATTTTATTTCTCTTTTGAAGTCTTTTATTGTTTTTCTTGCTTTATTTTATTTTATGCATTATGTTTAAATGTTGGATAGGTCAGAAGGACTAAGTGTAAGGTTAACAGTTAGTAAATTGATTAGACAAGGCGACTGCAAAAATATATTGTATTAATATCGGCTACAGCTATGTCAACAATTACGCTGGCCAGCGAGTGTTTATCGATTATAATTGCTGACGAGCCGAGCCGATATGGGGTATAGTTTTACAATAGGAACTCGTTAAGTTAGAACTGTGTGTGAAAATGTCTGCTTTAATAAGTAATTCCATGATTCCATGTCTGGATATAACCTACTTATCAATTTTGGGAATTTTAATTTTTCTTAAAACAAATAATGTTAATTATATGTTTTAAACATTTTAATAAAGACTAAGAGAAAAAAAAAATCGAGATTGCTTATAATATATGAATATATATACGCAAATATATATATATATATATATATACATATACACACATATATATACACACATATATATATATATACACATATATATATATATATATATATATATATATATATATATACACATATATATATATGTAGAGAGAGAGAGTAATATAATTGTAGAATTGAATATATATTAAATGTTTTACAATTTCTTGTGTATTTAGAGATATTTGTCTTTGTTTGCTTATAATGATTAAAATTCAAAATGTTTCTTGTTATTTGGATTCGTCTTAACATAAAATTTAAACAACAAAGTAAAGGATAAAGTAAAAATTGAAGACTGCTTTCCATTAATTTGGTTAGAATTTATCTGTGGTGTGTATATATTTATATTAATTTGAATCAAACCTGAATAAAAACAAGGAGAAGCAGTTAAAATAATATTTAAAGCAATAAACTAGGAAAACAATGAAAATATTTTTTTTACACATTTGACATACATAAAATTTATGAGGATATTCAAAATAATGAAACAATTTAGTGAGAACACAAACAATTATTATTATTGCTCATCTAACTTTAATAGCTAAGGAAAAGCAAAAGAGATTAAAGTTTCCTTTTTAGGGATATGAAATATTTTATTTAATCATACGTACAACAAAAAGGCATAGTAAAAAAAAGGCGAAAACAATACATTAATATGTATTCATATCCTCGTATTTTTAATATAATTAAACTTGATTTCCTTTTTCATGGACACAATATATAATGGTAAAAGAGAAAAGAAAACAAAAACGACAATAAACAAAACATTACAACTGCTCGTTCTTAGATTCTCTATGAAATCATTTTCTTTATTTCGGTAAAGGGTTTTGTTTTGGTTTATTTATTTATTTCCAATTATGTTAACCATGTTTTTGTATGAATTTGAAAGAAAAGATAATAGCAGAACTGAATATGTGTAACATTTAATATAAAAAAAAAAAAAAAATATTATGTCTTTTTCGTACGTTTATAGGTTACAAAACAAAAAAGAAACGCACCTATATAAATGTATATATTTCCGGACATATATCCATTCATATAAGTGTCAATATCTTTTATACATATTTAATGAATTTTATTTATTGAAAACCTTGTTTCGGTATTTGGATTAGAAAGCATAGTTTTTTAATAGTTAAATCAGTTATACTCTTTTCTTACACTGGTAGAATAACTGCCTCTAACCAGTTGTCTACATTTACAATAGAAAATCGTTTTCGCAAATTAGAACTGTGCATGGAAATTTGTACTTCAAATCACTAATTAATTTTACACAAAACACAAGCTTAATGATTAGCCTACTTGATTAGTTTTTCGGAATGCAGTTTTTTTTAAATTTAAATTTCGCCCGGAAGGAGCTTACAATAGAAAAAGAAAAAAAAAAAAAAAAAAAAAAAAAAAAAAAAAAAAAAAAAAAAAAAAAAAAAACAGGAAAAAATTGAAAATTTCGAGAAGAGAGGAAAAAAAAAAAAAAATTGAAGAAAATTCAGGAGAGGATACCTGTCGTTCTGTTGATGGTTTCGATGGTTGCTGGTCGGTGATGGTTACTGGTACTGATGTTATGCCAGGTGCTGTTGTTGGGCTGGCGTTGGGGCGATGCTTTTGCCCATTGATGTTTTTCGCCAATTGCCGCCACAATTGCCCACTGATTGTATATTTATTCTGGTGATGGCGTGTCGACTGGTGTTATTGGACGATGGTTATTTTTGAGGTTGTTACACCCTTTAATTGTCTTTTGTTTATTGCCGCCACAATTGTTCACTGAATTTATATTAAGCGATAGATAATTTTGTCGAACAAAACTCCAAGAAATTTGACCGATGTTAACAACAAAAGGACGTCCAGCTATGATCAACTATACGAACGTATTCCTGTTCTAGATCGAAGTGAGAATTGATGAAACAGGAGTCGAAATTTTTGTTTTCAGCACTAAAAAGTCACTGTTCGAGAAAAAAAAAAAACTATTTTCACCGTTAACAAAACGCGAATGTTCGAAGGTTGCAGTGTTCTTTTTACACTCGCGGGTCACCAATGTGGGGAGGAAGTATTGCTCCGGCGTACGGCGCTGATTAGCTTCCTCCTCCATCATAATTACTAGATGTTCCTCGAATGTTCCGCCAAGCAACCGAACGCCAAAAATACCGACGAACAACAACAAGAAACTAACGCACTGTGGTAACTACTTTTTCTTTTATTTTATTTTAATGTTACACTGTTCGTTGACGGTGATACAAATACACAAAAAAAAAACGATTTGATATAACTTTAATGGTGTTGTTTAAATAATATTTGAAAAGTGAAACACCGAATACATTTTGTGATTAACCGCACGCGACTCTCGACTCACACGATTATCGCGGATTATCGCTTATTATCGCTTATTATCGCTTATTATCGCTTCCCTGTGCGCCCCAGGGAAGCGATAGGAGACACGACCTGCTCCGGTCGAAGGATGGAATTTGACTCAGCGATCGTCATCTCATGCAGAGATGATTTCGCTAAGGAAAAAAATGAAGAGAGAGAAAAACTCTTCTCTTAAGGGTGTGAATATATCCTTGCCAAGGATATGTTTTATCTCCCACAAGTGTAACGTAGAGTCTCTCTTATGGGAACAAGAAAACCAGATCTCGTAATAAAGGTCATGGTGGTATGTGTGGGATCGTTCAGATAGATGCGTTTCACACGTGCAGTGGAACGACGAAACAGGCAGGCGGCAAAGACAATAGGGAAAAATGACCAAATGCCCGTTGGTAATGCGGGTCATTGTTTACACGATGCCTCGTCGCTATTTTCGACGTTAGGAGAAAAAGGTGCTAAAAGCAAATTCAATGTTTATGGCATCTCTGGCTGCAATAGAAACCGGGTTCATATTTGCATTAGGAAATGCTGGAGAATTTGGTTTCAGCGTCTATTGCGCTAATTATATGCAGCTGCTTGGGTTGTTTGTTGGTAAGACAAACAAAAAAGGTTGCCAGGCAATGTATATGAAAAGGTATATGGCGCGGCTGTGAAAATAGACGGCGCGATATTTATGGTATTTGTCTGGTACCGAATTGGTTCAGAATACCAAATAAGCAAACAAAGAAATCTTATGAAAAATTGTATGCGAAGGGATGCATGAAGGTAAGTTTTCTTTATAGGGATTTTAGGGTTATAATAATTGGGTCTGTTTGATGCGTGAAGCATCTAAGATGCTAATGCGAATTGCATTAGCGAAAGCTGGTGCAGACCCGGGTTATGGTTATGGGGGTTTTTTCAGGAAGGCGAGCCGTGGGATCTGGCGGAATCGCCACAGTATGCTTAGGAGCTCCAAGCATGAGAGCAATATTCGAGCGCGAGTCTTATTTGGGATTTATACAGGAGAAAAAGTTGGGCCGGAGTAAAATATTTCTTGACTCTAAAAACACAACTCAGTTTTCGAGAGGCGGACATGGCGATGTTCGATGTTTATGCTACGATACATTCCCATAGACCGTGACGACGCGTAATTTCATGCGTTCCGCACTGGTGTGACCATTCATCATCAGCTGCGGAGGTGATGATCCACCTTTATTTGTGAATATTGTATATTGTGTCTTCGTTCCATTGAAGTCGACGAGATTGGCCATTCCCTCCTACAGAACCTTCTCCAGATCCCATTCAAAGAGTCGATCTAACCACATCTCAGCTGGTGCGACGTTGATGCACTAATTGGCCGATCACTCGAAAAAAAGACAGGCGTACTGTCATCTACAAAACTGAACACTCTGTTATCCGTTGTCTCCAACAAATCATTTATGTGAAGCAAAAGCAAGCTTGGAACCAAAATAGAGCCCTGAGACACACCGGAATTAACAGAATATAGATCCGAAGATTTGCCGTTCACAACAACCCGGGTCGATCGATTTTCGAGCTTGCTCAGCAATATCCCATACCAGACGTGGTCAAAACCTTAGAGGATATCCAATGCAACCGTGCCCCTCAATCGCAGATGACCATATATCGATTATAACGGTCAAAAGGTCTCCCGTGGACTGTCTGCCACGGAATTCGTATTGACGATCATTCAGAAGTCCATTGCACTCCAATTAAGTCGCCATTGAAGACCTTTTCCATCTCCTTAGATAACATAGACAGCAATGCTATCGGTCGGCAATTTTGTGGGTGACACTTTTTCCACTTATTTGGGATTGGCTGAACTCGAGCGACTTTTCAGCAGTTAGGAAATATCCTCCGTGCTTAAGGTAAGCGGAAGAGACTACCAAGAACCGCCGTTAGTTCTGGAGCGCAGTTCTTAAGGACTATTGCTGGTATTCCGTCCGGGTCGGTTTCCTTCTTACAGCCCAGTCCACTTAGAATGAGTTGAATAGTACGCGAGCGGTACCTCACATCCCGCATCGAAAACCGTACCGAGATCACAGGTGGCTCCAAAAGACCAGCATCAATTTGAATTCGAAGAAAATAAATTCGCGAACACATTAGCTTTATCCTTTGAATTCGTGACTAGTGTTCCACTGTCCGTCACTAATGGGAGAAATGAGGAGGAAACGAAGTTACTGTTTACAGCTCTTGCCATTGACCAGAAGGGACGCTAACCAGTTGGGCACTGGAGGAGTTTACTGGTCACCTTGTCGTTGAAAGCCTTATTCGCGGTATATATCGCCTATTTGCACGCGTTCCTGATTCTAACAAAATTCGTTCTGTTAAGATTGGTGGGTTAAGATGGGCCGGACACGTGGCGCGAATGGGCAACGAGAGGACCGTGCATAGAATTCTTGGCGGTAAGGCAACGGGAAAGAGACCGAGAGGACGGCCGCGACGAATATGGGAGGATGTTTGGTTTTTATGTCTCTTTAGTCTCTCAGAGTCTTCCCATTAGTAGATAACATAAACACACGAAAATTTCCTCTGCATTTAATTTATTTCTTTATTTACAAGAGGTTAACACAAACAACAACTAAAACAAAAGGCCAGGTTTTCGGGCTTTAACTACAAAAATTGACTCCTATATATTAAACGCAATAACGGAAAACCACACTAACTTGGGTGCACAGTACTTTAAGATTCAAAATGTTGGAAATGCTTCAAAATGACAACGGATTAGAAAATGTTTTAAACTGATTTATAAAGGTGAATTACTTTAGGCACTCTTCCTTCGACGATGGTTGTTTTCTGACTAATTTTAAATCAAAAACCGAAATTATTTAACGTGGGGCCCCGACTTGCCTCCACGGAATCCGTACCGCGATTAGCTAATTCACCGAAGACGACAGCCCAGCAAATTTCGTTCATTGCTTTGGTGCCCGACAAGGGATGATTTTCCTTGCATTGGTCTATCAAAAGGGCGCGAAACACACACACGATGATCGCTTCTGCTGCTCATGGTGTGTATCCACGAGTATGCGGACTGTGGATCAACCGAATCCATAAGGGGAACATTAGCTGGTATGGTTGCAGCTGGTGCAACTATCTCGACGTAGATATTTTGTGTTTATACGATCAGCAACTGCGTACAGCATTTATGCTGATCGTGCACATCTTGACGGCATCTCCAAGTAGTCGAATGCTCGGTGGGAATTTTCTATTTAGGAGAACTCGACTTCCTTGGGCGGTCAGCCGTATGCCATAATGTATTTGTCGACCGGATGATCGACTGATGAGGGCATAGATAAAAGGAAGGAAAAGAAGAAACATCTCCTGCATGTGTGTGGCAGACTCGTTAGAGGTATCTCATTGATATGGTTCGGGTAATGTTGTTTGCTTGATGGTTCAACCAAATTGATTTTAAGGCACATGATGCGTTTTATGTGACCATGCCCTTGTGGAAAAATACTTATTTGTTGCTGATGGAATTTTACGTCAGCGAGAATTATTGATTCAAAGTATTTCTGAAGATAGTTGGTACAACGATGGAAGTACATGTTTTTATGTGTTTTAGGAAACTGTTTCTTCATCATAGGTTGTAAGGTAAGTAGCGGCGTTCGATGGAACTGCCACAATACTTGTTTTATATCGTTTTTGGATGCTCTATATTGGAAATTTTTGCATAGTTAATGGGAAGGTGAGCAGTGGCGTTCAAGGGAACCGCCACAAGGACAATGTTACGTTTGACCTCGAGGAGATCGGATCGGGTGGTCGAACGTGGAAGGAGAGCGCACAGGACCGGTAACAATGGCGGAGTCGAGTCGGTGAGGTCATGAACTTCCGGGTTCCTACAGGCCAATAAACAATAAAAATAATAAAATATTGGTGCGATTGGAGCGTCATTGTCTAAAATCTCTATTTTTGCCTCTGTAATCTGTTCCCATTTTTTATCAAACCAAGGTTTATCAGATGAATTTCGTTTGATCGAATGTGGAATGTAAATCTTCATCCCGAGAAGAATAATCTCTGTGACCGACTTCGCGCATGCGTTAACATCGATGTCTCCAAAGCACAGCTTCGACCGCGGAAAGAATGCGAGGAAATTTCGCAAATCGGCCCAGTTAGCAGGCCCATGCCTCCGTACATGGCGAAGCTGCTTAAATCGGTTATTCGTTTGAAATGCAAGTGGCTGCGCGACCAATACCAAGCAGTGATCTACGTTTCCTAGTGGCCCAGTAATTTCCACGGTATAAACGCTCAGCTCGGGTGTCAAAAACAAATCCAGGGTGTTCGCATAATCACCTCGGGCATCCGGCACTCGCGTAGATTCCTCCATAAGTTGAGTCAAGTTGTGGCTAATAGCGAACACCTCCGCCAGCATCCCAGCCTCGTCGGTTCTGTTAGAATGTACCAACCAGCCGCGTTGTGTACATTAAAATCGCCACGTACGATAATTTCAGAAGCCCGCTAGTTGATCTGTATCCTGTCAACGGTGCGTGAAAGATGGTTGAAAAATGTCGCTGTCGATCTTCATTCGGAGAGCGATTAAGACAACAAAGAAATTTAACGGAATTCCTCTGCACGACCTTCAACCACATGATGTCCAAGGTATTGAGTTCTAACGGCTCCATCTTTGGCAAGCCAGAATGGACCGCGTGAAGACGCAGACTCCGCCCTTAAAACGGAATCTCGAATGTAAGTTGTATCCTGAGCAACGAAGATATGTGGAATAAGTTGACGAATCGACCTGGGTCTCAGTTGGGGTGAGGATATCAGGTTTCTCTGCTTAGATTCGTATTAGTGAAATATATGCTCCTTGTTATATATGTTACAAAATGTCGTTATCAGCCGAACGTCGACAGAGTTTCGAAAACAATCCCGACTACGCGATGACGAATTTCTTAAAGTTCGGTTCTTTATCCTAATATTTGCATCATGTTCCCCCTGACATGGAATGCGATGCCATGGGGGATTATTGGCCATGTTGTATACCTGTAGTCATCAACGTGAAACTGCTCAGCACGTGGAAATTCAGATTGGGTTATTCTCCTAATGGTGGAGAGCAGCCCCAGAAAGTAGGTATTTAATGGTAGGGGTTTTAGAGTAACATCTGGCTTGTATTTTCTTCTTATTAAGGCAAAATTGTAAAATACACCGAATTTCCCCTTTGTTAACTTCCATATTTAACATCCTATAATTGACAACTGAATCAGGTAAATAAAATACTGTCAAAAACTTTTTTTGATGCAGAATGGTACTTTTCCAATTACCACAACTTAAAATTTATTTTATCAATACTTTGCGATATGTACGAGTATATCATTATACATATAAAAAGAAAAGTGTAATAGTTTTAATGGCTAAACGATTTAAGAATTTTTACATGGAACGTCCGCTCACTATACAGAGCTCGAGCTGCACAGCAGCTAGCCGATGCCCTGTCCGAATATAAGGCTGACATAACAGCATTACAAGAAATAAGATGGACGGGGAGTGGTGTTTTTCAAAAAGAGTATGACATTTATTACAGCTGGCACGCAAAACACCATGTGCTCGGGGTAGGCTTTCTAGTCAGCCAAAAACTGAAGCCTGCCATCATCAGCTTTAATGCAATAAATGAAAGGCTATGCACTCTTCGCGTGCGAGGCAAGTTTAAGAACATACGCCTCATAAACGTTCACGAACCTACAGAGGAGTCCCCTGACGATGAAAAGAAGAATACTACGAGAACATCGAACGGGCCCATAATCCCTGCCCAAGATACGATGTGAAAAGCGTTCTTGGTGATTTGAATGCAAAAATAGGTCGGGATCCGGTTCCCGTAGTTTGCAGGTTCCAATAGTTTGCATGAGAACACTAATGACAATGGACTACGAGTCATCGAACTGGCAGCATCGAAAAACTTGGTCGTTGCGAGTACCAGGTTTCCACGTAAAGATATCTACAAAGCCACCTGGGTATCATCTGATGGAGCCACTCGCAACCAAATTGACCACGTGTTGATAGATCGCCGGCACTCCTCGAGCCTGATGACGGTACGAACGTACCGAGGTGCCAAGGTCGACTCGGATCACTATCTTGTTGGTATAGTGTTCCGAGCGTGGATTACCTTACGGAGACGTATTGTATCCGCGGATAAGGTTCGAATCAACACGGCTGCCTTACGCGATGAGAATACCGGTAATGTAGTGCTCCAAAAAGCCCTACCACCTTTTTCCCCCATTCCTAATCCAAAATCCTAGCTATAATACGCTAAAACATATAAACCTATCAAAACCTGAAAAAACCCAAACATGATTCAAAATTCGCAATAAACGAATCAAACATAAGAAAGGAGATATCACACTGTGCAGCAACTATAGGGGTATAACATTGCTGAGTACCGCCTATAAGATACACTCCACTATCATACAAGACCGGATATCCCCATACGCTAAAGCCATCATTGATCAATATCAGTGTGGCTTCATCCCAGGCAAATCAGCAATTGATCAGATATTCACCCTTAGGCAGGCGATGGAAAAATGTCTGGAATTTAAGATTCTATTATATCATCTGCTTATAGACTTTAAGGCCGCCTACGACAGCATAGCGAATGTAGAACTATATAATGCCACCAGAGAGTTCAGCATTCCAAACAAATTAATACGACTTTGTAGGTTGACCATGACCAACGTAACTAGTCAAGTTAAAATAGCGGGATTACTGTCCAAACCAATAAACATCTATAATGGACTCCGACAAGGGGACGGTCTGGCCTGCCTCCTCTTCAACCTGGCGTTGGAGAAAGCAATCCGTGACACTGGCGCTACAACTAGAGGGACTATCATCACCAAGTCCAGCCAGATACTTGCCTACGCAGATGACATCGACATCATCGGTAGAACCGAATCGGCGGTACAGGAATCCTTCATCCAGATCGAACAGGCGGAACAAAAACTGGGACTGCACATTAATGAGGGAAAAACTAAGTACATGGTGGCAACTTCTGCAAAGAGAAGACCTAACGTTGATCAAACTATCAGGGTATTGGAGCACGAATTTGAAGTAGTGCAATCCTTTAACTACCTTGTGTCAATAGTATCAGCCGATAACAATATGGAAGAAGAAATACGCGAACGGCTGATTAAATCCAACAAAGCCGACTATGGTCTATCAAGGCTCTTTAAATCCCCAAACTTATCCAGAACATCCAAACTACTACTATACAAGACCATGGTCTTACCAGTACTCATGTATGGATCCGAGACCTGGGTGCTTAATAAAAGGCACTCTGAACTCTTGGCCGCGTTCGAGAGAAAGGTCTTAGGGTTGTTGGCCCCGTATGTGAAGGAGGACGATTCCGGAGACGCTACAACCATGAGTTGTACGCAATCTACCTTGAAGCTAATATTGTAAGAAAAATCAAGCTCGGTAGACTCCGGTGGGCGGGACACCTAGCTCGAATGAGCGAAGAGGAGCCTGCCCGGAAAGTCCTTTGTGGCAGGATGTATGGAAGGAGACAGCGCGGCAGACCTTGTCTGCGATGGGGGGATGGCGTAGACCAGGACGCCCAGAACCTGGGACTGCCAAACTCGATGACATCGGCTCGAAATCGGGACCGGTGGAGAGATTTGTTAAATAAGGCCAAGACCGGATCCCGGTTGTAGTGCCGATGATGATGATGATGAAATAAGAAAATAAGCACACAATTAATCCAAAGAGGCACTGCCATTACATACATTTAAAAACAAATTAGAAAATTGTAAACTCCTTCAGAGCCGGAGACACACTCGACGTATCTTACTTTTAACGACCCGAAATCAATTAAAATCGAACTCTGCAATAAAGGCAATGCAGAAACAGCTGCGTATCCGCGAAAAATCCTCGTCTGTTCTCACCGTTATAGCCGCTTCTCCCGAACAAACAAAAACCTCTATAGGTCTCACCCCCTCCGAACTTGAATGTTCTCTCCTTTCTGCTCCCAGTACGCCGAATCACACGTAGGATCCTCTGGAGTAGGCCCATCCCTGATTCACCTTAGGAATACAGAATACTCTTCCTTGCGCTAGGCCCGACCCTGTTAATCCTTTGGAACCAGCAGGTCGTTTCGCCGCGTTCCACTATCGAAAACGTCTCCCGAAAAAAAAAAAACGCGAACTCCAGTTTAGACAGCAAACGCGACCCGTGCGCCCGAATTTTGAAAAATCAGCGCAACTATGCCGGCAACCAGGGCGCAGGCTTCGTCCGAGGAAGCAGCGCAAGCCCACCCCAACACCACAGAGGTCGACAACGCCCCCAATTCGGACAGACGCCCACATGGGCGAAATATAAAATTTCTAAATTTCACTTCAGACGACCCCGATTTTTGGTTCTGCTACGTAGAGCGGACTTTCGAACTAGAGGGGATCACTGATGACCGAACGCGATTCCTGTTGCTCACATGAGACATAAATCCGATACTCCTCCCGTATACGAAACACCTGGTCAAGTCTCCCCCGCCGCGACCCTATGCCGCATTTAAAGAGATAGTAACAAAAGCGTTTCAAGAAACACCCCAGAACCGCCTGCGACGTTTGCTACGACAAGTAGACACCCAGGGTATGAGACCGTCTCAACATGCCGCCCACATCCGCTTTTTAGCCGGCACAGACATGACGGAACAAGCACTAGCAGCCATTTTCCGGGAATCTCTACCCGAATATGTACAAGAGATCCTTGCCACCCAAACGGAGTTGAATTTGGACGAGCTCGCACGACAGGCGGAAGCCGTAATGGCTACAGACCGCTCACGAGCAGACCTACAGGCTTCACCGACACTAGCGGCACCGCGAGCGTGGCACCAACATCAGCCCCAGGGCCAAATAATCTCGAGCCAACCGCTTCAAGCACCCCAATACCCAGGTCAGCCCCCCATGGCGAGTAGTGTTGTAGTTGTAGTGCCGATGATGATCATGATGAACCGTGGGGTTTGGCGGAACCGCCACAGTACTACTCAACGTGAAACTGTTCAGCAGATGGAAATTCAAATCGACTTATTCCACGAGCAGTCCCAGAACGTAGATATTTAATGGTAAGGGTTTTAGAGTAACTAAGCAAAATACACCTATTTTTCTTTTTGTTAACTTCCATATTTGATATCTTATAACTGACAACTGAATCAAGGAAAAAAAAAACTGTTAAGAAATTTTTTTGATACAGAATGGTATTTTTCCAATTACCACAACTTAAAATTTATTTTATTAATACTTTGCGATATGTACGAGTTTATCATTATACGTATAAAAAGAAAAATGTAATAGTTTTAATAATATTATTTGTCAATGAAACTCTAAAAAAAGTATTCTCCGTCGATTTACCCTTTGTATGAGCTGTACTGATTGAAAAGCGCAAGGCTAATGAACTTGCCCGGAAAAACAAATTATTATGAAAAATTTTACAACTCTCGGATATCGACCGGATACCGGTGGAGAGACTTCCTAAATAAGGTCAAGACCAGATCCCGGTTGTAGTGCCGATGATGATGCCGATTTTTATCTCAAAAAAACTATCATTCTACTTTTCTCTGGTTTTTCAATGATTTTGCTACATACTGAAAGAAGTGAGTAAGATTTGTAATTACCGATGTCCGTAGTAGAACCTATTATTAATATAAGCATGATATCTGCAGATTTGAAATAATGCATAAACCACATAACCATGATTAGTTTTATAACAGCATGCCCAAATAATGCATGTTTAAAACAACACAAACAAAATATTGTTTATGAACATGGTATTATAATTCTTCTTAACTTCCCACCATTTTCATACTTATCTCATCCTTAACCATTCTCCACTATCCTAGTTTTAAGTTATTGTAATTTACATCTCATTTATTAAGTTGAATAAATTTAAATTCAAATCTCCGCTTAATACACTTAGGCCAGTATACCGTATCCACCTGATACATACCTTCACTCCGTTAACGTGGACATAATTCCTCCTCTTTATGTCGATGTGAAAGCAATTAACGCAAACGCTCAAAATGCCGAAGAGCAGGCAAAATCCAAAAATCACGCTAACCAACATCATCAACTATCCACAAGATAACATCCAACAATTGAACAACAACAAGAGCACATAACTTTCCCGACAGTATTCATATTACTATCTACTGCTTCAAAATCCTTCCAAGTCCTTCAAACATTTTAATTATCACATTAGTATTTTCAACGACCATTTGTAGAGCAATTTACGAAGAAGCTCTGATCACCACCCGGCAGAATGTTTAGAAACAATGTTGCGCGCTATCAAATGAATTAATTTAAAGCACAATTTTATGCACTAATTAAATAGTAATCGTGCAATTGGATTTTACTACTTTGATCTGGAGAAACCTCCGTAGACGGTTGCTTGTAATTTCTGTGCACTAAATATTACACCCCAGGGAGGGGGCTGCGGCTGCGAAATACTGTGGTTTGATTGCAAACATTTAAAAGACTAATTATAAATGCACGAAACATAATGCTTAGAAATAGTTAATTCACCGACGAAATAATCATCTTTTGTTTGAGTTCGTTTTGCGCAAACCTTCCAACCGGAACACTCCGTTGGTAGTTCGTTATTCAAACTTCTCGATGAGGAAGATCCGCGTTGACGTACTGTTGCTCGGACTCCACACTATTCTACCATAAATCAGTAGAAGCTATGAAATAAACGAATATTACTCGTTAATTCTTCCTGGTTCTTCTTAAGACTGAGTTCCTCTTCTTAACCCGGAAAAACACGAAAACGTAACTCAAAATTCGTTGTTCAGAATTTAGTCGTGTTCCGATCACCGGTCGGAACCGCGTAGCCAACGATACTCCTGAACTAAGCGACGGTTCAGTCGCGAATGAAAAACACTCCGGTCGGCTGAAGCATAGAAATGGAAATCGAAACCATTTTCCTATTTTCATTATTGCGAGCACAGCAGACTCAATGGGGGCGCAGGTGGCGTTGCTATGAGCAGAATGCTTTGATGAGAGTGCAAAACGGCGCCCGAGTTGACTCATATAGAATCGTTTAGCTTCTTGGGCTTTGCATCTGATTGATATTTGGTCACAAAAGATGTTAAACTACGCCGGGTGGTAATAAGTCAAATGAATTCGATTCATTTCTATAATCAATCGAAAAACGTTTCCTTGTTGACTCAAAAGGATTAATCAAAATCCCAAAATCCTTCTCTTTTAGCCTGGTTCCACAAGGATCGTTCATTGGACCTTTTCTCTATTATTGGACTTGTAATGAAGTATTGAAAAATAGGGTGATTAGAGATGAAAGAGTAATTACTTAATTACAGATGCAGATGTACCAAAAGTTCGAAGACTGATCTGAATGTCAATAGAGTAATGGCTATGTAAAGATGCTAAGCACAAAGAGCACACGTGATATCAAAAAAAAACATCTGAAGAAGGCATGCTGCCGTTTAATCAGATGGCGAAGAGATTAAAACATAGTATACCAGAAACGAGCCAGGTATAGATACCAAGCAAATTGTAAAGACTTCACGTCGTTTTTTTAATCCCTTACAATGCTCAAAAGATCGTTTCGTTTTTTAAAAGATCTCGCAATATTATATACTTACAGAGCTATCGCACAATTAAGAGCACCTACGACCGCATACCACGAAATAGAATTTAGAGAGAGTCAGGTATCTGTTACGCTTGGGGTGGAGCAACAGGTCTTCCACAAATACGAGTATTTAAACCCTAATAATGACTCATTCAGTGTTGTAAAAAGTGAGTGTACGGCGACTTCAAAATCCTACAATTTTATACCAATTTAAGGGGTTATACCACTGTAGAGACCCGAAAACCGACCACTTCTTGGATATTTTTTTTTTTTTTGGATAGGGAAAAAATCTATTATTAACAAAACGAAGTTTTCCACAATTATCAGTATTAAGACACAAATTTAAAAAAAAAAATGAAAAATGGAGGCACATTTCCGTTGTCAAAAAAAAAAAGTGTTTTTAAAATGTAGCTCCGAGGCCGGACAAATACCTTGATGAGTTTTGATCTTGCAAAAATAAAGAAAATTCTTCTTAAACTACATGAAAAAATCGAGAAAAATCCGTACGAAATTTGGAAAATATTGATATTTAAATAATGGCAAACATTTGAAAAAAAAGTTGATTTTTTCCGCAAAATATTACAGTGTTTTGTTAGTAATGTGGTGGTTGCCCATATCACATGGAGAACCAACCCACAATTCCTACCTAACTTTGACCGCTAACAGCGCGTGACCATAACCCCAACCTGTAACCCATTCCCAAACTTGCAAACACATCCCAACATGCAACAGTATCCTTCCCCAAACCTTCAATTGCATACGTCCCCAACCTACCAAGAACCCATTTGCCAAGCTGTAATAAACGCATATCCAATTTACAACGAAACACTCACCATCTCCATCAACTACACCGAGCCGCATACATTTTCCCAAAATTGCTTCGGTTAATTCTCTATCTAAATTATATCCCTTGCTTGCGACCAAGCAATTCCAATTTCCCCCGAAAATCATATTCTGTAATAAACGCATATTCAAGTTTACAACCGAATACTCACCATCTCCATCAGCTACATCGAGCCGCACACATTTGCCCAAAAACCGCTTCGGCTAATATCCCATCGAAATTATATCGCTTGCTTGCAACCAAGCAATTCCAATTTCCCCCGAAAATCATTCCGGCTCACTTCTTGCTTAAACTATCTCCTCGCTTGTAACCAAGCAACATTTAGCTCCCCCGAAAACCATTTCGGTTCCCATTCCACCTAAACCATGTAGAACCACACCAATTCCCTCTTACTGGCAGGCCAACAGCATGATGCGTCGCCTTCCCACGAAACGACCATCCCAACGATCAAGACCCTTGACCATACTTGGCTATGCCGCCGAAACCAATTTCCCGGGACACACAACCAAAGAATCCATCTCAGCCTATACGGCAATGATTCCCCGGAACTAAATCCCATATAAAGGGCATAGCAACCCTTTTCAAAGTTCCTAGTAAAGGACAGTGAGTTGATTTTAACTTTGACTCCACTGCCACGTCGCGATGAACTTTTCCTCGCCAGTAATTAGTCAGTCAAGTTTCACACTCCAGCGAGTGCGTACGAGAGTTGCAGTACCGGCCAGTGGTGCCTTGTCGGAGTCTATCGTGTCCTCAGATCGTTTTCTAATGTCGGTTCTAACGTCGTGTCCGAATAGTTCGACTAGTTAATCCGACGCTTGTGTTGCCGGTCCAGTTACAGATCTAGTGCTGCGAACCAACACCGTACAGTGCACTAATCGGGGCCATCAACTAGTTGCTCCACCAAAATTTAAAGGAAAATATCGTAACCCGAAAGCCTATAGTGCGGCACGAATTTTATATGCAATTGTTCGGTTAATGTAAATCGCTTTAAGTCATACAACACTGTTCAACACCTTTGTAAAAATCTATTAACACTAATCAAAATAAAACCAGCCCGATACAATAAAGACCGTTTATACCAAACGAATCCGATGTGTTTATTTCTCCGCTGTTTCCGCTCCGTGTCGAGGACCGGCCACCATACCGTCTACGCAAGGTTTCACCATGTCTAGTGAACTGTTTAGTGGGGTGGTAGTGAACTAGTGCCATACGCCGGCACATCTACATCGTACCACCACAGTAACTTTTATAACTTTTAATATTTGGCCAAAACCAATTCGAAATCTAATTAAAAGGCTGCAGTTAAAGTTTGTCCACGCTTAGTAGAAACCTTGACGTAGTGCGGGGGCTTAAACTACGATAAATCACTAACTACTACGCTTCCAGTAGGGCCACCCATGTCAGACAGGTACCGAGGAGTAACACACAAAGATCTACCACCCCTAATCCAGGATGTTACACGTCACCGTGCCCATTGGATAGTTTTCAGCCAGGGGTATCATCATCACCATTATCATCGTCGGCATCACAACCGGGCCAGGGGTATACTGGCTGTATTATAACGGTGCCTCTCTGACACCGGGTCGAATCAGAGCAGTAAGCAAACAATCTCACGAAAAACCCGGTACGCGAGGGTGTGATGAGCCGACACTACCATAAGGGAACAAATCATCAAGAAAACACCGAAACGCAAAAAGAAGGCGCAGGGAAAAACAGAAAAAGTGGCAAATACGCATCGGCACGTGGAATGTTCGATCGTTATACAAACCAGGCGCGATACAGGCGGTCGTAGAAAACGCGAAACAATATAAAATGGACATCGTCGCGCTTTAGGAAGTCCGACTCCCATATCAAGTAACCGAAACCAACGGGTTTACGCTGGCATGTGGAGGTACCGACACACATAACCTCGGAACCGGCTTCATCATAAGCAAGAAGATTACGCCCCATGTAAAAGATGTGAAATTTATTAATGACCGAATATCTGTGCTAAAAATACAGGGCCCATGGTACAATTACGTATTTATAAACGTACACGCCCCAACAGAATCTACGGACGAAGAAACGAAGGACACATTCTAAGAGACCCTAGAGGAAGAATTGTGGGGAGGAAGTCGTGGCACCGGTATGGGTGCGAATTCTACTTCCTCCTCCATCAAAATTAATTGTTCCGACGGACACCAAAAGGAAACGAAACTTCGCCATGCACCAACAAAGAAAGTAACATAAAACATTTTCTCACTTATAAATTCTTTATTTTTGAAGCTATATCAAAACTGAACAACACATAAAATGACAGATTTAAATCAATACTTTCACCGACTAAAATTACTCGAACAACGCGAACACGACCCCAGTGCATATTTGCGCATCTCCGCAGTGCCGGCGGAGAGCGGGAGTGAACCGACCGTCACGAACGGTGGTTGTAATAAGACCCAGCGATATCTTACTCGTGCAGAGCTCACTCGCTTATCGTGATCATGGTGGTATGTGCGCAATCGTTCAGATCTGTGTGATTTACACGTGCTCGAGGGCAATGGGTAAACGAAGCAGACAGGCGGTAAAGACAAAAGGATCAAAAAGGTCGTCGTCTATGGAATGCATCGCGTTCAAATAAATAGACGACGATACAGCGAAGAAATATGGTAAAAGAAAAGATGAGAGGAGGGCATCATAAAAGTCTTAGATAATTGATGCCCTTGTGTAAATATACGAATAGACATTGGGAAAGGTGTTAATGGGCTGGTGGACGAAACTATTCCCTTGCTAGCATTTGTATATGCAGGGAAATCCCTTTGTGGGAAACGGATTCTATATTTGCATTGTTTATGCTTTGAATTCAATTGATGCTAAGAGACGCGGAATGCGTGTTTGCTTTGGTTCGCACATTGTGCGAGTCCGAGAATTTTATTGCTGGGAGAAAAGGGTCGCCGGCCAATGTGTACGTAAACAAATTTATCGTGCACATGGCGAAGTTGGAAAATAGACGGCGCAATATTTATGATCCCTGGTGAAGGTTACAAAGTATGTAATTCAAATCATTTATTTACAGGAATTTGGATAGGGGAATTTGTCTGGCAACGTAGATGCCGAAATTGGGTTGGAATTCCTGATAAGCCAATAAAGAAATCTTACCGAGGATTGGTATGCAAAGAGAATGCATGAAAGGTAAGTTTTCTTTCGCAGGGACTTTTTAGATTGTAGATTTGATCTATATAATGCGTGAAGCATTTAAGATGCTAATGCGAATTGCATTAGCGAAAGCTTATGCAGACTGGGTTGTGGTTATGGCGGTTTTTAAGGTAAGTGTACCGTGGGGTTTTGGCGGCACCGCCACAGTATTTGATTGGATCTCATCATTCGATGTTAAAATCCTCCTCGTGGACCTCAATGCGAAAATTGGAAAGGAAGATATCTTCCAACCAACTATAGGTAAAGAAAGTCTACACGACGTTTCAAATGATAATGGAATTCGAATTATCACGTTCGCAGCGTCAAAAGATCTGATAGTGAAAAGCACGATGTTCAAGCACCAACAAATTCATAAAGCCACATGGATATCACCCGACGGTGTAACGCGTAACCAAATAAACCAGTTCCTCATAGACAAAAGACACCACACGAATATCCTTGGCTTAAGATGATATAGAGGAGTAGATTGCGACTCCGATCATCTTCTAGTGATGGGCGAAATCAGGAGGCGGCTCGCAGTAATCCCACATGGGCAGACACGTGAGACGAGCCAAAAGTTCGGCATTGATAAACTAAAAGACCTGCGCAGAAGGGCTGAATACCAAGACGAACTAAGGAATAGATTTGACATTCTAGAGAATGGGAGTAGTGAGCAAGAGGACGCCAATAGTGTGGACACTAAATGGCCGTCGATCAGAGACACAATCAAACAAACAGCCCAAAAGGTATTAGGATTTAAGAAAACAATTAAGTCCAAACCTTGGTTTGACGATGAGTGTGTGGGGAGGAAGTATGTACCAGCATGGGTACTTGGTTCACTTCCTCCTCCATCATAAATTGTTCACGCGCGAAGGTTCGTCCGTTGTTCCGCCGACACAAAAGGAAACACCAAAGACCAACACAGGGTACGTAAAAAAAAGGATAACACACTGAACAGCGCAGTAAAATGTTCGCCAAGAGAAAAACGCCACACACAGGAGGAATTAATTGAACACGCTGAGCTCCACCAGCTCATCAAAACAATATGAGATAAGGAAGTCACTCCGGAAGAATGGAAAACCTAAATAGTCTTCCCCATTTTCAAAACAGGCGACAGATCTGACTGCTAAAACTACAGAGGAATATCATTGCTACCAACCACATACAAAATAGTAACAAATGTCATACTGGCGAGAATCACACCGTACGCAGAAGAAATACTTGGAGACTACCAGTCAACAAGCGACCAAATGTTCACAATAAGGCAACTGCTGAAAAAGAAGTGGGAATACGGAGAGACGGTTCACCAATTGTTCGTTGACTTCAAAAAAGCCTACGACTCAGTCGCAAGGCAAAGACTCTACCATACTGTAGTTGAGCTGGGAATCCCGAAAAAATATGCCACCCTCATTCAAATCTGCATGAACGAAAACAAAGGGCGAGTTAGAATAGAAAACCACCTCTCAGAGCCATTTGAAATCCGGGACGGACTAAAACAGGGAGATGGCCTATCACCGTGTCTTTTTAACCTTGTGCTCGAGTATGTTATCAGAAAGGTACAAGACGACAACATGGCCGGATCATCCCTGAACGGGGTCACACAAGTGCTCGCATATGCAGATGACATCGCCGTTCTGGACGATAATCTAGAAACTGTAAGTAAAAACTGTGAAATCATCATGCAAGCGGCAGAAGAGGTAGACCTAGACATAACTGAAGAGAAAACAAAATACATGATTACGGCGAGAGCAGATGGAACTCAGGGAACACATATAAACGTCAGAGGCAAGATAATTGAAAAAGTTAAAGAATTTAAATATCTGGGAACAATACTGACGGCCAATAACGAAATGTTGAAGGAAATTAACAAAGACTGCATTCCGGCGTTAGCTGGCACGCAGTCAGTAAACTGCTGAAATTTAAACTGACGTCACGTAACATAAAACTCCGTGTCTATAGAACCATTATCATGCCGATTGCTCTATACGGATGCGAAACATGGGCTCTCACAAAACGGGAAGACAACAAATTCCGCGTAATCGAGAATAACGTTTTAAGGGGTATCTTTGGAGATAAATATAACGAGGAGGCAGGACAATGGAGGAAATCCCACAACCCGGAATTGGAAGAGATATACCGCAAACCTACAATAGTGAGAGTAATCAGGTCGCGAAGACTAATATGGGCGGGACACGTGGCGCGAATGGGCAGCGATAAGACCGTGCATAGAACTCTTGAAGGTAAGCCAAAGAGACCGAGACGACGGACGGGAGGACAATGTTAGATTTGACCTTGAGGAGATCGGATCGGTTGCCCAAGCGTGGAAGGAGAGTGCACAGAACAGGAAACGATGGCGGAGTCGAGTCGGTGACGTCATGAACTTCCGGGTTCCTAAAGGCCAATAAAAAATAATAATACTAAATAACAGTTAAAGTTTGAACTCAATCGGATAAAAATTGAGAGAGTTACTTGTCACAAATTCCCAAAACCTCAAAGTTAAATCGATTTTTTTTTTTAATGTACATATATTAGAGATTCTATACAAAAAATTTCATGTCGATCCGCCTTTGTGCGAGTGAAAGTTTATAGAGTTGGGTTAAACATCTGCCTACCTGGGGCTATCCTCTTATTACTTTCTTGTATTGCTCATTTCTCGTTTCATAATTCTGTTTTATTTCTCTCTGGTTTTTGGTTTATTTTTCAATAAAAAATGTAAATGACTGTTTAAGTTAAAAAAAAAAAGTTGTGCATATGTAAAATTGTTTTGAAACTTTAAATCCATTTTTCTCAAAACCATGTTTTTAATGTCGGTGTACACGATATTTCGAAAACGGTTGAACCAATCGATCTCAGATTTTAACACCATCTTTTTGCATATATTAATATGTATATATTAATACATATTTAATAATTAATCGAAAGATTTCCGATTCTAATAAATATTTTTCATTTTATAAAGAATTTATGGTCAAAATTTTCATTAAAAATTGAAGTTTTTCTTTAAGGAGCTGCCATTTTATAAAAAATTAATATTTTGCTTATTTCTTCGATTAATCACTAGATAATATTATAAATTAACGAATTTTTATTTTTTTATTTTTTTATTTCAGATAATCCAGTCACGAGATATCCTGTACACGAGAAAAAAAAATTTTTTTTTTTTTTTTTGGGACCGTTGGGAGATGGTCTATTGTGACCTCAAAAATCATAATTTCTACATAAAAAAACTATAGCAATATTGAATAAAAACTTTTTACCTTGTTTCCTTTCATTATCTCGATCTAACAAAAATACCTCAAAAAATATCTGCGATAAGGGGCGATGTGTCCGGACTTCGCAGTATAGAAAAACGAGAATAGCAATAATAGTTGAACAGTGAACAAAATCCGTCAGAAGCGCCACGAGAGTGGTGGTCTTTACAATAAAGTGAAAAGTAAAATAAATTAGTCTGTGTTTTTACTATGGCTACGGCTGTGAACAGAGTTCCTATTATTTCTCAGGCAATGTTGAGATATAAGATCCTGCGCCTGTACATAGGACGGCGGATCCCATAGTGCCTACCTGGAGGAATTAAAGGCGCGTCCGTGTACCCAGGTATCCAAAAAAGTAGAACCAGGACTCAACACACAGCAGAGATCCACCGTTCGCTTGTCTCCGTCGTTGATAGAGAAGCACGGAGGCGAACCGTTAACACAGGCTCCCCGAGAAACCACCAAATAGCTGTTTAAGTTCTTTTTGAACAGTTCCAGGTTGTAATGCTTCGGGAACACTCACACGGGAAGGGAGTTCCACAGCTTCCCCGCTCTGTAACGGAACGAGTTCTGATGCAAGGATGTTCGCGCCGTCGAGAGATGAACCGCAATCTGGTGCGATCTGTCGGATTGTCCCGTGGAGCGCATATAAACCGAATTGCGTGGAACAATACTACAAATCTCCGAAGAACAGAACCCGCGATAATACTCGTATCTATAAAACAGACAGAGATCTGCTACGTGCCTTCGATGTGATAGCGCCTGTAGTCCCGACGTCGGCGCCGAGTTCCCGATCAGGCGGATCGCTCGTCTCTGTATGCTCTCAAGGAGGTGGGGGTATGTTTAGGGGCAGAGCTCCAAACATGAGAGCAATATTCAAGCGCGGGTCTAATTTGGGATTTATACAGAGGAAGCATTTGGGCCGGAGTAAAATATTTCTTGGCTCTGAAAAGATAACTCAGTTTTCCAGAGGCTGACCTGGGGATGTTCGACGCGTGTTTATGCCACGATACATTTCCACAGACCACGACGCCGAATAACTTCAAGCTTTGCCCAGATTCGAGAGCCCAGCCATTCATCATCAGCTGTGGAGCCGACGATCCACTTTTCTCTGTGAATCTTGTATACTGTGTCTTCGTTGTATTATATTCTACGAACGCACTATTCCGCGCAGGTAAGGTTCCTACCTCCAAAGAACGCAGCGCACGCGCCCACAAACCAGCGGCCAAAAAGTTGAAAATGGCAAACGACCGATCTTCGCCAACGACATCACAGGCTCCTGCCCTCCGTCAAGAAGCCGACATCCCATTCCAGGCAGACCACCGCCCACAACTGCGTAACGCAATATTACCGGACTTCACGTCCGACGACCCAGACTACTGGTTCGGTTACGCCGAAAGAGTTTTCAGCGTGGAAGGGATCACCGACGAGGAGGTGAAATTCCTCGTGGTAACACGGGTACAAGACCCAAAATTGCTTCCATATGCGAAGTGTTTAATAAAAACCCCATCTCCGCAACCGTACACGGCGTTTAAAGAGATGGTGACTAACGCCTATAGCGAAACGCCGCAAAATCGGTTGCGACGCTTATTACGGTCGACCGACACCTCTGGGATGCGACCATCCCAGCGCGCCGCCTATTTCCGTGCGCTGGCCGGCACGGACATGTCCGAAACAGCCTTAACGGCTATATTTAGAGAATCTTTGCCAGAATACGTTCAGGCAATCGTCGCGCCTCTAGCCGAATCTGGTCTCGATGAGCTAGCGCGACACGCCGAGGCAGTAATGGCCACGGACAGATCCCGGACGGATCTCCAATTCCTTCCGGCAACGAACCCCGCGCAAAATCCACCTCTGCCCCAACCACGAACCTCCACGGTAACGTGCACTCATGCAACACAGACGAGCAATGAGATAGAACGCTTAGGCAGGCAGGTTCAGCAGTTGCAAGCGCAACTGAATAACGTCAGCGTGGGGAACAATTCATGGCCTGGCCGTGACAGATCACGGCGCCGAAGCAGGTCGCGGGAAAACTTTAGACACGGGCGTGGCAGATCGCGCACGCCAGCCAACGAAAACACCTTGGGCAGGTGTTACTTCCACCATCGTTTCGGGGCAGAAGCCAGGAAGTGCAGGCAACCCTGCAACTGGTCACATGTGCCAGCAATACAGGCTAGTTCTTTAAACTAGAACTGCCGACCGTAGAAAAAGCGCAAACGGCTGGCAACCCCCAATTAAGTCGCTTGTCAATTTACGACGTGAAGTTAAATATGGACTTCATTATTGACACAGGTGCGGATATTTCCGTTCTTCCGCGCTCATACGCACCTGCAAATCGGTTGCCGGGTAAATTGAGATTGTTCGTCGCGAACAATACTCCAATTAAAACCTACGGACGAAAATTAATAACTCTAAAAATAGGCCTACGTCGACCAATTCGATGGTACTTCGTAGTGGTCGATGCGACCGAACCTCTAATAGGTTCGGACCTGCTGCGACACTACAAACTAGTAGTGGACGTAGCCAGCAACAGACTGATGGACCCGTTAACGTCTTTTTCTCAGCCAGTAAACGCAAAGGCGGGAGAGGCATTGACGTTAACGTGCACAGTCGCAAACGGTCCATTCAGCGATCTGTTGCGAGTATTTGCGGATATAACAATTCCGCTTAGCAATCCCCGACGCGCAAAAGCCGGCGTTTTCCATCACATTGAAACGCGCGGCCCCCTAGTGAGCCAACGCCCGCGCCGATTGGCTACCGAAAAATTGCGCGAGGCTCGTGCAGAATTCGAGTATATGCTCGACTTAGGAATCTGCCAGCCGCCCGACAGCCCATGGGCGAGCCCCACTTCATCTCGTCAAAAAGAGTAACGGCGAGTGGCGCCCATGTGGTGATTATCGAATGCTGAACGCATTAACGACACCCGACCGATATCCGATAGCAAACCTGCACGACTTTTCTTATAAGCTGCAGGGGTGCGAAGTTTTCTCGACCCTCGACCTCACGAGGGCGTACCACCAAATTCCGGTGGCTCCCGAAGATATACCGAAAACCGCGGTAACCACACCTTTTGGACTATTCGAGTTCAAGGTGATGACATTCGGTCTCCGAAATACAGCGCAAACGTTCCAGCACTACGTAGACTTAGCTCTCCGCGGACTTGACTTCTGCTATGCGTATATCGATGATATACTCAGCATCGAAAAACATGACCGAACATCGCTCCCATTTGAAGCAAGTGTTCGAGCGCCCCCGAGATTTCGGGCTGGTAATCAATCCAGACAAGTGCCACCTCGGAGAAGCGGAAGTCAAGTACCTTGGCTATTGTATAACTGGCCAAGGCGTCCGCCCATTACATGACAGGGTGGACGCACTAATGCAGTTTCCTCGCCCCAAGAATGTGCGAGAACTTAGGCGTTATCTGGGCATGTTAAACTTTTATCGCCCAACGCTTCGAAATGCCGCACAGGTCCAGGCTCCTCTGAACGAATACCTAGTAGGAGCCAAACGAAACCACAAACGACCGATTTAATGGACCGAGTCAGCTGATCAAGCTTTTCGCTTATCGAAGGAGCAGCTGGCGAATGCAACTTTACTTCGACATCCCATCGAAGGAGCCTCATTGTCCATACAGTGTGACGCTTCCGACACTGCAACTGGGGCCGTACTCGAACAAGAGTGCGATGGTAAATGGGAACCGCTGGGCTTCTTCTCAAAAAAATTGAACCCGACCCAGCGACGATACAGTGCCTACGACAGGGAGTTACTAGCAATTTACTCCGCAGTAAAATACTTCCGGCACATGGTCGAAGGACGCCAGTTGACGATCAAAACTGATCACAAACCACTGGTGTACGCTTTCCGAAAGAAAGCGGAAAGTTCAACCCCACGACAGGAACAGCACCTGGATTTCATCGGGCAATTTAGTACCCAAATCGAATATGTTCCAGGTGCAGACAACGTAATTGCAGACGCTTTTTCGCGTATCGACGCAATTAAACTCCGTGCGCAAGTCGATGATGCCGACTTGGCACAAGCGCAAGGAGAGGACCATCAACTCGAGTCCCTATTGAAAGCGGAGACAGCACTAGTTCTGCGTAAACTTCCTTTCAACGACTCAAACGATGAAGTCTGGTGTGATATATCGACAGGGACAGCTCGCCCCTACACCCCAGAAAAGTTTCGAAGGAATGTGTACGAAACATTTCATAACCCAGCCCACCTAAGCGGACGCGCAACCGCTGCAGCCGTCCGACGTAAATTCGTCTGGCCACATATGGCCAAAGACATAACAAATTGGGCACGCAATTGTTTGCAATGTCAGCGTTGCAAAGTCGATCGACACAACGTGCTACAACCAGCACAGTTTAAGCTCCCCGAGGCACGATTCGCCCATGTACACATCGACATTGTGGGACCGCTTACGCCGTCGAGAGGTTACATGTACCTCCTGATGATGATCGATCGTTTCACTCGGTGGCCAGAAGCAGTGCCACTACGAACAGTCACCGCAGAGAATGTAGCCAAAACATTCTACTCGACTTGGGTCATACGTTTCGGCGCCCCGGCTACTCTCACAGCTGATCGAGGACCACAGTTCGAGGCAGCGATTTTCAGGCAACTGACCGATCTACTCGGCTGCCAACAAAGCCATACGACAGCTTATCACCCCCAGTCCAACGGGATGATTGAACGATGGTATCGTTCATTAAAAGCCTCACTGATGTGTCATGACGACAATCAATGGCTGGACGCACTGCCGACAGTTCTTTTAGGTTTGCGAACAAGCATAAAAGAAGACCCGGGAGTCTCAGCAGCAGATCTGACTTACGGAACCAATCTGCGCCTCCCGGGAGAGTTCTTCGCCGATGGAGAACCACCGCTCGAACAGTTGCCAAATTTGGACAACCTACGCAAACTCATGCGTAATGTCAGGGTAACACCAGTCGCCAGACACGGTTCCACGAGGATATTTGTTCACCCAGAGATGGACAGCTGCACGCACGTCTTCATCAGGGTGGACAAAGTTAGGAAACCTCTAGAACCGCCCTACGAAGGGCCATACAAGGTGCTGGATCGGATAAACGACCGTGTTTTCTCCGTGGACATCGACGGCAAGCCGTACTAGTCAGTGTCGAAAGATTGAAACCGTGCCACCTGGAACGACCACCAGATACTGGAAGAGGCACATCAACAACCAGCGGCGGCAGCCGAAACCTGCCCCGTACGCCACCCATCAGACTCCCGCGAAACGCCAGGCACGGCAATAGTTGAGAATCACCCAAACCCTCGCGAAATGGTCGCGCGCGGGGCATCGGACATCCTACATGGACCGATAACGCGGCAGCGCGCCCGAGATCTGCGCGCACAAGAAGACGCTGCGAAGATTCTCAATGTACGGCAACCTGAAACCCCAACTTCTGACAAGCGAAAAAGAACGACGAACGCGATAGCTTTCGCTCCTCTACCACCCAAACATCGCCCAATACGGAAGGGAGCACGCCCATAAAACTCAACTACACCCCCCAAGCCACTAGCTATTTCATATCGTGACTACGTCACTAGGAGGGGGAGTGATGTAGCGTTCTACGAACGCACAATTCCGCGCAGGTAAGGTTCCTACCTTCAAAGAACGTTCTTACCTGATAACGCAACGCACGCGCCCACAGACACGCGGCCAATAGTCATTACAATACCTGTAACAAAGGTCATAGAAGGCTGCAAAATGCGAACCGATATAAAAAGAAGCAAGGAACTGAACGTCCCAAAGCTTTCAATATCAAGCAACAAGTCGATTGTAACATACCTGAAACAAAGGTAAAAGCATTCATTCATCATATTAGTAAAGATTGAAATGCGCCGCACTCCAGCACTGCACAATCCGAAATCCTGAACATCTACACGATGTTACAAAGATTTGTTATCGCCAGCAAATTAGCCGACCAACGATGCACGTGCGGGTAGCTGCCATAAAGACCACCAAATCTATCGGCAAACAAAAGAAACGGCAACCGTAATTATCTCAACGAGATAATTCAAATTGTATGAGGTTGAAAACCTACAAGGAAACTACTCCGATCCCACGGTGTCTGTTTGTATTTCACACCCATTAGAAAGATCTAATGGATTTCGGGTGTATTGACAAAAGTCAAACAAAACCCATGAACCATGCATCCATGCAAATTGCAGGATATCTTTCGGTCTTCGCGCCAGATGTGTTATGTAAATAAGGCGGCATACAATCGACAACCGTCGAACTGAATTTCGACCACCACCATGGATGGTGATAATGATGTTCGATGATGAGCGAGTGTCTTCTTTAAGGAATGAAAAATCACCCCTGGGACGTGATAACATGCTGCTAACAGAAATTCGGAAGTTCTGTTAGCAGAGCAATTAGGGAAATTTTTCCGTGCAGATACAGATACCAGTTTTGAATCTGGATATCTGTGTGGGCAGATAGTTAGTCAGATTTCGATCGTCACCGGGACGAGAGGTATAGTTCGAATATCCGTCCAGAGAGGAGAACGGTAGAGAACTCCATCGAGGAGGTCGACGGGAAGCTGCGAGGACGTGAGGATCGAGAATTCTGCCGAACTGCCACCGACGGCAACATTAAAAATTAAGTGTTCAGTTTTTTTTCAATTCGTGAGTTAACTTTATTTAATCGGACGCGGCACAGGAAAAGGAACGAACGGTCGAGCGTGTGTTATCGGATTACGTGTGCGTCGAGTCTCGCAAAGACTAAAGTAATGTTTAAATTCGATATAAACACGAAACAATAAAGATCACAATTCAAAATTTCAAAGGAACGTTTTCACGGTGTTTCATTTGTGTGCCGAAATTCTTTGGTGTTAGGTATGGGACGGTGTTCGGCGGAACACTTGCGACCGAATGGAAAACATCCGCCAAAACCTCACTATTGATGACTTTTTCCATCACCTTAGATAACATAGACAGTAATGCTATCGGTCGGTAATTTTGTGGGAGACACTTTTTTCTCCTCTTTGGGATTGGCTGGACTCGAGCGATTTTTCAGCAGGTGGGAAAGGTCCTCCGTGAATAAGATAAGCGAAAGACCAAGAACCGGCGATAGTTCTGGAGCACAGCTCTTAAAGACTATTGCCGGTATTCCGTCCGGGCCGGTTGCCTTCCTACAATCCAGTTCACGTAGAATGCGTTGAATAGTGCGCGGACGAAATCTCACATCCCACATATAAGACCGTACCGGCGCGATCACGGGTGGCTCCAAAAGGCCGGGATCGAGGTTTGAATTCGAGGAAAATAAACTCGCGAACACATTAGCTTATCCTTTGGATTCGTGACTAACGTCCCGCTGTCTGTCAGGAGGATGCGAAATTACCGCTGACAGCTTTAGCCATTGACCAGAAGGAGCGCAAACCAGTCGGGCACCAAAGGAACTTATTGATCACTCTGTCGTTGTGAGCTTTATTTGCGGTATCAATGGCCTGGTTGCACCCGTTTCTGATTCTAACAAAATTCGTTCTGTTAACATCGGTGGGATTGGAGCGCCATTGCTTAAAATCTCTATTTTTTGCGGGTGTAATCTGCTCGCATTTTTTGTTAAACCAAGGTTTACCAGATGAACTTCATTTGATGGAATGTGGAATATACATCTCCATCCGCAAGGGTTAACATCGGAGTCTCAAGCACATCTCCGACCATGGAAAGGTTCCGAAGAAATCTCGCAAATAGTCCCAGTTAGCAGTCCCATACTTCCATACATGGCGAAGCTGCCTAAACCGGTTATTCGCTTGATATGCAAGTGCTTGCGCGACAGATACCAAACAGTGATCTGAGTTTTCCAGTGGCGCAGAAACCTCTACAGTATAAATACTCGGTTCAGATGTCAAAAACATATCCAGGGTGCTCGCATAATCGCATCGGGCATCCGGCATGTGTGTTGGTTCCTCCACGAGTTGAGTCAAGTTGTGGCTAACAGCAAACATCTCCACCAGCCTCCCGGCTTTTTTGGTTCTGTTAGAATGTACCAACCAGCCGGAATTGTGCACATTAAAATCGATCATAGAAAGACCTGTCTTTATTGACAAAAATCTGTATAAGATACAGATTCACGGCCTCATTTGAATGTGACATTATCTCATGCAAACGGAACTCCGATGGTGCGAGGTCAGGTGAGTTTGCTGGCTGGGGTAATACACCTCTTCCAAGCTTCAATAATTATTGATGGGTCGCCCAAAGTTCTGTAGAGATTCGCGTTGTCGTAATGGAACACAACTCATTTACGATTGACAAGCACCGGAAGTTTCTGGATGACTCATTTAAACTGTTCAATTGCCAACAGTACTAAATCGAATTAATTTTATTTCCTTCGCAGGAGATCGAAAAACACCACACGTTGAGAGCATGACCTTCAATTGATGAGGATCTGTTTTCTGCATGAGGACCATTTGCGCTCCATATTATTACAAATCGACTTTTCATCACCATTTATAGGTGTTTTCAAAAATCGACCATTTTTTCCACGTTTAAACGGCATATCGCAGATATTTATACCCGCCGTCAAACGAATTTCTTTTAGTGCATTCGGAGACCAAAAGTCGAGGTTACTTACATATCCAAGCTTATTTAGGTAGAAGTGATCACTTTTTTGACTGATCTATAAGGTTTCTGCAATCTCTTGTGTCATGTAACATGCGTTTGACTTGATTAATGTCACTATTCTGTCGTCAACAACCATGGTGGGCTTTCCCGACCGAGAAGCATCTTTGATATCAAAATTACCAGCGCGAAATTTCTTGAACCGTTTTGGTACTGAAGTTCTGGTACAAAATCATCACCGTAAACTTTACCGAATTTTTCACAAGCTTTACACGCGTTTTTCCCTTTATGAAAGTAAAAGAGTAAAATTGTCAGTTGTTAAACAACATATGGGAAGCGTATATGTGAATGGCTCCAGTGCTACCAAAACTATACTAACACTATATGATGCAAAAAAAACTCAATGACTTTTTACTTAACCAAATGGTTTACAACGTTAAAGTTAATTTATTGTTCAGAGCATGTGATTTTTTTTTTATTGATTAGTTGAAAAATTTGGCAAAAAACCATCATCACCGCAGGGTGCGGGTGCAACTCCAACTGTTGCGGATTCACAATTATATGCAGCGGGGAGAATCTAGTACGTTTATCGTCTAGTACACTCCCCAACAAACATATCCGTATCCACCACACCTGTCAGCAACCAGCTGACAATGCGTCATCGCCAGGGGACGCCAGCCAGCTGTCACATTAATTCAAATGTGACCAACGGCCAGTCTGTCTGCAATCAACTTCCATGAGGTGCACGTCAACTGTCTAACATCAATTGTGTTTTTCGCACGCCAGCATGTGGCTTTTGGATTTTAATGCTGTGATAGTTGTGATTTAGAGGATAGTTTAATTAAAGTTATATAATGAACTAAGACAAGGAACGTTTATTGTTATCCTGTTGTACGAGGGTTGCCTCTTATGTTTCGGGATTTGGCAACCCTAGCGTTGCAATCCGGCAATTGACAGCTCGTAAAGTTGGGCATTTTTGAGGTTATACGCACTCAGAACGTTTTGACATACGAGCGCTATTTGTGTTGTTTACAGTAACTTAAAAGATTCATCTGGGCCCAAAAATGGAATTAAATCGTCAACATTTTCGTGCGATTATTTTTTACAACTTTCGGCGTGGATTAACTCAGCAACAGTGCATGGATGAACTTAATTCAATTTTTGGCGATGAAGCTCCATCAAGGACCAGTGTTTATCGATGGTATGGTGAATTCAATCGTGGTCGTAGTTCACTCCAAGATGAATTTCGTGAAGGTCGTCCAAAATCAGTTGTTGTTCCGAAAACCATTGATGCTGTGCGCGAACTGATATTGGAAGATCGTCATGTGACCTATCGTGAGATTGAGACAACCTTAGGCGTTAGTGGGACCAGCATACATTCAATATTGCATAAACATTTGACTGTCAAAAAAATTTGTTCGCGTTGGATCCCACACAATTTGTCAATCGCCCAAAAAAAGGCTCGTGTCAATTGGTCGAAAGAAATGCTCAAAAAATACGGTCGTGGTGCTTCGAAACATGTCTATGACATCGTGACAGGTGATGAATCGTGGATTTACGCGTATGAGCCCGAAAGTAAACAGCAGTCGACTGTCTGGGTGTTTCAAGATGAGCCAAATCCAACAAAAGTTGTTCGCGCACGAAGCACTTCCAAGCAAATGGTCGCCTGTTTTTTCGAAAAACTGGACATGTCGCAACCGTACCACTAGAACAACGCAGAACAGTCAATTCTGAGTGGTACACAACCATTTGTTTGCCAGTTGTCTTCCAAGAAATCAGGAAAACCAACCGCCGAAGACGGATCACTCTTCACCACGACAATGCGAGCTCTCACACATCGGCTGCGACAACTGCATTTTTGAGCACCCAAAACATCGATTTGATGGGTCATCCGCCGTATAGTCCTGACTTGGCACCGAATGACTTCTTTTTATTCCCGTACGTAAAAAACAAACTGACAGGTCAACGTTTTTCGACACCTGAAGAAGCGGTTGCTGCATTCAGAATGCATGTGTTGGAGATACCTCAATCAGAGTGGCAAAAGTGCTTCGACAATTGGTTCAAACGCATGCAAAAGTGTATAGATCTTAATGGGGAATATTTTGAAAAACAATAAAGTGATTTTCGATGATCAATATTTGTTTTTGTTCTCTAATCCCGAAATATGAAAGGCAGCCCTCGTAATTCGGTTCAATACCACCCAGCAACCAAACATCAAAGTGATCATCACGGCACACGGCGGGACGAACCAGTCCAACACATACATCCACTTGTGGTTTTTCTCTTGTGGTGGGAAGAGTTATTGTGGAGTAGAAGTGTTTGCACGCACGGGTTCGTCTATTGCCCTTCACACCACGTCCACTATTCGTAAGGTCAAATTAAACGCTGATGTTTTTCTCCAGTTTGTCTTTATTACACTGAGCGAATATATACAATCTTAGGTCCTCCCAGGCACTTAATTCATCATAACATTAAATGTTGGAGTTTCTACGTAAAAGTTAGTTACCACGAAAAGGTTGCTTGGGATTCAACTTAAAACAATTTTTATTAGACAAAAACAAACACAAAAATAGGCAACTTCGTGTTCCTAAGTAAGAGTTATGTTCTATGAATGAATTTGCACTTAAATTAGCTTAATCAAACAAACGTAAAAATAGAACGATTTCGGTGTTCGCAAAGTTAAGAGTTATTTACATGAATTAATTTTCACTTAATTAACTTAGTTAGACTAACACACAGTAGACCGATTTCGGTGTTCACTAGATCAAGAGTTATTTTACATGAATTAATTTTCGCTTAATTAACTTAGTTAGACTAACACACAGTAGACCGATTTCGGTGTTCACTAGATCAAGAGTTATTTTACATGAATTGCCGTCTTACTCGCAGAGCACTCCCTTAGAACGGAACGTAGGATTTTTTGTCTCGATGTACGAGTTACTCACTGATCGGACGTTAATTACAACAATTTTGTGATCGCGTGCTCGAATCTTGCCTTTTCGTTTTTAACTAACTCGGCGCTGTCTAACTCTCTACTTGTGTTCATTTAACGTAGAGGCGCCGGCATGCCTCCACGGAATCCAGAATGCGATTGATCATATACTTTCGTTCATCGCCCCGATGACCATATAAGGGATGATTTTACAGGATGATCATCGACGAGGATACGCACACACACAGATGTGGTCATCTTGCATGCTCACGCTGTGCATGAGCAAGCGGACCGTGGACATTACATTTCCATAAAGGGAAATGTTTATCCGATCAGCACTGTGTGGACCACTCATGCTGATAGGCGCGCGTTGCTGGCGTCCCCTGATATGACTTGCCATGCACATGTGTGGGAAAAATTCGTTCCTCTTGTGTGCATGGACAACGTCAAGGGATTATGTCGGCTACATAACGTTGTACCGAGTTGTATTTCAGGGGCATTTCACTGGTGCCAATGAATTCGCTTGTCGATCGGGTGACCGATCGATGTGGGCATAGGCGACAACAAAAGGAAGAAATATCTCCTGTGGTATGTGGCAGACACATTAGGAGGTATTTCTTTTTGGGCAATGTTGGTTGCTCTTGGTGCAAACAAATTGCCTTTAAGGAACATGGTGCGTTTCGTGCAACTATGCCCTTGTGGTGAAATGTTCGTTGTTGCTGATGTATTTTACATCAACGAAAGTTGTAGGTTTACCGAATTTCAGCTATTACGGTATTAACCATAGAAAGGTAAGTAAATGCTTTCTAGGTTTCTATATGCCCTAGGTGGGAGCTTTACATGGGGAAATGGAAAGATGATAAGTGGCGTTCTAGGGAACCGCCACGCACTCAGCGCGGAACATTCAAGATTGTCAAAAAGGTATTGCTGTTCCTTTCGACACTAAATCCATTTGTTTCAGGCAACGTTGGTTCGGACGCCATTGCGTCAATCTTTCATCCTACCGTGCTCCAAACTTTGGATTCCCCGACAATATTCCTCGTTCGGTAGAACACCACAAGGATCTCGACCGAGGACATTCCTCGTTCGGAAACGAGATATCGCACACCAACTAACACCATCAACAAATTTTGCCGTAACTCTTTGAATGCCATCTGGGTGGCACAAAGAATATGTATGGATACTGAACAAAAATTGTGTTGGGAGTAGTGCTGTGGCGACTCTGAACTACGCCACTTTCAAAGTATTCTTTTTAAACGACACCACTTCCAAAGTTTCTTACGAAGTGTTTGAGGCTTGGCGAGTGAACTCCGAATGTTAAAAAAAAAGGAAACATCAACGGGATCACATTAGAGAGAAACTTCCAGAAATATCGAAAAACCGACAGATGTCACTGCAAAGTTGTTTTGAATTGATTGAAAAAGATGATTGATTTGGGTTGTTTTGTACTTCTTTCTTGTAGTAAAATGATAATTATAAATCTCAGTGAGATGTCGCAAAGAGTGAATTGGTAGTGAACTTTATTAACGAAGGGGTAAAATATTGTGATTATTCCCTGTAATAAAATTGTATTTGTAAATTTCAGCAAGTTGCCGGAAGAAATTGTAACTCATTTTGAATTACTAATAAAGTAAAATAAGGCAATGACACGTATGCCCTTCAGTGTGGCCTCTATCTTTCCTTCTAAAAATTCTCTCATACCGAGGCACGACTCCCGTCAATCAAAGATATCTCATATATTGAAAGTAATAGAAATATTAATTAATATCAATTAGCCATGACAGAGATTCTGATGGTTGGTAACGAGATTATAACGTGTAAGTTATTGTACGTTAATACAACTGAGCACTGTGATTTTATGGTGATTAGCCAATAAACTTACTATTTATTCCTATAAATTTCTGATGAGATACTCAAGTTGGGCTTAATTGAAGAGACTTTGGCCATACATACGCTGCTATGCCTATGTAGAGAGAGTAACCAAGAAAAACCCATCTGCAACTTAGGTGGGCCTGCTGAGGAAAAAACCCATCCATCCAAACGAAAGGTTATTGAGATAGCGTAACAAAAACACATCTATGCACTGACAATAGGTTAGTCCAGTAAACCCGTATAGGCGTCATCAACTTCAGGAAGATGAACCTACTTAAAGAGTTATTAACAGTTGTGCACATTAGTGCAAAATATCACTGGGTTAGGAAATTGACCGGAGATAGACCCAGCTGGAGGAGACATTTACTGGAGATAGGATTCAGATACCGATTGTAGTATAGAATCCTTAAGAAATTGGAGCAAATGATATTATTTGTGATTTACTTGCACACGTATACGCCTCTTAGTATTTGGAACTACATAATCAACTACTGGGAAATTGTACGCATCCTGTCATAATGGAATTCATTTTTCATAAGATGGAACCTAAAATCAAACTCCAGCCCCGAAATGATATTTTTCTATCTCTTGGGTTTTTCGTTTAACAATATCAGAAGATTTCCATCTTAAAGGAGTTAGTATTCATGCGCATTTCTAAGTAACTATAGCCTGATGACTAAAACTAGTTGACCTATCCCTAGAAAGCAATGGTTTCAAAGACGATAGAGCTCTACAGATTGTTAAGTAACGTCTTTCTTCTTTTTTTCAACTTGTTGTAAGCTCTAGTTAGTTTCAGGAAATTACCCATGGACTCTAACACTATGGTCCGTTTGAAAATTTCTCATCCCTATTCATTAAGTTGGAGCATTCTGTCCAGATTGCAAAGTTCCAATAATTAATCATTTGCTAAAGGTAACAAAATAAACATGACAACGTGCTAACAGAAGATTTAATAAACGGTTTGGAGGACAACCTTAACATTGGAAATTTTTGCACCCACCGTGGTTTATACTGCAGACAGTTCCCAGAACAAGTATGAATGATGACGCATTGTCGCCATGCACGATTCGAAATTGTGGTAACCCGAAGATGGAATTAATCATCGTCAACTAATTAAAATATTCATGTATTCCGTAGTCGATGTTTGGCCAAGGAGTGCTGCATTCATCAGGTAACGCAAAAGCATCGTATAATCTCTGCTTCGAAGTGCATTCCTTCAAAGCAAGCGTAATCTAGCAAAACAGAGAGTAGATCAAGCGAAATCGAGCATGCACAGATACTATTTGTTAGTTTTACTTCTTGCTGAAACGCATAAACATTGCATAACTAGTGGAGTGGGAAGACCAAGCTCTAGTTGCTCTAAGCGTATGTTGATTGCGTGCTACTGTAGCTGTGGATTTCTTTCCAAGCGCACTCATCAATGAACTCAGTGTTTAATTGTTTCACACGCAAATCTTAAATCAACTATTGGCAAACAGAGAAATTGTTTTCAATTTTATATGCTGAACTATACAAGACTTGAAGCAGAACTGTGACAGTTATGATCAACTATATTGATTTTAGAAATGTTTTTCACATATTCAACATATTTTCACCGGTAAAAGGTGATTAAGGTCAAGTTGGACTTCTTATAATACTACGAGGGTTGCCTCTTATGTTTCGGGATTTGGCAACCCTAGCGTTGCAATCCGGCAATTGACAGCTCGTAAAGTTGGGCATTTTGAGGTTATACGCACTCAGAACGTTTTGACATACGAGCGCTATTTGTGTTGTTTACAGTAACTTAAAAGATTCATCTGGGCCCAAAAATGGAATTAAATCGTCAACATTTTCGTGCGATTATTTTTTACAACTTTCGGCGTGGATTAACTCAGCAACAGTGCATGGATGAACTTAATTCAATTTTTGGCGATGAAGCTCCATCAAGGACCAGTGTTTATCGATGGTATGGTGAATTCAATCGTGGTCGTAGTTCACTCCAAGATGAATTTCGTGAAGGTCGTCCAAAATCAGTTGTTGTTCCGAAAACCATTGATGCTGTGCGCGAACTGATATTGGAAGATCGCCATGTGACCTATCGTGAGATTGAGACAACCTTAGGCGTTAGTGGGACCAGCATACATTCAATATTGCATAAACATTTGACTGTCAAAAAAATTTGTTCGCGCTGGATCCCACACAATTTGTCAATCGCCCAAAAAAAGGCTCGTGTCAATTGGTCGAAAGAAATGCTAAAAAAATACGGTAGCGGTGCTTCGAAACACGTCTATGACATCGTGACAGGTGATGGATCGTGGATTTACGCGTATGAGCCCGAAAGTAAACAGCAGTCGACTGTCTGGGTGTTTCAAGATGAGCCAAATCCAACAAAAGTTGTTCGCGCACGAAGCACTTCCAAGCAAAAGGTCGCCTGTTTTTTCGGAAAAACTGGACATGTCGCAACCGTACCACTAGAGCAACGCAGAACAGTGAATTCTGAGTGGTACACAACCATTTGTTTGCCAGTTGTCTTCCAAGAAATCAGGAAAACCAACCGCCGAAGACGGATCACTCTTCACCACGACAATGCGAGCTCTCACACATCGGCTGCGACAACTGCATTTTTGAGCACCCAAAACATCGATTTGATGGGTCATCCGCCGTATAGTCCTGACTTGGCACCGAATGACTTCTTTTTATTCCCGTACGTAAAAAACAAACTGAGAGGTCAACGTTTTTCGACACCTGAAGAAGCGGTTGCTGCATTCAGAATGCATGTGTTGGAGATGCCTCAATCAGAGTGGCAAAAGTGCTTCGACAATTGGTTCAAACGCATGCAAAAGTGTATAGATCTTCATGGGGAATATTTTGAAAAACAATAAAGTGATTTTCGATGATCAATATTTGTTTTTGTTCTCTAATCCCGAAATATAAAAGGCAATCCTCGTATTCTCTAGAGATCATCAGGGTAGTGTTTGTTGTCCGTGACTGAAAGCTTCAACTGTTTGGCGAGAACAAATAAATTCAGTATCAAATAACTGCTCAGCCTTATATCGGGTTTTCCAATAGGGACTTGACAACTTTTTTTTTAAATAAAACGCAACCATTTGAGGTATTTCAAAAACTTTATTATCAAAGAATTTATGAATGGAACTCGACTTCGTTCATATGGCCACCGCGGGCACGTTTGGAGCGGTCGATTAGTTGGACCCAATTTTCGATGACTCGGCCACACATATCGGCCGAAACGGCCGCTATTTCGCGTTCAATGTTGGCTCTGAGCTCTTCCAACGTCGTCGGCTTATTGGCATAGACCAATGACTTGACGTAGCCCCAAAGAAAATAGTCTAGAGGCGTTAAATCGCACGCACGAGGCGACCAACCGACTGGCCCATTTCTTGAGATAACACGCTCATCAAACTTACTCTTCAATAAATCGATTGTATCGTGTGCTGTGTGACTTGTGGCACCGTCTTGTTGAAACCACATGTCGCCCAAGTCCATATCTTCCAATTCGGGCCAAAATAATCGGTAATCATGGCGCGATAACGATGGCCATTCACAGTAACGTGACGATCGTTACGACGAAAAAATATGGCCCAATGACGCCGCCGGCATGCAAACCGCACCAAACAGTTATTTTTTGTGGATGAAGTGGTGATTCATGAAGCACATGTGGATTTTCGCCCGACCAATAACGCATGTTTTGCTTATTGACGAACTCATTGAGCCAAAAATGAGATCCGTCACTGAAGATGATTTTGCGACGAAATTCATCATCTTGGTACATCTTTTCCAGAGCCCAATCGGAGAACGTACGTCGCTTCAAATGGTCCATCGGCTTCAATTCTTGAGTCAGCTTGATCTTATATGGGTGTAAACCAAGATCCTTATGCAAAATTCGCCATAGATGCCCAGTTCTTGAGAACGCTGTGGAATTGACTGATTTGGATCGTTTGTAACGGACTCCTGAGCGGCAGCGTTTTTTCCGACTCGTCGACAAACCCGTTGTCTCACTGGCAAGGCAACATCACACAACGAATATGTAGACTCAAATTTTTGCACCAACTTGTTATTGCCTGTCTACTAGGGCGAGAATTACGACCGAAAATTGGAGTTAACGCTCTTAAAGTTGCGGTACCCTTTTTGAAAACCATTTTAAGTCGCCTCGTAATGTAGTAGTTGTTGTAGTTGTTGGTGTTGTTTTTATTTGACAGATACAAATATATTGAACCAAAATATAAGAAAAATATAACACATTCAGTGTTTTTATACACTTAAAGAAAAACAAACATACTTAAATGCCTCTTCCATCGGTTAAATTAAAAAAAAAAGTCTGTTTTTAGGGTGAGGTGAGCATTAAGGATTCAAAGAAAATTCGATCAAACATAATGCATTGCAAACCGGCAAAGCAAGAATATGTGTTAGTATAATATTGTAGCGAGCTTAGGGTTCGCTGTATTAATTATTTTAATAAATAAGAGCCGTTATATCGATTCTCTTCGTAAACACTTTGGTAGTCTGTTAATAACAACCGTTACTTGATGTAGCGTCAAATATTTGGTGACTCTGGTTTCACTCGAGACTTATCGCTTCCTTACTTATCGCGTCTTTGACTACTTACTTCTTACTTATCTTCCCGATCTGCGTGCTACGTATTTAACCCTTTTTTTCTCATTTCATCTCCTCGGATTTTCTACTGCTCATAGTCTCCAGTTTTCCAGTACTTACTAGAATATACCAGTACTTTGTTTTGGACTTTCTAAAATATTCTAGTACTGATTGTTATATGCGTCACACTACCCTCCGCCTAGATTAGTTCGTCCCGAACTAAGTTCACTGGTCTTCTGGGTTAACAAAAAGTCGCCAGTCGGTCACGATGTACCACTTTCATCTTGGCGTTCGGTTTTCGCTGAATCCTATAGACAACGTCGTTAATTCTTGTGAGAATCGTATACGGTCCTTCCCAATGTTGCTGCAACTTCGAAGACCTTCCTTTTTGCCGATGAGGGTTATGAAACCGTCTTTTAGCACAAAATTCAGGAAAAACACGTTATTTTTGGGGCTCTAGACTGGAACCTCCCCTGTAGACCAAAAAAAACGACAGAACCCAGAACGCAACCCCATGAAGCGCTTAGGTTAAAGGTTCTGAAAGCACAGACTTTACCCCGTATGTTCGCTCCCATCCCCCTATTCGTTGTAATACTTTATTAAATAACGCTCCAGCCTTTACACGCTAATAGTTAGCTTGTGTCACAACCATTGAACCAAACATCTATTACAGTTTGCTGTGGCACAAGAAATACTAGGGCGAATTCAAGAGAACAGTACAAGAGTACTAATCTTGTTCGGCAATAACACGAAAAATACGAGAAAGAGAGAAAGTGTAGATCGACTACGGACCACAAGGGTAAAATTATAATGTTTATGATGGAACAAAGGAGGAGATTAGCGGCGAGCGATCGAAGAGACCAATGCAACTGGGGAAATAGTAAGGAACTTCAAGAAAAAAATGCGATTAATTCGAATAGATTGCCACATCACATCAAGGAGCGGAGCGAGGAAACGTGAGTACTTGCAATTAAATACATTTAAGACAGAAGAAAGGACAAACATAATTGATTGGCAAATTAAGATAATATTATAGTACTCTAAATTAGAAAAAGATCCATCACAAGAAATTGGAGGCAAGTTGGTGACCTATCATACGGATTAATTTTATCTCCTCGCAGCAGTGTCCCAGCCAATCAATCTACAGACGAATTGAATCGTATCATCGTGGCAACCAACCAATGTACGAATTTCGACATCGCAGCAACAGTTCGTGTTAAGTACAACCCCAACACAAGCACACCATTCAGTGAATATAGATAACCAATAAAGTAAAGTGAATTATTCAACGAATATTAACTCCGCCTTTAATTTACTACTTCAGAAGCTCGTTTCCAACAAAAGTATACAGACCACGAACAGCATGCCACAACACAGTAACAAACATACCCCGTGAGAAAATGGAGGTCGGGAAGACGTTTTCAAACTTTATTGGCATCCCTTCGCGTTCTTTGTCACAGGTGTCAAAATCGCCACCTTTAATCCTTTTCCGACTAATCTGCGGTCCCAAGCTAAACAATTTAACCAAATTCTTCGAAAACACACAACAGAGAAAATAATGCACACTTCAACAGTTCTTTTATTGTGAAATTTGTTTTTATAGCTGATTTTCGGTTGCTGATAACACATAGATTTCGGTTACTCGTAACACAGTCTCGTGTTCTCCAGTGCGGCAAGAAAATTTGGACTTGGAAATGACTGTATTACACTGTATATACACTGTATACACCTTTGCGCCCTGTGACTAGGGCGTTAGAATATACTCACAGCCAAGCCTTGTCGTAAGAGACGACTAAAAGCCGAGTGGTATGTGGGGTCCCGACGTCCTGTTGCCCGGTGAAATACCACCTCATCATGCTATAGGCTCCGTGAAATGGTCGGGAGAAATCCGTGGCCATCTTTCGGAGCTTGGCCGATGGGCCGGTTCGAGAAAAGGTTGGTTTACGTCGTACTGGGTCCCAAGGTGAGATACCACCCCATCACACTGTACATTCCGCGATATCCTTGGGAGAAATCTTCGACTATGTTTCGAATGTATGGCTGATGGCTCGGACTGACACGGACATAAGTCATGATGGTATCTTCTGAGATAAGGAATTCCGGAGGAGAACTATTTTCCCATTCGGATCTCCGGGGGACTATGTCAAATATGCAAATATTATGATAAGTATCTGAACTTTAAGAAATTCGTCATCGCTAAATCGGGCTCACTCTCGAGACTCTGTCGACGCCCGACTGGTAACGGCATCTCATGGTATTCCATCCGGGCTGGTTGCGTTCCTACAGTCCAGTCCACGTTGAATGCGTTGAATAGCACGTGGGCGAAACCTCACATCCCCCATCGAAGACCGCACCGGCGAGATCACAGGCGACTCTAAAAGACCGGCATCGACCTTTAATTCGCGGAAAATAAATTCACGAACACATTAGTTTTATCCTTTGAATTTATGACTAACGTCCAGCTGCCCGTCACCAACGAAGGAAAAGAGGAGGAAGCGAAGTTACTGCTGATATCCCTTGGCATTGACTAGAAGGAGCGCGAACCAGTCGGGCATCGAAGAAGTTTATTGGTTACTCTGTCGTTATAGGCCTTCTTCGTGGTATCAATCGCCTGGTTGGACGCGTTTCTGATTCTACCAAAACTCGTTCTGTTAACATCGGTGGGGTTGGAGCACCATTGTTTAAAAGCTCTATTTTTGCCGTGTAATCTGCTCGCAATTTTTTATCAAACCAAGGTTTATCAAATGAACTTCGTTTAATGTTAGCAGAAGTGGCACAGAAACCTCTATGGTATAAATACTCGGTTTGGATGTCAAAAACAGATCCAGGGTGTTCGCATAATCACCTCGGCCATCCGGCACTCGCGTAGGTTCCACCAAGAGTTGAGTAAAGTTGTGGCCAACAGCGAACATCTCCGCCAGCCTCCCATCCTGGTCGGTTTTGTTGGAGTGCACCAACCAGTCGGAATAGTGTACATTAAAATGGCCAAGGACGACAATTTCATAAGCAGGGTGGTTGATCTGTATCCAGTCGACGGTTCGTGAAATATGTTCGAAAAACGTCGCTGGCCGATCGTCATTCGGGGAGCAGTAAAGACAACCAGGAATTTTAACAGAACTCCTCAGTACGACCCTCAACCATATGATGTCAATGTTATTGGGTTCCAACGCCCCCATCCTCTGGCAAGCCAGATCAGACCGCGGGAAGGCCCAGACTCCGCCCCTAAAACGGATGTAAGTCGTATCCTGAGCAACGAAGATATGTCGAATCAGTTGACGAATAGACCTGGGTCTCAGTTAGGGCAAGGATATCAGGTTTCGCTATTTGCAAATATTAGTGGACGGCGTTTACATGTGTATTGGTGAAACCGATGTTACAAAATGGCGTTACTAGTCGAGCGTCGACAGAGCCTCGTGAGTGAGCCCGATTAAGCAATAACGAATTTCTTAAAGTTCGGCTATTTATCATAATATCTGCATGACGTTCCCGCTGACATAGTGCCCCCCGGATATCCGAATGGGGCACTAGTTTACCTCTGGAATTCTTTATCTCAAAAGGTACCATTATGACTTATCTCCGTGCCAGTCCGAGCCATCAAATATACATTCGAAACATAGTCGCAGATTTCTCCCGGCGATATAGCGGAATGTACAGCGTGACGGGGTTGTATCTCACCTTGGGATCGACTACCACATAAACCAACCTTTTCTCAAACCGGTCCATTAGCCAAGCTCCGAAAGATGGCTACGGATTTCTTCCGACCATTTTACGGAGCATATAGCTTGATGGGGTGGTATTTCACCGGGCGACAGGGCGTTGGGTCCCCACTTACCACTCGGCCTTTAGTCGCCTCTTACTGCAATCCGGCTTGGCTGTGAGTATATTCTAACGCCCTAGACACAGGGCTACACAAGTGTGTATCAATTGAAGATTTGTAATGCTATTCTATTTATTCTGATTATTAACATGTCTACAACGTATAAAAAAACCAAGACAAGACGCCGTTCTTCATTCATAAAGGGGAAAAGAGGAAAACAACGCGGTGGTAACACCAATCGAACAGCGAATCCAATGACGATCCAAAAGAGTCAAGAAGGAATGTCGTTATTTCCAGATCTTTACGGGCCGAAAGGATCGACTGGAGTTTTAGCTTTCCTGAATGAAAAATCATCTATCTCGCAATTGGATTCACCAATTGCCAAGAAGAGCGACGCAGAAGTGCTTGACGTGAAGGTAGTCGATGGACAAGGCATAAGGAAATGTGATTCACAGAAAACACATAAGAAAATCTAAGGGTTCGAATAGATAAATGGTCCTTCGAAATGAAGACAGTCGAGAATTTGTAGCTCATTATATTAGAAGTGGAGAAATAAAATGCAACAACAGAAGACACAGATTACCGCGATTACTTCTAAAACAGTGCAGATGAGAGCTTATCATCATAAGGAGCCTAATGGAAGGGATAGGCCTCGAACCAGTTTAGTATGGGTCCTTTATGAGCGCGACGCTTGAGATAATTTTTCAATGTGTATCGTCAAGTCTTATAGACAAACAGAAGTACTGATCTAATGCGACCGCGAATATAGAGATGTTAGAATGCAGTTACAGTGCTCTATAAACAAGAACGACTATCTAAAGAAATTATCGTATAGCAGACAAAACAAGAAAAGATTCAAGAAGCCAGCATTCAATTTGAAGGAGAAAGCAGAAGAGAAAACACCATCAACTAATGCAGGAAAGAGAACAATTGCCTAAGGGTAAGGAAAGTCTTATATTGAACCATACCCTGCTGAAGTGGTACTGTGGAGAGTTGGAACCTGGCAAGTTCAGGGATCATGAGTTCACCTTGAAGGCGACTTAAGAACTACGCGGAGCAAACCGACTTCATAAATCCGGTGACAAAAAGGCCGGCGATATTAAACCTGATAAGAAGATTAAAAGCCAGTACAAGGAGTTCAACAAGAAACTGTTCAAGGACAAAAACCCGAACAAAGACGTAACGAAATTCCCCGGCGTATATCTCAACGGCTTTTGTATATTATTCAAAATGTATATGGCCGAGCACATCGACCTCAAATCAAAAACATTAAACATACGTTTACTTTAAGTTTATTTAAAAATTTGCACTCAGCAGTATTAGTTCCGGGAATAGCTTGGCTTTCATTAAAACCTCACAAATGGCTCTGATTACACTGTTGTTTACACTCAATCAAAAACAATTACGTAGCATTCAATACTCCCCACTTTCTAACAGACGTTTAAGAGGCACCTGTAGCGAATTGATTGTTTTATCAAATACCAAAGTTTCGTTCAGAAAAGCCTCCTTCACCTCAACATTCGTTTATTTGCGTATAAATTTGAATTCTTCTCTTATTTCCGGCATAGACCTTGACGCCCACCACAAGTACAGTACAAAGCCTCGCAGAAATAAGCTACGCTGTAGCCTAAATGTGCTGATCTCCTGCAGTGATTATCTTCTCCGTCTCTGAAATTATTTATATTCAAAGAGCTTTGTCTAAGATGCAGTGCATCTGACGCGAATGGAAGTGCATCTGTCAAGTCGGTTGGGAGTGACGAGTGTCTGCGGTTTTTGGCGGATGGAATCATTTCTCTTTGTAGGTCACTTTCAACTGTTCCACATGTTGCCATTGTTACAGGAGTACGATACCAAGCAATCTTCTCTCCACTGCCTTAGCTAAGCAGGCTAAAAAGGAAGTGTACAGAAAAAAATTAGGTTGCAACTATTATGTGTGCAGCACCATCAAAAACATATTCGCCAAATCGCCTCTCTGGAAGGAAGACTGAAGGAACAGAATTTATTGTTTCCGACAGACTGGCATTAGTGTAACTTCGATATCTTTGTCTTCAGACGTTTCAACGGCAAAATTCTCATTTCATTTGTAGGCCTTTTCGGTGTGCAAAGGCTAGCTAATCTGTTGGAGAGTACATCACATCTAATTTATCAGACGGTGGTGGGTGGTTTGTGGATACAAGCAATCACTTTAGTCCCTCATCTCTTTTCCACAAGAGTGAGTGGACAAGAGCAGAAGCTTCCCATCAGATGTCTTGAAGGGAGGTAGTTCCTGTGCAGCTTGTTAATGGCACCATGCCATCATGTTGTTTTTGCTGATAACGATCAACCTTAGAAGCTTTGCAGGTTGTCCGTTATGGATGGATAACTTTTGACGGTTTTTTGTCTACAAGTTCAGATTTCTTGTTAGAACATCATGTCAGTCATTACGGAATAATGAAGAAAACATTCTTGAAGCTATTGCATTGTTGCCGAGGCATATCATGGGTTAAATCAATTTTGAGGTTAATGTCTTGTGCTTCTACTTCAACAGTCTTTAACAAGAACCAAGTGGTGAGGAGCATTTTGCAGTTTACGTTACAAATTTTGAGAACATTGAACATCCCGTTTGTGACGTTTTCAAACTAAAACTTATCTGTATGAATCAAACTATCTGTAATACGAGGGCGAGCTGAAAAGTCTCCGATCTAACACAAATACAAGACATTATATCTTAAAATTTATTTTTATTTGTCTACATCGTCTCCTTGTAACTGTACACACCTCTCCCAATGATGCTCTCATCTCTCTAACCCATCCAAATAGTACTCGGTGTTTTTCTCTGCAAAATAACAGTTCACGAAGGTGATTGAGTGGCGGTTCCACCAAACCCCACGGTTCGCTTACCTGGAAAACCCCTATAACTTTAACCGAACTTATAAGTTTCGCTAATGCAAGCGCATTAGCACCTTAAGTGCTTTAGGCATCTAGGTTATCAAATTCATAATCTAAAAGTCCCTGTAAAAGAAAACTTACCTTTCATGCATCTCTTCGTATACAATTCCCCGTAATATTTCTTTTCTACCTTTTCAGGAATCCCAAAACCTATTCGGTACCTTCGGTTGCCAGGCAAATTCCAACTTTCCCACACCTGCACCACATTCAACGCATTACTTGAAAATTCCTGAAAGATTCTGTTCACACATCTAATGCATCATTAGGATTCGCTGGAAAATAATTCATTGGCAAACATGTATTATAAGTAGGAAAACTATTTCGGCACCATTGTTTGCCAAGCAATTTTGTTCCTCATGTGCATCCTTATCTTCCCACATGTACGTACCTTGCAGACCCTTTATCCAAGGGACAAAAGCAGTACGCGCATCAAGCGTCTAGTGCCATAAAACCGAATTCCCACGCATGTATACATGCATAATATCCATCCAATGATTTGTTTTCCCACTCACAAACAATCTCCAATTCCTTTCTCTGCCGCAACGAATTTCCCTGCATATGCAAATGCAAGCAAAGTATTCGTTTTTGCCACCAACCCAAGATACGATATACAATTCTCATTGTATAAAGTATTGTAATACATTAGCACCTCTTTCGAATGGCTATTCGTATATTTACATAAGGGCATCACTCATCTAAGAGTTTTATGATGCCCTCGTCTCATCTTTTCTCTTACCATATTTCTTAGAAGTATCGTCGTCTATTTATTTAGACGCGATGCACTTCATAGACAATGATCTTCTCGATCCCTTTGTCCTTGTCGCCTGCCTGCTTTTTTTTACCATTGCCTCCGCGTATGAGTAAACAACACAGATCTGAACGATCACACACATACCACCATGATCTCCATTACGAGATCTGATTCTCTATTCCACCAAGAGAGACTTTACGTTTCTCTGGTGGTAAGTAAATACATAGGCTCCTCGATAGTATAGTGGTTAGTATACCCGCCTGTCACGCGGGAGACCGCGGTTCGATTCCCCGTCAGGGAGCCTCTGGCGCAAGACTAATGGCCTTGCCCGGAAAAAACAAATCATTATGGAAAATTTATCAAGCCTCAGGACTTGCTAAATAAGGCCAAGACCGGTTCCCAGTTGTAGTTGCCGATGATGATGATGATTATGAAGTAAATACATATCTTTAGTGGAGAGGATACCTACCACCATACCACAAACCCACTCCAAACGAAGGTTTCATCGTTGAGTCTAATTCCATCAGCCGACAACGCTGATTTTGCTATCTCCCGATCTCCGGTGCGCACTGAGACGGGAATATACCCCGGAGTCGTCGTCATAGTGTTGAAACCTCTCTAATTGTAATGTGAAATATTTGAATTGAGAACCTTTGCGAAATAAAAAAACATTAATAATAACAAACCTGTGCTCGGTGCGTTTTCTTTTTTGGTTACTTCCATCGGTGTGTTTTATTCGCTGTGCTGCGTTTGTTCTGCGTTTTGGACTTGTGGGGTTTCTCTATACTACATGGAGAACCAACCCACAATTCCAACGACAATGTTCGTTTTATTTCGACCGTTTTCAGCGTGTCATATTATCCCCTATTCCACCGTTCATCCTATTCACCTGAAATAACATGTTTTCCCCAAGAACGCATAGCTAAACTCATTATTCTATGCAGATAATGCATAATTGAGTTTAGCCACCATTTTCGCCATACGGCAACTCCATTACTCTAACCATGAGATTTCCACCGGAAATTCCATTAGTGTTAGTTAGCAACAACCAAGTAAAATCAAACGACGCGGTTATCTTCGAATTTGGTTCACACGTTAATATTTCCCTAGCCGATTAAGCGTCAGTTATGACTTCCCCCAGACCATCCATTCGCTTGGGATCAACGATCTCATTTTACAGGTGAATAGCGGCAAACAACATTTTCCTCTCCTCCATAATTCTGTTTCAATACGGTTCAATGCTCTCTGAGTTCACCACAGCCGTAACAGTGGGTCACCAGGTCAGGCTCAGTAGCAGCACACACAACCTACCCACCTCAAGATCACAGTACATCGTGTTTCTGTTCTCTCATTCTCCACGTTCGTCAATTATCAATTAACCGAAGTTACCACACTTCGACGAGCTTGACGATGAGAGATCGGAGGCGTGGTCTCTTCTGGTTGTCTTGTGTGCAAAATCGAGAACACCGAATTTCACCCCTAAGTAGAGTCAGTCACTATCCAACCACTATCGCGTGAAGTCACGTCGCTCGCGCCAAACTTTAATTTAATGATTCGTAAAAGTACGTCAAGGTTCAATGCAGAAAATTGTATCTTTCGCGTAAAGTTTTATGTTTGCCACGAAAAGTCGGTTTAATTGTCCTCCCGAAATTTGATCACGTTAGTTGTGCACGTGGAATCCTTGAATGATAAGTGGAGAATAAACTCAAATGTGTAAATTGTATATCAAACGAGAACAATAAAAAATGTTCGTACAGCGGAACGACCTCTGAGTGTTTTCTCTAATTGCATTTACCAGGATTTTTGTGGATATTTATCGGAGCAACATCTTGGGGAAGAAAGGAAACCGTGCCCATGTTAGGCATCTTACTAGCAACCCCCCACAGACTTAATCCTTGGTGGTCGGTTAATGGCGGAACCGATGAACTAATAGTGATTTTTGTGAGGGGAAGTAGAACCTAGTGCCCGTGTTTGGTACTGTTGCGGATTCGCAGTCGAAACAACCGGCGAATTCGCAATATTTAAATATGTGGCATCACTTTTAACAATGTCAGCAATCAGCTGACATTTATGAATTCTCTTGGTTGTCACTTGACAACCATTTTTATGTTTTGTTTCTTCTTCGTTAATTTCTCGTGACGAACGGATGTCAATCAACTATCAGCGACGATTTTGTAATCTAAATAAATCGAGTCCATCCTCTGAATAAATCCATTTATTAAAACAATCACTTCACCGCGTTTCACTGTTGGGTGATGGATTAAGAGTCTTTACTGGAATTGATCAGGTATTCCGGTCACTTTTTCATTTAATATCAAGTTGGTTTCAGGAATCAAATTGCTGCCGCCATTGCTGTGTTGCCGTACACAATCAAGATAATTTGGCCAGGAGACACCATCGTGTTCTTGACCGCGTTGTATTCAACGCTTGTTGGATACAACAGGTACAATACTTCGTCCCCCACAATTGCTTCCTCATTTGACGAAAATCTCTGTCCTCCGAGCGCAATTTTTAGATTAGGGAACAAAAAGAAGTCGCTTGGGGCTAGATCTGGTGAGTAAGGCGGATGGTCAAACAGCCCAAACCGTAATTCGTGGATTTTCGCCATGGCAACCGCTGAGTTGTGAGACGGCACGTTGTCTTGGTGAAAAATTTCACTGTGGTAAATAATACACAGAGTCCAACTCATTGATTTAAAAAAAACATACAATGACAGCTCGATACTCAATTTTGTCATTTACAAAAACACTCACATCGACTCACTCAAACGACTGTCAAATAAAAACTACGCGTTAAAAATGACTGAAATGTTGGTGAGTAACTGTCAAAAGATGAACAACTGTAGCGATCCTAAATCGCTACTCCTATCTAAATCCCCAATAACATATACGCACTAGTTTTTATTGACAAGTGCTGCTATTTTCACGTTGAGGTCGGAAAGACTTCAGCCCACCCTCGTACAATTACCTACATTGTTAACTTTTGAATAGGGATTTTTTAATGATGCCATACATCACTTAATTAAAATAATGCCGATTGTGTTTTTAGTTTTCATCTTGTATATATAATATTTTGCATTTCTCTTAAAACCGATTTTATCAACAATTCAAGAACTTCACATTGTAGAATCTGTAAAGCCAACGTGTTTTTAGTTATCTGGGTTTTTATTTATAATATTCACAGGGTGGACCACGTAAAGATTCGCGATGTTTTATGGTAATAAATTAAAAAATTTCAACTTTACAAATTTCTAATGACTTTTTGAATAGGATATCGAGCTGATGGCCGCCACCAGACCATATACCGCAATTGCTGTTATTTAAAGCTTCCAGGGTCCAGGGTTTATCGACATAAACTTTGGATTTCAAATAACCCACCAGGGAGAAGCCTGGAGACATTAGGTCAGGCGACCATGAAGGATAGTTAAAATCGGCAGTTTTGGAAATCAAACGACCGGAGTAACAAAGGACGCGATAAAACGGTCGTAACTCGGGCTATGTGAGTTATGGGACGCCCTCTTGCAACCAACCCTATCTATGCCCTTATCAATCAGAATTTTCATAAAAATGTCCGATATCATGGTCCCATAATGCTCTCCATTGATGGTTATGGCTGCTCTAGGGTCGGCTTTTGAAGAAAAATGGTCCAAAGATTGTTTCTGGAGGAATTTCAGTCCAAATAGTCGTGCGTTAGTAATGAAGGGGCTCCTCCTGAATTAATTGGGGATTTTCATTGGTGTATAACCGGTAATATTGATTATTCACGGCCCAGATTAAGCAGAAATCATATACAATAAATCGTTCTTTTATTTGAACCAAGTTTACCACGAAATTCGTATAGTCCAAGCGATGTTGCTCGTTGATCATTAAGGTCAACGCGTTAATTGTTCAGGACTAACATCAAATCATCACGAATTGTGCGTCGGAGAGACGTGCGAAGAATGCCCCTCAACGCTGCCCTTCACAGACCCAGTGCTCTGATCAGACTACCTCGGCCGACGTCGGTCTGAGGACTAGTTTTGCCAACGTGACCGGTAATAATAAATGTTTGGTGTAAATGCTGGATGGTGTGAACTAAATGCACTTTCTTCACTCGATATTCCGGTTGCCCCTACTGCATTTTCACAACTGAGATCATGCTTTGAATGTATAAGCGCCTTCTGGTGACAAATTCACTTGAACTGACGTTTCGAACACCGGTTATCTTAAGTCGATCTGAAAACAGATGTGGAAGCTACAGAGTCACCAGATGTAGGAGGCTTAAATGGCCCACCCTATATGGTGTCAAAAATAGGTCAATTGACGATTCTATACTAATGTGATTACATCCTGTGCCTTGAAAAATTATAGACTCAAACGTACATTTTCAGTTTTCTTGGAATGAGTAATAAACTTTTGTGACCAGTTTTGTGACAAAATATTGTCAACCAACACCAACTCAGGGAAAACCATCTAATTAATTGTTTTTACCAAGAATGGTAATTAATTAATTTCTCCTCTGTCTATAATTTTTCGCAACACTATAAATAACCACTACTAAAATCACAAATTATTTGCCTGACGGTGAACATATAATCTTCCGAACCCTGTTTTGTTTTTATTTAATGGCGCTAAAAGGATTGTTAGTGCTCCTATGTTATAAAAACCTACGGAATGGACAGGAAAGAGAAGAAAGGATACTGTAGACTAAGAATACATTATTCTTTTCAGTTTTTTTACTTTTAGAATTTCCGCCCGCGCTGGCGTGACATAAGCTAATACTAAAATGACTACCATTGACGAGATAAGCCTCTTACTTTATCCGGGCCTACCGATATTCGCAATATACCCTAGACCTATACGCCTGATGCTACTTTACTTGTGAAACTTAAATCGTAGTTACCAATGCCGCGGGTGCAAGTGCGGTCCTAAGCAATACATGGGTGGTCTGAAAAGTTTCATCGTCTCCCAAGCTCTCATGGCCACGTTTAAATTCAGCTGCCCAAAATTTCACTGTGGTAAATGATGGTGCAGAGTCCCCATACACAGAGTCCAACTCATCTTTGATTTGCATAGGCGTATTGTCTTTCAAAAACAACAATTTAATGACTGCTCGATACTCGATTTTGTCAATTTTCACAAAAACACTCACATCGACTCACCCAAATGACTGTCAAATAAAAACCACCTGTCCAAAATGGCTGAATGAGTAAGTCTCAAAAGATGTGTAGCGTTCTACGAACAATTCCGCGCAGGTAAGGTTCCTACCTTCAAAGAGCTTACTTACCTAAGAACGTTACACGCGCCCACAGACGCGTGTCCCAAAGTCCCACCATAGGGCCTGCAACTCGCAGCCAACGTTGAGACCGACACCAAAAAGCAAGGAGCTGAACGTCCCCAAAGCTTTTAAGGTCAAGCTCAACAATTATAATTCATCATGCCTGAAACAAAGGTATAAACATCCATGAGTTATATTCCTAAAAACAATTCCCAAAATGCCATACATACTGCCTGCGCTCAGGAACATCTCATCGAACCGGCAATTCCGAAATTCGATACAAGAGAATTGCTATCATCAATTAATGAGCCGATCAACGGATGCACGTGCGGGTAATCTAATGCAAGGACCACCCAAATCCGTTGAACAACAGAACGCAGCCACGACCTATCGCAATCAAAAATATCTCAACGAGATATGCGATGATTTATGAGGAGTTAAGCCAACAAAGGCAATACTTCGGTCCCACGGCCACGCTAGAATTTCACACCATTATAAAGATCTAATGGATTTCGATTCCGGGTACCAAGTTCAAATAAGACCCACGGACTATACGTCAAAACAATCGCCGAATATCTCTGGTCTGGGCGCCAGATGTTCTGTGCAAACAGAATGCCGTGGAAATGAAATTCTATCACCAATGATAATGATGTATGCAAGGAATGACTTTCTCCTTTCAGGAAAATAGGAAATTACCCCTGGGATGAAATAGCATGCTGTTAACAGAGATTTCCGGAATTCTGTTAGCAGATTGAATAGAAAAATTTTTCCGTACAGATACAGATACCAGTTTGGAATCTGGATATCTGTGTGAGAGACAGGAGTCTACCCCGAACGGTCGAGACATCAGGTCTATTAGGTAGTTCACAAGCGGTCGTCAAGGAGACAAGGAGTTGGGATGTTGAGGTCGAAACGGCATCGTTAGAAAACCTCCAGTTAAGGAAAAGGACTCGAAGTAGAGTTGTTTGTGAGAAGTACCCAGAAGGGTTTATTTTTTAATAATGGAGTCCGAACCACGATCGTTTTGAGTTACCGATCGTGCCGTCGCGAAAATGTGTGTTGTCGCCTCGCGTGTGTCGCTCGTTCACGTACGTTAAGTCATTGTAGTGTAATGAAAAATTGTGATCCTTCGGAATTACCACCGAACTCAGTTATTAAGACAAATAAAGTAAATTAAACTGGATCTATAACCATCAGTGTTTGTTTTTGGCAATTGTTTTCGCTCCATTTGTGCTCCGGTGTGGATATCGCTTTCGTAGACAGTGTTTAGCGGGACACTTACAACATACACCAAAACACACCGCCAAAGTTAACCAACAACATCGCACCGCTAAAGATGCACATCTACATTCACTAGTTTTTATTGACGAGTGCCGCTATCTTCACGTTGAGGTCGGAAACTTTTCAGGCCACCCTCGTATATGACAATAAACATATATGATGTCATTACATATTGTTCCGCTTGCAACGTTCATGAAATTTGTTAATTGCGCCCTTGCTTCAAAAAGGTGGGCGACCCCTGGTCTATTATCTGGCATGACTTTCAGATGCTTAACAGCTTTCTTTGATTGTGTGAGCCGATTTCCGATCTGGAGGCTAACCTACTCCACATGGTTTCTATTATTTATCAGAATTGCTTCCTTTTCGTGGTCTACTAGCCCGAACCTGGCGATGTTCGACACGTGTTCATGCCACGATACATTCCCACTGACCGTGATGCAGAATAACTTCAAGCTGTGGAACCGATGATCCACTTTTCTTTGTGAATGTTGTATACTGTGCCTTCGTTGCATTGAAGTCTGGTCGACCACGGTTTTGTTGGCGTTGATTGTAGATCGAGATTTCTGGAGGCATATTGATGATCCGATAGCGGTCCGTTGTTTTCAACACAAACAACACTGCCGAACAAGCAACTACCAACAATGTCAAACAGCACCGTGGCGAACAACCTATTTATACCGTTCAAAGTCACTGGTATACTGGTATACTCCTGCAGACATCTTAGAGTTTAGTCGCTAGCAACACCAGCAACAACGACAAGTTGCTGTGGTTGCTGCTGCCATTGTGGCAGAGCGGGCTAGCTTCCTCAACTACTTCAATCCGGTGGCTTATCCACGAGTTCATGAGGAAATTATGCGACGAAGTGCGAGGCCAAACCTGCACGAGAAAATGCCTCCTTTGGGTAGCCTTTACAAATTGGTCAATCCAACTTGCAGTTGCCCCAACATCTATCTGCATCATCATCCTCATCCTCATCCTCATCCGTTGTTACTTCTTCACTAGTTCAATCAATCTCAAGTCCTCCGCCAACACCGACGTCCTTTCTGCTAATCCGATCCCACCGAAAATGTACAGATGGTGGAGTCGGGATGCGACCAAACTTGACACGTAAGTAACTCCGACTATAGTTATGTCTAACACCAGCACAAGTAAACCAAACCTGTTTGCTTACATCTACATTTAACACAGGACCTCACCAGGACTTCAAATAAATCTTCAACGACAGTGCTATCCTTCCATTCAGGACCTGTTTGTATGTTGCGGTGTTTCCCGTTACATCCCTCAAGTTCCAGCTTGGTGGTCACAGTTGGTATATTTTTCGCTGTGCTGCCATTTATCTGTCCTCATAAGCCGATTGCAAATGAGGATGATGTCGGTTACTGACCCTCTTCCTACTTTGTGGTATATGTTCTTTTTATCAGTGTTTGTAACGGTGACTTTCAATGGTGTAAATGTTTCCAGTAGCAAACGTTCATTTTACACATACATTTGTACATTGGTACACTCGGTCGCGCATGCCTTAAAGTCACCGACGATGACAATGGACTTTCTGCTTCTCCCATCTACCATGGACATTGTCTAGCATACTTTGGTATTCGTTTGTGGCCCAACTAGGCAGTGCACAACAGTTGTAGAAGTGGACTCCATTAATTTTAGCTCTTACGAAACCTCTCTATTGGTCACGGATGTTTTGAAAGCCATCTCTTCCGCATACTCATATGGCAGCTTGTCTGATTTCATCAATGGTCCAAATGTTCTTATCAAGAGATTTGTAAGGTTCGCTGAACGGTGTCACGTCAGCCTTTTCTTTCTTGGCCATCTCGCAATGATTTAGATTAATTTGTATAATCTTCATCGTGATTTTTAATTTAACCCGCTCTTAGTGCTTGGCTGCTCTTAATGACAGCTGGATGGTTTGCTTCTTCAGGGTTTTTATGTGTTTTGCCTCGTGGACGCAGTCTTTACCGTTATGGACTACCAGTAGAGTTGAGAGCAGTGCTTGGTTATATGCGCGAACTCCAAGTAGTAGAGTTCGCCTTCAGATCAGCCAAACAAGCGATCCAAGTTTAATTTTGCCCGCTTCCAGGAGTTTTTCCGCTCCTATTGGTGTTCTTTCCGCAGCGGACGACTACTGCCTTACATATTTCAATGTTTGTGATCTCGTCTACATTTACTCGACTGTAGTTGAACAGGGGGGGGGGGGGGGGGGGGGGGGGGCTAACATACAGGGCAAAGTCACTGATTGCTTTCAACTCGGCGAGGGCTAGGGCGACCTTTGTCCCGGTTCAATCCAAGTTGACATGCAGTCTCCGCGTGACACCCCTGGATAGCTACTTTGACGCCCGCCAAGTAGTGAACAAATGCATGCTGCGACATCCTGAGAAAGGTTGACGCAAGGCTAATAACCTTGTCCGGAAAAACAAACTATTACGGCAAATTTATCAAGTTTCGGATATGGACCAGATACACGACCACGACCACTATACAGAGCTCGATGCCCTGCCCGTATATAAGGCTGACATAATAGCACTACAAGAAATAGGGTGGACGGGGAGTGGTGTTATTCAAAGAAAGGAGTATGACATTTATTACAGCTGTCATGCAAAACCCCATCTGCTCGGGGGAGGCTTTCTAGTCTGCGAAAAACCGAAGCCTGCCATTATCGGCTTTAATGCAATAAACGAAAGGCTATGCACTCTTCGCGTGCGAGGCAAGTTTAAGAACATAAGACACATAAACGTTCACGGACCTACAGAGGAGTCCCCTGACGACGGAGAATAAGATTTCTACGAAAACGTCGAACGGGTCAATCCCTGCCCAAAATACGATGTGAAAATCGTTCTAGGTGATTTGAATCCCTTAATAGGTCGGGAGCCAGTTTTTAGGCACTACGCCAGTTCCCATAGTTTGTATGAGAACACTAATGACAATGGACTACGAGTCATCGAACGGGCAGCATCAAAAAACTTGGTTGTTGCGAGTACCAGGTTTCCGCGTAAAGACATTCACAAAGCCACCTGGGTATTACCTGATGGAGTCACTCGCAACCAAATTGACCACGTGTTGATAGATCGCCGTCACTCCTCGAGCCTGATGACGGTACAAAGGTACCGGGGTGCCAACGTCGACTCGGATCGCTATATTGTTAGTATAATTTTCCGAGGGCGGATTGCCTTACGGAGAGGTATTGCATCTGCGGATCAGGTTCGGATCAACACGGCTACCTTACGGAATGAGAACATCAGCAACATCTTTGGTCATAAGTTAAGACTCGCCCTCGAAGCGGTCGATGGCGGGAGAGTAAGTCTTGGGGTAAGAATGCCAGACGTAGAAGAGAAATGGACACGCCTTAAGAATACTGTCATTAGTACTGCCAACCCCATCTTAGGCAGTAGTCGTAGAGATCGGAGCGACTGGTTTGATGATGAGTGCAAACTAGCGACTGAACGTAAGACGAAAGAAAAGTGCCTGGAAGAAAAACCATGTCTGTGAAATAGAGAAAAGTAGAGTGTGAGGTCCACACCAGCCGCGGAAGTTCTACCAAATAATCCGCAGTATGACGCGGTACACACCACGCTGCACTTACTGCAAGGATAAAGAGGGTAATCTGATCACCGATCCTAAAGGAATTCTGGACCGATGGGAAGTGCACTTCAATGAATTGATAAATGGTCAGCCCACAGAAGAATTGGAGGCTCCACCAATGCAAGATCGAGACCAAATGCTGCCGCCACCAAGCATTGAGGAAACATTAAAAGCCATTAGACAGCTCAAAACAAATAAATCCCCTGGTGCTGATGGCATACCAGCTGAACTGATCAAACAAGGAGGGACAGCGTTACATCATGCAATTCATGAGATCATGGTGCACGTATGGGAGCAAGAGGAGATGTCGGAAGATTGGCGTCGCGGTATAATTTGCCCCATACCTAAGAAAGGAGATATCACACTATACAGCAACTATATGTGTATAACATTGCTGAGTACTGCCTATAAGATACTCTCCACTATCCTACAAGATCGGATAGCCCCATAAGCTAAAGCCATCATTGGTCAATATCAGTGTGGCTTCATCCCAGGCAAATCGGCGATTGATCAGATATTCACCCTTAGGCAGGCGATGGAAAAATGTCTGGAATTTAAGATTCCATTATATCATCTATTTATAGACTCTAGGGCCGCCCATGACAGCATAGCCAAGGTAAACTATATATTGCCATGAGAGTTTGGCATTCCAAGCAAATTGATACGACTTAGTAGGTTGACTATTACCAACGTAACTAGTCAAGTAAAAATAGAGGGAGCCAATACACATATTTAATGGACTCCGAGAAGGGGACAATCTGGCCTGTCTCCTCTTCAACCTGGCGTTGAAGAAAGCAATCCGTGACTCTAGCGTTACGACTAGAGGGACTATTGTCACCAAGTCCAGTCGGATTGTGGCGGTTCCACGAACAAGCCCCAAGTCCCGAACAATTTCGCTACGCCTGCACGGCGATCGAAGGACGACCCAGCATAGAAATAGTGTATCGATCCATTAGCTGGATAAACACAAGTGGTTGGCACAGCTGCGCCAGATCTCGACAAACATCACATCCCCGGCGATAAGCCAATTGCCGTAAAACAATCCGTCGGCAAAACCTTTGTCCCTGCCGCAATGCACTTCGCCTAAACAAAGGCCATTGCGGAGAAACAGCAATAAACGAAAACCCTGTTCCCATAAGGCAAAGTAAATACCATAATTACCACGATCCCAGGATCGCCTGGAATAAACAACACACCCGAATATTTGCATAAGCAACGCAACAGACGTGTGGAAATTCTGGCAATCCCACAGGCGGCAACCTCCACGTCTGTATGTGTGCGTGCGATCCTCCCTGTGGAGAGATTCTCGATTGAGAGAAAATCACCAGGACAAGGAAACCGAAAGGGAAAAGAGAACTATCGAGTGAATAGAATCAGCCCCAGAAGAAAAATGAGTCAGTCAACATAGAGAACCCTAAGGAGGTGGAACTGCGCAACACGATAAAACGAGAAAGTAACCGTTCGACCCGAAGTTAAACCTTTTAAAATACGCGAGTTAACCGGAGTACATTGACCGAACTGCCACCAGGCAAACACCATAAACGTATATATTCGACGTTCAACACAGGCAATTCAACGCCCGCAGGCCTGTGATCCTCTCTAGGGACATCGGAAATTTGTCTATCGGTTAATTACGTTGTTCTCTAAAATAATTAAAGGAAGTGCGCACAGTAAGACCGACACGGTTATCCTCATAGGACTTTCATTGCATCCAATAGCAATAGACAATAGCAACGTATGCAGTTGCTATTGTCTATTTTAATCCGCCATTTGTTACTTTGTGCTAAATATAAACGAAAAGTAAATTATTGTAAACTCTTGCCGAGCTGTAGTGTAAACAAAATATAGGAGAATTAATAAAACGTGTCTGAAAACAATCTCGCAATATTTTATTTGTAACTGCATTCGCTCCGTGTTCGGTTTGTGGACAGTGTTCGGCGAACACATTCGACCAAAGACACAATCCACCAAAAGATACTTGCCTATGCAAATGATATCGACACCATCGATAGATCCAATTCGCCTGTACAGAACTGCTTCACCCAGATCGAGCAGGCGGCATAAAAACTGGGACTGCACATTAATGAGGGGAAAACTAAGTACATGGTGACAACTTCTGCGAAAAGAGGACCAAACACTGGTCAAACTCTCAAGGTAGTGGAGCACGAATTTGAAGTAGTGCAATCCTTTAACTACCTTGGGTCAATAGTATCAGCCGATAAAAATATGGAGGAAGAAATACGCGAACGTCTGATCAAATCCAACAAAGCCGACTATGGTCTATGAAGGCTCTTTAAATCCCGAAATTTATCGAGAGCATCCAAGCTACTACTGTACAAGACCATGGTCTTACCAGTACTCGTGTATGGATCCGAGACCTGGGTGCTCAATAAAAGGCACTCTGAACTCTTAGCCGCGTTCGAGAGGAAGGTCTTAATGAGAGGACGATTCCGGAGACGCCACAACAATGAGTTGTAGGCAATATACCTTGAAGCTAATGTTGTAAGAAAAATCAAGCTTGGTAGACTCCGGTGGACGGGACAACTAGCTCGAGTGAAGAGGAGATTGCTTGGAAAGGCCTTTGTGGGTAGATGTATGGAAGGAGGGGGCGCGGCAGAGCTTGTCTGCGATGGAAGGATGGCGTAGACCAGGACGCCCAGAGCCTGGGAGTGCCAAACTGGATGACATCGGCTCGAAATCGGGACCGGTGGAGAGATTTGTTAAATAAGGCCAAGACCCGATCCCGGTTGTAGTGCCGATGATGATAACGGTGACACAATATCTAAACTTATTTACTAACAAATTTGCACTACATTTTGTGTGCATTATAAAATGTCTGCTGCAAAAATGTTGCAGAAGTCTTTCAGACCAGACAAACATATAAGTAATTGGTAAAAAATGTTTGAAGAGGGTCGAGAATGCATTAAAGTTGAGCTACATCTGAGACGAGCACAAACATCAACTGATGCCCAACGCAATGAGAAAATCAAAGAGTTGGTGTTCAAAGATCTGTTACGTGCGGCTTCCGCCACCCCCATCATTTGATTGTTTTAAATTAGTTTTGCTTTGGTATAGTTTGATGGTGGGGTACGATCCACATGCGAGTGTTCGAACACGCCCCAGTTCGAGTGTGGATCGTGGGCGAGTTCGAATTCTGTTTGTTTTTGTTTTCGGAGTGGACGTTGAGGGAGAGCGAGAGAGAGAGAATAGGTTAGTGTTTTTGAAGGAATACTGTTTTTGAAAAGATTCCGTTTGTTGTCGAGTCGGGGACATACTGTTTTTTGGATCCCGTTGAGTGTGGAGTTACAGCCGAGGAAGAGGAACAGAATCCCCGTTCATCATTGTCGAAAAGAAAAAGTGAAGTTTAAAAATTAAAATAAGAAAGAAAATCCCCGTTGATTATTGCCGAAAAGTAACAAGTTAAGTTTGGAAATTGAAATAAGAAAGAAAATCCCCGTTGATGATTGTCGAAAAGTAAAAGGTTAAGTTTGGAAATTTAAATAAGAAAGAAAATCCCCGTTGATTATTGTCGAAAAGTAAAAAGTTGAGTTTGGAAATAAAAAGGAAAAAGAAGAAAATCCTCGTGCCTTATTGTCGAAAAGTAAAAAAAGGAAAAATGTAACATATTCGATCGACCAGTTTCGAAGGGCAAGTGTTCAGTGTTTTGCTTGAGCATGTTACTCCAGTGCGGGAAGACCATATAATGGAAAAGATATAAGGAGGCTTCCGGCTCATAATTCTCATGCACAGTGGTTTGTCTCGTCATTGGGTGTGCACCGTCGTCTTTTGCTTCCTCCCGTGTGCCTGTGAACCTTGTCTAAGATAAACGAGGAACAAAGGAAAATCTATTCATTTCCCCATCAGCCCGGGACCAGTGCAAAATTGTTAGTTGCGAAGGAGTTGGAGACCACAGCCGGAAGGAAGACTGCAACTCAGACCGGAGCCGAGCAAAGAATATTTCCGAACGAGTCTCCTGAACATCAGGTAATTGGTGGGTGGAGCCCAGAGGCTCCATACGTCCCTATACTTCCGGAGGACCGACTGCCGAAGAAGTCTTTTCTTTTGGCAGCAATTGGCTGAAGACACCAATAGAGCAGGATGAATTTGATCCAAATCAACTATGGAAATCATTCCGAATCAACTTACAAAGTGATTTCATCAATAATTTTTGGCGAGGGCCCAACATAACGGCGGGGCTGCGGGAAAATATATTTTTTGTTTGTTTGGAAAAACACCACAACCCCATCAATTAATTGTTTTTAATATAATTTGTTTTAATATGGTTTGATGGTAAGGTGGTGGAAGAATTGCACGATCCACATGTGAGTGTTCGAACACGCCCCGATTCGAGTGTGGATCGTAGGCGAGTTCGAATTCGATTTTCGTAGTGGATGTCGATGGAGAGTGAGAGAGGGAAACAGCAAAAGGAATTTTCGATTCCGTTTGTTTTTGGTTTTGGTTTTTGAGATTATACGGTATTGGTTACTGTTGAGTTGAAGAACCGCAGAAAAAAGAAAGGAATCGAAGGGTCAAGGAAGAAAGTAGTGCCGCAGCGAAAAACAAAAAGCTTTTTCGGTAGTTTTTAAAGAGTAAAGAAACGAATCTGTGATCGTTGTTCTTTGTTGGTTACATATTTTGAATTGTTTAAAAGTTCGGTGTACAGTCAACCAGATACAGAACGAAAAGGACGAGCAAAATGAGTCCATGTAAAATACCCATACGTTAATTGTAAAATCAACCAAGTTTAAAATAAAATGATAATTGTGCTCTGGATAACATCGAATAGTGTTTTAATTATATGATCACTAAAGTTGAAACCTTAAGCCGATAAATCGTGGCTCAGCAACAGATCGCTAAGCGGAGGAGCTATATAACCGCCCATGGGAGAACCGTTTGCCGAACCGAATCTTTCCGGAGCGGACTTCTTGGGTGACCTATATTTATAATCCCCATACGTGGAGGAACCTAGAAGATGATCAGCAGAACATTCGACTTTGGCCCTCTACACCAGGATACCCCCCTGAGGAAGTGGAGAAAATACCGTGTGTCGAGTAAAAAGTCAATGGCGAAATGTTACCAATCGTATGGAAAATACCAAAGCGTCTTATTCTGATGACCAAATAGCCGTTGAGACAACTGAATCACAGCGACTTAATTGGGCAGCTATCTAGCAGTTTTGTGACCTGATCGGGAACCGTTGCCGAGATAGTGTCCTTGAAACGACAGGTAATTAATTATATTTAAACTAAAATTTCTGTGACCAGGAAAAACGTCCTTTATAAAACGTCACAGATCATCAACTGACATTAAGAGACATTGCTGATGAGACGTAAAGTGGTACACTTTATAAACAAAGAAAATTAACTTTCTGGCACAGATGTTCACTAGAGAACTTCTTATTTCCAACTGGGCGAAAATCGGTCATTTCATGTGGTACAACCCATACGAACGAAGTTTCTTATCGTTTTATTAGTGCTAAAAAAGAAATGCAAACAAAAAATTCTGCATTGCTGTGTGGTAAATTATTTAAAGTCAATTTTGGCAAGTTGCTAAACTCGTGTTCAATTATTGGTAGTATATGGTGCTGCATCATCAGCTAGTTCAAAAACAATTTTGGGATATCACATTTTAAAATCATTTTTCAGACGAACATTGTCGGTTGTACTTTTGTTTGAAAATACAAATATGTTAAAACATTTCTTAAGCATTTTTGTAATCTCAATTAGAAAATGTGTAAATAGATGAGATAAAATCTCATTTCAATAGATTTAAGATTCGATTTAATGTTCAACAAAGCGATGTATTCGGTATTAGTGTAATCAGGTTGTAAATTCAGCACTAATTCTCAAATTGAAAAATTCTCCAAAGCATCAAACTCTTGCTTTTGAATTTTCTTACCGACGTAGAACTAACAAAAACTAACTAATCTGGTTTTAAATATTGCAATTAAACCAAAATATTCCTTATTAAAGATGTTAACCATTTTCGCGCCACAAAATAAATGAAACATGTAGACTGTTTGGATCCCGCCAAGAGTTGTATTCAGCACTTGCATAGTCAGCGCACTTACTTGTAGAGTTTCTCCTTCGTGTTCAGTCAGTGTTCAAAAACAAAAGCCAACGGTTGTTAGGTGGAGTGGCACACTTTGCAAATGAATATAAATTAGTTTTCATATTTTTAACGAAATATAAGTCTATATTTTGTACAGTTACATACAATACAAACCTTTTCTAATTAATTATCGCTTCCAAATAACAAGAGATTTTATTGATTTCAAAGATGGCTATGCAATTGCGAGCGAGGAACGACGAAGTAAATGTTTTACTCCATTTCCTAATCCTGCCCATTGCTCAGCATTTTTGTAATATTTCCACTTCTTTTACTTTCCAGAATGGACCTGATAATAAACTGCAGTTGCAAGGGGCAAAATTGTTGAATCACAATACCAAAAAAGAACCCAAACGCGCTGCTTTGGGAGAATTGGGAAATCGCGCCGTTCTTCGAACGGTTAAAGATGGACAAAAGGAGTAATGGCGTGATAATACAGTTATGCCAAAAACTAAACTGATTGCAATTTCTTTTATTCAGATTAAAGGATCCAAAGAGTCAAGTTAATATAAAGAACGCAAAAGCCCGCGTGGACACATTTTGGAAAAAGCCATTGGTGCCAAATACCACAAACATCACGAAGCCCGATGGAAACGTGGTATCGCCAAAGAAAAAGGTTGTTACGAGGTCCGCATCATTAAAGACTACGGGAACGGAGGCACAGAATGTGGCAGCTCCTGCAATTAAACAAAATGCTAGTAAACCAACGACGATCACTGCTAAAGTAGTGCATTTAGAAAAGGTTTCCCATGTTCGATGTGAGTTAATGTTACGATATGCAAATTGTAATTTCGGGAATTAATTTCCCTTGATCACCTTCAGATATCCAAAAGACCAAACCGGAAAGCACGCTTGAACCTCAACGTGTAGCTACAGTGCACCGTGAAGAGAGTAATCTATCCCGGAAGTCGTTGTCTAAATTGAAAGCGTCACTGAAGCAACAGCAGCAGCTTCAACAGCAGAACGTGAAGCTAGTTCCTTGTCAGAAAGTCGTCCCTAAAAATAGGGTTTCCAAGGAAATTGTGGAAAATGAGAAAACCGTCGACAAACCGGCATATGAGACCAAATTTGAAGAAAAGACGGAAACGTTGGTTTCACATTCATCCAGCATGCTCAGTGAGGTGAGTAGAATTCGTCTTTATAAGTTTATGATATAAGATAGTGTAGCTTAAGAGATGCTCCTCAAATTATGAGGTAGGGGTTTTTATTTATACTAAGTATTTTGGGTACTGTGAGAGCAGGAGAATAGATGGAGAAGAAGGAAAGGTATCAATGTATATTGGTAACTGAATGTCTGGAGATTATATCGACGAGAAATCATATGAGCAGGCAGACCATTGCACAATCGTATGAAGAATGATACCCTGTAATCATGTAAGTAGCTTTTAACGTGGACATTAAATTGTCGGGTATCGCAGGAAAATATTTAGAAAGTTAAAATTCATTCACCAGTTTCAGTTGGTGATAACACATAAAGAAAAAATATTATGATTCACTCCGCTTATGTGCTAGTCCGAGTTCACAAGATGTGCACTATACGTTGTTTTATCCCATCGAGCATTTGCGGCGTAATTAAAGATGAACAAATAATATATTATTTAACCTCTTAATCGGAGAAGTCCCTTTTTAATTACGCAACATATAACGGGCGCGCACTTGTTTCTAAAGACGTGTTATTACGACGTGATTTATTATTCAATTTTTTTAACAAGGTTTTTTTTTTTTTTAAACTCGCGCGCACAAAAGGATTTTAGAGTACCCATAAATGTCAGAGGCTACTTGATAGTATAGTGGTTAGTATACCCGCCTGTCACGCGGGAGACCGGGGTTCGATTTCCCGTCGGGGAGCCCCTGGCGCAAGACTAATGATCTTGCCCGGAAAAAACAAAATCATTATGGAAAATTTAACAAGCCCCAGGACTTGCTAAATAAGGCCAAGACCGCTCCCCGATTGTAGTGCAGATGATGATGATGATGATAAATGTCAGAACACAGCGCGAGCGGAAGGAGAATTGGATAAAGAAAGGAGGTATATCGATGTACATTGGTCTTAAATGCCTGGACATTACAACGACGAGGAAACACATGATCAGGTAGACCATTCCACATTCGTGTGGTTTCGCTAAAGAATGACTGCCTATGTTTATTTCTGTGCCTGAATTTGGCATACAAACTGAAAGCATTCTCAGATTGTTGGGTATCGTGAGAAAACGTCTGAAGAGGCGGAACACATTCAGTAAGTTCAGTTGAGCAACGACCGTGGTAATACCTATAGAAAAGAAATAGGCATGACACGTAGCGCCTATGTTCTAAGGAAGAAATTGAACGACGGTTGGGTCCCCAGCTCGTTTTTGTAGCCTATCGGCAGCGTGTAGTGCAGTTTTGGATACGCCTGATTGAATATATATATATATATATATATATATATATATATATATATATATATATATATATATATATATATATATATATATATATATATATATATATATATATATATATATATATATATATATATATATATATATATATATATATATATATATTTTTTTTTTTTTTTTTTTTTTTTTTTTTATTAGACTTCTCTCGGGGGAGGCGAACCTATAGCGCCGAGTGGGCGCTCCGAGATGCCATTAAATAACGGTTGCAGTTCTATTTGAACAGTTGCAGGTTGTAACGCTCCGGTACACTCGCGTGGGGAGGGAGTTCCACAGCTTCCCCGCTCTGTAACGGAACGTGCTCTAATGCAGGGATGCTCGCGCCGTCGGGAGGTGAACCACAAACGGGTGCGATCCGTCGGATTGTCTTGTGGAGCGCATATAAGCCAAATTGTGTGGAGCAATACTACGAATCTCCGAAGAACAGTACCCGTGATAATATCCGTAAAACAAACAGAGGTCGGCTACGCGCCTTCGATGTGATAGCGGCTGTAGTCCTGTGTCCTTCGATGTAATAGAGGTTGTAGTCCCGATGTCAGCGCCGAGTCCCCGATCAGGCGGATCGCTCGTCTCTGTATGCTCTCAAGTAGGTCGAGGGTATGTTTATGAGCCGAGCTCCAAACATTAGACCAATACTCGAGCGCGGGTCTAATTTGGGATTTATATAGGAGGAGAAGTTGGGCCGGAGTAAAATATTTCTTGGCTCTAAAAAGATAACTCCGTTTTCCTGAGGCGGACCTGGCGTTACTCGACACGTGTTTATGCCATGATACATTCCCACAGACCGTGACGCCGAGCAATTCCAAGCTTTGCCCAGCCTCGAGGGGCCCGACCATTCATCATCAGCTGTGGAACCGATGATCCACTTTTCTTTGTGAATGTTGTATATTGTGTCTTGGCTGCATTGAAGTCGACGAGATTGGCCCTTCCCCACTGCAGGACTATAACTAGATCCAGATTCAGAGAGTCAATCTGTCCACATCTCAGCCGATGCGACACAGCTGCACCAATCGGCCGAACACTCGGAATGGAGGAAACAAGCGTACTATCATCCGTAAAACTGAACACTTTGTTATCCGTTGTCTCCAACAAATCAGCAAGAACAGGGTTGGAGCCAAAATAGAACCTTGGGGCACCCCCGAAGTAACAGGATACAGATCCGAACACTCGCTCCTCGTCCGGTCGCAAAGCTGTTGGGAAAGTCCATATGAACGAAGTTTGCTCAGCAATGCCCGGTGCCAGACGCGGTCAAAAGCCTTGGAGATATCCAATGCGACCGCCCTTGACTCACCATGCCGTTCAATCGCAGATGTCCATATATCGGTTATAAGTGTCAAAAGATCTCCTGTGGACCGCCTGCCACGGAATCCGTATTGACGATCATTCAGAAGTCCGTTGCACTCCAAATACTTAACCAACTCTGTATTGATGAGTTTTTCCATTACCTTAGATAAAATAGACAGTAATGCCATCGGACGGTAATTTTGTGGGAGACACTGTTTCCCGTCTTTGGGATTGGCTGAACTCGAGCGATTTTCCAGCAGGCTGGAAAGGTGCATAAGATAGGCAGAAGAGTCTGCCAAGAACCGGCGAAAGTTCTGGAGCACAGTTCTTAAGGTATTCCGTCCGGGCCGGTTGCCTTCCTACAATCCAGTTCACGTAGAATGCGTTGAATAGTGCGCGGGCGAAATCTCACATCCCGCATGGAAGACTACCGGCGAGATCACAGGTGGCTCCAAAGGGCCGGGATCGAGGTTTGAATTCGCGGAAAATAAATTCGCGAACACATTAGCTTTATCCTTTGGATTCGTGACTAACGTCGCGCTGTCTGTCACCAACGGAGGGAAAGAGGAAGATGCGAAGTTACCGCTGACAACTTTTGCCATCGACCAGAAGGAGCGCGAACCAGTTGGGCACCAAAGAAGCTTATTGATCACCCTGTCGTTGTGAGCCTTCTTCGCGGTATCAATCGCCTGGTTGCACGCGTTTCTGATTCTAACGAAATTCGCTCTGTTAACATCGGTGGGATTGCTTAAAAGCTATGTTTTTTGCCGCTGTAGTCTCTTCGCATTGTTTATCAAACCAAGGTTTATCAGACGAACTTCGTTTGACGGAATGTGGAATATACATCTGTGGCATCTCTAACAGATACACACAATTCACAAGCAAAATAGTGAAGCACACCGAACGAAAATCGAATAAGAAAATACATCAGAGCCGTATACCTAGCGATAACAGAACAATTCACATCAGTGGAGTATAGTCGAGTTTAAAAATCAAATTCTAAAATCGGCCAGTAGCCTGATGGGTATCGCTTAGGTTCAATTTTTGGTGATTCAAACTGTCATAGCGTCAATTCGAATCACACGATCTTCTTCACTATTATTTCAAACGCTATACATCTCCATCCCCAAAAGAATAATCTTTGATACAGACTCCGCGCAAGTGTTAACATCGGAGGTTTTAGCGGCCCCATACTTCCATACATAGCGAAGCTGCCTAGGCCGGTTATTCGTTTGATATGCAAGTGCTTGCGCGATAGATACCAAGCAGTGATCTGAGTTTCCCAGTGGCGCAGAAACCTCTACGGTATAAATACTCGGTTCAGATGTCAAAAACAGATCCAGGGTGAGTCAAGTTGTGGCTTACAGCAAACATCTCCGCCAGCCTCATCGGCTCTGTTAGAATGTAGCAACCAGCCGGAATTGTGCACATTAAAATCGCCAAGGACAACAATTTCAGAAGCTGGGTGGTTGATCTGTATCTAGTCGACGGTATATGAAAGATGTTCGAAAAATGTCGCCGGTGGATCGTCATTCGGGGAGCGGTAAAGACAACAAAGAAATTTAACGGAATTTCTCAGCACGACCCTCAACCATATGATGTCCACATTATTGGTTTCCAACGCCTCCATCCTCTGGCAAGCCAGATTGGACCGCGCGCAGACGCAGACTCTGCCCTTAAAACGGAATCTCGAATGTAAGTCGTATCCTGAGCAACGAAGATATGTCGACTCAGTTGACGAATCGACCTGGGTCTCAGTTAGGGTTTTCGCTGTTTGCAAATATTGGTGGACGGCGTTTACATGTGTATTGATGAAACCGATGCCCCTGATGTTACAAAATGCCGTCACCAGTCGAGCGTGGGCAGAGCCTCGAGAGCGAGCCATATGCGATGACGAACCTCTTAAAGTTCCATTATTTATCATGATATCTGCATGATGTTCCCCCCGGAGATCCGAATGGGAGACTAGTTTACCTCCGGAATTCTTTATATCAGAAGGTACCATCATGACTTATCCCCGTGTCAGTTCAGGCCTCCAACCACACATCCAAATCACTGTCGAAGATTTCTCTCGGCGATATGGCGGAATGTACAGCGTGACGGGGTAGTATCTCACCTTGGGACCGACTACCACCTAACCAACCTTTTCTCGAACCGGTCCATCAGCCAAGCTCCGAATGATGGCCAGGGATTTCTCCCGACCATTTCACGGAGCCCAAAGCTTGATGGGGTGGTATTTCACCGGGCGCACAGGGCGTTGGGACCCCGGCTACCACTCGGCCTTTAGTCGCCTCTTACGACAAGCCGGCCTAGCTGTGAGTATATTCTAACGCCCTACTCACAGGGCTGATATTTTACTTCGACACAAATTCAACTCTACAAATTCCAAATTAGGCGCCCACTCAAGTACTGTTCACATTTTTAGAATTTTACTCCTAAGCATAATATCGACCTGGGGCTCCTCGATAGTATAGTGGTTAGTATACCCGCCTGTCACCTGGGAGACCGGGGTTCGATTCCCCGTCGGGGAGCCCCTGGCGCAAGACTAATGACCTTGCCCAGAAAAAATAAATCATTATGGAAAATTTAACAAGCCTCAGGACTTGCTAAATAAGGCCAAGACCGGTTCCCGGTTGTAGTGCCGATGATGATGATGATAATATCGACCTACTTGGTAGCATTCAGAACCGACCAATTCTAACAACAATGCTACAGTCACTATCACGGCTAAGACCCGCCATGCGCTTTTGCCTCTTTTATAGAATTACCTCAGGGATTCGTGCTTATCATTCCAAGAAATTCGATTTCCTCACGCTCACGAGGCAATGCGTTGGATCCCATCAAATTTCAACTCATCTGTCACCAGCGTGCACATCTCTTTACCAAAATTCATTTTGTTACAGAACTGGAAAACTCTTCAGTCGCGTCTTCTCGGAGCCCTACAATCTGCAATTGTGGTTTCAGTTGTTGGCTAGCGGCTTTGGTTGCAAACTAAAGGCTATAGGTTCGCCTCTTCTGGAGGAGGAGTATATAAAAAAAAGGTAGGCACAACATATCCTGTCTAACTCGTCTCTACAAGTATCATCACGGTAGTCGAATGGAATCCCTACGTCAATTCCAATAATTTCTCGCAATAACATATTAAAAATTAACATCAGACGTAAGGGTAAAGGCAGAATCACTGTTCGCCACTCGAATTCGATTGATCATTGATCGGGCACATTTCTCCATTATAAGGTCCAGACATTCAAGTTCAATGTGCATCTATATTTCCTTTCCCCATTATTTCGTTGTGCGCTCAAATTCACAAATTACAACAGGTTTCATTCATCCAAACATTTGGTTCCAAATTTTCAAGTTATTCTACCCCTTCATGTAGAGACGCTTAACAGTTCAATAATTTTCCTCTAGATTGAGAACATCGATGCAGATGATTTGGAAAATCCAATTTTATTATCGGAATATGTTAATGACATATACTCATATTTGTATTCTTTGGAGATCGAACTACCAATTAAAGAGAATCACCTAAAGGATCAAGAACAGGTAGTTGCCACACAGTAATTTTGAAAGGTCTAACTAAAGCATAATATTTTGATTTCTCAAAAATAGATTACTTCAAAGATGCGGGCAGTTTTAATTGACTGGATCAACGAGATACATTACCAATTCCACTTGGCCTCAGAAACTTTCCACATGTGTGTTGGAATAATTGATAGATATCTGCAAGCTGTCAAGGACACAAGGCGACAGCAATTGCAACTAGTAGGTGTTACGGCACTTTTCATTGCTTCCAAATACGAAGAGCTCTTCCCTCCGGAAATCGGCGACTTTGTCTACATCACCGATAATACCTACACTAAAGAGGAAATACTCAAAATGGAAATAAGAATTCTAAAAACCTTGGAATTCAATCTTGCTCGCCCACTTCCGATTCACTTTTTGCGTCGTTTTTCAAAAGCTGCCAGTGCTGAGGATGCACATCATGCTATGGCTAAATACTTCCTAGAACTAGCTAGTATTTCGTACGGCATGTCCAGTTTTCGACCATCTGAGGTAAAATTTATCGCAATAAAAGAGAAAAGTCAAAGAAAATCCATTCAACGGTCTTTTTACTGTTGCTTTCCATTTTAGGTAGCTGCGGCATCATTGTACCTAGCATTGCAATTGTTGAATCCGTCGAAGACCAATTCTCCGGATCCATCGTTATGGACACCAACACTGGAATATTATTCCCATTTTACTGCTAAGCATTTGCAACCGATTGTTCGCAAAATAGCAATCCTTGCAAAGGAAGCCCCGACGTATGTGCTCAAAGCTGTGTATAATAAGTACCAGTCATCCCAACTGGGGGCTATCTCCCAATGTGCCGAGCTGAACCATCCATTGGTACAAATGATAATTGACACCGAAACATAATAGCAAAATCTCACAGTACTGTGTTTGTTATAAGTATATACATTTCTTAAGTATTTATAGAATTCAACGTTCATCCAGTAGATAAAACTGCGGTACATAAAGTTACTGCCTTTATAAAGTATAGCGACTCATCCGTAAAATATTTTCAAACATTTCCTTCGATAACTTGTGTTTACATTTCTCTATTTTTAAAAAATTAGTTTTTGAACATTTTATATAAAGACACTTGAATAAATCATCATACGGCACGTATTTTAGTTCGACTTAAAAAAAAAAACAATAAATAAACATGTAACGAAGCGCCGCCGATTTTCCTGGATTATTTGTATTGTAGTTAGTTGAATTAAAAGTAAACATAAGTCTCGAGACATATTTGTGCTAATGTAATTTGTTTAATATTTATGTAAATTACAAGAATGTTCAATAAAGTTTAATAAAACATACACTTTTTTTAATATTGGCTCGTCACCTTGCCGCCTACTCTTATGCAGTTCGTATTTATTGCAGCATGATAATATGCATTCACAACTACAAAGTGACCAGCAAACTACTTGATTGCCCAATTGGTGCGCGTCCCTTCTAGTCAATGACAAAAGGCTATTAGCAAAAACTACAGTTCCTCCGGCAAACACTGGTGACGATAGCCAATGGGTTCATAAATTTGTTTTTCGCGAATTCAGCCTTGGGTGCAGTTTTTTACAACAGTTGCGATCGCACTGGTACAATCTTCATTGGCGGATGTGAAGCTCCGCCAACATGTTATTCAAATCACTATTCTCTGTGAACTAGGCTATAAGAAAGCAACCGGTTCTGATTGATTATTTATTTATCATTAACAAGTAATTCAAAATTACATATTGTAGGGAGCTTAGAGTTCGCTGGATTAATTATGGTAATAGGTGAGAGCCGTTAAATCGTTTTTCTTGGTAACAGCTTTATTACCCTCTCGATAACCACGCGTTACTTGACATTTCGCTAATCATCCTCGTTCGGCGTTTCGTTACCGTCCGCTCCATAGCCTCGAATTTTCTACTGTTCATTTTCTCCAGTTTTCCAGTACTTTCTAGAATATTCTAGTACTGATTGTCATATGCCTCACAATGTCAATTGCTTTGTATTGTGGAACGATTCATACAACTGTCCAAAAAACGACTACATGATCTAATATTCTATTGTCGTCTCATAAAATTGACACGAAATGAGATTTTTGGAAAGTACTTTTAAATTGTGTTTGCCGATACAATCTTAAGCTCGTTATATTAGTTTGGGGAAAAATAAATCCATTGTTTTTACGATATTTCCAAACTTTGTTCAAGATGGTCCGGGTTTCTTCTATTTAGATCAAGTGTGTACGCTTTCTTTCTATAATTTGTTGCAATTTTAAAGGTCATTCCCGTGGAAGCCCTGAACCATTTTGGCGAATAACTCGACTAGACGAGGTCCACAATCTTCTCTTGATATTAATTTCCCATCACTAAGAAAGTTTTGCAATGGTGAGAAAAGATATTAGTCGCTTGGCGCCAGTTGCGCATTATTAGGATCTCTCAAAACATTCCAACCAAGTTATTCAAGTTCCTGGCAAGTCGCTGTAGACGTGTGTAGCCTGGTGCCCAATACTTCTCATTAGCCAATTCTGATCGTTACTGTTAAATTGCTGCTTCAGAGTCCAATTGTTGATGGTAGGGGTCCGAACTTACTGTTTGGAGATATGGACGTAGATCATATGTATATATATATATATATATATATATATATATATATATATATATATATATATATATATATATATATATATATATATATATATATATTGTTGGGAGCTTAGGGTTAGCTGGATTAAATATTTTAATAAATAAGAGCCGTTAAATCGATTCTCTTTGTAAACACTTTATTAGTCTGTTAATAACAACCGTTTTTTGATACTTCGCTTCCTTACTTATCGCTTCCTTACTTATGGCTTCCTTATTTATTTTAATGTCTTACCCACTATTCTAGATTTTAAGATAGTCTGTAAGGTTTTATGTTAAGTTAATTTTAAGCTTGCATTAAGCTAAAATAAAAATGGGGTTCCGCCTTCAATCAATCAATTCAATCAATTCCTTACTTATCGCCTCTTTGACTCATTACTGCTTACTTCTTACTTCTTTTCCTACTCTGCCTGCGACGTATTTATACCGTTTCCTCATTCTGATTCGGCGTTTTGTTTCCGTCCGTTTCATAGCCTCGAATTTTCTACTGCTCATAGTCTCCAGTTTTCCAGTACTTTCTAGAATATTCTAGTACTTTGTTTTGGACTTCCTAGAATATTATAGTACTGAATGTCATATGCGTCACACTACCCTCCGCCTAGATTAGTTCGTCCCGAACTAAGTTCACTGGTCTTCTGGATTAACGAAAAGTCGCCAGTCAGTCACGATGCACCATTTTCATGTTAGCGTTCGGTTTTCGCTGAATCCTATAGACAACGTCGTTAATTCTTGTGAGAATCTTATACGGTCCTTCCCAATGTTGCTGCAACTTCGGAGACCTTCATTTTTGCCGATGAGGGTTATAAAGTCACACGTTATCGCCCGCATTAAATCCGGGTGCGTTAGCTCGAACGTCGTACCTTGTTTTCATCCTGTCACTTGATACCTTGATTTGCTTTCGAACCAAATGATGAGTCTCATCGAGGCGATTTCTCGATTCGGCTACGTAGTCTTCAGTCTTATCTATGGCGTCTGGAGATATTCCGAATCGCAGATCGGCTGGTAATCGTATCCTCCGTCCAAATATAATTCTTGCTGGAGAATGGTCTGTCGTATCGTGATTAGCCGATCTATAACTCATGAGAAAGGTTTGTACATATTTGTCCCAATGTCGTTGGTGATCACTAACGACCTTCGATAAGTGCTCTTTTATTGTTCGGTTGAACCTTTCGACCATTCCGTCTGACTACGGATGTAAGGGTGTGGTCCTGGTTTTCCTTACGCCCAGTGCCGCACAGACGCCTTGAAATATCTGTGATTCGAAGTCTCGGCCTTGATCGGAAAGAAGCTCACAAGAAACTCCATATCTGCTGATCCAATTATTGATAAGCTGCTCAATGACGGCTGTTGCTTCTTGGTTTGGAATTGGAAGGACTTCCACCCACTTGCTAAAGTAATCCATGATGACCAACATGTATTTGTTGTTGTCGTTTGTTTTTGGGAATGGTCCTGAGATATCAATCGCAATTCACTGGAAAGGGGCACCCACGTTCTACTGCTTCATAGCGCTCCTTGGTTTTGCTGTTGGTCCTTTGGTCGCAGTGCAAGTTGTGCACTTCCTACACCAAGACTCGACGTCATCTCTCATGTGATGCCAGTAGAATCGAGATCGTAATTTTGAAAGTGTCTTATTAACTCCCAGATGTCCACCGGAGGCTCCGTCGTGCATTTCTGTTAGTGATGGTGGGACTAGAATCTGCATTCGATGGGATTTTCCGTTCGCGGCTACCCATTTACGCTTTAGAATTCCATCTTTCACTAGCAAGGAATTCCATTATGCCCAATATGCTTTAAATGTTCCACTCTTGTCGGAAATATTGTTCCAAGTTGGCCGCTCGTTCTTTTCTTTGTGTTCCAGGATTAGCGACATATCTTCACCCTGAAGTTGAGCTGCGCATATAGCATCACGCGTCCACCCATCTAGTACTTCTACTTGTATATTTCGAACGCCGTACGCCTTACGGCTTACATGGTCTTCTTGATAGAGCATCAGCGTTATCATGCACCTTCCCTTGACGGTGGGAAATTTGGAAATCGTACGTTTGAAGTCGTTCGACCCATCGAGCTATTTGTCCTTCCGGATTCTTAAAATTGAACAACCATTTCAGGGAGGTATGATCCGTCCGAATATGGAATCGACGTCCGTAGAGGTACTTATGGAAAATCTTAATGGATTCTACGGCAGCCAGCAGTTCTTTTCTTGTTGCACAGTCATTTCTCTCTGGCTTAGAAAAATAATATGCGACAACTCTCTCTTTACCATCGACTTCCTGTGACCACACTGCTCCGATTCCTGTGTTATTTCCATCAGTATTCAATATAAATGGGCGATCCGATCTTGGGAATGTTAATGTTAGAGTCTTACATAACTCGACCTTCAATGGCTTGAATGCTGCCTCACATTTTTCTGTCCAATTGAATTTCTTGTCTTTATCCGTTAGTTCGTGTAGGGTTTTAGCCACATTGGCGAAACCTTTAACAAACCGTCAGTAATATGAGGCTAATCCCATAAAGCTTCTTAACAGTTGCTTGTCTTCTGCAGTAGGCCACTGTCCGACGGCTGCCATCTTATCTGGATCTGTTTGAACTCGTGCAGATGAAACGATGTGTCCCAGGAACTTTACTCTCCTTTGGAAGTTCACATTTCTTCGAATTGAGCTTTAAGTTGACCTACCCTAGTCGTTCGAAGACGGAGCGCAAATTATTGATGTATTCAGGTAAATTCCTTCCAACAATGATGATATCGTCCAAGTACACAAGACACGTCTTCCATGTAAGTCCCTGTAGAACAGTTTCCATTAATCATTCAAACGTTGCTGGAGCATTACACAATCCAAAAGGCATCACGTTGAATTGATAAAGTCCGTTTCCGGTAGTAAACGCTGTGTTCTCCTTGTCCTCCTCCTTCACTTTGACTTGCCAGTAACCGCTTTTTAGGTCCAATGTTGAAAACCACTGAGCTCCAGAAAGGGTATCTAGTGTGTCGCCGATTCGAGGAAGTGGGTAACTGTCTTTCTTTGTAACGTCGTTCAACCGGCGGTAGTCGACACAAAATCTAGTTGTCCCATCCTACCGGCGAAGCCCATCGGCTCGATGATTTCTCGATGACTCCCTGCTCTTCCATCACTCGAATCATGTTGCCTACTTCTGATTGTTTGGCCAACGGTAGTCGACGAGGTGGCTGTCTTATAGGTCTTGACTCACCCGTGTCAATGCGATGTTTAACTGTACCGGTGCGTCCGAATTTATCATTTCCTGTCACAAAAATATCAGAAAACTCGTTCAACGCTTGCCTTTTCTCTGTCTGTTAATCCGATTTTCTGGGGCTGTTGGCGATGCGTCACGGATTCCCAGGAAATGCAAGGCAAGCGCTAATACACCATTTCCAGGGAAACGACGATCAGCGGCGCACCGATCCCAGGAAACGAGCGAAGGAGGGGACAACTGCGGGCCTATATAAGGCGGGCACATTTGATGGAGCAGCAGGAGTCGTCGAAGGAACTCCTAATGAAAAGGTCTTGTTCAAGACCAGCAGTATAAAGAGATCGAACAGAATAATAAATAATAAAATACACTATAGGAAATAAGCAAAGTATTCTCTAGATATTATTGCAACCTGTTTTTCGCTTCGGTGTTGAAATTTTCCTTGGTCGGTTGGCTTGTCTTCTTCGTTGGTCGCGTAGATTAAGGATTTGTACTGGGCAAGACTCAAACGCCCGCCAATCCAGAGAAGAGTCCGGCTCTGGGGGTACAATCCCTCGAATTAAGAAAACATCGTTTGGCCGGCCTGCGCCGGAATACAGTCCACTAAAGGAGAGACTGAGGCGTCGCTAGAGGAAGCGCCGTTTGTTGTTTCGGTTTTCTCTTTTCATTGCAGCAACAGTTTTGGTTTTAACGAGATCGGCTAAGGCAAAGAGGACGCTGCCGTTCCCTACGGGAGGACAAGGATCAAGCGCCACAGGAGAAGTATCTCCCACACGATTTGAAGGAGATGACGACGGACCTGTCAGAGTGCTTGACAGAAGAGGGAGAGCAGCACATGCGACGGAAGCAAGGGGGACCCAACCCGAACCCCACACCACCAGGCGGGGAAGCGAGTTAACGTACGAAGCGTTAACACAGAAGACCAGCGTAGCCGGAGAAGACAGGACCCGAGAAAACCGTGCCAAGATCGAAGCGCGGCGAGAAACGCGAGGCACCGTCTCCAGAGGAAGCTCGATAAAGTCGTCGAGGCGAGCTGATGCCGCAGCCAGTTTAGAAGTTTCCATGCGAGAATTGGAGGCGGCCGAGGCGAAGGCGAAGGCGGGAGAGGCGAAGCGGAAGGTGGCCCAGGCGAAAGCGAAGGTGCCCCGAGAGAAGCTCGAATTACTGAGGATAGACTCCGAGGACGAGGTGAGCCAGAGCGAGGCTGACGAAGACGAATACAAGCGGAACCCCTTCAATCAATGGGACGAACTGCCGAGACCGCCTAGAGAAAGGCAGGAGGAGCTAGCCCAAGAAGACAGGTCACCACATCGCGAACAAGGAAGGAGCGAGATCCAGGATCTGACCCAGACCATAGCCAGCCTCTTGCGAGCACCACCCGGAGCAAGTACCTCGAGGCAAATTGTGGAACTACCTGACTTCAACGGTGCCAGCGAGGAGTGGCTGGCTTTCAGGAGATCGTTCGTGGATACCTCCGTCGGATTCACACACGCGCAGAACTTGGCGCGTCTCCGGAGAGCTCTAAAGGGAAGAGCAAGAGAGGCAGTTAGAAGCCTCCTGTTTATTGCCGAGGACCCCCAGGAGGTAATGGAAGGTCTGGAGGCTCGCTTTGGAAGGCCGGGAGCGTTGGCCGTAGCGGAGTTGACAATGCTGAGAGCCCTGTCTCGGGTCACCGAAGACCCGAGCGATATTGGAGTCTTCGCCAGCCGGGTTATGAACTCCGTGGCCACCATCAGAGCGCTGGGCAAGCAGCAGTTTCTAAATGCACCCGAGGCGGTAAGAGAACTGGCGACAAAGATGCCGTCATCCATGAGGTGCAGGTGGTTCGCGTACTACAACAGCCATGGAGGAGAGGACCAGCCGGAGCTGAGGGTTTTCAGCGACTTCATGAAGGTAGAGGCAGACATGTGTGCCAATTTCGCCCCACCAGAAGTATCATGGGAGCCGAGAGGAGGCTACCATCAAGGAGCATCATCCCAAGGACGACGAGATTCGGCAAGGAGATCGATCCATGCCGTTCGAGAGAATGGCGCACCCGGGAGCGGAATCAAACCAGAGTGTCCGGTTTGTCTGAAGGACCACGACACCCCCAGATGCCCCACGTTCAAGAAGGCCAGTAATCTGGAAAAATGGAATCTGGCAAAAACGGCAAAGCTTTGTTTTAAATGCCTTTGCTCCAAACACCCAAAGGCAGACTGCAGGGCACCACCGTGCGATAGATGTTCAAGGGAACACCACGTCATCCTCCACCCAGACGAACTTCAACCAGGAACGGCACCCAGAAGAGGAAGAAGGTCACACCAGGACACCTCGCCACCAGGCCACGACCAGGAGCAAACTAGAGGAGAGGTGGTCACCTCCATGCGCACAATCAGTAGCACCAAAGCCTATCTGAAGATGGTTCCAGTGGACCTTTACGGGCCCAAGGGGTCGGCTCGGGTATTGGCTCTGCTTGACGAGGGATCCACTGTTTCGTTACTGGACTCGTCGGTCGCCGAGAAGATCGGCGCGAAAGGCAGGCGGGAAACGCTCATTTTGGAGACAGTCGGGGAACTGGGCATCAGGAGGAACGACTCGCAAAGAGTCCATGTGCGAGTCAACGGAGCCCATGGCCGGACCGGATACTCGATCGAGGTAAGAACCCTTCCTAACTTTAAACTTTCGAAGCAAGAGGTGAAGAAGGAGACGATTGAGAGATGCGAGCATCTACGAGACCTCGGAGACCAACTGACCTACACCCAACAGGAACCTAAATTGCTCATCGGCCAGGACAACTGGGGTCTGATAGTCACAAGGAGTCTGAGGAAGGGGAGACGCACCGAACCGGTCGCTTCGCTTACCAGCCTGGGATGGGTCCTGCACGGGTGCGAGGCCAGGGGCAGCGCGCCGGTGAGATTCGTCAACTATGGCAGGACGAAGGAAGACGAGACAGAATCGCTCGTTAGACGCCATTTCGAAATCGAAGCATTGGGAGTGCAACCACGACGCCCCAAGAACGACGCCGACAGAAGGGCCATAGAGGTTCTGGAAAAAACCACGAGACGACTGCCAAACGGAAGATACGAAACGGGTCTTCTATGGAGAAGCGACGATGAGACGCTGCCCAACAACTACAGCCAGGCCTATCGACGCCTTCTGAATATCGGGAGGAAACTGGGCCAAGACGAGGACCTGAAGAAGATGTACCTGGAGCAAATGGACAATTTGCTAGAGAACGGGTATGCAGAAAAGGCGCCGGCGAACTCCATCGCCGGAAGGACCTTCTATCTCCCACACTTTGCAGTAATACAGCCGACGAAGAAAAAACCGCGGATAGTACTCGACGCAGCAGCCAAGTTCGACGGCAAGAGCCTTAACGACGCTGTACCCCCCGGACCGGACCTCCTCCAATCGATCGTGGGGGTGCTGGTCAGATTTCGAGAAAGACCAATCGCCGTCGTCGTTGACATCAAGGAAATGTCCCTCCGAATCCAGATGCGCGAAGCCGACCGCGACTGCTTAAGGTTTCTTTGGCGCAAGGGAGACACAAAAAGCAAACCGGAAGAATATCGTATGACGTCCGTAGTGTTCGGAGCCACCTCATCACCATCGACCGCGATCTATGTAATGAACAAGAACGCAAGGGATTTCGAGAAGGAACATCCGGGAGCGGCGCAAGCCATCCGTGAAAACCACTACATGGACGACTACCTACAGAGTTTTGCGACGGTAGAAGAAGCCAGTGACGTAGCAAAGGCGGTGGAGAAGATCCATGCTAAGGCGGGATTCCGACTCAAAGGGTGGAGTAGTAATAAACCCCAAATTTTCTCAGGTTTTCAGGAGCAGCCCCAGTCAGAAGCCGTGGAATTATCGAAGGAAGAGAAGACCCTCGGGCTCAGATGGATAATGACGGAGGACATCCTGGCCTTCAACGTAGAGTTCCGAAACACCCCCCACAAGTCCTCACCGGGAGAAGAATCCCTACTAAGAGGGAAGTCACGAGCGCGCTGATGTCAACCTTCGACCCACTGGGGTTTGCAACGCCAGTGCTCATACAGGGGAAGAAGCTGATCCAAGACGTCTGGCGCGCCAAGATCGGATGGGATGATGAAATCCCCGAGGAACAGAGGACCGCTTGGACCACCTACTTAAAGGAGACGTCCATCCTCAAGGGTCTGAGGATTCCTCGGTGCCTGTCGAGCAGTCAGGAAGAAGGTCAGCTGCACACTTTCAGCGATGCCAGCGAAGAGGCATACGCAGCCGCAGTTTGTTGGAGGACGGTGGAACCCGATGGAAGAGTGAGCGTGACCCTGATCGCCGGTAAAGCCCGGGTAATAGCCGACAAAACCGGTGTCCATGCCCCGACTAGAGTTACAGGCTGCCTTGTTGGGAAGCAGATTAGCGGCCACAATAGAGAAGGAGCTTAGGCTCCAAATATCGGAGAAATGGTATTGGACCGACTCCAGCACAGTACTGCAGTGGATAAAATCGGAGCCACGCAAGTTCAAGACTTTCGTGGCCCATCGATTGGCGGAAATCGAAGAGCTGACAGGACCACGAGACTGGAGATGGGTGCCGACGAAGGAAAACCCAGCGGACGACACTACCAGAGGGATACCCAATGAGTTCGGCAGCACAGCGAGGAGGTTCAAGGGACCCGCGTTTCTGTACGAAGAAGACAAGTGGCCAAACCGGCACTTCGAGACGAGCGCGGCGACAGTCACTGGAGAAGAAAAGAGCCCCCAAGTGGTAGCCGCGGCGAGAGTGGTCGAACCATCCATACCGAACCCGGAACGATTTTCCGACTGGCTGCGTCTGCTGAGAACCACAGCACGTGTGTTTCAATTTATAGACACGCTAAAAGAGAAGAGAGAGTGGCGAATATCAGCCAAAACATCGAAGTCCCGAAGGTAACAAACACCCACATGTTCCAAAGCCGAGAAGAAGACATTCACGCCCGTGCATCAAAAACATCTAGACAGGGCCGAAGAGCGACTGGTCAGAATGAGCCAACAAGACAGTTTCGCGGGAGGCGTGGCCCACTTGCGAGAAGGAAGACCACCAGAAAGCTCGAGTCGGCTGTGCAAAATAGATGTTTACCTCGACGAAAATGGAGTGATGAAGCTGAGGTCCCGGACGAGGAAAATAACGATCGACGGCTGGAGAAAAAATCCCGTTGTGCTGGACGGGAAACACCGACTGAGCCGCCTCTTGATCGACCACTATCACAAGAGGTTCGCCCATGGCAACACCGCAACAGTGATGAACGAGCTTCGGCAGAGATACTGGATCTTAGAGCTACGAACATCCGCAAAAGGAGTGATACACCGATGCCAATGGTACAGAGTCCACAAACGCACCCCTCAAGTGCCACCCACGGGAGATCTACCTATCGAACGACTGCACCACCACCAATACCCGTTCACTGCCGCCGCAGTGGACTACTTCGGGCCAATGCAGGTCGCTGTCGGCAGAAGAATTGAGAAGCGCTGGGGAGTACTGTTCACATGCTTAACCACGAGAGCCGTACACCTGGAGCTGGCCAACTCTCTCAGTGCCAGTTCCATGATCATGGCTCTGCGGCGGATGGCCGCAAGAAGAGGGACTCCGAAGACAATCTGGAGCGACAACGGGACCAACTTCACCGGGGCAAGCAACGAGCTGGAGAAGTCCAATAACGGACATATCAGATGGAAGTTTATAGCACCAGGATGCCCTAATATGGGGGGAGCATGGGAGAGGCTCGTGCGATCAGTAAAAACGGCCTTGACCCCCACCCTGCGCTCCAGGACGCCGCCAGAGGAGGTACTGTACACCCTGATGACCGAAGCGGAACACGTTGTCAACTCACGCCCACTGACCCACGTTAGCACGGACCCGAACGACGAAGAGAGCCTCACACCGAATTATTTCCTGCTGGGGCGGTCTTGCGGTGCGATGGCACCTGATGAGTTTAACGACCACGACCTTGTTGGCAGGGCGAACTGGAGAACGGCGCAGCGACTGACGGACCACTTCTGGAAAAGATGGGTAAAAGAATACCTGCCGACACTAATGCCAAGGAGGATCTCCGGCCGAGATACCACCGACCCACAAGTTGGAGATATAGTCCTGGTGGCGGTTTCAATGCTGCCCCGTAGTACCTGGCCCCGTGGAGAGGTGCAAGCGGTGTATCCCGGACCCGATGGAAGGATCAGAGTCCTGGACGTGAGGACGACATGGGGGACACTACGAAGACCAACTCGCCGCGTCGTAGTGCTGGTTCCAGCGATAACATCGCCGCCACAGGAGGAAGTGCTTCGCACTGCGGGGGAGACTGTTGGCGATGCGTCACGGATTCCCCGGAAATGCAAGGCAAGCGCTAATACACCATTTCCAGGGAAACGACGATCAGCGGCGCACCGATCCCAGGAAACGAGCGAAGGAGGGGACAACTGCGGGCCTATATAAGGCGGGCACATTTGATGGAGCAGCAGGAGTCGTCGAAGGAACTCCTAATGAAAAGGTCTTGTTCAAGACCAGCAGTATAAAGAGATCGAACAGAATAATAAATAATAAAATAAACTATAGGAAATAAGCAAAGTATTCCCTAGATATTATTGCAACCTGTTTTTCGCTTCGGTGTTGAAATTTTCCTTGGTCGGTTGGCTTGTCTTCTTCGTTGGTCGCGTAGATTAAGGATTTGTACTGGGCAAGACTCAAACGACCGCCAATCCAGAGAAGAGTCCGGCTCTGGAGGTACAATCCCTCGAATTAAGAAAACATCGTTTGGCCGGCCAGCGCCGGAATACAGTCCACTAAAGGGGTGACTGGGGCGAAGCTAGAGGAAGCGCCGTTTGTTGTTTCGGTTTTCTCTTTTCATTGCAGCAACAGGGGCATCAACCTGTTAACCACAGAGGATTCACCAGAGGGCTGTTGAATTGAATGGTCCTCTCCCCTTGTCTGAATTGAGCTCATCATTGATACGGGTGCACATTCAGCGATTACCTCTCCTTTTCTTATTGCGACCGGCTCCATGGGCGCATCTAGTACCCTGACAGGTACCATGCACTTCTTCGCGTCGATAAGGGCTTTCCTAGCAAGGATGTTCCCCTTACGCTGATTTTGTACAGCTTCGGTGATGTAAAATCGATTGTCACCGGGATCACTCTCGAGACTGGTCCAAATTACCGAGTCTGAACAAGATGGGATATCATGCTTCTCACGCACATAACATTTCAGTCTTCGCAATTGTTCGTCCTGCAGTGTAATACCAACCTCCAAGTTACCAATTCGCAGTGTTCTTTGCCCGATATCTAGAACAACTTGATGCTCCTTCATGAAATCCATTCCAAGAATGCATTCGTCCGTAATATCATCATCATCATCACCGGCACTACAACCGGGGACCGGTCTTGGCCTTATTTAGCAAGTCCTGAGGCTAGTTAAATTTTCCATGATTTGTTTTTTTCTCTGGGCAAGGTCATTAGTCTCGCGCCAGAGGCTCCCCGACTGGGAATCGAACCCCGGTCCCCCGCGTGACAGGCGGGTGTACTAACCACTATACTATCGTCCATAATATCGGCAACCAACAATTGGTGGGAGATGGAAATATTGCTGTTATGGTCCGGCGCCGTGCTTCCTCGGTTGAGGGAAGAGCGTGGACCTTTTATTTTTTCTTTATTTAGTATTCTTTCAATATTCGCTCCGATTGAAAATATGTTTGTGCGGAAATCAATTATCAAAGAAAAAAACTCTTCAGTCTCTTAGTTATTATTTAATTTTTGTATCTTCGATATTATTTAAATTTTGTATCTTCTTCTCCACAAACTTCAAAACTTAAACTCAACTACTTCTCAGAATTCAAAACTTCAATTTAACTGAAAACTGAGACTTCCTCTTTTAACTGAAACTTCCTCTTTTTCTTAACTGACCGTTTTCTTTCTCGTAGAAAATTTTCTTTTTCAGCTTTGGGTCCCATTTATCGTTCTTTTCCATATATGTATATATTGAATAACAAAAAGAAAGGCCAATTTTTTCATAACCATATTTTTAAGAATTGATAACAAATTTTCGCCATTTATTTCAAATTTTCACTATTACGAGTCCATATTACACGAGACTGGCGGCTAGGCAGGGGGAAGAACAAATCCACTATCAACAGATACACAGTAAACCCCCTGAAATGGCTCTGTCAGTCGGAATTTCTGATGTTTTCAGAATCGTCCCCACCTTTGACGGAAAACCCTGCGACTTAGGTAAATTTGTTTCCGGGGGAGACGTTTGATTTAGATCCATAAAGAAGGCAGACCCGGATATATATGGAACATTTTTAGAGCTAGTCAAAAATAGACTAGAGGGTCATGCATACGATCTGATTAGGTATAGCAAAATCGCTAAGTGGGAGGAGTTAAAGGAAAAACTTGAATCGGAATATAAAGAGGAGCAATCTCGGTCGACGGCACACAATGAGTTGATTTCTCTGGAGCAACAATACAGAGAAACCGTCCGGGAACATGGCGATAGAGTTGCGAATGCTCTGCGGACTCTAAACTCTGCCACGTGTGAAATAACAGCAGACGCGGTGGTTAGGGAATTCTTAATGGAAGAAAACAAAAAATTGGCCGCACAAACATTTGGATGGACTAAAGAACGAACATTTGGATGGACTAAAGAACGAACAGCTAAAGATACTAGCTAAAGCCCAGGAGGGAAATAGTTTAAAACAGTCGATTGCCCATGTAGTAGCGCATGCTGCTCGAATGGACAACTCTCCCAGGCCATATAACTATAATGACAGATTTAATCGAATAGTCTGCCAAACCTGTGGTAAGTCAGGGCATACACAGGACACATGTTATCGAAACATGCAGTCCACTTTTTCGAATAGACAACCCATAAAAAGGGAATATAACATTTTATGCAATTTCTGTGGACCGAATAATCACACAGAGAGCGAGTGTAGATACGAGGGTTGCCTTTTATATTTCGGGATTAGAGAACAAAAACAAATATTGATCATCGAAAATCACTTTATTGTTTTTCAAAATATTCCCCATGAAGATCTATACACTTTTGCATGCGTTTGAACCAATTGTCGAAGCACTTTTGCCACTCTGATTGAGGTATCTCCAACACATGCATTCTGAATGCAGCAACCGCTTCTTCAGGTGTTGAAAAACGTTGACCTCTCAGTTTGTTTTTTACGTACGGGAATAAAAAGAAGTCATTCGGTGCCAAGTCAGGACTATACGGCGGATGAACCATCAAATCGATGTTTTGGGTGCTCAAAAATGCAGTTGTCGCAGCCGATGTGTGAGAGCTCGTATTGTCGTGGTAAAGAGTGATCCGTCTTCGGCGGTTGGTTTTCCTGATTTCTTGGAAGACAACTGGCAAACAAATGGTTGTGTACCACTCTGAATTGACTGTTCTGCGTTGCTCTAGTGGTACAGTTGCGACATGTCGTTTTTCCGAAAAAACAGGCGACCATTTGCTTGGAAGTGCTTCGTGCGCGAACAACTTTTGTTGGATTTGGCTCATCTTGAAACACCCAGACAGTCGACTGCTGTTTACTTTCGGGCTCATACGCGTAAATCCACGATTCATCACCTGTCACGATGTCATAGACGTGTTTCGAAGCACCGCGACCGTATTTTTTTAGCATTTCTTTCGACCAATTGACACGAGCCTTTTTTTGGGCGATTGACAAATTGTGTGGGATCCAACGCGAACAAATTTTTTTGACAGTCAAATGTTTATGCAATATTGAATGTATGCTGGTCCTTTGGCGGATTTGAATGTCGTTTTCAAATGTTTGATGATGCAGTGTTCCGCCGAACACTGTTAACCGCAGAGGAAAATACACAAGCGGAGCAAAACACGGTGGCAAAGGAAGCGACGAACTACCTTTAGGTGAACCAGGTCTGTTTATTTTACATAAATAAAACACGAACTATTTTTAGTGTACACTTTTGTTTATTAACATTGTTTTTAATCCCGAGTTTACATCAAGTCACTATCCGTATTAAGTACCCCTGACGCTTTTACTGTAAGTTAACTTACGAACTTTGGACACACGTTAACTCGTCTTTCTCTTTATTTTTAACTTTTAAGTCGCGGTTACTTCTACTAGTGTATTCGTATCGCGGTTCGATCTCCTCGGTGGGGTTCACTGTCCTGCTGCTCGACTATGCGATGCGAATCTTCGATATAGACTCTCCTGGTCCTTCGAAAGAGACTTCTCGTCCCGATGGCTATCAAAATCAGACTGTCTGTCTGCCCACACAGATATCCAGATTCCAAACCGGTATCCGTATCTGTACGGAAAAATTTTTCTATTCGATCTGCTAACAGAATTCCGGAAATCTCTGTTAGCAGCATGCTATTTCATCCCAGGGGTAATTTCCTATTTTCCTGAAAGGAGAAAGTCATTCCTTGCATACATCATTATCATTGGTGATAGAATTTCATTTCCACGGCCTTCTGTTTGCACAGAACATCTGGCGCGCAGACCAAAGATATTCGGCGATTGTTTTGACGTGCACTCCGTGGGTCTTATTTGAACTTGGTACCCGGAATCGAAATCCATTAGATCTTTATAATGGTGCGAAATTCTAGCGTGGCCGTGGGACCGGAGTATTGCCTTTGTTGGCTTAACTCCTCATAAATTATCGGATATCTCGTTGAGATATATTCGATTGCGATAGTTCGTGGCTGCCTTCTGTTGTTCAACGGATTTGGGTGGTCCTTGCGTTAGATCACCCGCACGTGCATCCGTTGATCGGCTCATTCTTTGATGATAGCAATTCTTTTGTATCGAATTTCGGAATTGCCGGTTCGATGAGAAGTTCCTGGGCGCAGGCAGCATGTATGGCATTTTGGGAATTGTTTTTTTTTAGGAATAGAACGCATGGATGTTTATACCTTTGTTTCAGGCATGATGAATTATAATTGTTGAGCTTGACCTAAAAAGCTTTGGGGACGTTCAGTTCCCTGCTTTTTGGTGTCGGTCTCAACGTTGGCTGCGAGTTGCAGGCCCTATGGTGGGAGTTTGGGTCACGCGTCTGTGGGCGTCTCAGGTAAGTAAGTTCTTTGAAGGTAGGAACCTTACCTGCGCAGAATTGTGCGTTTGTAGAACGCTACAGTCCCACTAACGCCTAAGGTTGTCTCAATCTCACAATAGGTCACATGACGATCTTCCAATATCAGTTCGCGCACAGCATCAATGGTTTTCGGAACAACAACTGATTTTGGACGACCTTCACGAAATTCATCTTGGAGTGAACTACGACCACGATTGAATTCACCATACCATCGATAAACACTGGTCCTTGATGGAGCTTCATCGCCAAAAATTGAATTAAGTTCATCCATGCACTGTTGCTGAGTTAATCCACGCCGAAAGTTGTAAAAAATAATCGCACGAAAATGTTGACGATTTAATTCCATTTTTGGGCCGAGATGAATCTTTTAAGTTACTGTAAACAACACAAATAGAGCTCGTATGTCAAAACGTTCTGAGTGCGTATAACCTCAAAAATGTCCAACTTTACGACAGAGCTGTCAATTGCCGGATTGCAACGCTAGGGTTGCCAAATCCCGAAACATAAGAGGCAACCCTCGTACAAGATATCTAGGAATGGATCGTAGCACATTTATATGGAGCAGCCGAAGGGATACATCCATACATCTTCCGCTTTTTTAAGCAGCGACTTTTTCAGCTGTGTTACCTCACCACTGCAATTTTGAAGACCTTAAAATCAATACCTTCTTACTTAACTTCTGTGTGGTCTTAGAAAGGGTTGTAACGAAGAAGCACCCAGTTGTCCAGTAATACAGCTGCAAAAAGAACTCTCTGCGCTGACGTTATTCATAATCAACATGTTCTACCCCAGATATGAATTTAAAAAAATTAAATTAACTTGTTTATTTAAATACAGTTAGTTTACATATTCCAAGCACAAGATCTTCTACAAATAAGTTAATCTCCCATGCGTTTGATTCCAGGCAATGATTTGACTCCTGTTAGTGGAACTTTGGAAGCTAATTTACGAACTTCTGCGATAGCATCCAACAATTTTTGAGGCTCAGCTAAAAACCAAATCCAGAGCACTTGCCCATAATGCCAATATCGGTCATCAACCTAAAAGAGACCATGGGAGGTTTGCATTAAAAACTCACCCCGAAACGAGTTGAAACTTACCATCCTTTGTTGAATATCCTCCTGAAATTGTGATCGTAACTTTCGAACTTCCATTTCGCATCGAGATTTTTTGGACTTGGCTTTCAAGATAGGCATCAGCAATTCAATCGGTTCAAATGTGGGCGATTTCACTGGACCATCAAACACGTACGGCGTGAGGGTCATTTCAATTCGATTCCTATAAATCAAGGGTACAACAAGATCATTTGGGATAAGCTTCTCTACTTACATTTCCTTGATGAAATCCAAAACTTGAGAATAGTGTTTCTTGGAAATGAGTGCTTTCAATGACGTTTTGGACAAACGGTAGTGTTTTTCATATTCATACAGGCAGGATTTAGAATCTATAAGGGTCTTTGAAGATGTACGCCTGGAAATGACATCAGCCATTCCTGACAGCAGCATTTCACTAAGAGTATTACTTGGAGTTTTTTGTAGGTTTTTCATCGCTTCTATCCGACGCAAACAGAGATGAGCTTGTAAATTCAAATCATCTGAATTATCGAAACGATTGCGAGCCCTTTCTAAATCTAATTGAGCAACTATCCAAAGGATTTCGGCATTTATAAGGGCCTCAGAGACAATCTTCTCTAGCAGCTTGATATTCTCCAATTTCTGACGAGCTCGGCCAAGTCTTTCTTTTGTGTTCTCATAGAGAATTAGATCCACCTGCTGCTGGGCTAGCTGCTCTAAATGAATCTTTAAATTGTTGATTATAGTTGGGTGGGTATTTGTAATTATGTGGTCATTTCTGTTCTTCAGTTCATGTGTTTCTTTTCTAGGTAACACAAAATCGGATTAGAGATATTGAATAAAGACAGAGAGAATACATCATCGTACATCATATCAGCCACTGTGCAAACGTGTACCTTGTTGACATCCACGCTGGCGATCAATTTCTGATTGGCTGCTGCCTTGGCCTTTTCTTTGATTATTTTCTCTTGAAGATCCAAGTTCCTAATAAATATTAAAGGGGAGTTTTATCTATAATTTCGCTTTTGGGCATTGCTTACAATTTCCGAATTGTTTCGAGTTCCTCTGATATCTCCTTGTTTCGCATTTCATTGCCCTCTAATTCTAAGTATTCCTGGAAGGTTCATCAATTCTAGACTAATAATCTTAACAACATGAACTTACTTTACCTCAATCCTGAAATTTTCTTTCATGTACAAATTGAGGCTGTGCAAAAACGACTCGGATTCCTGAAAGTATTTGTCCAGCGCCAATTGACGAACGAAAAGGGGCGGTATTTGCTGAAAACGGACGTAAATTCAAAAGATAATCATTTAAACGAGCTTGGTGCGTAATATCTACATAATAAGAAATCCACATATTGTTCTGAGTTAATACTAATAAGGAAACAAGTATTACTTGCAATAAAGCTAAAAAAAAACCTTTAAACCATACGTTTTTTATGTGTTGCTTATTATTTAAAAAGGGTTTTTTGATAGGATTCAATGTCACCCCAAACTCATCTAGGGCCCCAAAGCGGAAAACACCACTCCCAACAATAAGCTGCGAGGGAGGACCTCCCAATAAGCGTGTCGCCACCGGCTGTCCGCCAACACCACCCCCATCATCATCATCAGCTGTCCCCAAAAAGTTGTCGAACCCCGTGATAACTCCAAAATATCTAAAAATCGCCTTGCCCACCGAGGCCAACTCCAGTAATTATCCCAAAACCAAAGGCCGCTTGTGTTCCCAACACTGTCCAGCCAGAGGTCGGGGTCCGCCCACCTGTTTCTAAGAAGAAACAGCAACCCGGGGTCTTTGCACGAGACCTCAATTTAAAACATTTCGTCGGTGACATGAACCGACTAGAGATTTCCAACTTCAAGGCAAAGACCTTAAGCCCATCCCTAAACAAAATCATAATCTACGATAGGGAAACCTACTGCAAGGTTAACGACAACCTCAAGGCCAAGGAGGTGAATTATTACACATTCACACCGGCCGACGAAAAGTCGAGGACCATCCTGCTAAAACGAGTAGCTTCTTGTTGGGAAAAGAACGACATCGTAATTGCCCTCGAGGCAACATTTCCTAACGTCAACTTCACGGACGTCAAAAAATGCTGTCCCCCACAACGGTTTGTGAAAATCAGACCAGAAATATACAGCAAGGTGAACATATGGGAGCTTCACTTTGCCCCTGCGACCGACATAGATTCCATAATACGGACAAAGTCGCTTCCAATCTTGCATCAGCAAGTTGTCTTCGAGGTATTTCATAACAGTGAAATGCCTCAATGCAGACGTTGCCAACGTTTCGGGCATGTCTCCCGAAACTGCAACATCAGTCGCCGTTGCGTTCGTTGCGGAAAATCCCACGATATTGGCAAGTGCGAACTACCGCTAGCAAAATACGATCCCGCAACAAATGTGCAGGATGAAATAACACTGCCAACTTGCTGCAACTGCGGCAACAAAGGACATCCGGCTAGCTACAGGAACTGTCCTAAATATAAAGAAATTATTCAAAGAGCCAAGGAGACTCGAGCTAAGCAAACAGCCAAGTCAGACTTCGGAAAACAGGCCACACAACACTTCATCCAAAATGGATTTACATTTGCCGACATGCTTAAATGACAACAAACAAGGAATATAAAAACTCTCCCAACTCCTCCCCCTCAACAACATATTCAAGTCCCTAAGCGAGCCCCGGTAAAGGCCAACACGACGCCACAAATTCAAGCGGTGGTGCAAAAGCCTCCGAGGGGCCAATCTTCAATGCTGGAGAAACTACTGAGCTTCTCCCGCTTGATTGAAGATATTCGACCCCGATATGAAGAACTAACAACCGAGGCTGAAAGGGAGGCCCTCCTTTTCACTGCATATGCAAGACATACCCACAATGGATTCCAAAATTAAAGTTATCCTTATAAATGTCAACTCCCTTGTTTCGCTTTCCGAGCGTATGATAGTCTCTGACTTCATAAAGGATAACCGGGCGGACGTAACCGAAACTAGGTTGCATCCATGTCACCGTCCCGTATTCCCAAACTTCTCCATGATTCGAAGAGATCGAACCCTCACTGGCGGTCCCACCATCAACGGAGGTGGCACTTGTATACTGGTTAATAGCGGACTTCGCCATGAAGCTATTGACCTCCCACTCTTTGAGTCCATAGAGGTGTCTGGGGTTGAACTGCATCTGGCTAATAATGGTAGAGTGAATATATACTCCGTATACCACTCGCATAAAACCAATAATGGCCCCATTAATTCCGAGGATATCGGCAAACTGATTAGGTTCTCGGGGCATACATCCTCCATCATAGGCGGCGATTTTAACTCCAGACATCCCCACTGGAACAACTCTGTCTTTTGCCCAAATGGCACAAAACTGTACCAATGGTACATCGAAAACACTTATGCCCTCAACTTCGAAATCGTCGTACCTACGGTTGGTACTCGAGGTGACTCAATTCTGGACATATTTTTTGTGTCCAAAGACTTACTTCCCCAAATCACCCTTCCCAAAAGTTTCAGCGGGTGTATCTGACCACAACTCTGTGACCACTTTCATTCGCGGCTATCGAGGATCCCGGGCTCATATCAGATACATACCCGATTATGGGCGGACAAATTGGGACAACTTCAATATTACATTGAACGAAAAACTCCGCCAACTCTCTCTTCCCACTGACAGGAACCTAACGACGGTTGAGATAAACAACGCTGCAAAACGACTTCACGAGATTCTAGTTGAAACTTCGGAGACTCATGTCTCGAAGTACAAACTTGAAAAGATTTGTCAGATTCCCCATGACGACTTCACTCTTCGTCTCATCGGGGAGCGTAAAAAGCTCTGCAGAATGAGATATCGTCACCGCTTTACGCAAAGGGAGCCATTATTCATAATATTGGTACACTGATAAAACAAAGAATCCAAAACAATCGTACCCGACAATTGGAAGACAAACTGAAGGGTATTCAGATGGACCAGAACGTTTTTAAAAATGTTAAAAAGATATGTGGCACTTCTCGTATCACTGGGCCAATCATGCACAATGGTGTTGTTGTTAATAACGACACTAATAAAGAAAATATCATCGGAGAGACAGTGGCGGTTCCGCCAAACCCCACGGTTCGCTTTCCCAAAAAACCCCCATAACTTCTATCCAATCACATAATTTCGCTAATGCAATCGTATTAGCACTTTAAATGCTTCACGCATTAATGAGATCAAATCCTTAATCTAAAAAGTCCCTGGAAAAGAAAACTTACCTTTCATGCATACCTTCGCATACAAATTCCCTGTAAGAATTTCTTTCTACCTTTTCAAGAACCCCAGGCAAATTTTAACTTTCCCACACCTGCCCCGCAATCTCCAGCCAGCATACCTGAAACATTTCCTTGTACAAGGACATTAATGCTTTCAGCGCATTACAGGAAATTTCCTAAAAGGATTCTCAGGCATTCATAATTCAATGCATCATATTTGCTTTTCTAGAAGAATTCCTTAAAGAACAAACCTCATATCCCTGATAGAAAACATATCGGTTACAGTACCATGTAACCATCATAGTCAGGGATAATGATCATTGAGCCGGCTATTCCCAGCCTCACCATGTGTATAACAATGTTCCCCACATACACATTGGCTGGAGACTCTTTTGTCCAACGACAAAGCAACTCCTAGCAACCTATTGAAACAGCTGCATACAATTAGCGCAATACCCGCTAAAACCAAAATTCTTTAGCACACATCATGTGTAAACAAAAGAATTCTGTTCTACCCATTCTGGCGATACCATAAACAATTTAAATTGTTTGACGTATCTCAAATGCATTTTCCATTAATGAGTTGCAGCTTATTTATTTAGCCGACCCTCATTACAGGCCGATGCCTTAGGGCGCTTCTCCCTTTGTTCTTTTCTCGTTTTAGGTTTCGTGTATCCTTTGCTAAACGCAACAATAAACACGGTGATGGGTACGATCACACACATACCACCATGATCTGCATTACGAGATCTGGTTCTCTGTTCCACAAAGAGAGACTTTACGTCTCTCTTGTGGTAGTAAAACATATCCTTAGTGGAGAGGATATCCACAACCACCGAATCGAGGGTGAATTAAGAACCAGATTCTAACCCTCGATTGAGCCGCATTACAACCATCAAAGCGGACCGGCCCCGGTACGGTGTGAGTAAGGTCGATTGGGGTCGAGTAAGCGCATTACGAGTAAGAAGTAATTTTTCTTGTGCAAAGCAATCTAACTAAAATAGAAAAAAAGTATGGTGAAATATAAGAACCTGTTATAATAAATAAAAAGACCGTGTCAATTATTTACATCTGATGGTGCCGATCGTTGTTGTGGGCAACAAACGTGGCGGCGTTTCGGTCTGCCCCTAGGTGACATTTTGCTGCGTTTCTTGTTGTGTTCTGTAGGGGTTAGTTTCAGGACGCGAGTCTCCTGATCCTTAAAAGGACAAGGCGATCTCTTAAAACAGGCCGCTCCTGAAATCTTGTCCTACAAGGGGTCGTTAACCGTGCTTCCTCTGATCCAGAAGGAAGAGTAACGTCCTTTTGGTTTGGCCTTCGTCCTGTTGTCTTCACTTGGTCTTCCGTGGGGGCCAGGTGTTATTTGATTATCCGTAGAAATGAAAATCGTCTAGTTTCAGTAATAAGGTTTTTATTGTATTAATCAGGATTTTCCTGGGATACTTCCTCCAGGGAGAATGGACGATATTATACTGCGGCCCGGAGATCACTAAACCATTCCTTTATAAAGGAAAAGGAATCGAAAATTGTATCCCAAAGATACACATTTTCGTGCAACAATCTCGATCTTTTGGATATTTCGAGCGAGATGTATTTACACAAGATAAGAAATCAAGTTCTTGAATTCTTACGAAACTATTACGCAGATGTGTGAATGTATCTGCTTTCGAGTTTTTGTTTGTTTAACTCAATGGAATTTTTGGGATAGAGATAACGATCTCTGAATTTTGGATTTGGGTGATGCTGTGGAGCAAATATAGAACAATAAACGAATATTGGATTCGTTTATTGTGAATTTTAATTTTAATTTTGATTTTGGATTTAATTATGCCGTGGGGGCAAATGCAAAGCGATAAACGAATATTTTGATTCGTTTATTGCGAATTTTGTATCATGTTTGGGTTTTTTCAGGTTTTGATAGGATTTTGGGTTTTAGGGTAATATTGCTGGGATTTTGAATTAGGAATGGGAGAAAAAGATGGTAGGGCTTTTTGGAGCACTACATTCTTTCAGTTGTTTTCGGCGAACAATTTTTGGCGGAACATAACATAAGTGAATGATAGGGATGCGAAGAGAATCAGCGCCGTACGTCGGTGCACAGTGCTTCGCTCCCTACAAGACCTTTGAAAATAATCACAAACTTACTCTCCAAGATGGCGAACCAGATACTAATGCGATCATTAGTTCAGAGGTCCACCGTAAATTGGACGACTTCAACGAGCCAATTGTTCTCTTTAACCCAACTAACAGTGCATACTTCGATGACACACGTGATAATGGTCACGGTTTCATCGCACCAAATACCTTACAGAGCCTGGTTAAATCTCGAAACCCTAAGAAGTCACCCGGTATCGACAACATGTCATACTACTCGTTGCGAAGGCTTTCTGCCTTATTCTTTATAAAGCTCTCCATTCTGTTCAACCATGCTTACAACATGGGGTACTTTCCTCAAGCTGGGAAATACGCTATTATTTGTCCAATAGCAAAAGTTGGGAAATCAACGTATCACCCCTCAAGCTTTCGCCCTATCTCGCTTTTCACTTGCATCAGCACAATATATAAAAAATTCATATACGAGAAACTAAATAACTTTATCAGTGCCAGGAACCTAATACCTGATTTCCAATTTGGATTTCGAAGAGCGCACAGCACCACTATGGCTCTCAACATATTTCAAAACCATGTCTGCGTGTGGCTCTTTAATAAGGAAACCACCATTGTGGTGAGCCTGGACATTGAAAAAGCTTTTGACACGACTTGGATCGAAGGTCTCGTTTTTAAATTATTGAATACTGGCCTCAGTAGAACGCTATGTAGTATCATCTACCAGTTCGTTCGAAACAGAACTTTCCAAGTTAGAGTGAATGGAAAGCTTTCCCGAACTTTTCACGCCGCTGCAGGCGTACCACAGCACTTCATTCTAGGCCCCATCTTATTTAATATCTACACCTCCGATATTCCTCGCCCTGTGGAGGGGAGAGTAAACCAGATATGCTATGCGGATGACGTCCTAGTGTAAGCGTCATCCAAAAGCCCTAAAGTCGCAATAAATCGACTCAACCGTCACTTGGACGAACTGTATCAATATTACAGTCGATGGAAAATTCGACTCAATCCATCTAAAGCAGTAGCTATAATTCTGAGTAGTAAACACTTCCACCCTACTTCTTGATATTCGCAGAATATTCGAATAAAAATGGGAGATACTGCGATTAGACCACAGGACAGGATGAAATACCTTGGGGTCATTTATACCCCAAAAAAGAATTTCGTCAAACATGTGACCCACATTCTCCAAAGGAGCCTCGGTCGGTCTAAGCAACTGCACAGCATCTTGAAGTGGAGCAACAAAGTTGACACCAAAGTTAAGCTTGTCTGCTATAAGCAGCTAATCCGATCTGGAGTATCATACGACTTTCCCATATGGTCCTGCATATCTTCGGCCCAAATGGAAAGACTTCGAGTTTTCGAAAGAAAACTCCTCAGAAGATGCATCAACCACTTTAGAAGGCCTGACGGTCGCCATAACCCGAACTCTCACCTATACGAAGGTGCCTCCATTATCCCTATCGACGAGTACTTGCTACAATTAGCATATAAGTCCCTCGAAAGCATTCAGAACAGCGAGAACCCACTTGTACGGGAGTCTTGCGTTCTTAACCCTTCTCTTTTTCGATCTCTTCGGATCAGACCACCACAATTTCTTCTTCAGTACAAAACTGAAGAAAGCACCCTTCCCAACAACATTCTCCTTTATAATAGAGGATTCCTGGACCCACCCCATAGGGTCTACTGCTGACACACTACAAACACGCACGCACAGTACAAGACAGCACAAACACACGCGCATACACACCGACCAAAACGCAGATTATCAGACGCCAAAGACGTGATCTGCGTTTACTACCACTCAAGACCTACCGGTCTTGTACGATTTCTTTCCCACCATCCCCCCACCCAAGTAGTTAGAGAACAATTGAACTAACCCTGTCCACACTATCCTTATATACGTCCTTCCCTTTTCTTTTCAGATATCTTGAGACCGAGTCCAACATCTTCATGGATGTGGGTGATTCTGGTTATCGCAAGATGTCCAGAAGCCAGAGACAAGATGAAGGACACATTTGTCCTTGTCTCCCTAAAGTCGGCCTCTCGCCACACCATTTTTTTTTTTTTTAAAATGTTTCTTTTGCAAGCTCGCAGCGACCACTCCGGATCGTCAGAATAAATAAAGTCGGTCAACAGTTTTCCTTTTAAATTTCACAACGGCCACTTCGGATGGTTACAATAGACATAAAAGTGCCCGAAAATTCCAAATAAATAAAGTTAGTGAACACTGCCTCGAGTGTTTCCTTTGAAAAGACTACGCATGCTACGCTCTTCCCTCGAGTTACGAGGAAGCACGGCGGCAGCATATAACAAGAACAGGGACAAAGATATTTGCAATCGTAGAAAGTTCCTAATGCGTTCATAGAAATAATGAATCCTCTCTCTAAGTCAAAAAATGATAAAAGCTAACGTCCAATAAAGAAATATGTTCTTACCATCTTCCTGTAGCAGTTCCTAGACTCAATGCAAAGTTGTCGAGTTTCCTTCTGCAAGTCTTGCAGATGCTCACATATTTCCATACAATCAGTGGTGAGAGATTTTTCAGAAGTCTCCATGTCATTTATACTTGATTCCAATTTATTTATGTTAGGACCATATTTTGCCTTAGAAATCCTGTATATCAAACAATTATCGTGTAACAAAACTGTGTTCGATGGTATCTAGCCACTTACTCCATAGAATTTATTAACTTCGAGTACTTCCCTTCTATCTCTTCCAACTGCTTGACTTCAATAGAAATCTTTTCGACATCTCTTGTCGTAGATTCCAAAAGTCCTGGGTATTCTTCACGAAGAATAGTAAGTTTTGCTTCACGTTCCTCTTTTGGAAGAATTTCGTTTTTATTTTGCATGTCGTCATGACTTTAAGGGATTTTCAAGAAAAGAATTATTATTTTATTAACTCAAAAAGTAAAAAACATTAAAAAAAAAAATAATTCATTAGTTCTTCGAACTTACTCAAGTAATTCCAGTTCCGTAAGAATATTTTCATCCGTAATGCTATCAGTTAACTGTGAGAAAAACAATTGGAAACATTCGTCGTAGAAGATCCATTGGTTGTTCTGGTCAATATTAAGCTTTCTGAAAATTTCATGCTGCTAAAAATGGAAAGCAGTGAATATGGTGTTTTATATAAGCGTTCACTAAATAAATTACGTATATTAGATCGCCCATTTGTATAAATTTTTAACAATACAACGATCAAGCAAATTGTTTTTAAATTTTAAATTATCCTGCAGAAGTTTGACATATCAGTGAAGTCAGCCATCTTTGCATAGTCATTGCCATCAAAACAATATTGCTAAATATTTTTCATTTAAAGTGTTATCCACTTTGTACATATTTAAAGAAATACTATTATCCAGGTATCCTTAAATAAATCACACGAATTACGATATGAAATAAAAAATTGTGTTTATTTCAATAATGACGAATTACTACGCTGAACTGAAAAAAGGCTGGCTGAAAAGCCGATTCCGAGCACAATGCCAGGATATTCTTCTTTTTGTCTGTTTTTTTGTTATCTGCGAACAATGGAATCTTTTGTCGGGCTTGGGATATGTGAAACTATCTGAATTATCTAAATAGGTAGATGATATTACTGGAACTAGCGCTCGAACACATGTTCAATTTGTTGAATGTACGTCAAAACCTGGTATTGGTTCTGCAAACGCGTTATTGGTTTGCAGTATAAGAAGCAAGTTCTGGAACCACGGCTGGCGCAATGCTAAATTAGTAAAAAAGAGATTGGTTCTGTGATATTAATCTCCTTATGTCAGAAGCCATATGGCAATAATTCTCTAGTAATATGTATTTCATTTCCTAACTCTTATCCAACAGGTTACGGGCTCGGTAGCATAAAGAAGAGGAAAAGAAAATGGAAATCATACCAGGGCAATCGCCTGAAACTGCTAAATGAAGGACAAGTCAAAATCAAACGTTCCAATGCTGGACGGGGAAAATTATATTGTAGCGAGCTTAGGGTTCGCTGGATTAATTATTTTGAATAAATAAGAGCCGTTAAATCGATTTTGGAATTAATATAACACTTTATTAGTCCGTTAACCACAACCGTTACTTTTAGCGTACACAACGATTTCTTGACTTATCGCTTCCGTACTTATCGCGTATTTTACTTCTTACTTATCGCTTGCTTCTCTCTCGAGACTTATTACTTTCTACTTATTCCCATGAGTTGTGTGCGACGTATTTATACCAGTTCCCCACATTCTGATTCGGTGTTTCGTTTCCGTTCCTTCCATAATCTTGAATGTTCTATTATCCATAGTCTCCAGTTTTCCAGTACTTTGTTTTGGACTTTCCCAAATATTCCAGTACTGACTGTCATATGCGTCACAATATATATATATATATTGTGACGCATATGACAATCAGTACTGGAATCTTCGAGAAAGTCCGAAACAAAGTCCTAGATTATTATAGGAAGTACTGGAAAACTGGAATAGAACATTCAAGATTATGGAACGGGCGGAAACGATACACCAAATCAGAATGAGGAAAAACGGTATAAATACGTCGCACGCAGAGCGGAAGGATAAGTCTCAAGTTAGAAGTAAGAAGGAAAATACGCGATAAGTACGGAAGCGATAAGTCAAGAAATCGTTGTGTACGGTAAAAGTGACGGTTGTGATTAACGGACTAATAAAGTGTTATATTAATTCAAAAATCAATTTAACGGCTCTTATTTATTCAAAAATAATTAATCCAGCGAACCCTAAGCTCGCTACAATATATATATATATATATATATATATATATATATATATATATATATATATATATATATATATATATATTTTAATTTTTTTTTTTTAGAAATAAAAATAAAAGTAACTTTGATACGCGATGAGCTTTAGGACACTGTAATACAAGAAAACAAAAGTATTGTGACGCATATGACAATCAGTACTGGAATCTTCGAGAAAGTCCGAAACAAAGTCCTAGATTATTATAGGAAGTACTGGAAAACTGGAATAGAACATTCAAGACTATGGAACGGACGGAAACGGTACACCAAATCAGAATGAGGAAAAACGGTATAAATACGTCGCACGCAGATCGGGAGGAGATATAAATAATACAGTGAAGCAAGCGATACGTCTCGAGTGAGAAGTAAGCAGTAAAAGACGCGATAAGTACGGAAGCGATAAGTAAAGAAATCGTTAAGTGTACGGTATAAGTAGCGGTTGTATTACGGACTAATAAAGTGTTATATTAATTCAAAATCGATTTAACGGCTCTTATTTATTTTAAAATAATTAATCCAGCGAACCCTAAGCTCGCTACAGTATGATGTTGTAGCGAGCTTAGTGTTCGCTGGATTAATTATTTTAATAAATAAGAGCCGTTAAATCGATTATCACTGTAAACACTTTATTACTCTGTTAATAACAACCGTTACTTGATATTTCGCTAATCTTTCGGTCACTTCTCTGTCGCTAGAGACATCGATTTCTTCGCTTCTTTACTGCTTACTGACTTATCGCTTTCTTACTGCTTGCGTCTTTGACTGCTTACTTTTTACTTCTTACTTCACTGCTTACTGCTTGCGACGTATTTATACCATTTCCCCATTCCGATTCGGCGTTTCGTTTCCGTCTGTTCCATAGCCTTGACTGTTCTACTGTTCCTTGTCTCCAGTTTTCCAGTACTTTCTACATAATTCTAGTACTTTGTTTCGGACTTTCTAAAATATTCTAGTACTGATTGTCATATGCATCACACTACCCTCCGCCTACATTAGTTCGTCCCGAACTAAGTTCACTGATCTCCTGGGTTAACAAAAGTAGCCAGTCGGTCACGATGTACCACTTTCATCTTGGCGTTCGGTCTTCGCTGAATCCTATAGACAACGTCGTTAATCCTTGTGAGAATCTTATACGGTCCTTACCAATGTTGCTGCAACCTTCCTGGTTGAAGGTTATAAAGCCACATGTTATCGCCTGCATTAAATCCGGATGCGTTGGCTCGAACGTCGTACTTTGTTTTCCTCCTGTCACTTGATACCTTGATTTGCTTTCGAACCAAATGATGAATCTCATCGAGGCGATTTCTCCATTCGGCTACGTAGTCTTCGGTCTTATATATGGCGTCTGGAGATATTCCGAATCGCAGATCGGCTGGTAATCGTATCTCTCGTCCAAATATAATTCTTGCTGGAGAATGGCCTGTCGTATCGTGATTAGCCGATCTATAACTCATGAGAAAGGTTTGTACATATTTGTCCCAAACTCTTTAATGATCACTAACGACTTTCGATAAATGCTCTTTTATTGTCCGGGTGAACCTGTCGACCATTCCGTCTGCGGATGTAAGGGTTTGGTCCTGGTTTTCCTTACGGCCAGTGCCGCATAGATGCCTTGAAATATCTGTGATTTGAAGTTTCAGCCTTGATCGGAATGCAGCTCACAGGGAACGCCATACCTGCTGATCCAATTATTGATAAGCTGCTCAATGCTGGTTGTTGCTTCTTGGTTTGGAATTGGAAGGACTTCCACCCACTTGCTGAAGTAATCCATGATGACCAACATGTATTTGTTGTTGTCGTTTGTTTTTGGAAATGGTCCTGAGATATCAATCGCAATTCGCTCGATAAAACGATGCGTCCCAGGAATTTTACTCTCCTTCTGGGTCATCAACCTATTAACCACAGAGGATGCATCAGAGGGCTGTTGAATTGAATGGTCGTCTTCTCTTGTCTGTGCACATTCTGCGATTACCTCTTCTTTTCTTATTGCAACCGACTCCTTGGACGCATTTAGTACTCTGACAGGTACAATGTGCTTCTTCGCATCGATAAGGGATTTCCCAACAAGGATGTTCCCCTTAAGCTGGTTTTGTACAGCTTCGGTGATGTAAAATCGATTGTCACCGGGGTCACTCTCGAGACTGGTCCAAATTACCAAGTCTGAACGAGCTGGGATCTCATGCTCCTCGCGCACATAACATTTCAGTCTTCGCAATTGTTCGTCCTGCAGTGTAATAGCAACCTCCAAGTTACCAATTCGCAGTGTTCTCTGCCCGATATCTAGAACAACTTGATGCTCCTTCATGAAATCCATTCCAAGAATGCATTTGTCCGTAATATCGGCAACCAAAAATTGGTGGGAGATGGAAATATTGCCCAGCACTATTATGCTCTCGACTTCTCCGTAGACTGTAGAGCATTTTCCTGTGGCACTCTTCAAAGCGTATCTTCTATTTTGCCCACGACATCCGGCCGAATTATGGATCTCGTTGCTCCGGTGTCGATTGTCACCGTTGTTGTCCTTGCAGTAACAATCGTAGTTATAACCAACTTTGGTTATCCCGTTGGAGTTGTGATACAGTTACGATGCTGGGGCTGCACATTCCACCAGGCGACTTTCGCCCCATAAAGTCTGCCCTTACAAGTTTTCCCGAGCTATTGACATCAAGTTGGTCCGTTGATAGTCTCCTCTTATGATTAGCGGATGATTCTAACAAAATTCGTTCTGTTCACCTCGGTGAGATTGGAGCGCCGCTGTTTAAAAGCTCAATTTTTGCCGCTGTAATCTGTTCGGATTTCTTATTAAACCAAGGTATATCGGATGAGCTTCGTTTGATGGAGTGCGCAATGCAGATCTCCATCCCGAGAAGCAAAATCCCTGTGACCGACTCTGCGCATGCGCTAACAGTGGTGTCTCCAAAGCACACCTCCGACCAAGGAAGGGATGGAAAGAAATGTCGCAAATCTTCCCAGTTAGCAGCACCATACCTCCATATTTGGCGAAGCTGCTTAGTTCGGTTATCCCCTTGAAATGCAATTGGCTGCGCAACAATTATCAAGTAGTGATCTGAGTTTCCCAGTGGCGCAGCCATCTCCACGATATATATGCTCGGCTCGGATGTCAAAAACAGATCGAGGGTGTTCGCATAATCACCTCGGGCATCCGGCACTCGCGTAGGTTCCTCCACAAGTTGAATCAGCCTCGTCGGTTCTGTTAGAATGTACCAACGAGCCGGAATTGTGGACATTTAAATCGCCAAGGGTGACAATTTCAGAAGCTGGGTGGTTGATCTGTATCCAGTCGACAGTACGCGAAGGATGTTCGAAAAATGTCACCGATCGATCGTCACTCAGGGAGCGGTAAAGACAACAAAGAAATTTAACAGAATTCGTTAGCACGACCCTCCACCACACGATGTCCATGTTATATTGGGTTTTAACGCCTCTGCCCTCTGGCAAGCTAGATCGGACCACGAGAAGACACAGACTCCACTCTTAAAACGAAATTTCGAATGTGAATCATACTCTGAGCAACGAAGATATGTCGAGTTAGTTGACGAATCCACCTGGGTCTCGGTTAAGGCAAGGATATCAGGTTTCGCTGTTTGCAGATATAGGTGGGCGGCGTTTTCATTCGTATTGGTGAAACCGATGTCCCTGATATTACAAAATTCCGTTATCAGTTGAACGTCGACAGAGCCCCGAGAACGAGCCCGATTATGCGATGACGAACCTCTTTAAGTTCGATTATTTATCATAATATCTGCATGATGTGCCCTCTGACATAGTCCCCCCTGGAGATCCGAATGCCTAACTAGTTTATCTACCTAGTGTGCAACGAACCTTTTCTCGAACCGGTCCATCAGCAAAGCTCCGAAACATGGCCAAGGACTTCTCCCGACAATTTCACGGAGCCTATAGCTTGATGGGGTGGTATTTCACTGGGCGGCAGGGCGTTGGGACCCCGCATACCACTTGGCCTTTAACCGCCCCTTACGCCAATCCAGCCTAGCTGTATGTTCTAACGCCCTACTCCCAAGGCACGATATATATATATAAAAATATTCTTAATAAGTGGCGAGTTCATTGTAAATAATGCGTACTTCGATATCTTTAGAAAACATATTTCTCCGTAGGACACAAATAAAAACTCATCAGACTTAATTTAAATGATTGTGTTGAAAAATAAATACGATATACTTTTCAATTTAAAAATGTTTTTATGGGTAATATAATTTTTTTCTTTTTTCAGTTTTTAGAACAGTATACTACTACCATTACATAGAATATATTGTAGCGAGCTTAGGGTTCGCTGGATTAATTATTTTAAAATAAATAAGAGCCGTTAAATCGATTTTGAATTAATATAACACTTTATTAGTCCGTAATACAACCGTTACTTATACCGTACACTTAATGATTTCTTTACTTATCGCTTCCGTACTTATCGCGTCTTTTACTGCTTACTTCTCACTCGAGACGTATCGCTTGCTTCACTGTCTTACTTATCTCTAACTTCTTACTCATCACTATGCTCTGTGTGCGGCGTATTTATACCGTTTCAGCGTTTCGTTTCCGTCCGTACCATTGCCTTGAATGTTCTACTGTTCCTAGTCTCCAGTTTTCCATTACTTTATAGAATATTCTAGTACTCTGTTTCGGACTCTCTAGAATATTCTAGTACGGATTGTCATATGCGTCACAATATAAACGAATTTCAAACTCTAATTTTGTTTACCTTTTTTGTCAGAAATATTTACTAGTCTCTTTTAATCTCACAGTTGTTGTTACTTATTTATATTGTGACGCATATGACAATCAGCCGTGATATCTGGCAGGTCTCCAAAACAAAGTACTAGAATATTCTAGAAAGTACTGGAAAACTGGAGACTATGAGCAATAGAAAGTTTGAGGCTATGGAACATACGGAAACGAAACGCCGACTCAGAATGAGGAAAAACGGTATAAATACGTCGCACGCAGATCAAGAAGGAGAGTAAGCAGTGAAGTAAGCAGAGTAAGCAAGCGACAAGTAAGGAAGAATTAAGCAGTCAAAGACGCGATATGTAAAAAAAGCGAGGAAGCGATAAGTGAATAAATCGTTAAGTGTACGGTAAAAGTAACGATTGTTATTAACAGACTAATAAATTGTTTGCAAAGAGAATCGAGTTAACGGCTCTTATTTATTAAAATAATTAAACCAGCGAACCCTAAGTTCGCTACAATTAGTGTCAGAAGTGGGATTAATTATCGGTGAAGTAAATAAGTCTGTGAAAGTGTGTTGTGACGATGTCAAGTCGACATTTGGAGGATCTTCGCGTTCCTGAGTTGAAGAAGGAACTTCAGGACCGGAATCTGGATAGCATAAGACAGAAGCAAATTCTTCCACGGCGTCTACAAACAGTAATGGTGGAAGAGGGTATTGATGTCGACACATATGTTTTTACGATTGGGCCAGACTGTCCGGATGGAGAAGAAACGGCGAGTCAAGATGGTGCCAATGTAACGGAGAAGAGTTCGCCACAGTTAGACATTTCGATGTTCAGGATGATAATGACAAAATAGGACGCGCAAGCTACAGACATTAATACAAAATTGGATTTCCAAAGTTCAAAATTCGACGCACAAGCTGCAGATCTGAATGAAAAATTGGATACCCAAACGCAGTGGATGAAATGTAATTTTCAACACTTTAAGGAAGAAATTCAGTCAAAAATTCGAAACGAAGTAGAAGTCACCGAAGAAATAACGCGAACCGAGAAGAGACTTGAGTGTGTTGAGAGAAATAAGACATCGCCTAGCAATCAACATGACTACAAAGATACAAGGATGCAACCGCCAACCTTCGATGGAACGGGACCCTTCTCCGTATTTGTATGTCAGTTTGACGTTGCGGCCAATTATAATAGGTGGTCGGATGAGCAAAAGTCAACATCACTAATCTTGTCACTCCGCGGGGCGGCTGCAGAATTGCTACAAACCATACCAGCAGAGAAGCAAACAGATTTCCAAGTGGTAAGAGACGGCCTTGAAGCTAGGTATGGAGACAACCACATGCAGCAGGTCTACCGCATGCAACTGCGGAGCAGAACGCAGAAACCTGGAGAAAATCTTCAACAGTTGCAGGCAGACATTGAGCAATTGTCAAACTTGTCTTATTCAAATATGACTAAGGAATTTCTGAACGAGGTAGCAATGGATGCATTTATAAATGCGCTCCAAGATCGGGACTTGCAACAAGCCGTTCGTTTGGCAGGAAAGAAGACGACTAATGAAATACTGGCGTTTGCATTGGCATATGAATCTGATAAACTGGCTACCAGGAGTACATACAGAGCCCGAGAAATGTCCGTCCAGGAATGTTCCTGCCAAAGAATCGGGCATGTACAACGGAAAACCTCAAGATCTGATATGATGTGTTAGACATGCGGCGAAGTCGGCCACATCTCTGTTGACTGTAGGAAACGTCGACGAATGAATTAAACATCAAGTGAGGATTGTTGTTCATGCGCTAATCACAAGAGAAGCCTTCAGCGTGATTCAGACTTGGATAGCACTACGACCGAATGTAAATCCTTGCATCAATAGATAATTGCTCTTAAGACCAGCCAGTTATTGAAAAGAACAATCGCTCATCAACTGATCTAGCAGAGAGGCAAGCTGAAATGTTGACCTTAAGGCGTCGCCTTCAGGATTCGGAAGTAGAAATTGATCGTTTAAAACAAGAGGCGTGCGACCTCCGAAAGGAACAAGTAGAAGTACTAGATGGATGGACGAGTGATGCTATACAAACAGCTCAACGTCAGGATGAAGATATGTTGCTAATCCTGGAACACAAAGAAAAAAACGAGCGACCAACTTGGAACAATATTTCCGACAAGAGTGGGACGTTTAAAGCATATTGGGCATAATGGAATTCCTTGCTGGTGGAAGATGGAATTCCAAAGCGGAAATGGAATCCGCGGACGGAAAATCCCATCGAATGCAGATTCTAGTCCCACCATCAAAAGTGAAGGATGTACTAACAGAAATGCACGACAGGGCCTCCGGTGGACATCTGGGAGTTAATAAGACGCTTTCAAAATTACGGTCTCGATTCTACTGGCATCACATGAGAGATGACGTCGAGTCTTGGTGTAGGAAGTGCACAACTTGCACTGCGACCAAAGGACCAACAGCAAGACCAAGGAGCGCTATGAAACAGTACGAAAGGTGCCCCTTTCGAACGAATTGCGATTGATATCTCAGGACCATTTCCAAAAACAAACGACAACAACAAATACATGTTGGTCATCATGGATTACTTCAGCAAGTGGGTGGAAGTCCTTCCAATTCCAAACCAAGAAGCAACAACCAGCATTGAGCAGCTTATCAATAATTGGATCAGCAGGTATGGCGTTCCCTGTGAGCTGCATTCCGATCAAGGCCGAAACTTCAAATCACAGATATTTCAAGGCATCTATGCGGCACTGGCCGTAAGGAAAACCAGGACCAAACCCTTACATCCGCAGACGGAATGGTCGACAGGTTCACCCGGACAATAAAAGAGCATTTATCGAAAGTCGTTAGTGATCATTAAAGAGTTTGGGACAAATATGTACAAACCGTTCTCATGAGTTATAGATCGGCTAATCACGATACGACAGGCCATTCTCCAGCAAGAATTATATTTGGACGAGAGATACGATTACCAGCCGATCTGCGATTCGGAATATCTCCAGACGCCATATATAAGACCGAAGACTACGTAGCCGAATGGAGAAATCGCCTCGATGAGATTCATCATTTGGTTCGAAAGCAAATCAAGGTATCAAGTGACAGGAGGAAAACAAAGTACGACGTTCGAGCCAACGCATCCGGATTTAATGCAGGCGATAACATGTGGCTTTATAACCTTCAACCAGGAAGGTTGCAGCAACATTGGTAAGGACAGTATAAGATTCTCACAAGAATTAACGACGTTGTCTATAGGATTCAGCGAAGACTGAACGCCAAGATAAAAGTGGGACACCATGACCAACTGGCGACTTTTTGTTAACCCAGAAGACCAGTGAACTTAGTTCGGGACGAACTAATGTAGGCGGAGGGTAGTGTGACGAGCTGGCAAGACTCCAAAACAAAGTACTGGAATATTCAGGAAAGAACTGGGAAACTGGAGATTATGAGGAAAAAGAAGCGAGAGGGAAAAATGATGCCTCGAGTGACAGAAGTGTCGCTTTTGACAGAGGAGCGAAAATGGAAAGAACGGTTGTCAAGAGCAGAAAAATAAAGATTTAATAGAAAATTGATTTCACGGCTTATTTTGTGTGAGTAATTAATACAGCAAACCCTAAGCTCGCTACAATATATAAAAAATATTCTTAATAAGTGACGAGCTCACTGAAAATAATGCTTACTTCGATATCTTTAGAAAACAGATTTCTCCGTAGGTCAGAAATAAAAACTCATCAGACCTAATTTAAATGATTGTGTTGAAAAAAAAAGACGATATACTTTTTAATTTAATAATGTTTTTATGGGTAATATAATTTTTTTCTTTTTTCAGTTTTTAGAACAGTATTGCTACTAGCGTACCAAGATTATATAAAAGATTTTCAACCTCATTTTATTTACCTTTTTTCAGAAATATTTATAGGTTTCTTTTAATCTCACAATTGTTATTACTTATTTATATATTATATAAAATTATTTACCACAAAATGCAATTGCTTACCAAATACCCTATACGATGTGACGTAATGCAGTATAATAAAATATATGTTGATCTTAATATTGTAACTGTCAAACCATTGTTGACTTGTTTTCATTTTCAGTGGTGATTAATCCGTTTTTCATCTAAAGTAAAACAAAACTATTTAACAAAGACAATGGCTGGTGTAAAAGGTAATTTAATACAAAAATGTTTGTTAAGGTAACTAACTGTGGAAATTTTGTTTTTCCTTTCTCATTTGCATGAACACTGTATCACAAAACATTTCCTTCAACACAGCGTAAGTTTTCATTGTGCATTTGACAGTCACAGTTATTCGAAAAGTTTCTTTTCAGTTTAGTTATATCTGCTGTCTCAATATGCTTCGGGATGACCTTTATAATCCTGGCGTGTGCAATAGCAGAACCCAAAGTCTTCTATCCGTTTTTTGTGTTTATATTTTACATTTTGTCTATCATACCAGTCCTCATTGGTAGGCGGATTGCTCCAAATCAGTCAACAAGTCCAGGATTGGAGTTCGCCTTATTCCTAGCGGCTGGTTTCGTGTTAAGTGCGTTTGCTTTGCCGATTATATTGGCCCGGAGTGTTGTTGTAAGTGGTCAAATAAAAATTAAATCTAGGAATTGCTAATATGATATTCTGTTCCAGATAACTTGGCAGGCTTGCTGGCTTACTATATGTGGTAATATCATAAACTATTTAACCATGCTGGGTTATGCTATGAAGGAAATGGAGACAGAAGGCCTCTACGGTGGCATGTTTTAAACTAAATAAAACACCATCCAAAGTTATTTCTTAAGTTATTACTGAACAATAATTCTAAGTAAAATAAATTTGAGATTCTAGTAGCTTCCAGAAGGCAAACAGTCTTGTCACAACTGGAAAAATTGCCGAAGCTGGCGAATCTCATGTAGATTAGGCGTAACAACTGATGTATATTACTCATTATAATCACTAAAACCATCCTTTTTAACATTTCTGTTCCTTTGGTCTTCGATTTATACGTAGTTTGTTTATAAATAAACAAAATGAATCTGTGGCAGTGCGAACGTTTGATTACCTTAAGGCGGTAGTTACATTTGCAAGTAGGCAAACATTAATTCAACTTTTCAACCATAATATTCGTTTATAAATGCCGATTTATTAAGTTTTCCAGACACAAAAGACAGCGATAATATAATAACTATTTTTATTATACCAAGGAAATCAAAATATAGTTTTTGTATTTTTGTTT